>CM022303.1:630888245-632088245 GCA_011799875.1 Thinopyrum elongatum
AGGTCTAGGAATCCAAATGAGGGGTAGGAGCTCTTTCCCTCCCATGACCTTTCCTGAATCGGTTAGGGGGTGTCAGTCAACCTGGTTCTACCGTAAAGATGTCCCGACTCCGGGTCAATCGATTGGCCTTCCCCCATTCTCTCTAGAGAGACTCCGCACCCCTCGTTCATTGACTGTAGAAGAGGAGGAGAAGGGTGAGGTAGCCATTCTGGTCGACGCAGTCATTGCGTTGGTCCGGGGCGGAGTGACAGGCATGGACCTGCTGGAAGTGTTTCTCAGTCAACGCATCCAGCTCTTGCAAGCTCACGACCACCCCATGTGGATGTACTCGGGTCCAGGTAACACCACTTGGGCTCACCCGGAGGAGGTCGACGAGGAGACAGTGGCACAGTGGCTTCGGAGCATCACCGGAAACAAGGACAATCCGCGTGGAGCAAAACGGATCCTGCCATTCGATGCGGAGCACCCTCCAGGAGAGGTCAGGCGTAACTTGTCGAGTGTATTATCTTTTACTCTTCGATATGCAGCTGTATTGGAACCCGACTGATCTTCGCAATCTGTGTCTCACAGGTATTCATGAAGATGTACTCGCCCGTGCCGAACGGGGAACAATACCTCGGAGGAGCAGAAAGCGAGGGCGGGAGCGCCGATATTGAGTATGTCGATGACAGTGAAGATGATAGCGACGACTCTAATGGCAGTGAAGAAGTTGAGTCACCACCACGCACAAAACGCCGTACCAAGCAGACACAAGATCCTACGGCTATTCAGGGGAAGGCTGCGGTGTCGAGTGCCAGGACCCAGAAGCATACCCGGACGTCAACTCCTGACCCGACTGAGAAGACCGCTAAGCAGGCCAAGGTCGTTCCACCTAAGCCTCGGAAGGCTGTGCCCCGGATCAAGGTTACTGTGCCTATCGCTTCGACGTAAGTGCTCTTGTTGCAGACCATTTTACTTTCTGTCTTATCCTTGTAGACCTTCATGTTCTGTTAACCGAGTGAAATTCTGAATCCCAGGGCGGCTACCTCTGCGACATCTCAAATGGAGATCGATGACGAATGCACAGACGCGGATACTGCGGACGCAGCCACTTCTAGGGCAGGTATGACCAATCCACACCTTGTTCTATCTTGCTATTTGTTCTGACGGTCGACTGAGATCTAACTGTCGAGTGACAGCAGCACCAACCAACGTCATCACCCTTCCAGACGACGACGAGGAGGAACTTCTGAGAAGCAGGGGGGAGGAGGCAGGTCGACTCCCTCACAAAGCCTTGCTAGGAGAACGCCTTCAGGCCAGACGCCTCGCACGCCGCCTGACCCTGTCTTTCAAGTGCCTGGTGGTTCGTCACAGACCAGTGCTATCTCTACCGCTCCGCCGTCGACTGCTCTGCCATTGGTATCAACTCTTCCAACTTCTGGATCTGCCGGCCAAACTCAAGTGCCGATCCTTCTGACTGTATCGTTAGCACCATCGTCGACTGTATTCGCTTTGCACCATGTCCCAGAGGACCAAACTGGGGCCACCAAGGAGGCTATGATCCAGACCGGTTTGATGATGCAGCGCTTGAAGGAGGTGTATGAAAGTAGCAAGCTAGCTTATGATGCCAGCACAACCCTTCAAGCAAATGTCCGAGTAAGTATGATAGTAAGTTGATTTCCGATTGGATTTTCTCTGTTTTGATTCTGCTGAACTTTTACACCCACTGGGTGTTTTTTTATTTTGTCCTGTGTTCCATCCACTTGAAATGGTCAGGCCGCGCCGAGTGGGGAATCGATCCAGTGGGGGCACGCTGAGTGCACCCACTGGGTGTAGTCCCCGAGGCCGCCGTCGAATGTCTGATTTGGCGGGGGTCTTAGAATATTTTTTGCTTGAAGCTCCTAAACTCGGGCCGGGCAGGCCGTACCGAGTGGGAAATTGATCCAGTGGGGGCACACTGAGTGCACCCACTGGGTGTAGTCCCCGAGACCGCCGTCGAATGTTTGATTCGGCGGGGGTCTGAGAACAAGTTTTTTTGGCTCTTCCATTCGAGCCAGGCAGGCCGTACCAAGTGGGAAATTGATCCAGTGGGGGCACGCTGAGTGCACCCATTGGGTGTAGTCCCCGAGACCACCGTCAAGTGTTTGATTCGGCGGTGGTCTTAGAACTCATTTGATAATAGCACTCTGGATTTGCTCTTCTCCACTCGGAAGTAGAGAATCTTTGTCTTCGTCGACTGGATTATCTTTTTGTTGATCTCAGAAATCTTGTGAACTTGGGACTCAGTACGTTGCCCTGGAGAAGGAGAAGATCCAACTCCAACTGGATCTAGAACTTGCCAAGAAGAACCTGAAGGATGCTCAGGATGAAGTGAAGACCATGGGAGGTGACACTTTGCTGACTGTGTGCTTTCTCATTTCTTCTTTTTTTTCCTTTGAACCGAGTGACTCCACTCGAATAGATGTGCATAGTGAAAACCACCAACTCCAAGCACGACTGAAGAATGTTATTTCTTTAGACACTATGAAGCAGGCGCTGGAGAGGAAGGATAATGAGCTCGCGGGGGCGCAGAAGGTGGCTCGAGAGAAGACTGAAGCCGCTGAGAGGAAGCTAGCTTCAGTCGGTAAGCTTGAGGAGGAGAATGCTACTCTGAAGACTGCTGTTGATGAGGTGAAAAAGGAAGCTGCACAGCTGAGGGAGGAGAAAGTTGTCTTGACTGACAAGGTGGACCAACTCACTCGGAAGAGGGACGAGCTGGAGGTTTACTTGGGGGGCCTTGCAAAGAAGATGTACATCATGCTCGCAGGTATCCTTCTTTGTCCGAGTGAATCCAAAAAACTCCTACATAATGTTGCTGCTGACTCATACTTTCTCTCCTTGCGCAGAGTTCTGTCAGAATTTTGAGCAGGAAACTAAACGGATTGAACCAGGCCTAGACCCCACAAAGTCACTCGTCAGAGATGAAGCTACAATGAATGTACTATGACTTGAAGCTCGTCTCGACGGTGTCTTGGGGTATATTGCTCGACTGAAGGTTGCATTGACATGGATAGACAAGGAACTGTGGCCAGAGGACATACTTCAGAACGACCTCGAGTCACTGATGACTCAGCTCAATGAAATCCCTGGTCGAGTGCAAGCGTGGAAGAAATCAGCTGCTCGTTGTGGAGCTGACGTGGCTCTCTCACTCGTCCGAGTCCACTGCAAAGATGCCAAAGAAGAATAGCTGAAGACCCTCCAAGTGGCGAACATGAAGAAGCTCCAGTTTGAATCCTTCATGGAGACTTTCATTGAGGCAGCCACTCGCATAGCTGACGGCATCGACCTGGACACCTTCATCGAGCCCGTGAGTCCTCCTCCTGCCGAGTGAAGAAAAACTTAATGATTTGAATTTATTTGCATCGGAATGCCGAGTGATCTTGTAACCGTTAAACTCTTTCGGGCCTGATGCCCGAGTACTTTTGCTTGCGATTCTGAACTTGATGGATTTATCCGAACTTAGTGGATTTATCCAAATATTGCTTTCCTGTTTATAGAATGCTTTGTGTGAATGGATTTTTTGACTTAGGTGAAACTGGTTCGCGGCTAAGCCCCCGAGTGGGAGGGATGTTCTCACTCAGAGTAGTTTTTTTTATCTTAGGCGAAACTGGTTTGCGGCTAAGCCCCCGAGTGGGAGGGATGCTCTCACTCGGAGTAGTTTTATAACTCAGGCCAAAACTGGTTCGCGGCTAAGCCCCCGAGTGGGAGGGATGCTCTCACTCGGAGTAGTTTTATAACTTAGGCGAAAACTGGTTCGTGGCTAAGCCCCCGAGTGGGAGGGTTGCTCTCCACTCGGAGTAGTTTTATAACTTAGGCAAAAACTTGTTCGCGGCAAAGCCCCCGAGTGCGAGGGATGCTCTCACTCGGAGTAGTTTTATAACTTAGGTGAGAACTGGTTCGCGGCTAAGCTCCCGAGTGGGAGGGATGCTCTCACTCGGAGTAGTTTTTAACTTAGGCAAGGACAGGCTCGTGGCTAAGCCTCCGAGTGGGAGGGTTGCTCTCCACTCAGAGTATTTCTATAACTTAGGCGAAAACTGGTTCGTGGCTAAGCCCCCGAGTGGGAGGGATGCTCACACTCAGATTAGTTTTTTTAACTTAGGCGAAAACTAGTTCACGGCTAAGCCCCCGAGTGGGAGGGATGCTCTCACTCGGAGTAGATTTTAACGTAGGCAAGGACAGGCTCGCGGCTAAGCCTCCGAGTGGGAGGGTTGCTCTCCACTCGGAGTATTTTTATAACTTAGGCAAAACTGGTTCGCGGCTAAGTCCCCGAGTGGGAGGGATGCCACACTCGGAGTAGTTTTATAACTTAGGTGAAAACTGGTTCGCGGCTAAGCCCCCGAGTGGGAGGGATGCTCTCACTCGGAGTAGTTTTATAACTTAGGCGAAAACTGGTTCGCGTCTAAGCCACCGAGTGGGAGGGATGCTCTCACTCGGAGTAGATTTTATAACTTAGGCGAAACTGGTTTGCGGCTAAGCCCCCGAGTGGGAGGGTTGCTCTCCACTCATAGTAGTTTTATAACTTAGGCGAAAACAGGTTCGCGGCTAAGCCCCCGAGTGGGAGGGATGCTCTCACTCGGAGTAGTTTTATAACTTAGGCGAAAACTGGTTCGCGGCTAAGCCCCCGAGTGGGAGGGATGCTCTCACTCAGATTAGTTTTTAACTTAGGCAAGGACAGGCTCGCGGCTAAGCCTCCGAGTGGGAGGGTTGCTCTCCACTCGGAGTATTTTTATAACTTAGGCGAAAACTGGTTCGCGGCTAAGCCCCCGAGTGGGAGGGATGCTCACACTCGGAGTAGTTTTTTTAACTTAGGCAAAAATTGCTTCACGGCTAAGCCCCCGAGTGGGAGGGATGCTCTCACTCGGAGTAGATTTTAACTTAGGCAAGGACAGGCTCGTGGCTAAGCCTCCGAGTGGGAGGGTTCCTCTCCACTCAGAGTATTTTTATAACTTAGGCGAAACTGGTTCACGGCTAAGTCCCCGAGTGGGAGGGATGCTCACACTCAGAGTAGTTTTATAACTTAGGCGAAAACTGGTTAACGGCTAAGCCCCCGAGTGGGAGGGATGCTCTCACTCGGAGTAGTTTTATAACTTAGGCGAAAACTGGTTCGCGGCTAAGCCCCCGAGTGGGAGGGATGCTCTCACTCGGAGTAGATTTTATAACTTAGGTGAACCTGGTTCGCGGCTAAGCCCCCGAGTGGGAGGGTTGCTCTCCACTCGGAGTAGTTTTATAACTTAGGCGAAAACTGGTTCGCGGCTAAGCCCCCGAGTGGGAGGGATGCTCTCACTCGGAGTAGATTTTATAACTTAGGCGAAACTGGTTCGCGGCTAAGCCCCCGAGTGGGAGGGTTGCTCTCCACTCGGAGTAGTTTTATAACTTAGGCAAAAAATGGTTCGCGGCTAAGCCCCCGAGTGGGAGGGTTGCTCTCCACTCAGAGTAGTTTTATAACTTAGGCGAAAACGGGTTCCGCAGCTAAGTCACCCATTGGGGGATTTGAACACATGCTTATGCCAGAACAATCATTAAGAGACTGCTGGAATCATGTCTTGATAAACAATCTAAAAAGTACTCTTATTACATCCTGACAATCCGACTGCCAAGTATAAAAACGACGAAGAAGATCTGCGTTCCAAGAGCGTGGCTCATCTTTCTTCTGAGCTTCGTTGTAAAGGTGATAGGCTCCATTGTGAAGCACCTTGGTGACGATGAAAGGGCCTTCCCATGTAGGGGCGAGCTTATGTGGTCGCTGCTGGTCCACTCGGAGCACTAGGTCTCCTTCTTGAAATGCTCGACCCTTGACGTTCCTTGCATGGAATCGATTGATGTTCCTTGCATGGAATCAACGAAGATCTTATTGATAAACAGTCGACCGAACAAGGCCATCTCCCATTCTTCCTCCAGAAGGTCTACAGCATCTTGGCGTGCTTGCTTTGCCTCAGCCTCTGAATAAAGTTCCGCTCGGGGTGCATTGTGAAACAGATTGCTAGGTAGCACGGCTTCAGCTCCATATACCATGAAGAAAGGGGTTCGGTTAGTGGATCGGTTGGGAGTAGTCCTTAATCCCCACAAAACAGACGGCAGTTCAGTCACCCAAGCTCCAGCTGCGTGTTCAAGGTCGCGCATGAGTCGAGGTTTCAACCCTTGGAGAATCAGACCATTTGCTCTTTTAGCTTGACCATTCGACTGCGGGTGCGCAATGGATGCGTAATCTACCCGAGTGCCTTGGGAAGCACAGAACTCTCTGAACTCTTTCGAATCAAAGTTTGAGCTGTTGTCTATCATAATGCTATGCGGAACTTCATATCGGAATATCAGCTCTTTTATAAACTTGATGGCTGTGCTTGAATCCAACTTCTTGATAGGCTTGGCTTCAATCCACTTGGTAAATTTGTCGACTGCTACAAGTAGATGAGTGAAACCACTTCTGCCAGTCCTGAGTGGCCCAATCAAGTCCAACCCCCACACAGCAAATGGCCAGACGAGTGGAATGGTTTTCAAGGCAGATGCGGGCTTTGTGGGACATGTTTGCATAGAACTGGCAACCTTCACACTTCTGAACGATTTCCTCCGCAGCTTCATTGGCCCGTGGCCAGTAGAATC
This sequence comes from Thinopyrum elongatum, assembly GCA_011799875.1. Classification (NCBI taxonomy): domain Eukaryota; kingdom Viridiplantae; phylum Streptophyta; class Magnoliopsida; order Poales; family Poaceae; genus Thinopyrum; species Thinopyrum elongatum. The sequence continues at coordinate 630,894,861 of CM022303.1, forward strand.
CTGCTCGGTATGCTTTGGCCACGATAGTCCGAGAGGACGCATGGTGACCACAGGTCCCCGAGTGGATCTCATCCAAAATCAATCGACCCTCTTCTGGAGAAATACATCATTGAGCTACGCCAGTAACACTCTCTCTGTAGAGCTTTCCGCCTATACCGTGAAGGCCTTGGATCTACGGATGATCTGATGTGCTTCAACTTCATCTTCTAGAAGCTCCTGCCTGAGCAGATATGCAATGTACGGTACTGTCTAGTCGGGGGTGATTACTAGGATCTCCATAACCAGATCAATAACTGCTGGTACCTCGATTTCAGTCAGATTGGTAGGACTTATTGCTTGGGGAGGTTCTTCAATGAAAGGATCTTCTTGCACTGATGGGGAATGGAGATGCTCAAGAAACACATTGCTGGGGATAGGCTTCCGAGTGGAACCTATTTTTGCCAGATCATCGGCTGCTTGATTCTTGATTCGGGGAATGCGGTGGAGTTCCAATCCCTCAAACTTTTTCTCTAACTTCCTCACTACGTTGCAGTATCCAGTCATGGCAGGGTTCCTGACATCCCACTCCTTCATCACCTGATTAACCACCAAATCCGAGTCGCTGTAGACCATCAGGCGACGGACGCCGAGTGAGAGGGCCATACACAACCCGTAGAGGAGTGCTTCATACTCAGCTTCGTTATTGGAGGAATCGAAGTGAATCTGGAGGACATAACTGAGTTTATCACCTCTTGGGGACACCAGGACCACTCCGGCACCAGAACCATTCAGCATCTTAGATCCATCGAAGAACATAGTCTAGTGTTTCGAGTGAACTTGAGTCGGCTGTTGCTGTTCAATCCACTCGGCCAAGAAATCTGCGAGCGCTTGAGATTTGATCGCCTTCTTTGCTTCAAACTTGATATCCAGAGGGAGAAGTTCAATTGCCCACTTAGCCACTTGACCAGTTGCATCTCGATTGTTCATGATTTCAGACAACGGAGCATCGTTGATGACTGAAACCAAATGGTCTTGGAAATAATGTGCAACTTTCTTCATAGTCAAATAAATTCCATAAACAAGCTTCTGGTAATGTGGATACCTCTGCTTGGATGGAGTCAAGACTTCAGAGATATAATACACCGGGCTGTGAACTTTATAAGCCTTGCCTTCTTCTTCTCGCTCCACTGTGAGCATTGTGCTGACAACTTGACCAGTAGCAACAATGTACAAGAGTAGAGGCTCTTTGCTGTTCGGAGCAGCAAGCACCGGCTGGGTGGAAAGCAGGGCTTTGAGCTCCACAAATGCTTCTTCGGCTTTGGGAGTCCACTTGAATATATCCGACTTTTTCATCAGTCGATAAAGAGGCAATGCCTTTTCACCGAGTCGGGAAATAAACCGACTCAATGCAGCGAGACAACTTGTGAGCTTCTGGACGTCATGCACACGCACGAGGCATTTCATTCAGAGAATCGCGCCGATCTTCTCGGGATTGGCATCTATCCCTCATTCAGAAATGAGAAAACCGAGTAATTTGCCTCCAGGCACTCCGAATGTGCACTTTGACGGGTTTAGCTTGATGTCATACCTTCTCAGATTGGCAAAAGTTTCAGTGAGGTCAGTCAGCAGGTCGGAACTCTTGCGTGACTTGACCACAATATCATTCATATACGCCTCCACATTCCGACTGATCTGAGTGAGCAGGCACTTCTGGATCATGTGCATGAATATGGCGCCAGCATTTTTGAGACTGAATGGCATAGTGACATAGCAAAAACACCCGAATGGGGTGATGAAGGCCGTTTTTATTTCATCTGGCCCATACAGTCGGATCTGATGGTATCTAGAATGCGCATCAAGAAAAGACAAATGCTCACACCCCGTAGTCGAGTCGACTATTTGATCGATGCGAGGGAGCGGAAAATGATCTTTTGGGTAGGTCCAATTGATATGCTTGAAGTCAATGCACATGCGGAGTGAATGATCCTTCTTGGGGACCATGACGACATTGGTGAGCCACTCGAAATGGTAAATTTCGTGGATGAACTAAGCTGCCAAGAGCCGAGCCACTTCCTCGCCAATCGCCTTCCTCTTCTCCGCAGTGGACCGACAGAGATGCTCTTTGACATGTTTAGCTTTGGAGTTGACACGCAAACGGTGCTCAGCCAGCCCCCTGGGTACACCTGGCATGTCTGATGGTTTCCATGCGAAGAAGTCCCAGTTCTCACAGAGGAACTGGATGAGCGTGGCTTACTATTTGCTGTCGAGTGTCGTTGAGATGTGGTTCGGAGCAGCTGTGGTATCTTCTGGGTGAATGTGAACTGGTTTCATCTCACCAGCCGACTGAAATGCGGACTCAGAAGCAGGCTTCTTGGAACGGAGCAAATCACTCGGATCGGCATTCTTCTTGTACTCTTCCAGTTCCACCACTGCCATTTGCTTGTCAGCGATCTTGGAACCCTTCTAGAGGCATTCCTCTACTCTTTGTCTGTTCCCAGTGACCGTGATCACACCTTTGGGCCCGGGCATCTTCAGTTTAAGATACACGTAACATGGACGGGCCATGAAACGAGCATATGCCGGCCTACCCAGAATAGTATGATAGGCACTGTGAAAATCTACCACTTCAAACGTCAACTTTTCCTTGCGAAAATTCTTTGAATCACCGAAAACAACATCCAAAGCAATCTGCCCGAGTGATTTCGCCTTCTTTCCTGGGATGACTCCGTGGAACTGCATGTTGCTCTCACTGAGTCGGGACATCGGAATGCCCATCCCCTCGAGGGTTTCTGCATACAGAATGTTCAAACCACTGCCACCATCCATGAGAACTTTACGCAGTCGAGTGCCTCCAACGACTGGGTCGACCACCAAAGCCTGCCTCCCAGGGGTAGCAACGTGAGCTGGGTGATCCGACTGGTCGAAGGTGATAGGAGTCTTTGACCACTTGAGGTATGTTGTAGTTGCCGGAGCAACCATGTTCACCTCTCTATTGATAACTTTCAGTCGACTTTTGCTCTCGACGTCAGCAAAAATCACCAGGATTGCATTGACCTTTGGGTAATCATTTGCCTTTTCTTCATCTTCATCCTTATCAGAGCCTTTCTCACTCTGTTGACCCTCATGGAACTGCTGAATAAGGAATCTGCACTGTCGAGTGGTGTGTTTGGGCAAAATCAAGTTGCCCTCTTCATCTTTCTTTGTGTGGATGGCACACGATAAATCCAGGACATCTTGGCCCGACTGGTCTTTGATCTTCTTGGGTACCCACGGCCCCTTGGGCTTTCCCTTGAACTTTCCTTGGGTATTCACCACTGCAGCCTCAGCTTGACCTGTGGCTTCAGCTTTGCGTTTCTGCTTCCGACTGGGATTTCTGCACCCAGCATCGGGGTCGACTGTCTTCCCTTTGCCATTACGGAGTCTGTCTTCTTCTTCACCATTCATGTACGGAGTGGCTATCTCCATCATCCGATTCAGAGTCATGGCCCTGGAGCAACCAAATTTCAGTGTGAGTTCTCTGTACCATACGCCTTCCTTGAAAGCGCAGACTGCTTGATGCTCTGAAACGTTCTCCACCAAATGGTGAAGTGTGGTCCAACGCTGGATGTAATCTCTCAAGGTTTCATTCAGTTTCTGGACACAGTGTTGCAACTCAGATATCCAGCGGGTCGCTTGCAAGTGCCTTCAAATGTTTTGATAAACACTCTAGCCAAGTCTTCCCAGCAGAATATGCTAGCAGGAGCCAACTGGTTCAACCACGCCCTAGCCGAGCCTTCCAGCATCAATGGCAGGTGCTTCATAGCCACTTCATCATTGCCTCCACCAATCTGTACAGCCACTCGGTAATCCTCTAACCACGTGTCTGGCTTCGACTCACCAGTGAACTTGCTCACCCCAGCAGCCAATCTGAAGTTGGGGGGAATTTTAGCGGCTCGAATGGCTCTGCTAAAACACTCAGGCCCAGAGACGAACGCTCTGCTCCCACTCGGGTGATCTCTATCCATACCTTCTCTGTTAGCCCTGCCTTTGTCAACCAGGCCCTGAATGAGGACTGACCTTGCATCAAACCCGGGCTTTTTGGGGTCGATTGGAATCCTCCGCTCATCGCCGTAAGGGCGCCTGTCATCATACCGCCGGGGCGCGTAGGAACCACCCCTCGAAGGGGGCATGGGCACTCAACGGTGGTCATCACGGTGGTATCGAGGATCAAACTGCCCGTGGCCTCGACCCAGGTACTGGTCCTCACGATAACAACGATCTTCACACCGCGGAGGCGATCTTGGGCTGGGTGCCGATTGAACTGTGTCTGCCATGATGGACCTGCTATGAATCCTATTGCGCGACTGGGAAACAGCTGAATTCTGCTCTCCGGCCGCCCTGAGCAATGACCAAATCTACTGTAAACCTCTACCAGCCTCGGAACGGGATGGCTAGATCGAATCTGCAATATGCGCAGCTGTTGCAACATTTTGGATAGGAGTGCGGTATACCTGACACTCATCCCGAGGTCCAGTCGGGAACAATTGTCACTGTCGTCGACTGGAACTTGGGAATTGCCTGCGTGCGCAATCACCGAGTGACTGCTGAAGATTCTCCAGGCGCGCGCGCTCAGCCAGTGTGGCCACGCGCGCAGCTTCCAAGGCCTGAGCCTCGGGGGTCTCCCCAATGATGGGGGTCTAGAGAGCTTGATCGTTCCTGCGCTGCAGCTCTTCCCTCTGCTCCGCAGTGAGGGCTTGAGGGTCGTACTCGTCGTTGTCGCGTGATGGACCACCACTATCGCCCCCGCCTCGTGGAAATCCTGGAGGGCTGCGCTGGGGACCAACCATGAGAACTTCTGCCGCGGGGTCGTTGCTTTCGCACTCGAAGAGAGTATCCGAGTGGGCAGTCGACAGATCAAACAATCCATACAGAAATTCATCGGGCTCGATCGCTGCGATCTGGGGGGTGGCCGACTGACGGGCCACCACGTGCTTCACCCACCGCTGGAGCCGTGAGCGAGCGGATCACTTGCAACAGCGAGCAACGGGGAGGGAAGACGCCACCGGAGCTGACCGATATTGAGTCGACGGCTGTCGCAAGAGGACGCCGTGGACGCTTGTGCAGAAGTGCGCCGCCCCGCGGATGGGGAACACCTCGATGTCGAGGGGAGCTTCTTGAAGCCAGGCCAAGTCATTGGCGATGAAGGTGAGCGCGCCGAGACGGATCTCGCAGCCCAAAGACAATCCGCCACCGGAAACCATGTCGATGGAGATCAAAAATTGCAACCTCGTCGAAAGTTGTTTAGACGCCTGCCCCACAGTGGGTGCCAACTGTCGTGGGAACGGATCTAATAGTAGAGAGAGGGGGTACATAGGAGAGGGCAGAGTCCTAGCTACGTCGAGGTTGTACACTCAGATTTATGAGTTCAGGCCCCTCTCGGAGGAGGTAACAACCCTACATCTCGGTGCCGCTAAGGCTCTATATATTGGAGTGTTGAGTTATAGGGGGTGCGAACCCTTGTGCAAGAGGGGAGGGGCAGCTTATATAGAGTACGCCGACCCCTCGCAGCCCTCAGTTACACAGGGGTTCAATGAGAGAGTAATGCTACGAACGTTACTGGTAACGCCAGCGTTTAATGACCTTTAAGATGACAGAGTGAATGGTCGACCGTTGCTCTCCGGAGGTGACCTTAGGTCTTCTGTGCTTCGAGTGGATTCTTGTATTCCGAGTGAAATGATGGTAGTCGAGTGGATCTACTATCGAGTGGGTTGCACTCCAAGCTGATTCCAGTCGGCATCTTCTTTGTATCTTCGTAGGCCTTGGCCTCTTTTGTAGTGTCCTTGGGTAGGGTGTATAGGTCAGGCCTAAGACCCTACCCTAGGTACATGTCATCATCATGGCAGGCAGTTATATGGATACGGTGCTTTACCCGTAGACGCTTCTCCAGCTCTCGCAAGAATTGTATGGGAGTCGTCCTGGGGGGACTTCCTGAATGACCGTACCGGGGAATTCTATCGTACTCCATGCAGCTATGGTTGTTGATCCTGCAGAGCCTACCCAAAGGTTCAGACCGGATTGTAGGAAGTGGGTGATACGTTTTTGTATTTCTATGAGAAGAAATACGGCACCCACGATTCCCAGTAGTAAGTCGTCGGCATATCGCACGTAACAAATCCTTATTAATAAGGAATGGCTTTTAGAGGGGGCCAGCTTACGGGCCATGCATCTCTCTGACCTGATAACTAGTATCGCCTCCCTGCCCAGCTCTATCAGCAGGCCCCTTCTTTTGCAATAATTAAGAAGGTCTCTCATGGCTAAATTCTTATTAAAGCCTTCTCTACCATTGAATTCGGCCTTCGGGGTCAACCCAACGGCTTCTATGAGGAAGGCGACGCAAAGGAGGCTCAAGGGCTTGTTAAGGAATGCGGTTAGGGCCGCTGAAGGGGGGAAAACAAAAGGCGTTTTCTGGTCTCCCCTTCGCCTGGGGGTGCTTGTGGGGGGGGGGGGGGGGTGTGCCACGACGAAACAAGGGAATGAAAGGTCGCTTTGCGTTGGATGCTCTTTACCCTCCCCACTATGAGGGCTCTCTTGTCTTGGGGAGCGTTGAAGCTTGCTTGTTTTCCATACTTTTCTTGGTCATCAATACGACGACCTATTCTTAATAGAACCAATCTTATTTTCACTACAAGAGGAATTTCGTGCTTCTGCCGGATCCTCCCTATCTCCTGATCGAGCTTGTGTAGGTAGATATTGCCTGGTAGGGCCAATAGTAGTACACTATTTGGGATGGAGTCAGGGCCCTTCTCACCCCCTACGAGTTGTCCGGCGGAAAACTTTTTCTGAGTGGGGTAAAAGAACTTGGAATCGTCGATCTCTTCCTTCAAGATTGAGATGAATCGATGTCGGTCGATGGTGTGAAAACACTTCCTGATGTCGAATTCCAAAAACCAACGAGAGGTTTCCCACTCTTCTTTGATCCGTCTGAGGGCCGAGTGGCAGCCTCGACCCGAGCGGAAGTGCGATGTGTCTAGAAACTCAGGATCGTAAATGGATTCGGGTACCATTCTGATCGCCTCTTTCATGATCTTTTCTATGGGTAGAACTACTGTGAGCGGTCTAAACTTCGACCCCTCTTTCTTTCTTCATTTAAAAAAGGGGGAGCAAAGCCTGTTTTTTGCTCCCTCAATTGATAGACCAGGGCCCCTCCTACCGGCCTGAACGAAAGGCTCTTTAAGGAAGTAGTCCCATCACTCTTGTGCCCGACACCAACCAAGAGGAGGCAGGGCTCTCTCCAATCATTCCGAAGAGCCGAGATCTCGTAAAGGAAAAATTAGCTAGCTCAGCAGGTTTGGACCCGGGTGAATCAGTTCAGTGAAGGAAGGGAGCCTAAACTTAAGGCTTTTCCAAGGCTTGCCGATAGGCGCCTCATGGCTCGCTAAGTTCACTTGCAGAGTTCTTAGATCAGTAGATCTGGATAGAGTCTCGCTCATAAAGGAAGAGTAGCGCGTTAGCGTGGCTCGCTTCGCTTTTCGACGCGGAGCTCGCTGCTGTCTTTTTAGCTTCAAAACTATAGGGCGTGCGTTAGCACTACGGCTTTTCAGCCTCCCTTTGCTGGTTCCGAACTATCACTGATCCCAGAGATCAACCTTCAAACCTTTTTCTTTGAATCTCAGGAAGGCTTTCTCGGGGAGAAAGCTGGTTGGGGAACTGCTAAATGACCTAAAAGAAAAAGAGGAGACTGACTCTGACCTTTCAAAGCCCTATCTCATCTGGTTGATAGTAGAAGGTACGTACGATGATACCATGGACATAAACGAGGTCGAGCATATCTTTAATGATTTCAAACTAAAGCATACCTAAAGCCTGCCCTGGATATGAAAAAGGGATTTGAGCCAGAAGAAGATGAGGATCTATCACCAGATGAGGAAATGGAAACAACTAAGTATTAGTTAGGTTTAGGTTCAGAAAATGGAAATGGTAACAGCGGCCCAAAAATGGTAAGGTTTTATTTTCAAAGAAAAAGGAACGCAAAAGTTTTGCGAAATCCTTATCTTTTGGCTTTTTAAAGAAGATAGGCCATTACAAAAACAAGGTATAACAGTCGACTTTCCTATCAGGATTTTACAACCTGAATACCAAGGGACCACTATTAGAAGAGAGCATAATAAGTAAATGCCGATGCCATCTTTGACTTTTTGGATGGTCGGCAGCGCCATAAACTCGATAACCAGCACCGCGGAGTCAAGAAATTCAACTAAATAGAATCCTAAAACAATCTTATTCGAGCACACACGGGACCCACAGCAATGAAATTCACACAAGCGGCAATCATCCGAGCAGAGAATGGAGAAGGGAAATATACTTGAAATTGTTTTTTTCAGAATGAGAAAGCCTTTGGCAAACTCCTTGCAAATCTGTTTTTGCCGGGTACAATAGACATATCTGCTTAGTCACAACATATGGAACCCCCAATGTTCCTCAAAGCCTACCCGACCTGACAGCTTTAGTTGAATGATCTGATCCCGAAGCAAGCTTTCTACTTAAATTGCTATGACTGGCCAACTAATGATAGGACTACCTATCTTGATGCTTTGAATCTGTATTCAGAGCTTTTTTCCAACTACCGGGACTACTAATTTCAAGTACAAAGCTCTCCTATGAATATGCTACTGCACTTACTTTCTACCTGAATCCGAGCATTGAAGCAAGCTCTTTATCGCGCCATAACCAAGTCTCTCCTTGCAGCTCTGACCAATCCACCCATCATTGCAAATAACTGCTCCTTACTCTTTTATTGTATGTCCATTTTTGCTTGATGTCTGGCTCACCAGATCTGGTACATGAAAAAGCCATTCCTTTTCACTTTCCTTCAACCACTCAGTATACTTTTTTACTGGAAGAGTCAAGCGAAAGCAATTAGTTTAGAAGGAAGAGGAAGACCTAGGGGGCTTACGTCCTCATTTCACTCTTTTTGCTCCTGCGAGACATGACTCAACTACATTTTACAATTGACAGGGTAGCCCGGAGGTTAGATGAAGGGTCTTCCACATAAAGATAGATTAGTACTTGGAAGGTTCAGATGATGGAAGGGCTGAAACAAGGCAAAAGCTATTCAATGGGGTAAATAAATATGAGCAATCCGTGAGAATAGCAAACCCCTATCTCTTAAAAAGAAGAAGATAGATAGGTCCACGAGTTGAGATAGAGAAGTTCTAACTAATCAAGTAGGAGTTTACCCACGAGATTCAGAGGCTGCATCATCAGAGGGGTATAGAAATAATTCAGAAGCGCTATGGCCTGAAGCGAAGGGCAGGAAAGAATGGAATCAATGTGTTCCAATTTATCCGGAGTAAGGACATCAGCTGAGAAGGGACAAAAAAATAGCATAGACAAAAGGTAGGACCAGATCATGCGAAGAGCTCTTCGCCCTATTGATTAGGAATCTTGATCAGAAACCACCAGGCCATATCTCCCGATAAAAGATGATCCCCACAATGGATGTTAGGCCTTGACTTTATAAAATCTGATTGGATCTGCACTAGAGGATAAGAATACAGATAGGCTGACTAAGAAGATCTTCAAATTGTCTTACCTGAAAAGATGAGTTATTCAAAGGAATACCTGAAGAATAGAATATAATAGAATAAACACATGGCATAGCTGGGTGCTAGAATAGTAGTTGATAGAAGTTCTAGTCACTTAAAAAAAATAACCACTGCTTAACTTAATTAGATCATAGAAGATAAGCAAGCGGGTTCGTCCTATTTGAAGGTAAGAAGTTCGGGCAGTAAGGGATAGGTTTATATAGGGGCTATATTTTTGATAAACATATGGTCTTGCTCATTTCTCATCAAGGAATGGAGATTGGGTTGGTGTTTGGAAGGGGGTTCAGTAAAATGACCTTGGCCAGCAAGCAGAAAAAGGACTGACGTCTTGGGGCGCGCTAGCGTGCGTACTCTTCTTCTGCGAGACTCCATCCAAATCCACCAGTTACTTGTTGGTTGGTGTTCCATTCTATTATCTTAGACTATGCTGCCTTCTTCAATTCCATTCTTCGTCTCCCTAGTCGAAGTCTTCTTGCTGGCCTAACCGAACATGCATTTTAGAGTGCCGTGCCAGGGTGATAGGCGCTCTGCCAGTCACGCATGATCGCCAGAGCCTTTCTTGGCTATGTAAATATAGGGCCGAAATAAGTGCAAGATCCTCAAAAAAATGGATTAAGGTGGGCTTCGGATTTTTCATAATTTTTTTCTATCTTTTCATCAGGTTCTTGTTTGATTTGCCGCTATTATCACAATTCCCTCCTTTTAGGGTTAATGCTATCAATGGTGAATCGATCATTCGTTATCCTTTTTTTTATAGGAGCTTTTTTGAATGGAAGAAAAGTAATGAAACCCGTCATGGCTACTGAATAACCTCCTTTGATTTTTTTATAATAAACCCTTTGACCTTTTTCTTTGTTCGCCAAATCTTCTTTAGTTCTATCCAAGCTCTGTTTTGTCTGAATCTTTGTGGAAGAAGAAGCGGTTTGCCAGCCGCTACATCCAGGGATCCCAGAAAATCATTAAACCTGGCAGCTGCTTGCTCTTTGATCAGTAATTCACCGGCCACTAGATCGATGAAGAATCTCTCAAAAATCCGCTTTTTGATCAGTGATTCACCAGCCACTACATTCTTGGATCCCAACTTATTCTCAAACTTGGTGGCTCGCTTGATTGGCAGTCCTATAAGCTCATCTTGCATACAAATTTTGGGGGTACCAGGGCCTGCATCCACCAAGAACATTTCTTCCCTTAAGCGTAAGCGTAAAACTGAAGATTGTGAGGCGTTTCCACTACATATTAAGAAACTAGAATTAGATCTTGGAAATGATCGACTCCAATAGATGCTCATCATAAGCTTTTTCCCCCCTCCTATTCCTATTGATCAAAAGTATCCAGCAGCGCCATGCCGGAGTGACTTCCGAAGCGCTACAGACGGGACAAAATCCGGCAGCCAGTTGCTGGCTCTGAATAACCAGCCCAACAAGAAGCTAAATTCTTCCATAACATAACATAACGGGGCGGGGTTGCGCGTGAGCCGAGTGACGTAGGTGCACAAGAGTACTTCGCGCCACAACCATCTCTTTTTTATAGGTTCTATGGCCGATGCCTCCTGCTTCATCTGGTAAAAAAGAGTCATAGATATGCCTGTAATTAGAAAGAAGAACCGCCATAAAAATCTTCCTCGTGTATCGTCTGTAGCGGAACTATGAACGGGAGCTAGCAATCCGGACCGTATTGAAAAGGTTCCTAAGACATAACATGGAAGAGTCAAAATATTCAGAAGCGAGGTCCAAGAATGAAGAAGGGGTAGAATTACTGAATGAATACGAGCTGTGGCTAATACCCGAGGCATAAAAGACGCATTTTCTACGGGATCCCGAAACCACCAGCCACCCCGACCTAATTCATGATGAGCCCACCAACTTCCTGGCGAGATGCCTATGGTTAAAAACAACCGACATGTCAAGATCCAAATTCGAATTGGTTCCTGGTCCTGGTCAGAGACCACCGTGTTCGTGTCGGCGATCCAACAAAGAGGCGAAGTAGTGGTGTCTTTCTTTCCATTATGAACAACACGCTTCGCCTGCTCCCTTCCCATTTCCATTAGCGCTCCTGTCCAGAGCGAAGAGAAGGCGAAAAAGCACTGCCAAAGCAGCATGAGCAGGCTTCTATTGCTATGCAACAATAGAGCAGGCACGCCGCCCACAAAATGTTTGAATGATCGGGTAAAGAGCAAGCTTCTTATATGGGATCCGATGCATCCAGCAGAGCGAAGCAGCATTCCATTCTTTTCGGCGGCATCCTTCCGCATTGGCGGCGAGTGGAGTGCCACAATCCCATTCATCATTTTTGATCTACATAACCCAAAGCCCATAGCACTGGCGACATTTCTGGCATAAATGCAAGGAGGATGTATAGCTGATATAGGATCTTGTGGAACTGGATTTGATTCTGCAAGCAGTTCGGTATGAATGAAGAAATTGCAAACAAAAGGATCGAAACTCGCTGATAGGAAAGGAGAGAAAAACAAAGCAATGCCAAGAGCTCCGTCAATCTGCTATTCATTGATAGCTGAAGCTCTCTCTCTTTTTCATCTCGTGCCAGATGTAACAAAAGATTAGTCCTTTTTCCTTCTCGCGAACCAAGGGAGCACCCAGCTCCCAGAAGAGCAAAGCTCATTTTCAAAACAGGGTCAAGCGGCACATTAAAAAGGGCTGGCCTGTTAAAAGGACGCTTACTTTGCGAACGAAGTTCAGAATCAACAAGGGTTCTTCGAACGAAGGGAGTGTACAACTGGGGCGCAACCCCACTTTTTTGTTGGAGAGATAGAATGGAGTTCTTCATGAAGTTCAAGACAAAGGAAAAAAAATCAAAGTTTCTCTATAGCCTCTTCATTTTGAGACATTATGGCTTTGGGGTCGACCCCGGTAACAAAAAAGGAATCCATAAAAACTTGGGATCCAACACCATGATAAAATACTACCCTCATGATTAGACCATGTCCCTGAGATTTGATAAAAAAAGGTGCATTAGCGGTTAATACATTGTAATTAGATAAGTTATTTGGAATATGACGGAACGAAAGACCAAGGAAAGGAAGAAGAATGCACCAAAATGCAAGTGCTGCACCAAACGCTGGTGGTTGTTTCTTGTTGTAAGTGAATGTAACGAAAAACCCCAAAAATAATGAATAATTAGAAAATTCATTTATAGACATTTCGTGCTCATTTCCAAATTTTTGCTTAGTTATTCCCATCATCCGGTAGTCACTGGATTATCCCAATCTCCTTTTGGTAATAGATCTTTTTGATATGTCTCAGTCTCAGTGGCAAGGAAGAGAAAATGCATCGAGTCATTTATCAAGAAAGTGGACGAGCATGGCGGTCTCTATATCTCTGAGGGGTGTACCACTTTTTTTTTCAAGTCAGCTTAAGAGGTTCAAAAGAGAAAGTCACTCTCCTTATTCTTGGCTAGTGGAATGGAAGCAAGACTCTTTCCTATCCACTTTGTCGAGGGGAGAGAACTAAAAGATAACTCAAGCTAGACAGAAAGGTGCAAAAGTCCACAGTTTCTTAAGGATCCTGTAAGCAAGTAGGTTAAGATTGTCATTTAGCTTCAATTTCTTCAGTCTCACAATCGGGCCCGCATGCAACAAAAGAAATTGTATTTGCCTACTACTCCGACCTTGCCCTGAAAGGATAAGGAAATTGTATAAGAGCGAGAGCTAGACTGACTGTTGGTCCAATGCTAGTGGAGGATTCAGACTGAGGACCCCCTGTGGCGGCTACTCATAAGAAGATGAAGGATTGAAAGAGGACTGATCACCCCTCTGATTTGTGATCTTTTAATAGAAAGAAAAAGCCTTCTCTCAGACTTCAAGGTAAATGAAAGCGGGATTTTTTTGTCTCCTCTAAGCTAGCAGCAAGTCAAGTAATCTGAGAATGCTGCCCCCAATCTGTAGCTGAGGACGAAATCAACTCATAAGGTTTTTTTGAACCAAGCACCTGTTGTAGAAATGAAAAACCACCCACTAGCAGAGGCTGGAACAACCCATAGAAGTGTAGGGGCTGCTTCAACCAGGCGTACCCGTATCCATTGATTTACCTCCTCTAGAGAGTATTGAACTTTGTGACAAATAGGTTATAGTTACACTCCTTAACTCCCTATTCGCGAGATATAAAAGCTAGCTAGTAAGAAGACTTTCCCTTCTTTTCTGGGAGGGTGAGAACTTGAAAGGCTGGCAGAGAAAAGGAAGAAAAGCAGCTAATGCTATCTAACGATTAATTCAAAGTTTACCAAGTTTTATCGTTCACGAGACAGGGGACTCTTTTAAATAAGACAGTGTATGGCTGCGAATAAGTCTATTCGGCAAGTCATAGAGAAGGACTGGATATAAGCTATTTCCCGGTTCTTCATTGGATTCTTTTAGTTTAATATTACTTTTTGGAAGCAATCTCATAATAATATGTATTAGGGACAACATTTAGGATAGCAAAAGCATTTTTGGATCACTTTTTTTGGGGTTAATCTTACCTTCTTTCCCATGCATTTCTTAGGGCTTTCGGGTATGCCACGTCGTATTCCAGATTATCCAGATGCTTACGCCGGATGGAATGCTCTGAGCAGTTTCGGTTCTTATATATCCATAGTTGGGATTCGTCGTTTATTCGTAGTTGTCGCAATCACTTCAAGCAGTGGAAAGAAAAAAAGATTTTGACATTGGATTGTTTTTATTTTGCTATAAAAATAGGGCTTTTTTTGTTCTTTTTCATGACCCACGTTTTGACAATTCAACAACCTGGTGGAGCCTTCCTAGGGAGCATCAAAGTCCAAGCCAGGGGGCTAATTCACGGAATACTCTCTTTAAAAGGGAGAACTGCTATTTTAGGCGGTTTCATCCATCCACAAAAAGGGGCTTCTTTCCCTGAAAAGGCGACACCCACTACTATGCAGGCATCGTTCATGAAAAGGAGTGCTTTTGGTTTCCCCAAACATTTAATCGACCTAAATGAAAGTCCTAAAACAGACCACTTTGTCAACCAATATAAAGACGTGATCGACCAAACACAGGATCGGCACACAAAAAGACAAAAACAGAATGCGCTCGCGCATATGCAGCAACTTTACCCCGACGCCTATTCTTCTAATTCAGTCGACGCTGTTCAGCATGTCAAGAGGAGTATATACACAGAAAATCCGTGGCTCCTATCGGAGTTAAGAAGCCATTTGCACTCTAGCGCTCCGTTAACAAATCAAATTGATAATATTTGGGAGTGGGCATGCTTTGATAAGTGTATTAACAAGATCCTTACCTGTAATGGGAAATCCAGCAACAATCTTGCAGACCTGGTCAATCTGGAAGTAGATTTAGGAAACCCCGCGGTAAGAGATACCATTCTTAAACCCTATTTTGATAGCATAAAAAGAACAAATAAGATGTTCTACCTTTTTTTGTTCTTTTTTATCGTAGTGCAGGATTCATTAATCAAATAGTGAATTCAAGGCCTCCACGTCAGGTAGCTGTGGTTTTCTTGCTTTTGGATGGAGGGAAAGAAGAGTGGGCATGTGGGCTTATTTCACTTGTGCTAAGGTTATCACTTCTCTATGAAGTGTTTTATTAATAACAGATATATTTTAAAGGTTGAATGAAAAAAGAAATCGCCCCATGGCATGGCGAGATTTTACTTACCTAAAAATAGTTCAGACATTGGAGTTGAGGATGGAGCGACAATGATACCGCCAGCCAGGAATAAGTACCTATCCCTCTTATACTTAAGAAAAGAGAAGAGAAGCTGGTGTTGAGAAATGAGAAGTGGGCTATATCCCCGGGGACTTTTTAAAAGCAGCTGAAAGGAAATGCTGCTTCCTTTCTATACGCTAATTCTTGCTTTGAAGAGATGTTCCAGACAAGGCATTCTTAAGTCCCACCTCACCTATATCCAACTTGAGGTGTTCCATTGTTTCTAGTATAATAAGCAGGTTTAAGCCATGGAAGACATGAGTCACTAAAGTGATGTTAACTAGATCATGAAAGATGTGCCGAAGAGGTTTTCCAACACATGGAATAGCACTCGCAGGGGCATCCTGTCAGTCGCCAGGCCATGCACATTTGAAAGAATTCCCACACACAATGGGAGCCGTTTCAACCATTTCTGCTCTACGTTGCAAACTAGGGGGCATAAGCTACCAAACCCCTGGCTAAGAATCTATATCATACCGAGCAATCATTCCGTCTTCTTGAGAAGAAAGAACGCATGAATCCTCACTTTGAGCTAACCTACGAGTGCACCTAACAAGGTTTTCCTGACCTAATAAACGTTCATTGCAAAGAAATGTTGACCTCTGATTTAGAGAGGATCAACCACAGTTTGAGAAAAGAAAAGCGCACACCGGCATTATGCCTCGTAAAGCTACCCCCATTCATAGCTTTTTTTACTGTCTGCTCGAATAGCTTCATTTCAATGTTAGGATGACCCGCAAGGTCATCTAAAATAGCTTCCACCTATCTAGTTTCCATTGATCACTTTGTCCTTTTTCTTATGCATAAACACTCTAGTTGCAAGCTTAGAGCAAAGGATAGCTTTAGTGCTTTCGGTCTTTATACCCATACGACCATACATGCTGTTCATGCACAACTTGTGTATATAGCTTTCGGCTTTGAATTCCTTATCCTTAGTTATACAATCTCCCTTCACCTCAATTTTTATGATCCTCATAGCCTTTTTTATTCACGTCCTCCCCCTAGATCTATTCCTGCCGCGTCCACGTCCTCTGCCTCCAGCAACTAGAGCTACATCATCTTGTTCATTATTGAGAATAGGCCTCTTCTCACACCGTACCAGTTCTTTTTGCAGTTGAATCTTCCCGTTCTGGCTTATTGAGTGTATAGATTCCCACGTCACTCTTCTCATAACATATCCTGTTCTCCTCACTTTGATTCTGGATTCACCGGTTGATTTGAGACGTGGTTCTATGCTTTCTAGCCCCATTTGACAAAAGTGAGCTTCCCCTATCTCTTTTGTAGGAATCAGATAGCAATGCTCATTCGTGAATAGCATTTCATGCTTCCGCTACTTCGTCGAAGAGATCCATGGAAACTCAAAAAAGAAAAGCGGACGACATTGTTCATACGATAGCCGGAAAAGCAAGTTCTCCCACCGGCTATTCAAAAAAGAAAGACTTACTTATTCATAAACTTCCTTTTATCGAGCATAATAGCTCTTATACACTTGTACAGAGGAGTGTAAAACAATGTGTGTGTGTGTGTATATATATATAGGTGTTTAGTATCCTACAAAAACATTAACATCCAAAGCACCATAAGCTTGCTTTCTCTCCCGCTGAAAGACAGAGAAGAGTTTTTTTTAGACTTTTCTATGGTAGGCCTACGCTAGTGGAATATCTCTTTTTGTTTGTATTCTAGCTTAGCTCTCTCTATTCTTTGCTTAAGCTATCGTGTCGTCTAGATGGATGGCATCTCCCTATTCCCACATCCCTGGATATGATTAATGCATGGAAGCTAAGGAATTGGGTCATTCTTCAGCCCAAGATGCAAGCATTTGGACTCCATCCAAATATGGCAGTTGAACTCTTATAATAGGCTTGGCTCTAGAAAATGGGCTTATCTTGGGCAAAAAAACGCAAATAAAGAAGAACTTCTTGTTTCCATGTAGAACTCGAATGGGCTGCTAGCAGATTTGTTGGGGGATGGCAAGTTAACACCGTGGGTAGGCTTGGCTTTCACTCGCTCTGGCACATTTTGGCGGAACGTCACGTTATATATAGTGGAATTCTAGAGGTATGTTAATGTTTTCAAAAATCCAAATGGAAAAGGATTTGCAAAAATATGCCGATTAGAAGCTAGTTTTATGAGAGAAAGAAGAGGAAGAATCGGCGAACATCCTAAAAAATGATACTTTTGTCTCAATCCGATAAAAAACAAATATATTCTATTGTGTATTGACCACCGGGAAACAAATGGATTAAGATGAAGACAGACGGTTCAATTAGCGAGCATGGGAAGGCTTGTGGAGGTTTAGCAATAAAAAGGGGATATATGCGTTCTCTCAAGCAGTTAAGAACAAGACCATACTCGAAGTCGAGCTCTTTTGCATCTGAACATGTATTCAAATAGTAGCTGAAAAGGAGTGTCAGAGGATTTGGATTGATTCGGATTCCCTAACGTAAGACATGGTCTACTCTTAAGATCCCAAAGTCCACAGCTAAGGAAAGCCCCTTCTTCATAAGATCAAGAAAGTACGAGCATCTTTCGAAGATTGGAAAATCTCCCATACTTGGAGAGAAGCAAACCAACCGGTCGATTAGCAATTGACTATGCTTAGTAGTTGACATCTTTGGTCTTCACATTTTCCGTTCCATTTTGTAAAGTTAGTAGAAGAGGATAGATCCAGTAAATTGACGAATGTCAATCTTCATTTTTGTAGATTAATACACTGGTAGGGGTCGATCAGGTAAATCCCAAAGCTGACCCCCGAACAGCTGCCGGACTGCTCTACTGATCTTCTCTCTCTTCAGAAAAACGGAACCTTCTCAAAGACTCCCTTTGCATTGAGAACACAATTCAGAACCCTCCTTCTCACAAGAAGGCAAACCTTGTACGTTGATCGAATCTTCTTTCGCATCCAGAAGAGAGGCTATGGGCTATCCGAGAGAGTGGTTCAGGTGACTACTAGAGTCATTGATTAAGCATGTCAGATGGGCTTAGTAGGGCTCAAACCTACAATATCACCGTTATGAGCGGTACGTTTCAACCAATTAAACTATAAGCCCAATCAGATCTCTACATGCCGGGAAGAGCGGACAGAAAGAGGAGACCTTTGCTCTATCTCCTTCTTCCTCTTCCCGGGGCACCGGAGGGGTTCTTTGGCAAGCCCTATTAAAGAAGCTAAGTGACTTTCGTCACTCAAGTAGTGAGTTTGAGAGTGACCGTTAGGGTGACCACTTGTACTTCTAGGCCTTGGTGACCTATATGTTACGCAACACAGCTTCACTCGATTCAGTAAATCAATAGTTCAAACCGGCCCACTAATAGCTTAGATAGTGGCCCTTCCACTTTGGTATAGTTGACCCTACCTATTGACTCAAGGTTCATAGGAAGGGGGAACCCAGACGTAGTGGGATGTAGGCTTCAGTTGTTTTGGTACTTTTTCACTACGTCTTATTTTTTTTGTAACCGGCTTTTCACCGGCAGGTCAGTAGGCCTTTTAGAAGGCGAACAAATGAAAGTTCTCCGCGGGTGCTAGTGCTATCTTGTTCGCTTTTGTCAACTTAAGTCGCGTGTAGCGCCAATTAACTGATAGCTGATAGAGCGCGGAGCCCCTTCTCTAAGCGAGTAGAGCCATTTCTTTCTACTATCGTCAAAAGAAAAAGAAAAGTACTAAAGGCGAAGGGCATTCTGTTGTACAACTACTTTGGTATAGTTACAAAGGTAACCGGTAGGTGACTATTGAATCGACAGTAGTTACGAAAGGGGGAAATAGCTCAGTTGGTTAGAGTACTGGTCTGTCACGCCAGAAGTCGCAGGTTCGAACCCTGTTTTCCCCGCCCGATCTTCCTCTTCCTGCCCGACTCATTTTGAAAACACTGGAAGCTGCTGATCCTAGCATAGCATTCAAGACAATTGTTCCTTCTTCGGTCTCCCTCCACCCCCTTCATTTGTTGTGGGTCTCACCGCAGGCACTTACTTAATGAATGAGTGAAGATCTTCCTTCCCCCCCTTGTGTCTTACCAAGGAGGCAAGGACTGAGTTCCCACTTGTGGCAAAAAAAAGTATACCATCCCACCCGGCCTAACTCGGGGGGTTAAGGTTCCTCTTGGAGACTACCAGTCTACAAGAAGCTGGCAGAGCTTTAGCCATTGGACCACATCCATCCATCCTCCTACCTAAAGATGCCTTTTCTTGTTCATTCTTCGAATTATGCTAGTGGAGACTAATTCCTTCTGGCTAATGAAGATACTACCCCAGTGTTCCCATTCATTCCCAGTGGATCCTTCTTATCGCTTTTCATTGAACAAACCAAGTTCACCTATACGAGAGTGAGGAATAGAAATCCTACAATCAACTTCCCACTTTTGATGTCCCGTTTGACGATTCTGCTGCGTCTTTAGAAAAATCAAAAGGAGAAGGACAGGGGTCACTAGTCAAAAAAGCTATAACTATCAATTCGAATTCTGAATGAATAAAATCTCCCCAAGTAGGATTCGAACCTACGACCAGTCAGTTAACAGCCGACTGCTCTACCACTGAGCTACTGAGGAAGAACAGACTTAAGGAAGCTGGCTCTCGTTCTTTGGCCCAACCAACCGCAGACCGAAAATACAAAAAGTGCATCACTTTTTCTCTTTCACATACACCGGGAGAAAGGGTGATGATAGCAATCCCCTTTGCCTCCCCGGCCGGGGCAGGACAAGGGGGGAGGCAGTCAACCATCAACTCTCGATATGCATATTGATCAATCGATCTCCGCGTCCTGCCAGTTCGCTAAGTAGACTCACTCTACCGAGGGGCAACTAAGGTTGGTTCCTGCCAATTCCCTTGCTGATCAGCCTTGGAATTGGCAAGTATGAGAGAGGACTCTGTCTGTCTCTCTGAGTTTCAACTACTGAGTGAAGTTAAGTAGCACTTCAGCTATTCTAAATTTGAATAGATTCCGATCAAGCAAGCCGGAGAAGGTGGTCCTTTCATCTCTCTGTCTGCTCCATGCTCTATAAAGGATCATGAGTAGGTTTAATGCTAGAAAAAACAAGATCTTCCTAATCATTTCGGTAGATGAAGTAGTGGGAGGTCATGAAGGAAGTAAGGGGGCATGTTAAGTTGATAATTTCGAACATTGTAGCATCCTTTTGACGGTTGGGCTTTGAGTTGAGAACTTTTAAGAACTCTTAGTATGAAAATACACATTCTAAAATGACGCATCGAGTGAGACCATTCTGTTTGATTGTGAATGAAAGACGTCTTCGACCAACAACATCTACTCATATCCAGCTTCGTGTCATTTTTGAACACTGCGATCAGCAAGCAGCAAGCGAGGGAGAGTCAAGTCAAGTACAACACAGGACTGATGGGGTGGGGCGCGCCAAAGCAACCCGGGACCCCTCCGAGGTCACTACAAAAGCGCTGGCGCCTTCTTTTGAAGGTGAAAAACTACGCTAGCTAAGAAAAAGAAAAGGGCTGCACTAATGGCAAGGAGCAAGAAAAGGGCAGCTAGCTCGAAATCCGATAAATCGAATACCTCCTGGCTTCAGTTATGAGAGAGAACTCCAAGGTAGGATAAAGACTGAGTTGGATTCAGCCGCGTGGGGAATGAAACAACATTCATGGAATGAGTTGAGGCAAAACCTCCAGCTCTTTTTGAGAGTCAGGGGCTTTAAAAGCGCTTTAAAAAGGGCTGTCTGCATTACTGGATTCACTATATTAAATTGTAGTAAAAACAAGGGGCCCGTAGACTATTCTGAGGTGGTATGCTAAATCCATGATCAACTGATGTAGCTAGTGTGACTAAAGCAGCAGCTATTGGCTTAACTGGTTCTAAGCTCTCCCACCTGATAAAGGAATCGAAAGACTACCCCGGGCCACATAGACTATTCCCTTCCGCAGACATTCTTTTCTAGAAGGAAAGTAGCAAAGCCGAACGCAAATACACATGCAAATTGCGTCGACTACCTCATCACTGTCCAAAATGGGGGATACCGCTATTCATACAGGGATGGACGAGGGACTCCGCTGACAACATCAGTAGATGACTTTTCTCACGGAATGCTATTAATGTTGGAAAAAAACACTGCTCTCAAACTCACCCTCTGGGTGATAGGTAGAAGCATTAGTACCTAACGGAGCGGTATCTAACCAAAAAGGGAGGTGATGTTCTTTTTATAAACAGGATGGAGCATGTCTTCCTTTCTTCTTAGATACATTTCATTCATTCCATTTCTCTATAGTTTACAGCAGAACATCTTGCTAATCCTGACAGATCTCGAAAAGGGTGGGGGCACTAGAACCAAATCTACATACACATCGAAACTTCCTATCTCAATCAAGCTAGCACCTTCATCCCACCAATGCATTGTACGATTCTCCACCCCCTTTTCCTCCCTCATGAAATCCTAATTTCCCGCAATGAAATTTGATTTCATTCATGTCGGCGGTTGGCAAAACGGCCCTGAGATCCGGGACTGGTAAAACATGGGTGCCCAATTTGCTTTTCCGCGCTCCGCCTTAGTGCCCTTATGAAGGCGGCGGGGAGTCCTTAGCCTTTGAACCAAACTCTAGGGAACGCTTAATTTCCTGACGTCTCAACTGCAATGGTGAACTCAATGACATACACTAAAATGGATTGCATCTATTGTTCCAAACAAGGATGATATTAGCATAAAAGCCCTTCCATGCAATTTCTTGCTTTGCTCTATAGACAAAAGTGTCGGATATTCAATGGTAACCAGAAGACCTATGGTTTTCGAGAGAAGGTAATTGGAAAAATGATTCATTCCTTTGCTTTCTTTCAGATATCTATTCAATAAGATGATCTGACCTTACCTGAAAACTAGATTCATGAAGAAGCCCAAAAAGTGCCAGGCTTAGTGCAGCCCAGTTCCTAGCCAGTGTGGGGTTCTGCCATGGATATTCGGTCCACTCCAGAATTCCATTCATTTTTCAAACGTAACTCGATTGACTCAATTCACAAACGGCAAGGAAGTCAAAAGTGGCGCTTACAGGTCGTACGGCAATTGCTTCTCTTCCGGGGCTACATACATCTTTTCTTTAACAACTACCATACAAGCTATTCGCTTAATACATGCTAGTAGGTAGGCTGGTGGTGGAGTATTTATTTTCGTCTTTTTTTGGTCTGTCTGTATTTTGGTTTTGGGATGGTGCGAATCCATCTATCCACCATTCTTTTATCTTTCAGTAGTGTCAACCTCAGTTCTGGTTCTTTATCTTGGAATACTCTCCGTTGTCTTGGAAGCAATGCTTGAAAGAAAGTGTAAGGAAGCGTCAAATCAGTATGATGTATTGGCAAAGCCAGTAAGAAGGGAATCGAAAGTAGATAGGGACTCCCACTGCAGATGTGGTTTTATACCTTGATGAATTGGTACCTTATAGTATAGCGAATTTACTTTTCTTTCAAAAGGATATATCAACCTGTAGTGAAACCGGGCCATCGAGCTTGCTTTTACCGCTGTTATAGCTCTCTCTCTTCTTTTTTATGGGTAGTTTGGCAAGAAAGAGAAAGAGGAATGTACCCATTTCTATTTATCCATTCTCATAGAAAGTACCAAAAATGTTTTTGAATGTATGGAGCAGGCGTATGAGTTGATATCTTCAAGAGTCAAATCCTTTTCTTGCCCACCCAGCCATAAAAGAAAAAAATCATTACGAGCGGTCTTAAACCCTCACCTCAATCTCAAAAATGGAATTGAAAACCTCCAATTTAAATAATGGTACCGGGGAAATACCTAGGGAAGAATCATTCTTTGAATCATCCAGATCTATCAATTTGCGAATTCAATAAAAAATGGACTGATCCTCGGAATACACCATCATCTTTCGAAGTGCATAGTCAATATTATGTTATATTCGAAGAAACAAGTCAAAGAGTAAAGGCTTTGCCCTTCAATACCACACTTCCAATCGAAATTCCTACGAGATTGACATTCAAAGAAAAAGACATGGTTTGATAGAAACTTTAAGTGGGTATCAAATAAACTGGAATGAATGGTATCAATTTCTTCTTTTCTATACTGAGTCTGCTTCGGTATCTCTTTCTTCCTTCCCTTCTGTAAACCAAGTAGTGACTAGCCTCTGGCACTCACTTTCCAAAGCACCAATTGACTTGCTTTCAGAACAACCCTGATCAGTTATACCTGAAATACCACCCGTACATAGTACGCCATTCCCAACGTGGAGCGCCTTTATTTTCGTATTGAACTCCGCTAGGAAGAAAAAGTTAGACCGTAGCCTTGTCGAACAACCTCGTTTGTCGCTTTTGTCGATTGACTCGTGGGACTCTACTGAATTCCAGCATGGGTGTGGTAGATTACTGACGTGAAGCCGGACCTCTATGAGTGCTCTACATGGCCGGATCAAAGCTCGAAATCGTAATGTCGCGGCATACATAATCAGAAAATAGGATTCGTGAGAGCGTTTTCTTTACCTGTTCCTTAAGAAAGCTATCGACTTAACTGCTTGTGGTAAACATATAGATTGTCCTATTCTCTTTTTTTTTCTCAAATGACCTATTTCACATAACCGATGCTGATTACAGATTTTGCCTTGCGTCACATTATTCTGGTGATCAATTCCTTTCGTGGATCGATTGAAATAACCGATTTTGGTGTATTAATTCAAGATAGGTAATTTTCCTCAAGGTCACAAAGATCAGTCATCTAGCGTGGACTTCTGACTCTAAGTGGAAAGTCTTTCTCATCTACCTCTTCCATCCAAAACCGTTTTTCCGCATTTTTTTTCTGCCAAGTTACTTAAATCTATATCGGAGCTATATGATCGGTAGACCCGTAAGTGAAGATGGTTCGCTCCCACATAAAGAGACGGATATTCTATGTGTTTAGCATAGTGACACTTTTTTTGGTGCCGAAACGGCCCCAATCCCTTTGGTCATTTCGCTTTTCGTGCCGGCCTATATTTGGAGTTTCTTGGATTTGCGGTGCCTGAATGCCTTTCTCCTTCTTTTTGGTGACGTCGGATGCCCGCCTTTGGTGCTCAGAAGTGGATTCTCCTTCAAAGAGGGCTTTTCCCCTAAGAAAGGGACATGGTTGTACTGGATTTCTAGTCCTATAGTGGAAGAGCAGATAGGATCACACCTACACGTAAGTTCGTTCATTGGGTTAGTGGCCACCCACACTCCAACCTATCTATATGGCAACAAAGCGAATGACAAGGCCAAAGTAGCTGACTCTTATCGCTAACTTGACTCGGTCTAAGGGCGAGCTTGAATACAACTCACAGAATGACTCCTCCAGGGGCCTTCAGGCACTCAAACAGATAGTGAGACAGACACCATCTATAGAACTTGAATGACAATACACCCATATATTCTAGCTAACAATCAGAAACTGTATCCAAATGGAGGGGACACTCTTCCTTCAGAAAGATGCCTTCAAAAGAAAAGCTCTTCCCCTCAACGACACAACACATTTTCTCAAATGTTCCATGTTTCTCACCATATCCTCATAGGGCTGAAGCACAAGAAAGAGGATTACCTGGTTACCTTGCTTCCCTCGCCTAGGATAGTAGAAGGATCTGTGGCCGAAGGCGCCACAAACGAAGCGGGCCGCCTCTTTTCTGCAGATCTCCACAAGATGACCCTTCTCCCCGCAACGATAGCACATAACGTTTTTCCCATGCTTGCGCGGTGAGGAGGACGAGGCCTTGAGAAGCTTTTCCACCAGCTTTTCCACCATTTTCCCCCTTTTGGCATTTGGATCCATGTTTTCTTTAATGATCTCCATGATAGAAAAGGTTTTTTTGGTAGCCTTTGCTTTTGACGGTGATGAAAGAAAGAGAGCCCCTCCTATCTTTTGATCGTGGTCAAAATCCTATCCAAGTCCCCTTTTTTCAGATCTTTCTCCTGGTTTTGATCATCACCGTTCACCTACTTGTTACGGAGATCCCGACCAATGCACAATCCAGATTATTTTAGCTTTTTTCTTCCATCCCATCTTGGACGGGCCCAGAAGCTTTTCTCATGTTTGAATGGAGGTCTTCCGCAAATGAATTTCCATATAGGAATTATATAATGTGCCTGTAGATATTGATTGAAAGCTTGTTTCAATTGAACGAGGATGTGAACGAGAAGGCAACAAAAGGGAGCTTGGAGCAAGAGGAGTCATTTAGTAGTTCACAAAAAAAGGCATAGTAGAGAAAATCTGAGGAGCAGGAAAATTTGGTCACGTAGATCTTCTATTTCACCGGAATTCGTTGATTGCTCCGTACTTATTTACAATGGAAAAACTCCTGTTCGTTGTAAGATCACTGAAGGAAAGGTTGGTCATAAATTTGGAGAGTTTGCTTTTACACGGTGACGAAGACCCTATCTAACAAATAGAGGAAAGGGGAAAAAGTAAAGTCTAAGCGACATATGGATCAATAAGGAAATCCAATTTCGGTAATCCGAATCCCATATAGGTCTTTTCTTCATACTCGACTAGCCCTAGGTTGGGGATAATGAATTTTTCGAATCTTGTTGGGAGATGCTTCGCTCCGAGTCCGACTGGGATGGAATGGGGGACCCAGGCCCTTCAATGCCTCCCTCCGGATCCACTAACTCGGAAGATCTATTCAAAGCTTTTCTGGCTGACTGTGAGAATAGAAAGTAGTCCGAAGTAATCATCATACGTCGTTCTTCAATCTTTTTATGGATGCTTCATTGTCCTTGGCCTTGATTAACACTTATATTTTACCAAGATCAGGATTTGTCCTTAAAATGGGATTGATAAGAACTAATGATCAGAATCATACAAAGTAGAATGGAAGAACAAAGGAAGGAAGTCAGGTAGCTTAGAGCAAGACAAAGGTAGAATGGAAGAACAACCTAAAAGTGGGGGGCCAGACAGAAACTGTCTCACTCAAACTGGCATTTGAAAATGCTACCCGCCCTTCCCCTATTTCTGCATTTCATTCTTCTATTCCTTCTGCTTGCTTTTCTAGTTAAGCTGCTCATAAACTAGATCCATAAAACTCACTCAGCTACTGTCTTCTTTCTATAATATGTCTCTAAGTCCAAGTAATCGATAAAGTATAATCCTCTTCCCAGCTTCGCCACCTCCTTTCTACCGAGTATGCTCTACTTGAAAGAACATATTTATCAATAAATAAGTGCATTACTATATTCACAGCTACAAACTAAGCCTAATTTCCAATATGTCATATGTATCACTTTGATGTTGTGGGATCACTGGCTTCTTGCTCAACGGATTTAGCTTCTGCACTTGACTTGAGAAGGGCGAAGCCTTCATGACCGGTACCGGTATCTGTTCAAGAAGTCAGTACTTATGCGGCACTGGACAAAGGGTGAGATCGATGAAATGCAATACATGTTTGAATATTTCCTATCTTCTTCCAGCCATCAAACTTGTTCAATTCGGTTTCTTGAGATCTGTGGAATAGTGATATCATACTTGAATCCACATTCCCAGTATTTGAGGAAGAAGTAGAATCTTAGTCCTTTCTAATTTCTAAGTTGGGAATTTGATATCGACTAAATCAAGAAACTCCATTTCACTATGATATGACCACTGAACCCTTTGATGCAACATTTCTTGTTTCCAGAAGATCTCCGATGGTTTCTGAAGCTTCCATGATCTTGTAAAAGAAAGAAACCCTTTCTATAAGTCATGAAGACATGGACCAAAAGACTAAGAAACTGCACAATCTATTGATTGACTGAAAAACTCAAGCTAAGTAACTTGCTTGAATGATCACTCCGGCTCTGGGCCGTCTGATCTTTGGCATGCAGAATAGGGGATCGCTTGCCAACCATTAGTTAGGACCAGTGAAAACCCACGCTTGGTGAAGGCGAAGTTCAGTTTGGAGATCTAACAATTCCTTATGTCGTGTATCCTCGATTGATGCAGCCTCAGATGCTTCAATTGTAGATTTGAGTATTGAGCGAAAGGTTACACCACCTATAGGTTCTGTATTACAGGCCAATCCTACTCCACTAGTACCAATAGGAAGCATAGGGGAAAAAACACAACAACTAGGAATAGGAATCAACAACACAAAAACTTTTTGAGAAATTACCCAGCAAGAAAACGTATGCGCGCGGGCGCAACGGATTTTGCTCCCGTGCGCTCATCCCTTGCTTGTTCTTTCGGACTAGCACTCTTTCCCTCTCTTTGAAGTAGATTTCTCAGCTCCACGAGTCAAACAAAATAAGGCAAAAGGCCCACTACTTCTTCATTCATGGCTTATTGATTTGATTGATCCCCCTTTCATATTCATTCGACCTGAGGTGAGGTTGGAAGAAGAGTTTTCATAAAAAGAATGGTTCTTTTATGCAATTATGAATGGGCAGGCCTCTTGTGGATTCCTCCAACTCTATGAATGAAGGGGGGAGTATGAGGAAGGCCAATTTTCTTTCTATATGAAGATGAAAAAAGGATCAGAGTCAAACATTTCTTACTTTTGTTGAATATGACTGAATGAGGAAGAGCTCCTTATGTGGTATCACTTTACCACCATCTGCAATGCGCGAAATTCCGATTGGTGGAAGGTAGTCCATGAAGATTCTCCCTTCTCTTACGTGAAATTCCCCTCTTTAGGTAAGCATCCAGTATCTCAACAAATGAACATTTCTCTAAGCTTATCCTGTAGCTTATACGTCATTTGAAAGCTGCTCCAAGGATCCAACGAATAGCTAAGGTTTGTTGACGATCCTTGGCTACAATCCCAGGAACATCATAAATAGTACCTACGACTCCTACTTTGACCACTTCGCATATTGGCTTTATATTATCTACGGCGTCAACCATAAGTTTTATTACATCGCGTTCAGTTCGAGCTAGGCGGTGAAAAGTTTTATAAACAATAGCACGAACTCTCGTTCTTTTACCATCGATCATGCAAAAGTTTACCAATTTCTTGATCAATTCTTTTTGCTCACCATCAAAGTCCCCCATATAGCTGAGAATTTCCGAGCAATTGGAAGCCGCTTTCGATGACGAGGCCGATAAATTGATATTACGCGATCATTACTGTCCATCTTTTTCAGCTCTGCTCCCGAAAAGAGAAAGGAAAGGAGACTGATCTTGACGTTGGTGTTGGTTTTTCCAACGAAAAACAAGAACATTCTTTCATGAACTTCCATGACAAAATGCTAGTTGCCTTGTAACACATACACTGGAGCGTTTGTCCCATCGACAAAGGCCACTATACGTGTTTTCTGAAGAGCAACATTCTCTTATAACCAAACATCGCAAAGACAGAAAGGAGTATCCTGAACGTAAGGCCAATGGCTAGCATACTTCGCTGAACACTCACGATATTCAGCTAAAGCTGGATGCATATTATATTATATTATATTATATCTTGCCTTGGTAGAGCAAAACTTTGAACCCAACACAAGCAACTCTCCCAGTTTAGCAATATTGATGGGTTCCAGCCTCATTCCACTAGCCCTAAAAGCATTCTAAATATATAAAAGAGGGGGAAAGGATTCTACAAGAAAAGGCAGGCAAAGGTAGTTCAGGGGTCAATTCTTGGAGCATAGCTCATTTCTAAGTCCCCAACCCATCTCATGCTCGTGCTGTACGTGATCGAATCTTGCGGCCGGATAGAGCAATGGAATCACCGAGTCGTATGAAAAGAGGGCTCTTCTTTTCAATCTTAACACAAAGGCTAGCTCCCCTGGGGGTTGTCATATTACAATCATTTGTATTACTTTCCTACCAATCCTGAACTAGCTATGACCCTTATAGCGAGCCTCGCTTTACCATTTCAGATAGAAACATATGGCGCTCCTAAACTCGACTGGATACTTTCTTTTTTATTGAATTAAGCTAAGCCGTGGACTTTCTCACGTGAAGAACTCCTTCTTATGAGCTCATGGACTTGATCAATGCTAGTTCAAGTTCACGTCATATTAGGAAATTAGTTCATTAATTCATTTATTTGCCAACGAAGAAGCCTTGCGCTACTCGGAAAGTACTGACTAGAGGGGGGGGGCGTGTGGATCCATAGTCCTAGCCATTCTCACAACGGGATAATAAAGCGAACAAAGACCATGAGAAGAGATTACAACATCCAGAACGAAGCCTGTCAAGCCAGCCTTCCCTCACTACGAAAATGCAACATCCGGCGTACTCATTGGCTTTGACCTCAGATTCATTACTTGCTAGAGAAGTAGTTTACATAACTGTCACAGCTCCAATGCGATAATCTTGTTAATCAGCAAAGTAGCTAGCCTAAATAAGGAGTTTACAATCGCTTGACTATAAAGTAAAGAGCGGCTAATGGGAGATTGCTTGAGTAGGCTCAGTAAGGGATTACCTGCGGGCAGGGTGAAAGAGCTTTCATTAATAGTATGAACTGGTGGATCAGCAAGATAGCTAGAGCTCCTTAAAGGAAAGCAAAATCCAATTCCATATTATATCAAACTATAAAGCAAAGATGAGGAAGCTGCGCCTTTACTCGCTTGAATTAGAGGAAAAAGGTGATATGCAGCAGTAACAACTTTTCTTTCAATAGTAAGCAGGAAATGCGAATAAGAGAAGGGTAGAAGAAGCGATCTGCGCATTTCCTTATTTCACAACGGATTTGACTCGTTAGAGAAATCATTTCTTAGGTATGCTACATTCTTTGAAGAAAGAGTAGGTTCTGCTATTTAAGGCTTAGAGGAAGTGATTTCCGGGAACTAGCAGACCAAGCCAATCAACAAGGAAAGCCTGTCAAGCAAGGAAGCCACCAAGCAAACCTTTAATAAGCATCTCTAGCAGTCACTTCTCTATAGAAAGAAAAAACCTGCAGTCAAGACTAGTCACATTAGTGAAACAAGTGATTCACTGACATTCAATTCAAATAGAAAGAGTAGTCACAGCTGCGACAAGTTGCTTTAAGAGGAAGGAGTTGACTTACTTTCAATTCCTAATACAGCAAGAGCGGATTTTTTTCATGTAGCATTTCTACCCCTATAGGATTTCCCATCTTAACCGAGAATGGGTGCCCACCTTGTACGTACCGAGAATGGGTGCAGTCCACCCCATCTAAAGTAGCCTGAAATTCGTTCCTCTACAATCCAGAGCAGTCCGAACATGTACCGCGATCTGGACGGACAAAGAATGTCGTACACTTGAGTGACCCCCTTTTCTGTGACCACCACCAAATTCAAAAGAAGAAGTGAGATCACCCTATAAAAATCCTTTGTAGCTCTTAAAATATGGGCCAACCTCTCCGTTAATATTGATACTCAATGCACCTCCTTCTACCACTTGTTTAATCCAACCTCTCCACTTCTCACTAAAGAAAACCCTTTTTAAGCAAAACCTCTTGTAGAAAATCCCAATTCACCCTGTCATATGCTTTTTCAAAGTCTAGCTTTAGTATGACCCCCTCTTGTTTAGTCCTCCTAAGCTCATGAAACACCTCATGGACAGTGAGCACCCCATCTAAAATATTTCCATTTTTCATAAATGCCGTCTGACTCTTACTCACCACCTTATCTGCAACTCTCTCAAGCCTATTTGTCAGTACTTTAGTCACAATTTTATAACAAACATAATATAACCATATTGGCCGATATTGCTTGATAGTTGCTGCATCTTTCGTTTTAGGAATCAGAGTAACCACCCCATAATTAAGTCTTCTAAGTTGCAACTCCTCAGCATGCGGGCTATCAAGCATTCTTTTGACCATCTCTTTAACCATCTCCCAAAAATGTTTCTAAAAGATTACTGGTAAGCCATCTGGGCCATGAGCAGTATTGGTTTTCATCTCTTTAACTACTAACTCTATTTCCTCCATAGTGAAAGGCTTAGTCAACTCTTTATTGTCTAGTTCTGATAGCATGTGCTCTGTTGACCAAGGGGCTTCCACCAAGAGATATGTCCCCCCTATCCTCTGAACCAAATAGTCTCTTATAGTAACTAGAAATGTCTTCTTGCAACTCTTTCTCATCTTGTATAACATTTCCTTCATGTTCCAAAGAAGCAATATTACATTTTATGTGTCTTCCATTGGCAGCACTATGGAAGAATGAAGTATTTGCATCTCCCTCAAGTAACCACTGACAAACTGACTGACAATGTGGACTGCATGAGCAATGTCAGGCCGGGTCACAGTGAGGTACACAAGGCTGCCTACAAGATGACGATAGCGAGTGGTATCCCTCAAGAGGAGTACCATCACTAGGGCGCAATTGGAGATGGAGCTCCATGGCTGTAGCGGCAGTGTGTGTATCAGTAAGACCTGAGTGTGAGATCAAATCCTGAGTATAACAATGCTGAGAGAGATAGTAACCATCATTAGTTTGATCAACCTCAATTCCCAGAAAATAACTGAGTGAAAATCAATCTGACATCTTGAATTGCTCACTCAACTTTTTCATAACAAAAGCAATGTACTTCTGATCATCTCCAGTGATCAACATATCATCAACATAGAGAAGTGATATGTCTCCAACGTATCTATAATTTTTGATTGTTCCATGCTATTATATTATCTGTTTTGGATGTTTTATATGCATTAATATGCTATTTTATATTATTTTTGGGACTAACCTATTAACCTAGAGCCTAGTGCCAGTTTCTGTTTTTTCCTTGTTTTAGAGTTTTGTAGAAAAGGAATACCAAACGGAGTTCAAATGGAATGAAACCTTCGCGATGATTTTTCTTGGACCAGAAGACAACCAGGAGACTTGGAGATGAAATCGGAGGAGCCACGAGGCGGCCACAAGGATGGAGGGCGCGCCCAGGGGGTAGGGCGCGCCCCCACC
This sequence comes from Thinopyrum elongatum, assembly GCA_011799875.1. Lineage (NCBI taxonomy): Eukaryota > Viridiplantae > Streptophyta > Magnoliopsida > Poales > Poaceae > Thinopyrum > Thinopyrum elongatum. The sequence goes on from CM022303.1 coordinate 630,926,830, forward strand.
CTTGTTGGCCCCTCGTGCGCCTCCTAACCAAATTCTTTTGTCTATATATTCCCAAATATCCCCAAACCACCAGAAGCATCCGCGAAAACACTTTTCCACCGCTGCAACATTCTGTACCCCTGAGATCCCATCTATGGACCTTTTCCGGCACCCTGTCGGAGGGGGATTCGATCACGGAGGGCCTCTACATCAACACCATTGCCCTTTCGATGAAGCGTGAGTAGTTTACCTCAGACCTATGGGTCCATAGCTAGTAGCTAGATGGCTTCTTCTCTCTCTTTGTTTCTCAATACCATGTTCTCCTCGATGTTCTTAGAGATCTTTTCGATGTAATACTTTTTTGCGGTGTGTTTGCCGAGATCCGTTGAATTGTGGATTTATGATCAGCTTATCTACGAATATTATTTGAATCTTCTCTGAATTCTTTTATTCATGATTTGATATCTTTGTAATTCTCTTCGAACTATCGGTTTGGTTTGGCCAACTAGATTGGTTTTTCTTGCAATGGGACAAGTGCTTAGCTTTGGGTTCAATCTTGCGGTGTCCTTTCCCAGTGACAGCAGGGGCAGCAAGGCACGTATTGTATTGTTGCCATCGAGGATAAAAAGATGGGGTTTTCATCATATTGCTTGAATTAATTCCTCTACATCATGTCATCTTACTTAATGCATTACTCCGTTCTTTATGAACTTAATACTCTAGATGCATGCTGGATAGCGATCGATGTGTGGAGTAATAGTAGTAGATGCAGAATCATTTCGGTCTACTTGACACGGATGTGATGCCTATATTCATGATCATTGCCTTAGATATCGTCATAACTTTGCGCTTTTCTAACAATTGCTCGGCAGTAATTTGTTCACCCACCGTATTATTTTCTATCTTGAGAGAAGCCTCTAGTGAAAACTATGGCCCGGGGTCTATTTTCCATCGTATAAGTTTCCGATCTACTATTTTGCAATCTTTTACTTTTCGATCTATAAACCAAAAATACCAAAAATATTTACTTTATCATTTATCTATCTCTCTCAGATCTCACTTTTGCAAGTAACCATGAAGGGATTGACAACCCCTTTATCGCGTTGGGTGCAAGTTGTTTGATTGTTTGTGCAGGTATTCGGTGATTTGTGCGTTGTCTCCTACTGAATTGATACCTTGGTTCTCAAACTGAGGGAAATACTTATCTCTACTTTGCTGCATCACCCTTTCCTCTTCAAGGGAAAAACCAACGCAAGCTCAAGAAGTAGCAGGAAGAATTTCTGGCACCGTTGCCGGGGAGATCTACGCCAAGTCAAGACATACCAAGTACCCATCATAAAACTCTCATCTCTTACATTACATTATTCGCCATTTGCCTCTCGTTTTTCTCTCCCCCGCTTCTAAAATGATTTTCAAAAAGATTTGCCTTTTCTATTTTCCCTTCTTTTGTTCGTCTTTTCATTTTCCTTTATGTCTTACTTGGATTGTTTGCTCATTTGCTTGGTATAATTGTGTGTTTATTGAAAATCAGAACCAAAGTTTATGGATCCTTATCCACTTGCTAATCTTTTTAAGAGATACAATTATGATGAACCAATTGCTAGTGAGTTGTGTGCACTAGATTATCTTTATGAAGTTTTGCTTCAAATTCGTGAATCTGAAAATTGCGATGAAGTACTTTATGAAGTGATTCACGATAGATCTTTGAAGAAAAGTATGATTGCAATGATGTTATTATAAATTCTATTAATGTCAATTATGTTAATGATATGCAAAACCCTAAGCTTGGGGATGCTAATTTTGCTATGTCTACTACTTGTTGCAATGCTCATGATTGGGGTAATTCTTCTTATGATCTTGAAAATTTATTTAAGCCCCATGATGAATATGAGATTGAGAATAATGTTTGCAATAATATTGAAAGTGGGTTTGAAAGAGTGTCGACTTTAGATCTCACTTATTTGGAGAATATTCAATCTTATGAATTTTTTGATAAAAGTGGGTTCGGAGAGGTCATGACTTTATTTTATGATAATCCCACTATTTCGGAAGAGTGTCAACTTCGCATGCATGTGGATTGTGTTGAGAATATGTTATGAGATAGCTATATGGGACAATTCCATTTCTCCCCCTAACTTGAGCCACCACCTGGCATTTGCCTCTAATTTTCAGGTATGCTCAAAAATACCCCTCTGCCGTCAAGTCACCTTACAGAAATGCCCTTCTGTGCCGTTACCGTCCGGTCAAAGGGGTTTGACCGTCTGGTGAACAGTAACATGGTGAACTGTAAATTCAAAAAAAAATAGCAAAAAAAATCAAAAAATTGGAAATTTTGTGGGATCGAAGTAACTCAAGGGCGCAAGGTGCATGCAAATTTTTGCGCTGTTTGGACATTCCAACAGCTCGTGTCAAAGGAAAAACTGTAAAAATGTACGCCGTGAACAGTAAATTCAACAAAAATAGCAAGAATTCAAAAAAAATATGAAACTTTTTGGCATCAAAGAGGCTGGGGTGCGCAAGGTGCGTGCAAATTTTTGTTGTGTTTCGACATTGTAGGTGCTCGTGGAGAAAAAAACAAAATTTGGCGCAGATTTTTTTAAAAAGAAATGCACTATTTTGTTTTTTTTGCTAGAGCTCCTCGCATGTCATTTGATCACAAAAATTTGTAAACACCTTGCACACCCAAGCCTCTTTCATGACAAAAAATTTCATATTTTTTAAATTTTTTTTGCTATTTTTTTGAATTTACTGTTCATAGCGTATAGATTTACAATTTTTCCTTTGCCACGAGTTCCTCGAATGTCCAAACAGTGCGGAAATTTGCACCTTGCGTCCTTGAGTATCTTCGATCCCACAAAAATTTAGATTTTTTAGATTTTTTTGCTATTTTTTCTGAATCTACTGTTCACCATGTTACTATTCACCAGACGGTCAAAGCCCTTTGACCCGACGGCAAGGGCATTTCTATAAGGTGACTTGACGGAAGAGGGGTATTTTTGAGCATACCTGAAAATTAGGGGCAAATGCCAGGCGGTGTCTCAAGTTAGGGGGAGAAATGGAATTGTCTCTAGCTATATTGTTGAATTTTCTTATGATCCTACATGTAATTATTATGAGAGAGGAAAATATGGTTGTAGAAATTTTCATGTTACTAAATTACCTCTCTTCATGTTGAGATTGCTATCGTCTCTTTCTTCTTCCTTGCATATGCTAGTTTTTGATTGCCTTGATAATTTGTTTGCTTATAAAATGCCTATGCATAGGAAGTATGTTAGACTTAGATGTGTTTGTCACGTGTTTTATGATGCTCTCTTTGTGCTTCAATTCTTCTCTCTTATGTGAGCATCATTGAAATTATCAATGCCTAGCTAAAAGGCTTTATAGAAAAGCGCTTGTTGGGAGACAACCCAATATTTTTCCTTGCTGTTTTGCAATAAATAATTCATCTAGCCTCTGGTTAGATGTGGTTTTGTGTTTTAATTAGTGTTTGTGCCAAGTAAGACCTTTGGGATAGCTTATGGTGATAGTTGATTTGATCTTGCTGAAAAACAGCAACTTTTGCGTCCAGTCACTGAATTGTTTAAATTCACTAGAGCTTGGAAAAACCCTGAATTTTTTACACAGGATTTATACACAAATTTCCCCTGTTTTCCTAATTTTTCAGAATTTTTCGAGTTATATAAGTATTAGAACAATTCAGATCTTCGCAGACTATTCTGTTTTTGACAGATTCTATTTTCTTTGTGTTGTTTGCTTATTTTGCTTAATCTATGGGTAGTATCGGGGGGTATTGTCGGGCCCCTTTTCTGGAATAAATCACAGAAAAAGCCCCAAGTCACACCAGCCACAAGATCAACACAACTGGTGGACTTCCTTGATACAAATAACCAGTACAAAATAATATTACACAAGGTTGAGTCTGAGAGCTCAACAACATTATTACAAACTCGCCAATATATGACAGTGGTGGAATATGACAGTGGTGTGGTGGTGATACAACTCTGGTACAATAATATAAAGTCAAGCATCAGTGTGAGGCTTGACTATTTTATTTGTGTAGTGGAAGCTCGGCGGATGATACATGTGGTAGACTCCTATCTCACAGGTTGACTGACTGGGACTCCTCTAAGCAATCCTCCTCCACAAGCTCGTCCTCCTCCAAGTCTGGCCAAGTGAATAGCCAGAGACAAGCCAGTGAGTACGTTGGAATGTACTCGCAAACATTATGAACAAAAGATATAATGAATGCATATGCTCAAGTAGGATCATGTTAACATGCTCATGCTGACTATAATCTTGGTCATGACATAATAATATAATGATGCGGAAGTAAATAAAATATGTTAGTCATGACCGATCTTATTAAAACAAAAGCAAGTGAATGCCACGGGTAGTCTAGCCAGCCCAAGTGACATTCAGAAAAATAAGAGAAATGCCAATCGGGTGTCTAAAAGAGAGTCGAGCGACAACCCGGAAACTCAAGCGACGCCACGAAAGGTCTTGAAAAGAAATGCCAGTCGGGTGTCAAAGTGAAGCCACGGTCGGACTTGAAGAGAAATGCCTATCGGGTATCCACAACAGTAGTGGCGTGATAAACCGCCTGTGAACTCGAGGGACGCCATGAGAGGTCTTGAAAAGAAATGCCAATCGGGTATCCACAAGAGTAGTGGCGTGATAAACCGCCTGTTAACTCGAGGGACGCCACGAAGAGGTCTTGAAAAATAAAGTTGGGTGCCCGGGGTAGTCTAGCCAACCCCTGAGACACTCAGGAAATATAAAATAAGAGAAATGGGTTAGCCCTCAATAATATGCATAACCATAAAAATATTCACAGCAATAGTATTCAAAATAACCATGACAGTGTTAGTGATGACAACAATATCCTGCAAAATAGTTCATGCTAAATTTATTTATTTTTCCTCCGGAGACCGACACCGGGACCGACACTTGACCCACCCAGCTACGCCCTTGACCGAGGACACGGCTATTCGAATAGGTTTAAACTCTGCAGAGGGTGTACTCTTTACCCACGTGCATGGGATTCCTTCAGTCAGCACCGTGGCACTGGCTAATTCCCACTACGGTCTTTGGGTTGAAAACACACCTGACCAGCACACACCAGATTAACCGTCCGGATGCCAGGAATCACCCAAAGCATCGTTTTAGAAAAACTCTAAGTCGGGGAGACAACAATCTCGAGTAGCATGGGATCACTATTAATACGTGCGGATTCCAAGGGGTGGACCCCCTCTCGGCTAAGACCGGTAACACCCATACCCCCTGACCCGATGATAGGATTTAGTCCAAGGCCCTGGAAACCCTCATCATGGCCCTCTGTACGATGTGTACCTGAACAGGGGTTAACAACTTACTCAGCCGTACCTTCCTTGCGGAAGGACTCGTGGCAGCACGGTATCCAGCAAGGTGTAACGGAACAAGACTCGATCTAGGCCAACTCAGGAGGTGTTAATTATCATCACCGGTATGTTCCACATACGTCACGTGACACCACCGTGTCAAAAATAATGGCCCGTGCCCACCGGCACGTCCAAGGCAGGAGACACTCTCCTGAATTCTCACAGCTTTACCAAGTCAGAAAGATTTCTTGCTTTGAGTGAAGTGCAAGCTATGAGCAAGAATTGACATGACCAAACATGCATGCACTTGTGATCTATATGTGGTGCAACTCCAACCGATGCAAACATGCAAATGCAAATGCAATCACCATATCCCAAGTTCAGTAATGCTTGCCTTGTCCAAAGTAGTCAGGAGAAAACCCTTCAAAATTCTCGGCAAAGTTTCCCTCTTCTTTTTCTGAAAAATTCAAATTAACTTCAATTTTTTTTGGCAACAGTACAAAAAGTTGTTTCAAAACATTTTTAAATAAATACTAAACAAAACTAGAGGGAAAAATAAGAATTTCAAAAAAAGAATCAACTCAATCAGAGTTGTGGTTTAAAAGTTATTAAACTTTCAAAACCAGGGGTTTTTCTGTAAAAAAACCAGTCCCTGTGCATTTATAAAGAAAACGCTTCGGGCAGAAGTACGCTTTTCAGTGTAGAAGACGTAAACAGAGAATACGCCTTCTGTTTTTACTGGAAAAGAATAAAATGCTGACGGGTGGGGTCTACCCATCAGGTTTGAATCTGAGCGCGCACGCGCGCGAGAACAGAGAGAGTGCGGCGATCGCCGGGGTTCCAGTGGCCGGTGATGGTGTGGACGCGTTCAGGGATGACTACCGCATCAGTGGGTGGTGGCGGAGGTCGCCAGAGAGCAGCAGAACACCGGCGAGGTTGACGGCGGCGGACGGCGATTCGGGAGGATTTGGGACTCGCCGGAAAGAGCTTCTCACGTCAAATTGGCGACGGGGATCGATGAGTTGGTGCAAGAGAGAGCTTCTATCGGAGTTTTAGCGGTGGTGATGGGGTAACGACGATGAATGGATCAGGGACAGTGGCGGCGGGGCGGTGATCGGAGAGGAGGAAGGAGACCTCCTCGAGGCCAAGTGAGTGTGTGGGAGGGTGATTGGAGGCCAGTGTGGGCGGTGGGTGAGTGCACGGAGCTCGGGAGCTCCTATTTATAGGCTCCCCGGGGCGGTCAGTAGCTTGCGGGCGACGACGGAGTAACTCCGGCCGCCGTGGTAGGTTTTGGGCGGTGGTCAGGTTTAGCGCTTGATCGTGGAGATCAATGAAGCTCTCCAGAAGCCTCTGCGTGGACGAGCTCGAGCCCGGAGCCTTATCCATGGGGTGGCTCTGGTATGGCCATGGCGAACGCCGCCCAACTCCGGCGACTGGCAGGAGGCGTCCAGAGGCTTGGGCAGTGCGGCGATGGCGCAGAGAGGGGCGACGCGTGGAGCTGGTAGGTGGAGAAGGCGTTGACGGTAGTGAAGATGGTCGGTGGCCGAGGCGGCTTTGCTCGGCCCGCCGTGGATGAGCTCGGTGGTTGTTACACCGGCCTGCCGATAGCTCACCGGTGAGGAGAGGCTGGGGAGTGGGCCAGGAGGTCGAGGCCTTGATGAGCTATGGCGACGGCGTGCAGGAGAAGGAAGATGAGGAGCGCACGGCACCGGTCTCCTCTGCCACTGACCAAATTCAGTTAATTGAATTTTATTCAGTGATGAACAGTATGCATGCTAGGTGTTTGATGAAATGACAGAGGGGTCTAGACATTTTTGGAATTTCTGGGAATTTTTCTTGTGATGTACTGATGCAAGACAGAGGTGTTAGCAAAGTTTCAGAGTTTTTGGAGAAGTTTAGATTTGGTTTTGAGCAAGAAAATTATTTCTGGTCCAAATTTCAACTGTATGAATTTTGAAAATTTTGAACTTTGGACCCCAAGGTTTTTGGTGAAATGGGTTGTGGGTACCATCTAGTTGCTAGCATAATTTTTGTGGGGATAGAAAAGTTAAAGAAAATATAGCTCCTTCATAACTCAAGGAAACCATGGATATTGCAAATTCCAATTTTTTGGAATTTGTTTAAAAGGTGGAGAATATTTTTGTGAGATGGGAAGAAGTTGGTTGCTGCCATAGAAAGTGTGAGTGGCTTGGAAAGAATTTTGGGAGTGATAAAAAGATTATTGGATGAAATTTTGGAAGTGTTAGAAGGAAGAAAAAGGGGTATCTCCTTGGAAGTTATTGGTTGAATCAAAAACTTTGAACAGGAAGAATATTTAGAACTCTAAAAATCATTTTCCAAATAAAACCAACAATCAAAACAGAACCTATTAAGAAATTTTGAACCAACTAAAATTTGAGAAGATTTTCAAACAGAAGGAGGAAAATAGGATCAAAATGGTTTTCAAAGAATTCATTTTAAAGAAAAGATTTTGAAAATCCTGAGGAATTTTTTTGGGGTGTTACAGGTATGAACCATGGAAAAGTTGGAATACAGTAGACATTACACCAATATAAATGAAAAATGAGTTCAAAACAGTACCAAAAGTGGTGATTTATTTTCTTATACTAACGGAGCTTATGAGATTTTCTATTGAGTTTTGTGTTGTGAAGTTTTCAAGTTTTGGGTAAGGATTTGATGGACTATGGAATAAGGAGTGGCAAGAGCCTAAGCTTGGGGATGCCCAAGGCACCGCAAGGTAATATTCAAGGACAACCAAGAGCCTAAGCTTGGGGATGCCCCGGAAGGCATCCCCTCTTTCGTCTTCGTCTATCGGTAAATTTACTTGAGGCTATATTTTTATTCACCACATGATATGTGTTTTGCTTGGAGCGTCTTGTATGATTTGAGTCTTTGCTTTTTAGTTTGCCACAATCATCCTTGATGTACACACCTTTTGAGAGGGACACACATGAATCATGATTTATTAGAATACTCTATGTGCTTCACTTATATCTTTTGAGCTAGGCAATTTTGCTCTAGTGCTTCACTTATATCTTTTTAGAGCACATCGGTGGTTTTATTTTATAGAAATTAATGAACTCTCATGTTTCACTTATATTATTTTGAGAGTCTTTTAAACAGCATGGTAATTTGCTTTGGTTATAAATTTAGTCCTAATATGATAGGCATCCAAGAGGGATATAATAAAAACTTTCATATAAAGTGCATTGAATACTATGAGAAGTTTGATTCCTTATGATTGTTTTGAGATATGAAGATGGTAATATTAGAGTCATGCTAGTGAGTAATTGTGAATTTGAGAAATACTTGTGTTAAAGTTTGTGATTCCCATAGCATGCACGTATGGTGAACCGTTATGTGATGAAGTCAGAGCATGATTTATTTATTGATTGTCTTCCTTATGAGTGGCGGTCCGGGACGAGCGATGGTCTTTTCCTACCAATCTATCCCCCTAGGAGCATGCGCGTAGTACTTCGTTTCGATAACTAATAGATTTTTGCAATAAGTATGTGAGTTCTTTATGACTAATGTTGAGTCCATGGATTATACGCACTCTCACCCTTCCACCATTGCTAGCCTCTCTAGTGCCGCGCAACTTTTGCCGGTACCATAAACCCACCATATACCTTCCTCAAAACAGCCACCATACCTACCTATTATTGCATTTCCATAGCCATTCCGAGATATATTGCCATGCAACTTTCCACCGTTCCGTTTATTATGACACGCTTCTTCATTGTCATATTGCTTTGCATGATCATGTAGTTGACATCGTATTTGTGGCAAAGCCACCGTTCATAATTCTTTCATACATGTCACTCTTGATTCATTGCACATCCCGGTACACTGCCGGAGGCATTCATATAGAGTCATATTTTGTTCTAAGTATCGAGTTGTAATTCTTGAGTTGTAAGTGAATAAAAGTGTGATGATCTTCATTATTAGAGCATTGTCCCATGTTAGGAAAGGATGATGGAGACTATGATTCCCCCACAAGTCGGGATGAGACTCCGGACGAAAAAAAAGGGGCCAAAAAATTGAGAGAAGGCCAAATAAAAAAATGAGAGAAAAGAGAGAAGGGACAATGTTACTATCCTTTTACCACACTTGTGCTTCAAAGTAGCACCATGATCTTCATGATAGAGAGTCTCCTATGATGTCACTTTCATATACTAGTGGGAATTTTTCATTATAGAACTTGGCTTGTATATTCCAATGATGGGCTTCCTCAAATTACCCTAGGTCTTCATGAGCAAGCGAGTTGGATGCACACCCACTTAGTTTCTTTTTGAGCTTTCATAAACTTATAGCTCTAGTGCATCCATTGCATGGCAATCTCTACTCACTCACATTGATATCTATTGATGGGCATCTCCATAGCCCGTTGATACGCCTAGTTGATGTGAGACTATCTCCTTCTTTTTGTCTTCACGACAACCACCATATTCTATTCCACCTATAGTGCTATGTCCATGGCTCACGCTCATGTATTGCGTGAAAGTTGAAAAGTTTTGAGAACATCAAAAGTATGAAACAATTGCTTGGCTTGTCATCGGGGTTGTGCATGATTCAAATATTTTGTGTGATGAAGATGGAGCATAGCCAGACTATATGATTTTGTAGGGATAAGCTTTCTTTGGACATGTTATTTTGAGAAGACATAATTGCCTTGTTAGTATGCTTGAAGTATTATTGTTTTTATGTCAATATTAAACTTTTGTTTTGAATCTTATGGATCTGAACATTCATGCCACAATAAAGAAAATTACATGAATAAATATGTTAAGTAGCATTCCACATCAAAAGTTCTGTTTTTTATCATTTACCTACTTGAGGACGAGCAGGAATTAAACTTGGGGATGCTTGATACGTCTCCAACGTATCTATAAATTTTGATTGTTCCATGCTATTATATTATCTATTTTGGATGTTTTATATGCATTAATATGCTATTTTATATTATTATTGGGTCTAACCTATTAACCTAGAGCCCAGTGCCAGTTTCTGTTTTTTCCTTATTTTAGGGTTTTGCAGAAAAGGAATACCAAATGGAGTCCAAACGGAATGAAACCTCCGCGATGATTTTTCTTAGACCAGAAGACAACCAGGAGACTTGGAGATGAAGTCAGAGGAGCGACGAGGCGGCCACAAGGACGGAGTGCGCGCCCAGGGGGTAGGGCGCACCCCCACCCTTGTGGGCCCCTCGTGCACCTCCTAACCTAATTATTTCGCCTATATATATATTCCCAAATACCCCCAAACCACCAGAAGCATCCACGAAAACACTTTTCCACCGCCGTAACCTTCTGTACCCATGAGATCCCATCTAGGGACCTTTTCCTCCACCCTGCCGGAGGGGGATTCGATCACGGAGGGCTTCTACATCAACACCATTGCCCTCCCGATGAAGCGTGAGTAGTTTGCCTTAGACCTATGGGTCCATAGCTAGTAGCTAGATGGCTTCTTCTCTCTCTTTGATTCTCAATACCATGTTCTCGTTGATGTTCTTGGAGATCTATTCGATGTAATACTTTTTTGCGGTGTGTTTGCCGAGATCCGATGAATTGTGGATTTATGATCAGCTTATCTACGAATATTATTTGAATCTTCTCTGAATTCTTTTATGCATGATTTGATATCTTTGTAATTCTCTTCGAACTATCGGTTTGGTTTGGCCAACTAGATTGGTTTTTCTTGCAATGGGACAAGTGCTTAGCTTTGGGTTCAATCTTGCGGTGTCCTTTCCCAGTGACAGCAGGGGCAGCAAGGCACGTATTGTATTGTTGCCATCGAGGATAAAAAGATGGGGTTTTCATCATATTGCTTGAGTTAATTCCTCTACATCATGTCATCTTACTTAATGCATTACTCCATTGTTTATGAACTTAATACTCTAGATGCATGCTGGATAGCGGTTGATGTGTGGAGCAATAGTAGTAGATGCAGAATCATTTCGGTCTACTTGACACGGATGTGATGCCTATATTCATGATCATTGCCTTAGATATCGTCATAACTTTGCGCTTTTCTATCAATTGCTCGGCAGTAATTTGTTCATGCATCGTATTATTTTCTATCTTGAGAGAAGCCTCTAGTGAAACCTATGGCCCCCGGGTCTATTTTCCATCATATAAGTTTCCGATCTACTATTTTGCAATCTTTTACTTTTCGATCTATAAACCAAAAATACCAAAAATATTTACTTTATCGTTTATCTATCTCTCTCAGATCTCACTTTTGCAAGTAACCGTGAAGGGATTGACAACCCCTTTATCGCGTTGGGTGCAAGTTATTTGATTGTTTGTGCAGGTATTCGGTGATTTGTGCGTTGTCTCCTACTGGATTGATACCTTGGTTCTCAAACTGAGGGAAATACTTATCTCTACTTTGCTGCATCACCCTTTCCTCTTCAAGGGAAAAACCAACGCAAGCTCAAGAAGTAGCAAGAAGAAGCAAGGTACAACCATGGTCAGATGTATGAGTGAAAAGTGCAGGGTCATGCTCACTAGAAGAGAAACCAGCAGCTTGAACCACAGAGCTGAACCGCTCAAACCAAGCACGAGGTGGTTGCTTTTTTCCCATAGAGGGCCTTTCGAAGGCGACAAACATGACCATCAGGAACTTCAATACCCAGAGGTGGCTGCATATAGAAAAAACTCATGTAGATCACCATGAAGGAAAGCATTTTTGACATCCATTTGAGAGATTCGCCAAGATCGAGCTGCAGCCACAGCAATCAGAGTACGAACAGAAATTGAAACAACGCAACCGTACTATCTATTTACGATAATTTGATTGCTAACAACACAACAACATCACGCTTCTCTTTCTTATTCTTATTTATATAACTGACACTTTACCGGGCCAAAAAAGTGACACTGTCACGTCTCAGGGTCGTATGCCTGGAACAAGAAGGGTCGTCGTACAATTTTGGCGATTACAAAAAAGAAGGAGGCGAGCTCCCTATCCCTTTTTGTCTTTCCACTTCCCTCGTTCAGGAACAAACACTTCGCCAAATTCTTTTAGGTCCCAGCCCAATTTTTCCCCACTAACCAATTACGTTACAACCACTCAACAAACTTGGTTGACGAACATGGTTTATGCGCCGCTAAACTAGCGGCTTGTCGAGCATTTGACAAACTCACACCATCCATATCAAATGGGATTTGTCCTGTGGACACACGAGCAATCCAACCCATCGGATTTCCTTTTCATCTTCCCATTTGAACTTCTGCGGGTTTCCCCGTAATAGGAAGATCTGCGAGAACTCTTACCCATATCTTACAATTTCTTCAGAATTGTCCGCTCATAGCATGATGGAATTTTCTGATTGTAGCCCGACGCGATGTTTCAATAGCTCGATATGAAAGACGACCAACTCTACAACTTTTGGTGCCATATCTTCCAAAACCAAGTTGTGTACCATCCGGTTCGCGACCCCTACCACATCTGCATTTAAAAAATTTACTATATTTCGTACGTTTCAGATATAGCATGTCCCTTCTTATTTTGACTATATGAGATCCGCACTTTGACACCTGAAATTCCGTTACGAGTAGATACTTCCGCAGGAGCATAATGGATTTTCTAGTTAAATACATTACAAGATGTTTTTCCATACTTTCCGCATTCAGTTCTAGCTATTTCCGCACCCCCTAATCGACCAGAACAACAAATACGTATCCCCTCCACCCCTTTTGGCATTATTAATGGAATATCCTTCACTATTTTACTAAAAATGGAACGAAATGAGATTGGGTTGTTTTCTCAGTTGAAAAGAGATGTCTTGAGCAATCAGAGAAGCACTTTGTTCTATTAGGCAAAAAAGATCACATTTTTTGCACTTCGTTCAAATAAGAGTTGTACCCATACGGAATTATCCTCTTTCTCAGTATGATCTCTATCATCATCTCTATTCCCTTTATCAATTTGCCTATCCTACCCAGGTCTATGAATTTCTCTATCAATTCCATTACCTTATCCATACCCATGAGGTTCCTACATTTGATCCTAAATTGAGCTAGGAGTTGTTCCCGGGCATACTCAAAAAAAGGGTTATTATACACCCCAACCCCATCCCTTGGAAAAAAGAAGGTAGCACCGAAGAAAGGAAAGAGCGATATGGTGGTTTTTGTTGTTCTCGCGAAGCGAAGATCATTCGCTTGGCGAATAAAGTGGATCAACCTCTTTTTGGCTCGGGCCAAACACTTTTTCTCATTGGTAGAGTGCTACTTCTTGAGCTTGCGTTGATTTTTCCCTTGAAGAGGAAAGGGTGATGCAGCAAAGTAGAATAAGTATTTCCCTCAGCTTTTGAGAACCAAGGTATCAATCCAGTAGGAGACAACGCAACAAGCCACCGAATACCTGCAAAAACAAACACCAACTTGCACCCAACGCGACAAAGGGGTTGTCAATCCCTTCACGGTTATTTGCAAAGTGAGATCTGGTAGAGATGGATAAACGGTAAAGTAATATTTTTGGTATTTTTGGTTTATGGAACGGAAAGTAAAGATTGCAAAGTAAAATAAATAGGAAACGCAAATTGTAGATCGGAAACTTATATGTTGGAAAATAGACCCGGGGGCCATAGGTTTCACTAGAGGCTTCTCTCAAGATAGAAATTATTACGGTGGGTGAACAAATTACTGCCGAGCAATTGATAGAAAAGCGCAAAGTTATGATGATATCTAAGGCAATGATCATGAATATAGGCATCACGTCCATGTCAAGTAGACCGAAATGATTCTGCATCTACTACTATTACTCCACACATCGACCGACTCTTGCCTGCATCTAGAGTATTAAGTTCATAAGAACAGAGTAACGCATTAAGTAAGATGACATGATGTAGCGGGATAAACTCAAGCAATATGATGAAAACCCCATCTTGTTATCCTCGATGGCAACAATACAATACGTGCCTTGCTGCCACTACTGTCACTGGGAAAGGACTGTGACGCCCAGATAATTAAGCTACAGTAACCCTCTACTAATGATGCCACATCACCGCGGTTATTGCTGTTAATCTCGTGTTAGTTCAAAACCAATTCGAAATTCAAATTCAAAATAAAGGCAAACAATAAAAGTTTTCAAATATTAAAACTAAAATGTTCGGAGTGAACCAAATATTGCATAGGTAATTATGGTGGAGAAACCACACCTTTATAAAATATGTAAATACTATAAGATGAATAAAACAGTAGCAAAAACAAATAACTAAATGCCTTTTGTGTTTTATAAAATCTTTAACTATTTTATTCTGGGGTAAAACTTTTTGTGGCGGTGAGTTAAATGGTATTACTAATTTAGGGGTCATTTTAATATTAGGTAAATCTATAATAAAATAAAACTAAAAGGTATAAAACAGAAAAGTTTTTGAAAGAAAAGAAAAAGCAAAAGTATATAAAAAAAGAGAAAGGAAGAAAACCCCACTGCCAACCCCCTGGGCTTTAGGCCACAATGGGCCGCGGCAGCCCAGCCGCCCCCCCACCAGGTACCTAACCCTAGGCCTCACCCACTCTCTCCCGCACGATCCCCCACTCTTCCTCGTTCCCTCCCCACGCCGTCACCCACAACGCACACACACACACACACACACAGATGCACGGAGGAGGGGCGCCCCTGTTCGTTCCCCTCCTCTCGGCGCGCCCGCGCCCGTGGAACCGCCGCCTCCCGCCGTCCTCGCGCCATCGCCTCGCAAGAGCTCCTCCCACGTCCGCCGCCTGGCTCTTCGCGTCTGTGCCGTGCCAAAGCGCCTCCTCGCCGGAGATGGACGAATCTCGGAGGCCCCGTCGCGGATCCGGCCTCCCTCGCCTTCCTCCCCCACGCCGGAGTCCCCCTCGTCGCCCGACGCCGTCGTCGGAACCTCCCCGACCTCCTCCTCGCGGGTCACCGCCACACCTCGCCGCCCCCGCTCCCCGTCAACGGCTATAAGCGCCTCCCTCCTCTCATTTCTCCTCGCTGCAGTGACCGCCGCCCCTCGCCGAACGCCTGACCCTCGCGCGCCGTCCCACATCGCCACCACGCCGCTTGGCCCCTGCTCCTCCGCGGCCTCGCAAGGCCACCTGCTGCTCGCCTGCAGCTTGCCCCGGCGCGCCCTGCTCCGCCTGCTACCGCCATGCGCCGTCGCTCGCCTCTGTCGCTCACCGCCGACCGCACCTGCTGCTCGGCTTCGCCTGCACCACCGCGTTCCCCGTGCTCACGCTGCCCACTCGCCGCCGCACGCGGCGCCGCCGGCATCCGCCTCTCCACCGGCCGCTACGGCCACCACCACTTCCCCCTGGCCGGTGCCTCGCCGCACCCTGGCGGCCATCGTTCGCCGCGGCCCCTCGCCAGTCCCGTTCGGGCGGACGCCCGACGCCCGGTGCTCGCGCCCGTTTGGCCCTCTGGGCCGCTGACATTGGGGCCCCACCCCCTGAGAACGTAAAAGGATAAAAATAAAAATAAAGAATTAATTAATTAATTAGTTAAAATAATCATTAATTAAGTTAATTTACTTTGATTAATTAGCTAATTAATTTAATCTATTAACCTAATTAACTAGGTTAGTTAACTAAACCTGATTAGTTATACTGTGACAATGACAGTGGGACCCGCAGGTCAGTTTGATTGGTCAACGGTCAGAATTGACCGCTGACGTCACACTGTTGCAATAATTCAATTTCGAATTAATTAAATAATATTAATTCTAGAAATTAGATAAAACTTTGAAAATCATATAAAATAAACCGTAACTCGGATTGAAAAACTTTGTACTTGAAAGTTGATCAGAACGACGAGACGAACCCGGTTACGCTACCCATATACCCGCCGGATACTTCTAACTATCCGAATGTGCAACTGTCCCCCCCTCCGGTCATCTGTCTAACAAATGTCCGGAACCGGAAAAACTTTCCCGGACGGGATCCCCCTTTCTCGGTAATGTGCAACCCCACGTTAGAACACACCCGGCACTGCATATTGTCCTGTCATACTTTGTGTAGCATTGTTTGCTTTGTATTTACTTTTTCCTCCCCCCCTCTTTCTCTATCGATAGACGCTGAGACCGCTGACGACGCTGCCGTGAACAACTACAGTGTTGACAACCCGTCCTTCTCTGCCGAGCTTCCAGGCAAGCCCCCCCTTGATCAACCCGATATCGCCTATTCCTTCTCTCTACTGCTTGCATTAGAGTAGTGTAGCATGTTACTGCTTTCGGTTAATCCTATTCTGCTGCATAGCCTGTCTTTGCTACTACTGTTGATACCTTACCTGCAATCCTAAATGCTTAGTATAGGTTGCTAGAAGTACATCAGTGGCCCTACACTCTTGTCCGTCTGCCATGCTATACTACTGGGCCGTGATCACTTCGGGAGGTGATCACGGGTTTATGTTATATACTATTACATACTTATGTTTCTGTTCGGAGATGGGGGCTGAAGGGGTAGGTGGTTCCATCCAGGTAGAGGTGGGCCTAGGTTCCCGACGGCCCCCGAGTGTTACTTTGTGGCGGAGCGACAGGGCAGGTTGTGACCACCTAAGAGACAGGTGGGCCTGGTCCTGGTCGGCGTCCGTGGTTACTTCAAAATAACACGCTTAACGAGATTGGGTATTTGATCTGAGTCTGGCTACGAGCCTATACGCACTAACCACCACGCGGGAACAATTATGGGTACTCAACGTCGTGGTATAAGCCGAAGCCTCCTAGACGTCAGCGACTGAGTGGCGCGCGCCGGGTTGGACCGCGTAACGCAACTTCCTTTGTAATGGAGGTTGCTAGGTCTGCTCACCGGCCGCCCATGCAATGTGCAGGTGTGCAATGGGCGATGGGCCCAGACCCCTGCGCGCATAGTATTTAGACCGGCGTGCTGACCTCTCTGTTAGGCCTAGGTAGGGCTGCGACATGTTGATCTTCCGAGGCCGGACATGACCCAGGAAAGTGTGCCCGGCCAGAGGGATCGAGCGTGTTGAGTAATGTGGTGCACCCCAGCAGGGAAGTTTATCTATTCGAATAGCCGTGTCCCTCGGTAAAAGTACGACCCGGAGTTGTACCTCGACCTTATGACAACTAGAACCGGATACTTAATAAAACACACCCTTTCAAGTGCCAGATACAACCCGGTGATCGCTCTCTCACAGGGCGATGAGGAGAGGATTGTCGGGTAGGATTATGCTATGCGATGATACTTGGTGAACCTACCAGCTACTCTCTTCTATATGCTTCAAGATGGAGGCTACCAGAAGCATAGTCTTCGATAGGACTAGCTATCCCCCCTCTTATTCTGGCATTTTGCAGTTCAGTCCACAGATACTACCCATTTCATTGATACCATTGCATATGTAGAGTAGATCCTTGCTTGCGAGTACTTTGGATGAGTACTCACGGTTGCTTTGCTCCCTCTTTTCCCCCTTTTTCCATTCTTCGCGGACGTCGCAACCAGATGCTGGAGCCCAGGAGCCAGACGCCACCTTCGACGACGCCTACTACACCGAGGGTGCCTACTACTACGTGCAGGCCGCCGACGACGACCAGGAGTAGTTTAGGAGGATCCCAGGCAGGAGGCCTTGCCTTTTCGATCGTTGCAACTTTTGTGCTAGCCATATTATGGCACCTTGTTTAACTTATGTCTGTACTCAGATATTGTTGCTTCCGCTGACTCGTCTATGATCGAGCACTTGTATTCGAGCCCTCGAGGCCCCTGGCTTGTATTATGATGCTTGTATGACTTATTTATTTTTAGAGTTGTGTTGTGATA
Organism: Thinopyrum elongatum; assembly: GCA_011799875.1. NCBI lineage: Eukaryota > Viridiplantae > Streptophyta > Magnoliopsida > Poales > Poaceae > Thinopyrum > Thinopyrum elongatum. Next base: position 630,944,903 of record CM022303.1, read on the forward strand.
TCTTCCCGTGAGTCCCTGATCTTGATCGTACATGTTTGCGTGTATGATTAGTGTACGATTGAATCGGGGGCGTCACAAGTTGGTATCAGAGCCAACTGCCTGTAGGAACCCCCTTCCACACTCCTTGCCCGAAGTTGAGTCTAGACAAAGAAAACTGTTTTACTAACATGGCTATGTGTCTTACGGGCCCACATCGCCAATTGGGTGGTATTAGGATCTTTTACTCCTCGATCTTTACTCTGGGATTTTGATCTCTCTTCTATTCGGGTTAAATGATTTTACTAATTATAGCTCTAGGTTCTCGATACCACTTCCTGCCGGAGAGCCCGTTCATTCCAGATGATCGACTGCTTCACCAGAAGATTCCGAAGATGCTATTCGATGTTTTCCCGGGACACCTGAGTCCACCGTCTTTGCAAATTCCATACCGCTGTTATATCCTTATGGATAACTACATACCCTTGCCACTCTGACATTCAATCCCCTTTGGTCTTGTTATTACAAGATGCCCCGAACTGCTCTTCGTTGTTCCGACAATCCTTTGAGCTTACTACCTTGCAGTCTTGCCTCATAAATACCCCCTACAGATAATTCCTCGCACTTACCGAGTATCCGTTCCTCCCCCTTTGTTCATATGATCCACAAGATACGTTGAAATACTATTCGATCTTCCGAAAATCCTTAGCAGCTTAATGCTCTATGAGTACTTGCCTACTTGCATTATGGATGCTTCCCATATGTCTGGCATTATTCATTAGTATCCTTGACACCGTCATTTTGATATTATTGATTCAAAATGAGTGTGAATCCATGCATTCATCAATTGATCCTTCTAAATTATCTTCTGGCTCGGACGTTGTATTGAACAGGAGCTGGATCTCGACCAATCAAATTGCCATCGATTGTACCCCTAAGCCTACTCAGCTTATCCATCCTTAATCAGAGCGTTTGCTTCTGGTCTCTTGATTTGGAAATCATAAATTCCCTTGCATTGAACTTTGAGTTAGTCAGTTGTTTCTATAATCTGATCTCCTTGCCTTCTTTCTTCCTTTGGTTGAGTACCGATAGTCACAACAGCTCTGTTGTGGACCGCCAGACCCATTGCTGGGTTAATATCCGATGACATCATTCATATTCAATAACTTTGGAAGTTCTTTCCTTGATACATAATGCCTTGGAAAAATGTATCCTCTACTCTCTCACCCATGCTCTGCTTTCGAGCTGGTATGTTTTACTCCTGAAATTTGTGTTATATGTTCCTAAGATGCCTCGATGGGTTGAAACTATACATTCGCTAAAACCGTATGAACCCGAAAAGTTTTCACGGGTCATACTCCTCTGGTAATTCACCAGGTAGGTTTTCACACTCAAATCATTTTTTTAATAAGAGCAGTGAATGAATGGTCATGCATTGGAGAAGTGGGAGTCGACCCTGAACTTTGTGTTCATGCCCATGGACACAATGTAGATCTTATCATGGAAGCTTCTCTTAAATTAATTATTCCCTTGGTATAAGTTCATCTTATATCTGGGATTTGGCCTTTCGCAATCATGGTTCCGACCATGTTCTTCTTTAAACACCATTTCTTGTGCAAGTTTAAGCTCTTGTCTTCTGCAGAGCAATACCCCAGTCCAACCTCTACTTTGATCTGTCGTCGAGTATTAACCACCTGGTATCTCGAGATTATCACGGAATTGCATAACTTCTTATGAGATCTTCATCAAGTACTACATTCTCACTGATTCCAATTATTTCACGGGCTCTGAGTTATTAAACACTCAAAGACACTGATAACTGAATCGAGTCCGCACTGCAATTCAACAAGTATTAGAAATCTTCATTGCTTACAAGTTTAATACTCCATCATGTCATTGCTAGCCTAATCGGCTACATCATTATCGTGCTAAGTTTAGCTGTGCTACCTGGGCCTTCTTCCCGGAACACAAATTTCGACGGTGAGCTAGTCTTACGTCGATCTTCCTCATCATATCATTTCTCCTTGAACAGCAAACTTGATTTCGAGTTTGTGTCGTACCCATGGTTCCAATAACCTTTTCGCTTCATCATTCCATTGACTTGATGTCATCGTCGATCGATTACATCTTCATGAAATCTCTCGACAAAATTTGTTGTGATCATCATCAACATTTTGACTCCTTCCAGGATATCAATCGAATTCACGATGAGAAATACATCCTTGCCCTTGAAGAGTTGTGTTATCATCGGCCACTTTATTGTCTTCCCTCCAACACAAACTTGTTCGTGTTTTGTGTTATACCTTGAGTTCCTTGCTACCCAGCATTTGTTCTTCTTTACCTTGGAATATTACCACCTATTATGTCAAGAATGTTGTGGGAATTTCACCACCTCTTAAGAATTCTTGATATAGTAATACTTCTCGCCATCTCCATTCATTTCCAGGTTCCCGTGTTGATTCTTACCAGGATACCAACAGGTAAACTGTGTTGTTTGGATTCTGCCCTTCTAGCAACCCTATTGCTTTGAAGTTAGTGGTCGACATTTCATTCTTAGACCATTGGTTATCGAATCACCATTCTAACATCGGTTGTGCTACCTAAGCCCATATTTCGAGTGCACCTTTCAACCAATGTTTAATTGTGTATGTTCCCCTCGAGCGTACATCATTATACCATTTGAACTGACAAATGTTATCTCCTTGTTCACATACTTGTGGAAATCCATCTTTTGGAAATCTTGATGAATTGTCGCTGAGTCCATCAGCCACCCCCTCACCATCTCTTTGATTTAATGATGAACTCTTGTTTCAGAATTCGCTTCCATAGTTCAATTCCCGAGAATCTTACAATGTCATCTCGACAATTTGTGTTGCACCTTTCTTCTCAGGCATCCTGAGTCTGAGTTATCCTGTCACCAATCAGATCTAAATCTCGGTCAGATATGATGGTTGGAACATATTCCTAAGAATTATAATGTTGGTCTTTAAGTGACCCGATAAGGTGATGTCGTGCCTAGCTCACCTGGCCGGAGGCCCTATTGTTATAGATTCCTTTTCAGCAAGGTTATCCATTCTTCCATGAGGAAATTGTAAGACTTATTCTTGAGTTGTTCTTGATGGATCCCTTGTGTATCCAAAGCCTGACCTTTATCTGATAACCCTGTCGATGCTATCTCGAAGCATGACTATGGTACTCCGTACATCCTTAAGAACATTTGTGGGCCAATGCTAAATGTTTCTTGAACAGTTACCCAAACACCATTGTATGGGCACATATCATGATTCTTCTTACCCCTTTTATCTAAATGGTCATGTCTTTGTTCTCCTGACACGTATATCATGCCCTGCTTAACCCTGGGAAGGATATACTCCTATTACTTGTGTTTAAACACATTTTCCTTTCCATTGGTTTGTTTAAACTAATAATCACATTTTCCTTTCCATTGGTTTGTTTAACCTTTCTTGTGATCTATAAGATATGAGCAGAAATAAATCCCTGCTTAAGTAAGCACCTCGGTATACAACTCTGTCAGCAAGACCCTGTTACTATATGTTGATAACATTTCGGTAACCACCGATGGACGAGAACTTTGCCTATTGGTCCGCCTCATTTCAACGAGCAGGAAAATGGTTCTCTTCTTTCCTCACCCTTGGTACCAACGTTGTTGCCAATATAACTGACAGGCTATGCTCTGACCTGCCCTACTATCGTGACCATACAAGTTGTCACTGCTCCTTCTACTTTTAACCGACATGGTGGGCCCATAACCCACAGTTCCACAGGATCGAAACCTAATTCTCTTGTACGCCCCTGTTGCCAAAGTTATTCCTCATGCTTGGCTTCGTATTTAATTCATGAGCCACCTTCCTAGTGATCTATTCTGGTATCAGGCGCAATACTTACTCTCGTTACTCTGAACCCCTTTCGCACTCTGTTTTAGACTTCGAGCGATTGTCTGTCCGCTTAGAACTTATTATACCTTCTTACTTTCTCTCGATGTGTTTCATTTGTTCAACTCGAGAGATACTCACCTGTTCATTCATGGGATAACCCCAAACGAATACCCTCTTAGCATTCTATCATTGCCGAGCTGCCCTTACCTATTCGTAAGTACGATGGGATTCCCGAAGAGAGAATGACGACTTCATCATGATGGCCTGAAACAGAGGAATGAATAGGTCAATGTAATGGATCGACCTCTTCGAGAAGAGCAACCAAGACCGAGAATATTCGTTAGAATTTCGTAACCAATCGTTTTCCCCTAACTCCGCCTCTTAAATCTCGGGACGAGATTTCTTGTAGTGGAGGAGAATTGTGACGCCCGGATAATTAAGCTACAGTAACCCTCTACTAATGATGCCACATCACCTCGGTTATTGTTGTTAATCTCGTGTTAGTTCAAAACCAATTCGAAATTCAAATTCAAAATAAAGGCAAACAATAAAAGTTTTCAAATATTAAAACTAAAATGTTCGGAGTGAACCAAATATTGCATAGGTAATTATGGTGGAGAAACCACACCTTTATAAATATTTAAATACTATAAGATGAATAAAACAGTAGCAAAAACAAATAACTAAATGCCTTTTGTGTTTTATAAAATCTTTAACTATTTTATTCTGGGGTAAAACTTTTTGTGGCGGTAAGTTAAATGGTATTACTAATTTAGGGGTCGTTTTAATATTAGGTAAATCTATAATAAAATAAAACTAAAAGGTATAAAACAGAAAAGTTTTTGAAAGAAAAGAAAAAGCAAAAGTATATAAAAAAAAGAGAAAGGAAGAAAACCCCACTGCCTCCCCCCTGGGCTTTAGGCCACAATGGGCCGCGGCAGCCCAGCCGCCCCCCAACCAGCTACCTAACCCTAGGCCTCACCCACTCTCTCCCGCACGATCCCCCACTCTCCCTCGTTCCCTCCCCGCGCCGTCACCCACAACGCACACACACACACACACACACACACACACAGACGCACGGAAGAGGGGCGCCCCTGTTCGTTCCCCTCCTCTCGGCGCGCCCGCGCCCGTGTAACCGCCGCCTCCCGCCGTCCTCGCGCCATCGCCTCGCAGGAGCTCCTCCCACAGCCGCCGCCTGGCCATTCGCGTCTGTGCCACGCCAAGCCGCCTCCTCGCCGGAGATGGACGGATCTCGGAGGCCCCGTCGCGGATCCGGCCTCCCTCGCCTTCCTCCCCCACGCCGGAGTCCCCCTCGTCGCCCGACGCCATTGTCGGAACCTCCCCGACCTCCTTCTCGCGGGTCACCGCCACGCCTCGCTCCCCCCGCTCCCCGTCAACGGCTGTGAGCGCCTCCCTCCTCTCCTTTCTCCTCGCCGCAGTGACCGCCGGCCCTCGCCGCCCCGCCTGACCCTCACGCGCCATCCCGCATCGCCACCACGCCGCATGGCCCCTGCTCCTCCGCGGCCTCGCACGGCCACCTGCTGCCCACCTGTAGCTTGCCCCTGTGCGCCCCGCTCCACCTGCTACCTCCATGCGCCGTCGCTCGCCTCTGTCGCTCACCGCCGACCGCCCCTGCTGCTCGGCTTCGGCTGCACCGCCGCATTCCCCGCGCTGACGCTGCCCACTCGCCGCCGCACGCGGCGCCGCCGGCATCCGCCTCTCCGCCGGCTGCTACGGCCACCACCACTTGCCCCTGGCCGGTGCCTCGCCGCATCTCGGCGGCCTTCGTCCGCCGTGCCCCCTCGCCATTCCCGTTCGGGCGGACGCCCGACGCCCGGTGCCCGCGCCCGTTTGGCCCCCTGGGCCGCTGACATTGGGGCCCCACCCCCTGAGAACGTAAAAGGATAAAAATAAAAATAAAGAATTAATTAATTAATTAGTTAAAATAATCATTAATTAAGTTAATTAACTTTGATTAATTAGCTAATTAATTTAATCTATTAACCTAATTAACTAGGTTAGTTAACTAAACCTGATTAGTTATACTGTGACAATGACAGTGGGACCCGTAGGTCAGTTTGACTGGTCAACGGTTAGAATTGACCGCTGACGTCACACTGTTGCAATAATTCAATTTCGAATTAATTAAATAATATCAATTCCAGAAATTAGATAAAACTTTGAAAATCATATAAAATAAACCGTAACTCGGATTGAAAAACTTTGCACATGAAAGTTGATCAGAACGACGAGACGAACCCGGTTACGCTACCCACATACCCGCCGGATACTTCTAACTATCCGAACGTGCAACTGTCCCCTCTCCGATCATCTGTCTAACAAATGTCCGGAACCAAAAAAACTTTCCCGGATGGGATCCCCCTTTCTCGGTAACGTGCAACCCCACGTTAGAACACACCCGGCACTGCATATTGTCCTGTCATACTTTGTGTAGCATTGTTTGCTTTGTATTTACTTTTTCCTCCCCCCTCTTTCTCTCTCGATAGACGCTGAGACCGCTGACGACGCTGCCGTGAACGACTACAGTGTTGACGACCCGTCCTTCTCTGCCGAGCTTCCAGGCAAGCCCCCCCTTGATCATCCCGATATCGCCTATTCCTTCTCTCTACTGCATGCATTAGAGTAGTGTAGCATGTTACTGCTTTCGGTTAATCATATTCTGCTACATAGCCTGTCTTTGCTACTACTGTTGATACCTTACCTGCAATCCTAAATGCTTAGTATAGGTTGCTAGAAGTACATCAGTGGCCCTACACTCTTGTCCGTCTGCCATGCTATACTACTGGGCCGTGATCACTTCGGGAGGTGATCACAGGTTTATGTTATATACTATTACATACTTATGTTTCTGTTCGGAGAAGGGGGCTGAAGGGGCAGGTGGTTCCATCCAGGTAGAGGTGGGCCTTGGTTCCCGACGGCCCCGAGTGTTACTTTGTGGCGGAGCGACAGGGCAGGTTTTGACCACCTAGGAGACAGGTGGGCCTGGTCCTGGTCGGCGTCCGTGGTTACTTCAAAATAACACGCTTAACGATATTGGGTATTTGATCTGAGTCTGGCTACGAGCCTATACGCACTAACCACCAAGCGGGAACAGTTATGGGTACTCGACGTCGTGGTATCAGCCGAAGCCTCTTAGACGTCAGCGACTGAGCGGGGCGCGCCGGGTTGGACCATGTAATGCAACTTCCTTTGTAATGGAGGTTGCTAGGTCTGCTCACCGGCCGCCCACGCAACATGCAGATGTGAACTGGCGATGAGCCCAGACCCCTGCGCGCATAGGATTTAGACCGGCGTGCTGACCTCTCTGTTAGGCCTAGGTAGGGCTGCGACGTGTTGATCTTCCGAGGCCGGACATGACCCAGGAAAGTGTGCACGGCCAGAGGGATCGAGCGTGTTGGGTAATGTGGTGCACCCCTGTAGGGAAGTTTATCTATTCGAATAGCCGTGTCCCTTGGTAAAAGGACGACCTGGAGTTGTATCTCGACCTTATGACAACTAGAACCGGATACTTAATAAAACACACCCTTTCAAGTGCCAGATACAACCCGGTGATCGCTCTCTCACAGGGCGACGAGGAGAGGATCGTCGGGTAGGATTATGCTATGCGATGATACTTGGTGAACCTACCAGCTTCTCTCTTCTGTATGCTTCAAGATGGAGGCTACCAGAAGCATAGTCTTCGATAGGACTAGCTATCCCCCTCTTATTCTGGCATTCTGCAGTTCATTCCACAGATACTACCCATTTCATTGATACCATTGCATATGTAGAGTAGATCCTTGCTTGCGAGTACTTTGGATGAGTACTCACGGTTGCTTTGCTCCCTCTTTTCCCCCTTTTTCCATTCTTCGCGGACGTCGCAACCAGATGCTGGAGCCTAGGAGCCAGACGCCACCTTCGACGACCCCTAGTACACCGAGGGTGCCTACTACTACGTGCAGGCCGCCGCCGACGACCAGGAGTAGTTTAGGAGGATCCCAGGCAGGAGGCCTTGCCTTTTCGATCGTTGCTACTTTTGTGCTAGCCATCTTATGGCACCTTGTTTAACTTATGTCTGTACTCAGATATTGTTGCTTCCGCTGACTCGTCTATGATCGAGCACTTGTATTCGAGCCCTCGAGGCCCTTGGCTTGTATTATGATGCTTGTATGACTTATTTATTTTTAGAGTTGTGTTGTGATATCTTCCCGTGAGTCCCTGATCTTGATCGTACACGTTTGCGTGTATGATTAGTGTACGATTGAATCGGGGGCGTCACAAGTTGGTATCAGAGCCAACTGCCTGTAGGAACCCCCCTTCCACACTCCTTGGCCGAAGTTGAGTCTAGACACAGAAAACTGTTTTACTAACATGGCTGTGTGTCTTACGGGCCCACATCGCCAATTGGGTGGTATTAGGATCTTTTACTCCTTGATCTTTACTCTGGGATTCTGATCTATCTTCTATTCGGGTTAAATGATTTTACTAATTATAGCTCTAGGTTCTCGATACCACTTCCTGCCGGAGAGCCCGTTCATTCCAGATGATCGACTGCTTCACCAGAAGATTCCGAAGATGCTATTCGATGTTTTCCCGGGACACCTGAGTCCACCGTCTTTGCAAATTCCATACCGCTATTATATCCTTATGGATAACTACATACCCTTGCCACTCTGACATTCAATCACCTTTGGTCTTGTTATTACAAGATGCCCCGAACTGCTCTTCGTTGTTCCGACAATCCTTTGAGCTTACTACCTTGCAGTCTTGCCTCATAAATACCCCCTACGGATAATTCCTCGCACTTACCGAGTATCCATTCCTCCCCCTTTGTTCATATGATCCACAAGATACGTTGAAATACTATTCGATCTTCCAAAAATCCTTAGCAGCTTAATGCTCTGTGAGTACTTGCCTGCTTTCATTATGGATGCTTCCCATATGTCTGGCATTATTCAGTAGTATCCTTGACACCGTCATTTTGATATTATTGATTCAAAATGAGTGTGAATGCATGCATTCATCAATTGATCCTTCTAAATTATCTTCCGGCTCGGACGTCGTATTGAACAGGAGCTGGATCTCGACCAATCAAATTGCCATCGATTGTACCCCTAAGCCTACTCAGCTTATCCATCCTTAATCAGAGCGTTTGCTTCTGGTCTCTTGATTTTGAAATCATAAATTCCCTTGCATTGAACTTTGAGTTAGTCAGTTGTTTCTATAATCTGATCTCCTTGCCTTCTTTCTTCCTTTGGTTGAGTATCGATACTCACAGCAGCTCCGTTGTGGACCGCCAGACCCATTGCTGGGTTAATATCCGATGACGTCATTCATATTCAATAACTTTGGAAGTTCTTTCCTTGATACATAATGCCTTGAAAAAATGTATCCTCTGCTCTCTCACCCATGCTCTGCTTTCGAGCTGGTACGTTTTACTCCTGAAATTTGTGTTATATGTTCCTAAGATGCCCCGATGGGTTGAAACTATACCTTCACTAAAACCGTATGAACCCGAAAAGTTTTCACGGGTCATACTCCTCTTGTAATTCACCAGGTAGGTTTTCACACTCAAATCATTTTTTTAATAAGAGCAGTGAATGAATGGTGATGCATTGGAGAAGTGGGAGTCGACCCTGAACTTTGTGTTCATGCCGATGGACACGATGTAGAGCTTATCATGGAAGCTTCTCTTAAATTAATTATTCCCTTGGTATAAGTTCATCTTATATCTGATATCTGGCCTTTTGCAATCGTGGTTCTGACCATGTTCTCCTTTAAACACCATTTCTCGTGCAAGTTTAAGCTCTTGTCTTCTGCAGAGCAATACCCCAGTCCAACCTCTACTTTGATCTGTCGTCGAGTATTAACCACCTGGTATCTCGAGATTATCACGGAACTGCATAACTTCTTATGAGATCTTCATCAAGTACTACATTCTCACTAATTCCAATTATTTCACGGGCTCTGAGTTATTAAACACTCAAAGACACTGATAACTGAATCGAGTCCGCACTGCAATTCAACAAGTATTAGAAATCTTCATTGCTTACAAGTTTAATACTCCATCATGTCATTGCTAGCCTAATCGGCTACATCATTATCGTGCTAAGTTTAGCTGTGCTACCTGGGCCTTCTTCCCGGAACACAAATTTCGACGGTGAGCTAGGCTTACGTCGATCTTCCTCATCATATCATTTCTCCTTTAACAGCAAACTTGATTTCGAGTTTGTGTCGTACCCATGGTTCCAATAACCTTTTCGCTTCATCATTCCATTGACTTGGTGTCATCGTCGATCGATTACATCTTCATGAAATCTCTCAACAAAATTTGTTGGGATCATCATCAACATTTTGACTCCTTCCAGGATATCAATCGAATTCACGATGAGAAATACATCCTTGCCCTCGATGAGTTGTGTTATCATCGGCCACTTTATTGTCTTCCCTCCAACACAAACTTGTTCGTGTTTTGTGTTATACCTTGAGTTCCTTGCTACCCAGCATTTGTTCTTCTTTACCTTGGAATATTACCACCTATTATGTCAAGAATGTTGTGGGAATTTCACCACCTCTTAAGAATTCTTGATATAGTAATACTTCTCGCCATCTCCATTCATTTCCAGGTTCCCGTGTTGATTCTAACCGGGATACCATCAGGTAAACTGTGTTGTTTGGATTCTGCCCTTCTAGCAACCCTATTGCTTTGAAGTTAGTGGTCGACATTTCATTCTTAGACCATTGGTTATCGAATCACCATTCTAACATCGGTTGTGCTACCTAAGCCCATATTTCGAGTGCACCTTTCAACCAATGTTTAATTGTGTATGTTCCCCTCGAGCGTACATCATTATACCATTTGAACTGACAAATGTTATCTCCTTGTTCACATACTTGTGGAAATCCATCTTTTGGAAATCTCGATGAATTGTCGCTGAGTCCATTAGCCACCCCCTCACCATCTCTTTGATTTAATGATGAACTCTTGTTTCGGAACTCGCTTCCATAGTTCAATTCCCGAGAATCTTACATTGTCATCTCGACAATTTGTGTTGCACCTTTCTTCTCAGGCATCCTGAGTCTGAGTTATCCTGTCACCAATCAGATCTGAATCTCGGTCAGATATGATGGTTGGAACATATTCCCAAGAATTATAACATTGGTCTTTAAGTGACCCGATAAGGTGATGTCGTGCCTAGCACACTTGGCCGGAGGCCCTATTGTTATAGATTCCTTTTCAGCAAGGTTATCCATTCTTCCATGAGGAAATTGTAAGACTTATTCTTGAGTTGTTCTTGATGGATCCCTTGTGTATCCAAAGCCTGACCTTTATCTGATAACCCTGTCGATGCTATCTCGAAGCATGACTATGGTACTCCGTACATCCTTAAGAACATTTGTGTCCCAATGCTAAATGTTTCTTGAACAGTTACCCAAACACCATGCACATATCATGATTCTTCTTACCCCTTTTATCTAAATGGTCATGTCTTGGTTCTCCTGACACGTATATCATGCCCTGCTTAACCCTGGGAAGGATATACTCCTATTACTTGTGTTTAAACACATTTTCCTTTCCATTGGTTTGTTTAAACTAATAATCACATTTTCCTTTCCATTGGTTTGTTTAACCTTTCTTGTGATCTATAAGATATGAGAAGAAATAAATCCCTGCTTAAGTAAGCACCTTGGTGTACAACTCTGTCAGCAAGACCCTGTTACTATATGTTGATAACATTTCGGTAACCACCGATGGACGAGAACTTTGCCTATTGGTCTGCCTCGTTTCAACGAGCAGGAAAATGGTTCTCTTCGTCCCTCGCCCTAGGTACCAACGTTGTTGCCAATATAACTGACAGGCTATGCTCTGACCTGCCCTGCTATCGTGACCATACAAGTTGTCACTGCTCCTTCTACTTTTAACCGACATGGTGGGCCCATAACCCACAGTTCCACAGGATCAAAACCTAATTCTCTTGTACGCCCCTGTTGCCCAAGTTATTCCTCATGCTTGGCTTCGTATTTAATTCACGAGCCACCTTCCTAGTGATCTATTCTGGTATCAGGCGCAATACTTACTCTCGTTACTCTGAACCCCTTTCGCACTCTGTTTTAGACTTCGAGCGATTGTCTGTCCGCTTAGAACTTATTATACCTTCTTACTTTCTCTCGATGTGTTTCATTTGTTCAACTCGAGAGATACTCACCTGTTCATTCATGGGATAACCCAAACGAATACCCTCTTAGCATTCTATCGTTGCCGAACTGCCCTTACCTATTCGTAAGTACGATGGGATTCCCGAAGAGAGAATGATGACTTCATCATGATGGCCTGAAATAGAGGAATGAATATGTCAATGTAATGGATCGACCTCTTCGAGAAGAGCAACCAAGACCGAGAATATTCGTTAGAATTTCGTAACCAATCGTTTTCCCCTAACTCCGCCTCTTAAATCTCGGGACGAGATTTCTTTTAGTGGAGGAGAATTGTGACGCCCAGATAATTAAGCTAAAGTAACCCTCTACTAATGATGCCACATCACCTCGGTTATTGTTGTTAATCTCGCGTTAGTTCAAAACCAATTCGAAATTCAAATTCAAAATAAAGGCAAACAATAAAAGTTTTCAAATATTAAAACTAAAATGTTCGGAGTGAACCAAATATTGCATAGGTAATTATGGTGGAGAAACCACACCTTTATAAAATATTTAAATACAATAAGATGAATAAAACAATAGCAAAAACAAATAACTAAATGCCTTTTGTGTTTTATAAAATCTTTAACTATTTTATTCTGGGGTAAAACTTTTTGTGGCGGTGAGTTAAATGGTATTACTAATTTAGGGGTCATTTTAATATTAGGTAAATCTATAATAAAATAAAACTAAAAGGTATAAAACAGAAAAGTTTTTGAAAGAAAAGAAAAAGCAAAAGTATATAAAAAAAAGAGAAAGGAAGAAAACCCCACTGCCTCCCCCTGGGCTTTAGGCCACAATGGGCCGCGGCAGCCCAGCCGCCCCCCCCACCAGCTACCTAACCCTAGGCCTCATCCACTCTCACCCGCACGATCCCCCACTCTCCCTCGTTCCCTCCCCGCGCCGTCACCCACAACGCACACACACACACACACACACAGACGCACGAAGGAGGGGCGCCCCTGTTCGTTCCCCTCCTCTCGGCGCGCCCGCGCCCGTGGAACCGCCACCTCCCGCCGTCCTCGCGCCATCGCCTCGCAAGAGCTCCTCCCACGGCCGCCGCCTGGCTCTTCGCGTCTGTGCCGCGCCAAGCCGCCTCCTCACCGGAGATGGACGGATCTCGGAGGCCCCGTCGCGGATCCGGCCTCCCTCGCCTTCCTCCCCCACGCCGGAGTCCCCCTCGTCGCCCGACGCCGTCGTCGGAACCTCCCTGACCTCCTCCTCGCGGGTCACCACCATGCCTCGCCGCCCCCGCTCCCCGTCAACGGCTGTGAGCACCTCCCTCCTCTCCTTTCTCCTCGCCGCAGTGACCGCCGCCCCTCGCCGCCCCGCCTGACCCTCGCGCGCCGTGCCGCATCGCCACCACGCCGCATGGCCCCTGCTCCTCAGCGGCCTCGCATGGCCACCTGCTGCTCGCCTGCAGCTTGCCCCTGCGCGCCCCGCTCCGCCTGCTACCGCCATGCGCCGTCGCTCACCTCTGTCGCTCACCGCCGACCGCCCCTGCTGCTCGGCTTCGCCTGCACCGCCGCGTTCCCCGCGCTGACGCTGCCCACTCACCGCCGCACGCGGCGCCGCCGGCATCCGCCTCTCCGCCGGCCGCTACGGCCACCACCACTTCCCCCTGGGCGGTGCCTCGCCGCATCCCGGTGGCCTTCGTCCGCCGCGCCCCCTCGCCAGTCCCATTCGGGCGGACGCCCGACGCCCGGTGCCCGCGCCCGTTTGGCCCCCTGGGCCGCTGACATTGGGTCCCCACCCCCTGAGAACGTAAAAGGATAAAAATAAAAATAAAGAATTAATTAATTAATTATTTAAAATAATCATTAATTAAGTTAATTAACCTTTATTAATTAGCTAATTAATTTAATCTATTAACCTAATTAACTAGGTTAGTTAACTAAACCTGATTAGTTATACTGTGACAATGACAGTGGGACCCGCAGGTCAGTTTGACTGGTCAACGGTCAGAATTGACCGCTGACATCACACTGTTGCAATAATTCAATTTCAAATTAATTAAATAATATTAATTCTAGAAATGAGATAAAACTTTGAAAATCATATAAAATAAACCGTAACTCGGATTGAAAAACTTTGTACATGAAAGTTGATCAGAACGACGAGACGAACCCAGTTACACTACCCACATACCCGCCGGATACTTCTAACTATCCGAACATGCAACTGTCCCCTCCTCCGGTCATCTGTCTAACAAATGTCCGGAACCGGAAAAACTTTCCCGGATGGGATCCCCCTTTCTCGGTAACGTGCAACCCCACGTTAGAACACACCCGGCACTGCATATTGTCCTGTCATACTTTGTGTAGCATTGTTTGCTTTGTATTTACTTTTTCCTCCCCTCCTCTTTCTCTCTCGATAGACGCTGAGACCGCTGACGATGCTGCCGTGAACGACTACAGTGTTGACGACCCGTCCTTCTCTGCCGAGGTTCCAGGCAAGCCCCCCCTTGATCAACCCGATATCGCCTATTCCTTCTCTCTACTGCTTGCATTAGAGTAGTGTAGCATGTTACTGCTTTCGGTTAATTCTATTCTGCTGCATAGCCTGTCTTTGCTACTACTGTTGATACCTTACCTGCAATCCTAAATGCTTAGTATAGGTTGCTAGAAGTACATCAGTGGCCCTACACTCCTGTCCGTCTGCCATGCTATACTACTGGGCCGTGATCACTTCGGGAGGTGATCACGGGTTTATGTTATATACTATTACATACTTATGTTTCTGTTCGGAGATGGGGGCTGAAGGGGTAGGTGGTTCCATCCAGGTAGAGGTGGGCCTAGGTTCCCGACGGCCCCCGAGTGTTACTTTGTGGCGGAGCGACAGGGCAGGTTGTGACCACCTAAGAGACAGGTGGGCCTGGTCCTGGTCGGCGTCCGTGGTTACTTCAAAATAACACGCTTAACGAGATTGGGTATTTGATCTGAGTCTGGCTACGAGCCTATACGCACTAACCACCACGCGGGAACAATTATGGGTACTCAACGTCGTGGTATAAGCCGAAGCCTCCTAGACGTCAGCGACTGAGTGGCGCGCGCCGGGTTGGACCGCGTAACGCAACTTCCTTTGTAATGGAGGTTGCTAGGTCTGCTCACCGGCCGCCCATGCAATGTGCAGGTGTGCAATGGGCGATGGGCCCAGACCCCTGCGCGCATAGTATTTAGACCGGCGTGCTGACCTCTCTGTTAGGCCTAGGTAGGGCTGCGACATGTTGATCTTCCGAGGCCGGACATGACCCAGGAAAGTGTGCCCGGCCAGAGGGATCGAGCGTGTTGAGTAATGTGGTGCACCCCAGCAGGGAAGTTTATCTATTCGAATAGCCGTGTCCCTCGGTAAAAGTACGACCCGGAGTTGTACCTCGACCTTATGACAACTAGAACCGGATACTTAATAAAACACACCCTTTCAAGTGCCAGATACAACCCGGTGATCGCTCTCTCACAGGGCGATGAGGAGAGGATTGTCGGGTAGGATTATGCTATGCGATGATACTTGGTGAACCTACCAGCTACTCTCTTCTATATGCTTCAAGATGGAGGCTACCAGAAGCATAGTCTTCGATAGGACTAGCTATCCCCCCTCTTATTCTGGCATTTTGCAGTTCAGTCCACAGATACTACCCATTTCATTGATACCATTGCATATGTAGAGTAGATCCTTGCTTGCGAGTACTTTGGATGAGTACTCATGGTTGCTTTGCTCCCTCTTTTCCCCCTTTTTCCATTCTTCGCGGACGTCGCAACCAGATGCTGGAGCCCAGGAGCCAGACGCCACCTTCGACGACCCCTACTACACCGAGGGTGCCTGCTACTACGTGCAGGCCGCCGACGACGACCA
Organism: Thinopyrum elongatum; assembly: GCA_011799875.1. NCBI lineage: Eukaryota > Viridiplantae > Streptophyta > Magnoliopsida > Poales > Poaceae > Thinopyrum > Thinopyrum elongatum. The sequence goes on from CM022303.1 coordinate 630,960,826, forward strand.
GGAGTAGTTTAGGAGGATCCCAGGCAGGAGGCCTTGCCTTTTCGATTGTTGCTACTTTTGTGCTAGCCATCTTATGGCACCTTGTTTAACTTATGTCTGTACTCAGATATTGTTGCTTCCGCTGACTCGTCTATGATCGAGCACTTGTATTCGAGCCCTCGAGGCCCCTGGCTTGTATTATGATGCTTGTATGACTTATTTATTTTTAGAGTTGTGTTGTGATATCTTCCCGTGAGTCCCTAATCTTGATCGTACACGTTTGCGTGTATTATTAGTGTATGATTGAATCGGGGGCGTCACAAGGACACCGCAAGATTGAACCCAAAGCTAAGCACTTCTCCCATTGCAAGAAAAACCAATCTAGTTGGCCAAACCAAATCGATAGTTCGAAGAGACTTGCAAAGATATCAAATCATGCATATAAGAATTCAGAGGAGATTCAAATAATATTCATAGATAAACTGATCATAAATCCACAATTCATCGGATCTCGGCAAACACACCGCAAAAAAGTATTACATCGAATAGATCTCGAAGAACATCGAGGAGAACTTTGTATTGAGAATAAAAGAGAGAGTAGAAGCCATCTAACTACTAGCTATGGACCCGTAGGTCTGAAGTAAACTACTCACGCTTCATCGGGGAGGCAATGGTGTTGATGTAGAAGCCCTCTGTGATCGATTCCCCCTCCGGCAGGATGCCGGAAAAGGCCCCAAGATGGGATCTCACGGGTACAGAAGGTTGCGGCGGTGGAAAAGTGGTTTCGTGGCCTCCCTCAATGTTTTTAGGGCATTTGAGAATATATAGGCAGAAGAAATAGGTCGGTGGAGTCACGAGGGGCCCACAAGGGTGGGGGCGCGCCCTACTCCCCTGGGCATGCCACCCGACCTTGTGGCTGCCTCGTGGCTTTCCTGACATGCACTCCAAGCCTCTGGATATCTTCTGGTCCAAGGAAAATCATCATGAAAGTTTCATTCTGTTTGGACTCCGTTTGGTATTCCTTTTTTGCAAAACTCTAAAACAAGGAAAAAACAGAAACTGGCACTGGGCTCTAGGTTAATAGGTTAGTCCCAAAAATCATATAAAATAGCATATTAATGCATATAAAACATCCAAAACAGATAATATAATAGCATGGAACAATCAAATATTATAGATACGTTGGAGACGTATCAAGCATCCCCAAGCTTAATTCCTGCTCGTCCTCTAGTAGGTAAATGATAAAAACAGAATTTTTGATGTGGAATGCTACCTAACATATTTATTCGTGTAATTCTCTTTATTGTGGCATGAATGTTCAGATCCGTAAGATTCAAAACAAAAGTTTAATATTGGTATAAGAATAATAATACTTCAAGCATACTAACAAAATAATTATGTCTTCTCAAAATAACATGGCCAAAGAAAGCTTATCCCTACGAAATCATATGGTCTGGCTATGCTCCATCTTCATCACACAAAATATTTAAATCATGCACAACCCTGATGACAAGCCAAGCAATTGTTTCATACTTTTGACGTTCTCAAACTTTTTCAACTTTCACGCAATACATGAGCGTGAGCCATGGACATAGCACTATAGGTGGAATAGACGGTGGTTGTGGAGAAGACAAAAAGGAGGAGATAGTCTCACATCAACTAGGCGTATCAACGGGCTATGGAGATGTCCATTAATAGATATCAATGTGAGTGAGTAGGGATTGCCATGCAATGGATGCACTAGAGCTATAAGTTTATGAAAACTCAAAAAGAAAACTAAGTGGGTGTGCATCCAACTCGCTTGCTCACGAAGACCTAGGGCATTTTGAGGAAGCCCATCATTGGAATATAAAAGCCAAGTTCTATAATGAAAAATTCCCACTAGTATATGAAAGTGATATCATAGGAGACTCTCTATCATGAAGATCATGGTGCTACTTTGAAGCACAAGTGTGGCAAAAAGGATAGTAACATTGTCCCTTCTCTCTTTTTTTTTGTGGGCCTTCTTTCATTTTTTGGCCTCTTTTTTTTTTGTTTGGAGTCTCATCCCGACTTGTGGGGGAATCATAGTCTCCATCATCCTTTCCTCACATGGCACAATGCTCTAATAATAATGACCATCACACTTTTATTTACTTACAACTCAAAATTTACAACTCGATGCTTAGAACAAAATATGACTCTATGTGAATGCCTCAGGCGGTGTACCGGGATGTGCAATGAATCAAGAGCGACATGTATAAAAATATGATGAACGGTGGCTTTGCCACAATTACGATGTCAACTACATGATCGTGCAAAGCAATATAACAATGATGAAGCGTGTCATAATAATGGAACGGTGGAAAGTTGCATGGCAATATATCTCGGAATGGCTATGGAAATGCCATAATAGGTAGGTATGGTGGCTGTTTTGAGGAAGGTATATGGTGGGTTTATGGTACCGGCGAAAGTGGCGCGGCACAAAGAGGCTAGCAATGGTGGAGAGGTGAGAGTGCGTATAATCCATGGACTCAACATTAGTCATAAAGAATTCATATACTTATTGCAAAAATCTATTAGTCATTGAAACAAAGTAGTATGCGCATGCTCCTAGGGGGATAGATTGGTAGGAAAAGACCATCGCTCGTCCCCGACCGCCACTCATAAGGAAGACAATCAAAAAATAAATCATGCTGAGACTTCATCACATAATGGTTCACCATAGGTGCATGCTACAGGACTCACAAACTTTAACACAAGTATTTCTCAAATTCACTACTATTCACTAGCATGACTCTAATATCACCATCTTCATATCTCAAAACAATCATAAGGAATCAAACTTCTCATAGTATTCAATGCACTATATATGAAAGTTTTTATTATATCCCTTTTGGATGCCTATCATATTAGGACTAATTTTATAACCAAAGCAAATTACCATGCTGTTTAGAAAGACTCTCAAAATAATATAAGTGAAGTGTGAGAGTTCATCAATTTCTATAAAATAAAATCACCGCCGTGCTCTTAAAAAGATATAAGTGAAGCACTAGAGCAAATTTGCCTAGCTCAAAAGATATAAGTGAAGCACATAGAGCATTCTAATAAATCATGATTCATGCGTGTCTCTCTCAAAATGTGTGTACAGCAAGGATGATTGTGGCAAACTAAAAAGAAAAGACTCAAATCATACAAGATGCTCCAAGCAGAACACATATCATGTGGTGAATAAAAATATAGCCTCAAGTAAAGTTACCGATAGACGAAGACGAAAGAGGGGATGCCTTCCCGGGGCATCCCCAAGCTTAGGCTTTTTGACATCCTTGAATATTACCTTGGGGTTCCTTGGGCATCCCCAAGCTTAGGCTCTTGCCACTCCTTATTCCATAGTCCATCAAATCCTTACACAAAACTTGAAAACTTCACAACACAAAACTTCAAGAGAAATTCTCATAAGCTCCGTTAGTATAAGAAAATAAATCACCACTTTGGTACTGTTGTGAACTCATTATTTATTTTTAATGGTGTAATATCTACTGTATTCCAACTTTTCCATGGTTCATACCCCCCGATACTAGCCATAGATTCATCAAAATAAGCAAACAACACATAAAAAACAGAATCTGTCAAAAATAGAACAGTCTGCAAAGATCTGAATTGTTCCAATACTTCTGTAACTCCAAAATTTCTGAAAACTTAGGACAACAGAGGAAGTTCGTATATAAATCTTGTGTAAAAAATTCATAGTTATTAAAGGCTCCAGTGAATTTAAAAAATTCTGGGACTGGGAGCAAAAGTTTCTGTTTTTCAGCAGGATCAAATCAACTATCACCGTAAGCCATCCCAAAGGTCTTACTTGGCACAAACACTAATTAAAACACAAAACCACATCTAACCAGAGGCTAGATAAAATATTTATTGGAAAACAGCAAGGAAAAATATTGGGTTGTCTCCCAACAAGCGCTTTTCTTTAAAGCCTTTTAGCTAGGCATTGGTAATTTTAATGATGCTCACACGAAAGATAGCAATTGAAACACAAAGAGAGCATCATAAAACATGTGACAAAAATTTTTAAGTCTAAAATGCTTCCTATGCATAGGGATTTTATAAGCAAACAAATTATCAAGACAAGCAAAAACCACCATATGAAAGGAAGAAGAAAGAAACAATTGCAATCTCAACATAACGAGAGGTAATTTTGTAACATGAAAATTTCTACAACCATATTTACCTCTCTCATAATAATTACATGTAGGATCATAATCAAATTCAACAATATAACTATCACATAAAATTTTCTCTTCATGATCCACATGCATGCAAAGTTGACACTCTTCCGAAATAGTGGGATTATCATAAAATAAAGTCATGACCTCTCCGAACCCACTTTCAGGATTATTGCAAACATTATTATCAATCTCATATTCATCATGGGGCTTAAATAAAATTTCAAGATCATAAGAAGAATCACCCCAATCATGATCATTGCAACAAGCAGTAGACATAGCAAAATTAGCATCCCCAAGCTTAGGGTTTTGCATATCATTAACACAATTGACATTAATGGAATTTATGATAACATCATTGCAATCATGCTTTTCATTCAAGGAGCTATCGTGAATCACTTTATAATTTTCTTCTTTCAACACTTCATCACAATTTTTAGATTCACGAATTTCAAGAAAAACTTCATAAAGATAATCTAGTGCACAAAACTCACTAGCAATTGGTTCATCATAATTGGATCTCTTAAAAAGATTGGCAAGCGGATGAGGATCCATAGATCTTAGGTTCTCTAATTTGCAATAAATACACAATTATTCCAACCAAACAAGCAAACAAGCCAAATAAGACATCAAGGCAAACGAAAAGACGAACGGAAGAAGGGCGAAGAAAAGGCAAACCTTTTCAAAAATCGTTTTAGAAGTGGGGGAGAGGAAAACGAGAGGCGAATGGCAAATAATGTAATGCGAGGGATGAGAGTTTATGATGGGTACTTGGTATGACTTGGCTTGGCGTAGATCTCCCTGGCAACGGCACCAGAAATCCTTCTTGCTACTTCTTGAGCTTGCATTGGTTTTTCCCTTGAAGAGGAAAGGGTGATGCAGCAAAGTAGAATAAGTATTTCCCTCAGCTTTTGAGAACCAAGGTATCAATCCAGTAGGAGACAACGCAACAAGCCACCGAATACCTGCACAAACAAACACCAACTTGCACCCAACGCGACAAAGGGGTTGTCAATCCCTTCACGGTTATTTGCAAAGTGAGATCTGATAGAGATGGATAAACGGTAATGTAATATTTTTGGTATTTTTGGTTATGGAACGGAAAGTAAAGATTGCAAAGTAAAATAAATAGGAAACGAAAATTGTAGATCGGAAACTTATATGATGGAAAATAGACCCGGGGGCCATAGGTTTCACTAGAGGCTTCTCTCAAGATAGAAATTATTACGGTGGGTGAACAAATTACTGTTGAGCAATTGATAGAAAAGCGCAAAGTTATGACGATATCTAAGGCAATGATCATGAATATAGGCATCACGTCCATGTCAAGTAGACCGAAATGATTCTGCATCTACTACTATTACTCCACACATCGATCGACTCTTGCCTGCATCTAGAGTATTAAGTTCATAAGAACAGAGTAACACATTAAGTAAGATGACATGATGTAGCGGGATAAACTCAAGCAATATGATGAAAACCCCATCTTGTTATCCTCGATGGCAACAATACAATACGTGCCTTGCTGCCCCTACTGTCACTGGGAAAGGAGACCGCAAGACTGAACCCAAAGCTAAGCACTTCTCCCATTGCAAGAAAAACCAATCTAGTTGGCCAAACCAAATCGATAGTTCGAAGAGACTTGCAAAGATATCAAATCATGCATATAAGAATTTAGAGGAGATTCAAATAATATTCATTGATAAGCTAATCATAAATCCACAATTCATCGGATCTCGGCAAACACACCGCAAAAAAGTATTACATCGAATAGATCTCCAAGAACATCGAGGAGAACTTTGTATTGAGAAGCAAAGAGAGAGAAGAAGCCATTTGGCTACTAGCTATGGACCCGTAGGTCTGAAGTAAACTACTCATGCTTCATCGGAGAGGCAATGGTGTTGATGTAGAAGCCCTCCGTGATCGATTCCCCCTCCGGCAGGATGCCGAAAAAGGCCCCAAGATGGGATCTCACGAGTACAAAAGGTTGCGGCGGTGGAAAAGTGGTTTCGTGGCTCCCCTCGATGTTTTTAGGGTATTTGAGAATATATAGGCGGAAGAAATAGGTCGGTGGAGTCACGAGGGGCCCACAAGGGTGGGGGGCGCGCCACCCGACCTTGTGGCTGCCTCATGGCTTTCCTGACATGCACTCCAAGCCCTTTAGATGTCTTCTGGTCCAAGAAAAATCATCGCGAAAGTTTCATTCCGTTTGGACTCCGTTTGGTATTCCTTTTCTGCAAAACTCTAAAACAAGGAAAAAACAGAAACTAGCACTGGGCTCTAGGTTAATAGGTTAGTCCCAAAAATCATATAAAATAGCATATTAATGCATATAAAACCTCCAAAACAGATAATATAATAGCATGGAACAATAAAAAATTATAGATACATTGGAGACGTATCATAGAGCTTTCTAAAAAAATGCGATGCGAGAGCGTATTCTCTTATCTAAGCTTCCTCCATTCGCTCCCCCATCGTAGATGGTTCATCCACACCCGGTGCCACGAAATGATTGAGAACTAGGACGGGGTCAAAATGCATTTTATTCTTAGTATTAAAAAAGTATTGCATGACCGAATAATTCAAGGAGGGGCCCACAGCGGGGATGGTCCTTTTTAGTAGATGACTCCTCGGGCCGTCAGAGCGGGACTTGTTTGGTAAAAATAACTTGATTCTATTCCTTTTTAGTAAGGAGGCGGCATTTCCCATAAGGAAAGGTATGTCATTTACAACCCCGATGTATTGAGGCCGCTTGAAGGCCCCGCTCACCCGAAGTGATTTATCAAAATTCTTCTTTCTCGATGGATTTCGTTTTGCTTCTTCTGGTCGATCGACTTGACTCTTTTCCCTGCCCCCCGGTGTCTCACTTTGTTTCATTCTTCCTCTGTACCCTCGCTTGAATGAAGACACCCGATCGGCCCGACTTTCCCAAATGTTGGCCACCAGCCCTTTTCCTGTAGTACGGGTCTTGATTTCTTGTGTTGTTTTCATTTTAGTCATGGTGATCTCCCGGGAAGAAAGAAATGAATGAATGTCCTTTTGGGAAAATGTAGAATAATACACCTACCGAGACGAAAGCCAAGGGCGAGTTTCGTAGGTGGACGTATCGAACTAAAATAAGATCTAAGATTGAAATCTTGATACAATGATTTACATAACAATAAATAGAGTCAATGGTGATAGAGCCGTGGGAAGAGCCGCTTCTTTTTTGAGGCGGGGACTTCCATTCACCAGCGCAAACTACATACACGTGCTCTCTGAACCGTGCTAGATAGTCACCTATCACACGTCTCTCAAACCCAACCTGTGGTGGATCCGGGGGGGGGGGGGCAAAGCAAAGTCAAAGCGCTTGATCCCTTGCCCCATACTTTGAGATCTTCCTCCCCGCCGATCAAGCAGCAACGCAGCTCGTGATAGGCTTAGCTTAAGCCGCTAACGTTCGGTTCGGATAAGTAAAGTCCCTTCGGTCGGTTCGCTCAGGTGGTCTTCCCTTATTTTCCCTAATGTTCAGAGTTGTTCTGGTTTGAGAAAGGAGCACCGCCAAGTCCACTAGGGGTGCCCTGAATGAATAAGAAATGGACAACTGAGGTGAGGCTTGCATGAAAAAAGAAGATAATAAGTTAGATGTACACACCCGAGGTTGGTAAGAACTGAGGGACAATACCCCCCTCACTGGGCCGATCAGTGAAAGCAACTGCTACTTGATCGTAGGTTTGCTTTCGTGCAAGGCCCCCGCTGCTGGAGCAGGCGATTGTCATTTTCAAGTAAACGCCTCGCCCCCTTTCTTTGCCCGCCGACTGCCTAGCTCGTTATTCTTTGAGATCTGGATAGAGTCTCGCTTCGGGGCGGGGGAAGCATGTGCTGCAAGCAGCAAGCGTAGGCTAAAAAGGCAATAGTCTAACGTTGGGGTAGGGCGCGCTAAAACAACCGGGGGCCCCGGACGGGTCAGTACAAAAGTACTATATTCTTTCCACTTACTTTCATTGGCTAGCTGCCTTTTGTAGCGCGCGTACTCTAATCCTCTTCTACGAATCTACAACTCTCTTTACTGAGCGAGACTTCGTCTATATCCCTAAAAGTGGATTTGGATTCCCATTTATTCTTTGAATGACAACTTCAACTAGGCTCCACCTTAGAGAGGGTTTTCGGTTTGAATCAAGATAGGGTCAAGGGCGCGTTGGAACGGTAGCTGCTTAGTCTCATCTGAGAGTCCAATCTCTTTGTACTGTGCTTGCTTTTGTGTCTTTGAATAAAAAGGAAAGAAGGGGTCGATTTAGGCTCCTTCCCTTCCACTGCATAGCTGCGCTATCAGGTACTACGAGCCCTCTGCCCCACGCATCTAACCAGCTCGCGTGGTTCACCGGTTCCACCGAAAACTATCATTTGTTGAAGCGGAGTATAGTGTGGCGTCGAGCAAGAAAGGTCTCTTTTTTGGTTTATTCACTGATATGAAATGAAACTTAGCACTTGTTTTTTTATTGATTTCTGGGGCTAGGCGTTCACAGAATCAGTCTATCCAAACTGCAGACGCACTTTTCAGATTAGTGACGGCCTCTTCAGCAAAGCTGGGCGCCGGGGCCCTAGATGCGCTAGCGATCGACACATTAGGGGAGTACTTTCCCGGGTTTCTCGGCCTGGTATCCTTATCCTCGCATTCATGATATCTACATTCAACTGTGCCCCGGAGACACGGTCGAAGCACGTCCGCCCCGTGTGCGTCTTTCACGACATGCTCTGGTCCCGGGTTTCTTCCTGTGGTCTTCTAGCGTTAGAAGAAGTCGTGTCTGTCCTGGACATCTGCAACGTCCTCTCACATGTTTTTTGGGTGGACAAACAAAGATCAGGAAAAGACGGACCGAACCCATTCGGTGACTTTCACGGTCGCCCTCACTGAACCGACTTGGACCTGAACTACGATTCAGATCAAGTCTTACCGAAATTGGATTTCCTTTTCGTGCCATATGTGGCTTAGACTTTACTTTTTCCCCTTTCCGGCCTTTCCTCTATTTGTTCAATAGGGTCTTCATTTTATTCTAATTCTAAACCCATTGTCATCCACAGTTTCCTTGTCGACGCGAAGGGGCCAACAGCCCACAAACCAAAGTCTGAGATCAAAACTCATACCGCGGTTGTGGCTTGAAGGCCGCATGCAAGTTCTTTAATATTTAGAGAGTATGTGTTAGTACGAGATCGCGCTATCAACTTATTTAATCTTTCTCGATGATTAGGACAAAATTGTATCCCTTAGGAACCGTACATGCACCTTTGTTTCGATGCCGATCTAATATTGTTACAATACGAAATAATTGAAGGCCACACGCAATTGACTCACCTACATTTTATGCTCCCACCCTTTTGTAGAAAAAGCCTCTACCTCTGGGGAAGTGCTCACATCAACTGCAATTTGGATGGAGCTTCTCGATGGGTTAGAGCGTTTGTGAACCAAAAAGGGAAAAAACCCATCCTCCAAAGCAGTTAAGTGAGCCAGTACAATAAGACAAATAGGTCTCATGGGCCAAGCCTGCTATCAGGCAGTGAGTGGGAATCAATCCTGAAAGAGAGAAGGTCTAGTGCTCTCAGAAAATACTTGATTCGTCGAAAAATTGGCTTTATCAGACGAATCCATGTTCAGAAGCCTTCCATCAAAAGTCAGTGGTCTAGGCTGCTTTCCTTGACTTTGAGTTGGATCTCATTCTTCTTCCCGGCACAAAAAGAGGGTAGACTTCATCCGAGACACATGGGTTCTTTTGCTTCCTTCAAAGAACTCGTCTTGGAGCCTCTAAAAAGAAGGGCATAGTATCCCAGCCACCTAGACCACCTAAAAGGAAGGAATTGGTCTTTAGCTTTGAGTGATCCAATCATTGGTGAATGGGTTCAGTAAGGTAGAAGGAAAGGGCCCCTCTCGACCTGGGAAATTCACAGCAGGAAAGACTGGCGCCGATCAGCGAAAGCAAACCCTTTAGTACATCACGTTCAGCCCTCCCTCAAAATCCCATTTGTTTTATTGAGGAATCACTCTTGATCCTCTAAAGGCTCTTCTCCGTCTATAACTCAAAGTCCATCTGTCTCTCATCGAAGCGCTTTAGAGTGCCTAGAAGATCCAGCAAATGGGGGTGCCAATGCTGTCCCAAGACCAGATCACGGTAGGTAGCTGCTTTAAAGAGGTTGGGAGACATACTGGTGAACAATCTTCTTCTTGTTTTCTCCAACCTAGAGCACTCTTTTTTTCAATCGTATGAAGAAACTCCGTGAAAAACCCAGCTATCACTCCTATGAGACGGCTAACTCCCAGCTCCCGATACATTCTTTAGAGTCGACCAAAGGACTCGTTGGTTTGGACATAGTTTCTTTATTCCTGTGTTTCTGTTTTGCACTCCCCCTTTTTTCACTTAGTTTAGTTGGAATGGAAAGAGAACTTCCTTTAGTTTTTCTTTTTTTTGTTGCCTGGTTCGGTCTCTCCGAGTGGAACAAGTGGGTCCTTCTTCTTTTTCCTGACTGATGAAGGTCGAAACTAAAGATCGAATCAAGCGGAGTCTGGATTCCTATGTTCGTACCAACTCAAATGATTGATGAATTGGATCTTGAGTATGCTCACTTTGCTACTCATCAAGGGTGAAAGAATGACAAAGAGACTGACATCACAGAGGATGGGAAGGACCCAATCGCCTGCCTCTTTCTTGGTACACCCCCCCTCGTGGGTACTTTATAGCTCACAACACGAGATAGGCAGATATGTGACATAGAAAAATTGCTTTCATTGACAACAAGACTCTCGTCCTGATTGGGATTGGTCTGTGCAGGATCTCCTTCCCTATGAGACTCTTGCTTCCCTTTGAAAGAGGCAGACCCCTACTTCAATTGTCATCTGACAACTCTTCCCCAGCTGTGGACTCAGACCTCTCACAACCAAAAAAAATAAAATCAAAATCAAACGAATCCGTATATAACCAATCTATCGCCTTTGATGACTCATTGACAGCCTCCTCAACCCAAGATTCCATCTCCTACTCTAGACATCGGTGCTTGCCCGCGCCAGTCCATGAAAGGTGGATCAAGGTGAGTTTGACTATGAACTCGAGGATGCTGGGAACGATCTCTTTTCGGGGAATCACTCCCGTCGAGAGGCCCTCTTCCTCCCTTTTTCTGAATCTGAGAGAGAGGAAAAAGAGAAGTCCAGAGAGACCTCGACTCTTTCAGGGAAAGGAGGGAGATCGAATGCAAGATGGAGTCCCTACCGAATGGAATGGATATCCTTGGGGACAGCTATGTAAGACTTAATTTACCATAAAATTGGACGGAAAAACTACTACAAAGATCACAAGAAACCTAGCTCAAAGTGAATGGAGAGAGAACCCCTACACCTTGGAAGGATCTGAAGCTGTTCGAACACTCATAGACAAGTGAACTCCAATCCAGGATCCTTCAAAAAGTGAAGGGAACTAGCCAAGTAGAACAGTCAGGTTAGGAAAAGAGTCTTTCATGTCAAGGTGAACATAGACAGACAAGGTTAGTTTTTTTCCTCAATTCTCAGAGAAAAGACTCGTTGCTGGAACCGAGAGCATTGGGGATTGCTTTCTTTCTGACCTTCAGCCGAGAAATTCCATACCTTCCACCGACTTCTTTTGTGTGTGGCCAGAACATGATGCTTTCCAATGCCGAGTACTTTTCTTAATAATGTATGAAGCCGTAAAACCAAAATTGATCCAAATCCACGACCTTGACGATCGAGGAAAAAGGGTATGTATTATTATGGTGTGAGCCTTCTCTCTTTTTGGCCTTAGATTATCATAAGCGAGGAATGGTGCGTGCTAGCCTTCAGACTATACTTTATTGTTGGGAAAGGGAAAAAATGGAGAATATCTTTAAGAACCCTAGAAAGAATTTCACTTGGAGCAACAGGGGTCAGGTCACACTATATCAATATCATAATTCTCTTTTTTTAATTGATACTGATTAGCCGTAAAGCAATTCGATTTTGTTATGCCATTAAGGAAACACTATTTGGGATACAATACCCATTTTAGAACCGTTCACTACTAACAAATAGAAAATATCAAAATAACAAATAATATAGTTAATGGTTCCAATTTTTCCTAAATTTGGTAGTCTGTGACTGGAAATCCTTTCTCTTTTCAATAGAAAGAGAAGGTATTTAAGCAATGTGTGTTTTGAGATACAATCAATCGAAGAGAATAAAACTGGGTCCAATAAAAAACAGGAATGAATTTATTAAAAGGGATTGGAAATGGATAAGTACAAAGGGATTCAATGATCTAAAAAATCAAAAAGGGTTTAATAATCCCCTCATACGAATACAAATTAGTAAAATAATGTGGATGAATAAGATTTTGCTCGATTTTGGATCGGATTTGGCGGCATGACCAAGAGGTAAGGCAGGGGACTGCAAATCCTTTATCCCCAGTTCCAATCTGGGTGTCGCCTGACCAAAAAAATACTTAGGATTTCTTATTGTACCGATTGAACTTGACAAATTCTTGCCCTGCATAAGCAAAGGAAAAGAACTAGGCCTGTCGATACTGGATTTCTAAAAAAGACTGTCAATTTCTTCTTAAAAATAGGGCTCTGGCAGGGTTCTGGGTAGTGGCCCAAACCGATACCAATAGGGATGAGGGATACATACTTATTAATTTCATAATTGATTCTATTCCGCAATTCATAACTACGAAAGTAAGAGGTCAGAAATCTTGGTATCCAAAGGTCCCTAAAGGACATTCCTTTTTTGGTCCTAGGATTGAAGAAGAGATTATACGAAAGACTATCAAGACTTCCTAATTATCTGACACTACCTACACTAAAGTAAGGTCTATTGACTCTGTCTGGAATTAGATTGGATAGGCTAACGGGAAATTTAGGAGTTGTGGAAAGAAGAGACTTTCTTTCCATACTTACGAGAGACTCCGAGTACTCAAACATTCAATCAGGATGGTCGGTTAGCTCTTATCTTTTAGAATAACTTAGTAAAAAAAGTAAAAGTAATAAATAAAATGAATCTCATAACTCGGTAGCCCATGAGGTTCCAATGGTTAGTTTTGGATTTTTTCAGGCAAGAAAGCAAAGAAGGGAGGATTCTCTATTACCAACTTCCCCCATTGTCCTGTCCTCATTGGTCATTCATCTTTCCCGATCTAGTGCCATCATTCTTCAAGGTGCCGAAGGGTTTGAAGCATACCTACTACCCCTCCCCTGAGCTTAGTTCAGAGTTACCTCAGCGCGCTCGAGTAATAACTGGGAAAATCAAGGCTGGACAGGTCTTCGAGCCAACTTCAGGAAGAAATGCAAGTGAAAGAGAATGCTCTCGAGGGCGCATGAGTCTTTTTCTGTCTTTCTTATTTGAAATCCAAATCAAAATGCCTCAACTTGATAAATTGACTTATTTCTCACAATTCTTCTGGTTATGTCTTCTCTTTGTTCAAAGATGAGTACACATCGGGTAAACCGCCCACGAGAGCCCAATCACAAGAGGCTCATACAGAAAGCAATCAACCCATAGCCCAATATCGAGACCACAGCCTATTATTCAAACCACAAAGGATCCATCTTTCATCGTCCAATCTTCTCGATCGAACATATTGACATCAATACGCCTTTCCATGGCCATTCACAGCCCGCAAAGATCAACCACTCGTGCCTGAGATCACTATCCAATAAAAAACCAGACTTCCAAGATCCATCTCATTCAGACCCTTTTGAATGTAGCAGATAACAATGGAGTGGGGCTATCGAATTGATATGTATTCGAATCTTAGGAGCTGGTAATCACTGATATGCTCATATTGGTGATGTTATTGTTGCTGTAATCAAAGAAGCAGTGCCCAAAATGCCTCTAGAAAGATCAGACAGAAGTAAGACGAGCTGTAATTGTACGTACATGTAAAGAACTCAAACGTGACAACGGTATGATAATACGATATGATGATGGTTGTCATTGATCAAGAAGGAAATCCAAAAGGAACTCGAGTTTTTGGTGCGATCGCTCGGGAATTGAGACTTATGAATTTCACTAAAAGAGTCTCATGAGCTCCTGAGGTATTAAAAATACTAGTAGTAGAGACTACGATATAATAGGGTATCAGAATATAGATCAATTAGTAGATTCTGACTGACGCGTATACATGAAAAAAAGAATAATTAGATAATAATAAGAATAAGAATTCTAATCTTAATAAAAGGAAGGGTTCGAATATCATCTACTAATATTACCGAAAACTTTGTGAAAATACTTCTTCGAGAAGGTTTTATTGAAAACGTTCGAAAACCATAGGGAAAGTAACAAATCTTTCTTGGCACGTGCCCCTGCTCCTGGTCTCCGAACTAGTCATTAATGGTCGGCAACATAGGTACCCTTTTTCGGTATGCGTTGCAAACACTTTCATTTTTAGTGTCTCATCTTCTCTGGAGAAGCTCAAATCAAGCGGATTGAGCAGATGGTCCAACTACAGAACTTCTTCTTTTTCATTACTTCCATGATCGTGCCTCATGGCACGGCAGCACCCATACTATTGAAATGGTTCGTCAGTAGAGATTTTCCCACTGGTGCCTTTTCTTCCAATGGTACTATAATTCGTATTCGTATTCCTATCCCTTTATTCCCTTTTTTGGTCTATCTACATTTAAGGAAATTCATACGCTCCATGGACAGAGCAAAAAGTGGAGTGTTGGTCAAAGCAAGCCGCCCTATTCTATTACCAGACAAAATGGAGAGAAGCTCATCCGCTAGAAATGCTTTATTTCATTTCGTTCCTGTTCTTCATTTCCTTATTATCGAATCCATGGGGGACTTGTCATATTTAGAATCTTTCTGCGGTCTGCTCCGTTTACAATTCTTTCGTACTCTCTTCTCTTTATTACCACGCGTTAGGTCAGCGAAGCGTTAGCGGGCGCTCTGAAGTAAAGGCCAAACAATTCGGCCTAAGGGGAATGAGCAACAAAATGACAAGATGAGGTGCCCCGGGCACCCCCATATAGAAAGAAGGGTCAAAGGTTTTGGGCCTGTAGCTTTCCCCGCCCCCCCTCGTCGAGTGGTGCTTGTTTGGGGGGTGTGCCACCAGAAAGCGGGCTTGAAGCTCTCGCCTTACCAATGAGCCGACTGCTGATGGCTGTTGGTCATGAATATTACAAAAAAGTGAAGATGAATCTTTCTATTTCACATTGAGGAGTGTGCATCTTTATGTTGGGTGTTCTTTCGTTGTGCGACCCGATGGCTTATGTGTGACCTGTGGCCCACGCCTCCTATTCTATTTGTTCAGGGCGGGCGGCGTGAACTCTGATTCGATCCGGGTATTCAATCCCGCCACTGAGATGCTCAGTTAACTCCTTAACCTTGATAGGAAGATGGCTTATTCCAAAATTCGTGCATAAGGGTAAGGAACTTTGGATGAATTAATGCGAATGGGTGTAAGCCTCGCTGCTCGAAAACACCCAGTGCTGACCACACTGAGAGACACGAAAGCGCAGGTAATGCCAGTTGGCAAAGTGGAGTTAAGCATCCCTAGCGGTATGGAAAGAGAGGTCGTGATGATATCATCTACGTCCATACCGCTCCTCGTGGAGTAGATTCCGCATCCAACCAACCCTTTTTGACCAGGGAATGGGAGAATTCCCACTACTGCTGGCAGGCCAGCCGAGCCGTGAGCGTGGTGGGAAAGGGCTTCCCAAAAAGTGAGCCCCGGCCCGGGTCAGCATAGAATGGGGGGACGCCCTAATGTTGTGTTGGCCGGGTTGCGGGTGGACAAAAGCGGACGTGGGGACTCGGGTGGGGGCACAACGTAACTAAGAGAGCCATTCCATTTAGGGCGAGATAGAATGGGTGGGCACAAGTGGTCTGGTGTCCGAGCCGATTGGTCAAACGACGACTACCGCACATATTATATTAGCCGCCTATCCCGGAATGGAGTGGGATGGAATAGAAAGAACGCAAAGCAGCAAGCAAGGGATGAGCGCTTTGTTGCGCCTGCGCATGTTTTCTTGTTGGGTCGGTTTGTTTTTGGGGGGTGGGGCAATAAGCTTGCTTCTTCACAAGCTTATCCCCGCCCCGTTTCTTGTCCGTCCCGACCGGCAGCAGTTGGGTCTCCCCATCTCTCCTCAACTTCCCCGGTCTTCGGCCCGAGCTGTATGAGGCAGAAACTCGTCCCACATACGGTTCGGAGGCCGAGCCCCACACCTGCAATAATGGTGCGGCTTAGGTCAACTAATGTGAATAAGATACAATTCACTCAATGATTGCCCTTGGGTCCCGAACTCCATATGGGGAAGGAACGTTGTTGTTTGTGAGGTCTCGATCATTTACATGGACCCACTTCTCATTCCATTTGTGGGAATTTGATGATTTATAAACCGTCCCCAACGAGCGAAAGGTTCATGTTTGAACATGATGAATCACTTCGTGCCGACCTGTTGCCCATAAACTTTCCTGCCTCATATGAGAACAAAAAGTAAAGTAATGACCTCCTTTCGGACGGACCGTTTGGTCTCTCACTTGAGCCAGTTTTTGTAGCAAGGTCATTTTTCCCACCACCTCCAAATGACCTCAATTTTTGTAGGCATGATCTCCTTGATATAAATAGAAAGAATATGAAAGATTTCCTTTTTTATACTCTTTTACAATTTATAGTGGCTCGGTGAAGCCTCGTGTTTTGAACTGGCATTGAGCAGGGCATAAAAAATTCAAAAAATTGTGAAACCTTGGAAACCTATCTATGTTTGAGCAGGAGATCATGTGTGGAAATTTTGAGATGATTTAGAGGAGGTCAAAAAATGACCTCATTTCGGACAGACCGTTTGGTCTCACTTAAGCCAGTTTTTGTATCAAGGTCATTTTTCCCACCACCTCGATGGAGGATAATTTTTGTAGGCATGATCTCCTTGATATAAATAGAAAGAATACGAAAGATTTCCTTTTTATACTCTTTTTAAATTACAAATGTCAAATTTTGGTCCAAACATTTTTCAAATTTAGATCAAATATCTATTTTAATTAAAACAGATAAATTGAATGATTCAAACTTATGATAATCTGTACTACATGTATTTCCATTTGTATTATACTCTATTTAAATTACAAATGTGTATGCAAAAAAAATTGTACTATATGTTATTTTATCATTAGTGAAAACTTGTATGAAAAAAAAGGCCCGCCTACTTAGGCAGGATATTTCACAACCCCACGGCCTGCGTACGACTAGAAACCCAGCCAAATGGGCCAGGACGCAGGCCCGTGGTGCAGGAACAAGTCCAGCCAGTAGGCCCCACAGGGCAGAGAGGAAACAGAGTAGTGCATCGGCTGGCTGGTGAGAGAGGCTCATGCCAACCCACTCGCACCTGCGTATATAAGCAGGTGCGGGGTTCTCTCGCTCGGCGAGGTGGGACTAAACTCCCAGCCCCAGCACCCATCAGCCGTGGCTGACGCGGCTCTGCGTTGGGCCCAAAGCTGATGGGCTGCACTGGGCCAGCCTCCCCCACACGCAGTGCTGCTTAGTAAGTTTGTTTTTCTTTTCTGTTTCATATTTCAAATATGTTTAATTCAAATCTAATTATCTGTTGTCTTTTAAATCAAAATCAAAATTGCATGATTATATGCTGTCTTTTAAATCAAAATTAAAGTCAAATATTTTTATATCAAATATATTTTTTCTCTTTTATTTCTTCGTATAGTTTTAAAAATCAAATATGCATGATTGTATGTTGTCTTTTATTTCACTGCTTAATTCTAATATTTCTTTTTCTATTTTCTATTTGTAAAATACTTTTAGATCAAATATATGTTTCCTCTTTTATTTGATCTTGAATTTTATATAATCAAAATTGCATGAATGTATGTTGTCTTTTATTTCAGTTCTTAATTATAATATATCTTTTCTGTTTTCTATTAAAAAATATCAATTATATTTTTCTCTTTTATTTCTTATTACAGTTTTAAAATTCAAAAATGGCCTGACGGTATGTTGTCTGTTATTACACTTCTTAATTCTAATATTTTAATCTGTTTTCTATTTGAAAAATAGTTTTATATCAAGTATATGTTTTCTCTTTTATTTCTTCTTACAGTTTTAAAATTCAAAATTGCATGATTGTATGTTGCCTGTTATTTCACTTCTTAATTCTAATATTTCTTTTCTGTTTTCTATTTAAATTTTTTTATATCAAGTATATGTTATCTCTTTTATTTCTTCTTACAGTTTTAAAATTCAAAATTGCATGATTGTATGTTGTCTATTTGGGGCCATTTGGTTGAGTTGGGAAAAACAACGTCCTTCATGTTCCCCCTCCGGCAGACCCGAATGCTGCTGGTTGCACATGTGCTATGTGGTGGCCTGCATGAAATGACACCAAAGTTTGGCACCATGTGAGGATGCCCAATGTAGGCCCACATGCAACATCTGAGCCTTTCCGGACACCGAACGAATGTTGTGTCACGTCCGGGCAGCGTTTCAGGGTTTTCTCATCGGGAAAATCATAGTAAATGCATCGAGTGTTGGAAATCGATGAGAATTGGCATGCATGCTATCCATGGTGATCCCATTGTGTGAAAAAAATTTGGGGCCATTTGGTTGAGTTCACAAAAACAACGTCCTTCGGGCTCCCCCTCCGGCAGATCCGAATGCTGCTTGTTGCACATGTGCTATGTGGTGGCCTGCATGAAATGACACCAAAGTTTGGCACCATGTGAGGATGCCCAATGTAGGCCCCCATGGAACATCTGAGCCATTCCGGACACCGAACGAACGTTGCGTCACGTTTGGGCAGCGTTTCGGGGGTTTTTCACGCAAAATCCTAGTAAATGCATCGAGTGTCAGAAATCATTGAGAATTGGCATGCATGCTGTCCATGGTGATCCCATTGTGTGAAAAAAATTTGGGGCCATTTGGTTGAGTTCACAAAAACAACGTCCTTCAGGCTCCCCCTCCGGCAGACCCGAATGCTGCTTGTTGCACATGTGCTATGTGGTGGCCTGCATGAAATGACATCAAAGTTTGGCACCATGTGAGGATGCCCAATGTAGGCCCACATGCAACATCCGAGCCTTTTCGGACACCGAACGAATGTTGCGTCATGTCCGTGCAGCGTTTTGGGGTTTTTTCACCGGCAAAATCCTAGTAAATGCATCGAGTGTCGGAAATCAATGAGAATTGGCATGCATGCTGTCCATGGTGATCCCATTGTGTGAAAAAAAATTGGGGCCATTTGGTTGAGTTCACAAAAACAACGTCCTTCGGGCTCCCCCTCCGGCAGCCCCGAATGCTACTTGTTGCACATGTGCTATGTGGTGGCCTGCATGAAATGACACCAAAGTTTGGCACCATGTGAGGATGCCCCCCATGCAACATCTGAGCCATTCCGGACACCGAACGAACGTTGCGTCATGTCCGGGCAGTGTTTCAGGATTTTTTCACCGGCAAAATCCTAGTAAATGCATTGAGTGTCGGAAATCGATGAGAATTGGCATGCATGCTGTCCATGGTGATCCCATTGTGTGAAAAAAATTTGGGGCCATTTGGTTGAGTTCACAAAAACAACGTCCTTCGGGCTCCCCCTCCGACAGATCCGAATGCTGCTTGTTGCACATGTGCTCTGTGGTGCAGTGCATGAAATGACACCAAATTTTGGCACTATGTGAGGATGCCCTATGTAGGCCCCCATGCAACATCTGAGCCATTTCGGACACCGAACGAACGTTGCGTCATGTCCGGGCAGCGTTGCAGTGTTTTTTCACCGGCAAAATCCTAGTAAATGCATCGATTGTCGAAAATCGACGAGAATTGGCATGCATGCTGTCCATGGTGATCCAATTGTGTGAAAAAATTTGGGGCCATTTGGTTGAGTTGAAATAATTTTTTGATCTAAAAAATTTCAAATATGAAAAAGAAAAGAAAAATAAAAGGTAAAAAGTAAAAAGTACAAACACAATTCCCGGATCGGATTCTCAAAAAAAAAAGTCAATCGTGGTAAGCCTATCCCTTTGATTTAGGAGCACGTACTGCCTCTCCTCAACAAAGGAAAGCAAAGATCACGGACGTACTTTCCCTGGTAGTTACGACGACCTAGGAGATCCTCCTCCTCCTATATAGTCTTGGCCGCTCAGTCTCGGCAACGTCGTACATGTCATCTACGACGCCTCCTACCGTCGAGTCGACGACAGCTGCGTCCCTAGCAACCTCCCAAACCCAGCAAGATCGTCGAGAACATTCAGATCATCAGCACGTGCTGGCCGCCGTGGATGAACTGCATCCAAGTTGCAATGCCGACAACTTCCATCGTCATCAAGCGATCCAGTATGTTGGCTGCCATACCGCTTTCATGATGCTTTTCTTTGTGCGTGTGTTAGATTCGATAGGCCTAAGATTAATTAGCAGATAATGTTCGCATTACATCAGTTGGATTAGATACTTTTTGTTTGTGCGTGTATTAGATTAGATAGGCCTATGATAGCAGATTTATTTGTGCGTGTATTAGATTAGATAGCCCTATGATTGCAAATTAGTTTCTGCATGCAGTTTGATGTCTGTCACTTTTAGGTTAGATTGATGAATAAATAAGAATTTTCAATCAATGTTAGTTATAGCATAGTCACTTTTAGTTATAGCAATGCCCTAAGACATGCATGTTGTAACTATCAAACGCCCACTAATATTGTATGTGTTGCACGTTTGTTTGATGCATGTTCCAGTATGCATGAATTTTCTACTTTTCTTTTCGATTAACTGTTAGGCAGTGTCACCGATTCTTATATCTTTTTGTACAGCACCATATGAAAATAATTGATTAAATAAATTATGTTACTTTTGATTCTGAAAATAATTGATCAAAAAAGTAATTCTGAAACTGTCATTTTATGTGCTGCACGTGTCTCCGCTGAATGTTTCAGTATGAATGAATTATGTAGTATTTTTTGATCTACTGTTAGATAGTGTATTCCATTATTATGTTTTTTCAACAGTATGTTACGAAAAAAGTTGATTAAACAATTTTTGCTAGTGTGACCAAGTATAATTTTTTTTCAATAGGATGGATGAACTCAATGGAGAAATTGTTTGCGTCGTTGAAAAATGGTGCAAACTGCTTGCCGCTCTTTCTTCCGGTCAACGTGCTGCACTTGCTGAAACACCACTGCGTAGCATGCTTCAGATACCTTCGCTGAAGATGCGTACACTATTTATCTGGTACATGGTTGAGATTTTTGATCCTAGCACGGGCAGATTCATTGTACAAGACTTGGTTGGCGAAGTGTCTCTCGGTGCCGTGGATGTCGAGTGCATCTTGTCCTTGTAGAACCAAGGACTATCGGCAGAAGACATTCTCATTGAGGAAGGTGAGGATGTTAAAGAATGAGTGTCGCCTCAGTTCCTGAGCAAGACCACATATAATATAGTCATCGATGATTTGATTGTGGACATCACAAAAAATAAATCTGCCGACGATGATTTCCTTCGGAAAGTTGTCCTCGTCTTGCTTGGAACAGTTATTGCTCCCTTGTCGAGCAAGTTTGTCCCAAAGCAATATTACGCATTGGTGGACGATGTGAAGCGTATTTCCAAGATTAATTGGAATGCGTTCACCCTCCGAGTTCTGCTAGACTGCCTTCGCAATGTGAGGAAAGGCAAACACCTCCGCCAATGGCCGAAAGGCAACTTAGCTCTCCTGCAGGTACACCTTTCAGACTTGTACCATTCTAAAAAAATATGCTTGCAAATTTACCTGCTGTATATTACTAACTGTAATTTTTCATATTCATGCAGTACTTGTACTGGGAGAAGGTTCAGCCTCGGGAAGGTGATTGTGCGTTCAATCCTAGCATGTCCATGCAACCTCTGATGAGGAATTGGACTAAAGCTGCAGCCTCTAGGAGACACAAGTTTGATTATGACTACGGCCGTCGCCATGGTAACGTCAAGGTAATTCATTGCGTTCTGTACTTCTTAAATCTTTTAGATAACATAATTAATTATGTTAATTTTTTATTGATCACTTGTACTTGTATTTCACATGAAAATTGAAGACAACATAACCAAGGAGTATAGGGCGCAGGAGCGCAAAGTACTCGAACCAGAAAAGCCAAAAAAAGAAGCCCGCCGTTGCTGCGGCAAAGAAGTCCAAGTTAGCCTCAAACGCGGAAGAGATGATGAAGCTGATCATGAAGCGGTGTATGGATTACATACATAGCCAAATGAAGGAAATACCGGATCAAGTAGCCGAGGTGACACACCCTTACTTCTATGTTTACAATATTTATGAAGTTGCAAAACCATGCCCACATTAATAAATCTATGTATCTAATGCAGAGATTGTTAGAGAAGTTCAACCAAAATGGTGTGCTGTACAAGCCAGCGGCTGCTGTGGCTTCCGGCAACAACGATGCGAACGAAGAAGTGGATTCCTTCAAGAATGGTCCGCCAGAAAAATAATAATTCGTGTACAAGGATGACTCTGACGGTCTAGAGCCGGTGATTGATTTGACACAGCCTGACGAGGTTGTTGCAAACAAGAACAATGATGTTGAGGAAGTATGTTTTCATTTATTTGTCTTCATTTATCTCAATTATGCATCTTCATTTTCGTATAATGAACCTATCACATTATTTCTTTGGTAACCAGAAAACACCTGCCAAGTTAAATGTCGACAAGCCAACGAAGCCTACTGATGAGTGTGGTGCAACACTGGAGAACCCTTGGATCATAGGTAATTCTCCTCGAGCAGCTTCGTCTGACATTGACATTTCTGCAAGTTCTATCGACAGGATGCTGGGTAAGAGCAAAGGGAAAAAGTCTGCAGCAACCGCAAAAGAAGACGATGTTATATCCGGGAAGCGCCGACGGACCCTTCCCAAGAAATTTGAATCCCCCTTTGCACTTGACAAGCCCAGCAAGTGAAACGCACGTGGTACTAAGCCATCCGGCAACACTACTGCAACTAGAGGTACCGTTACTAGCTAACTTACTGCTTAATTTACTACTAATGCATGTAGTCACCATTCTTGACGTTCATAATTTTTCATGCAGCTCTGTTTAATGACCGTGACATGGAAGGGGTTGTGACGGACGAATTGACACCGGAACTCATCGATGCAACTGTTACATTTGTGGAGGTAGCTTCTCGGTCTGAGAACAATATGACAAAAAGAGTTTACTATAATGAACGTGGCAACTCTGTGACTGCGGAGAACATACGACCGGTACTTGACCATAAATGGCTGGCGGATGATGTAAGTTCTATTAGCATGTCCTGTTATTTAAGTGCATAATCTAGGTGTCAGCTTTGAACATAAAATGTTCAATTATTTTATGCAGGTTATTGATGCTTATCAGACACATTTGGCACTGCGCGTTGGTCATGATTGGCACCTTTGTCCAGCCTAGAGGTCCAAATACCTTGTTGATCGTGCTAAGGCATGAGACAACCCTAAACCGTTGATATACAACATGGATAGTGCGCTAAGCAGAGCTAGAGTAGTATGTAGGGTTCTGGACAAGTATACCGTCCGTGATAAGGTACGATATGTTCTTACTAGTTCATTAACACTCATTATAACAAGCATTATTGCATGTGATTACAAATGTGTTGTCACATTGTAGTCGTTTATCCCGTTGAACATCGGCAATACACACTGGAGCACCGTGGTGATGCACATGTGCAAGGAAGAATTCCAAGTTCTGGATTCGCTCTATCCTCTCGAGTTCTCTCTCGACACTGTGAAAGCACTGGTACTCTCGCCAACATCGAGCTTTCTTCATACAAAATGTCGTATGGTTTCTCACTACTACTTTCTTTGAAACAACAACTAGCAATAGCAATTGATATGGAACAGGCAAACCATATTACACCTGGCAAATATTCAGACGTCACTAAGTGGCCTATCACTGAGTTGTACATGCCACAACAAGAGGACGGGTGAGTTATGGTTCATCATATTCATCTTACAAAAGACATGTTCGTGTGCATGGTGACTAATGTTTGCATATATATTAGGAACTCTTGTGGCCTTTTTGTGATTGAAGTTATGGAGCATTGGGATGGGGAACGATGGACTGCCGATTTTACCCAGGTAATTTGTCCTCTCTATTCATACACTTGTACAATTGTCGTATAATACCAACTTCTATTCATTAAACCTTCTTCTAAAAATTGCAGGACACGGTTAATGCAAGGAGATGACGTCTTGTTGCCGAGTTGGTTCTCTCACCTACCAACACGCTCGAATGTGTGAAAAACGAAATTCGCGACATCGCAAAGAAAAGCAAGGCGTGAAGACGTCATACATGATTCAGTGGTTTGTTTTAGTCCGGAAGCACGTTTTCGGGGCATGGACAACTTTTGTTTTCTATCATTCATGTAATAAGCAGGATACCTTGGATTTTGTGTGGATTTTAAGTCGCTTACGCATACATGTGTATGTGTAATGTAGTCAGACAATATGTTTCATACCAATACATTTTTGCTTCGCTTCACGTTTGTTCTAGCTTAATGTTTTTTGCTGCTGTGTTCATTCTTTTCTACCATGGAAGAGTATTTGTGATGCTACTGTCTTCCTTTTTTCCTACCATGGAATAGTATCTTGGGTAAATGCACATATGCAAATGGTAATTTATTAGTTAATATAATATACTGGCCTTGCCCTAACTCGCGTAGTTCACTACAATTTTCAGCATTTGCAAGTGATAGGAAATTGATCTGCAAGTCATAACAGTGTCCAAGGAATCATAATCAATACATACTTAGGCCTTACACAAATGCACTGCACACAGTGCAGATAGGACTTGATTATTCAGTTCAACAATAAACCACAATACATACTTAAAATTCATCACAAATCTCCTTCAGCTTCTTGATCTTATCAACGTACCCATGTTTCTGTTTGAGCAAATCTGCAAACTCAAGTTTTTTCTTCTCTTGCTTCAGTTGGTCCCTCTTTCTCAGCACTTGGTCTCTCTCTAGCACCACCCGGTCCCGGTCTTTCTCAGCCTTTGCCCTCAGGACCTGATGTAGATTGGCACAACCATGGTCTGCCATCTTCTTCTCCAGCTCCTCTTTGAGATCTCTAAGTGACAATCTGGCATTGCCCAACTGTGTGAGAGCATCCTCCTTGTCAGCCACCATTTTAGCAAAGTCCATTTTGAAAAATCTTAGCTCTTCCTCCATCCTCCTCTTTTCTCCAATTAACTTGAAATTTTCTTCAGCATTCTTAACATTCTATCTCTGCTTCTCGTCATACATGCCCCATAGTTCTCTGAGGCAGAACTTCGTAGCCACTGACCACTCCGGGTCTACCCATTCCACATAGTTACATTTCACTTCTTCCTACAGTATGAAAAAAATATGGTCTCAATCATATATGCACGAATGCACTACAATTACATGCAGGGCACTACAAATATGGTCTCAATCATATAAACAAAAAATGTAGCATGCATTAAGTATATATATATATATATATATATATATATGGATCAATTAACTACAAGTATATGCTATTATGGGCTAAAACAAATATTACACCGTAAAAAAGAAAGCATAAATACAGACTTTGTAAATGCACAAATTAATTGAAATTGTACGCAATTATGGGCAGAACAATGGATTACTGCGAAGTAAATCAAGCACGAGCTAATCTAAACATATATTTATAGTACAGAACAACATACCTTCTGACCACAGCAAGAAAATGTCTGCTAGTGTCCAAGGAATCAAAATCAACTAGCCTGATGCAAGGTTCTCGATGGAGACAACGAGATGATTGATCGTGAGCTATGCCACTCCATTCATAGCAAGGGATAGTCATAGGAAGCTAAGCAACATAGATAATGCACAAATCAACGCCCTGCGTTAAATACCGGAAATGAAGAACCCTAGCCCTAAGCCTAACACTATCTGGAGATTATATAGTTGTAGCGTACCTGCAGGCTAGTCATGGATTCGCCGTCCAAAGAAGAGCTCGACTGGTCGCTCCATGAAACCATGGCGTAACGCGACCGGCGGCAAGACGTGGATCGGTGGTGGCGGCGGCGGTCGCAGTGGATAGACAGAACGAGCGTGGAGAGCGCGAGGGAAGAACCGGTCTGCCCCGACCAGGTGGCCAGCGCGGCCCATTTAAACGGGTTGTAATCAAAATAAAAATTGTTAAACGGGCTCGGCAACGGCCGTGTGTCACGCCGTCTAACGGCATCCGTCGCCCCCCTCCACGTCATCGTGACAAGCGGCCCGAGTTACACGACAAGCCATAAAATGGTGGGTTTTTCTTTTTTTTTTTCCGGGGAAAATGGTTGGTTTTTCTGTACCAAGTCTATACTCTAGACTCAAGTGTGCTGGTTTTCAGTAAATAAACCAGAGGAGTGAGATAAATTAATTATTACCACACATAATTACATCTTCTATATCCAAATAACTAGCCCCCACTAACCTATTTCTCTTAACATGTAAGTATGCCACCTCATCATTCAACATGCATTGAGAAAGGTCCACCACAACATGTAATCAATAAATTCCCGCGACAACATATACATGTTCCACATAACCAATTCTCTATGAATATATTGCAAAACATTCCCGCAACAACGTGCGGGGTATCATCTAGTTTTCTAAGATAATACAACTCGAGTGGACAACATAAAAGATGCCATCATTACAAAGGCTAAAATGCTATCCATTTTCCATGACTAAAGTCCCTAGTGACCGCCTCCTGTTTAATCCATATATGCTACAAGCGCTATCTCAAGGTCCTGGCCTCTTGCCAGAGTATATATCATGTATGCATTAACACATTGTAAACACCTCACTACTAGATCACTGGATTCATCCGTACATAACTCTAGCAAGTGTTCTACTCTTCTTCATGCACCATGTTTCTGCACATGATAACAGATAGGAAAAGTTAATGAATGACAAGTTAAAAATAATTATAACCTACAATGCCTACAAAAACTTACTTCTTATTTAGTTTGCATTTCTTGCTGCGTTTAGTGTGTCCTAGCAATTTGCAAGCGCCGCACCTGATTCTGAGCTCATCGTACGAAAGTGGCCTACCATTTTTCAACATAGGGCGGTTTCATCTAACTTAGTTGCACCTTTCATTGATACTTTAATAGGATCTTGAACTTCAACTATGTTGCCTTCACCATCGTCTACATATTCAATTGCACACCTACTGAGATCAGTCGTTTTCTTACTCAAATTTACCTTTAGCTGATCATACTCATGGCTCTTAGCTATCACGGCCTTCAAACTCTCCTGTAACTGATCCCACGAAGCTGGGTGTTTGCATGCCGCATGCGTAGCTTCTGAAGCCAACACACTGACCTGGCTATATTTCATTCTTTCACCTGCCCCAGTCCAACCAAATCCCAACAGATCGCTTGTGTGCCTCGCGAGCAGTCCCAACCTTGCTTCTTTCATGAACCGAACAAGAACTAAACACTTTGGTATTCTAGATATATTCAAGTACTTTAGTACATGGAATATGTGCTTGCAAGGTAGACCCTTTCGAATCATTCTTCTGTAGCTGCACCTTATAGTTTCTATAGAATTTACTGGTGTATACTCCTCCCAAAAATGGCTCTTCCGGTTATTCTTCCAGGCCACGATGTACTGCTGTGATCCGTCTCCGAGCTTTACTTCTACAATCTCCATGCCGCCAATTTTTCTAAGATCATCTTGCAACATATAGAAGTTTGCTGGAGTGAAGACGTGAGAAGCAGCTATCTCAAGTTCCCTCGAGCTAGTAACTGGCACCAGTAAACTCTGTGAGGCCGTGCAGTCATCTCGCACCTCGTTCTCGCGGATACGTACAACGGCTTTCTCATAGTGCAAAATCATATCCACCAGGGTCATTTCACCGTCTAGGTGGAGGTGAAGGCACGAGTTCAGACTTTCACTCCTTTGGTTGCTTTTCATGCCAAGCCAAAACCCCTCTGTCAGATAAGCTGCGGCCCACAGTCTCCTCTTCTTATACATCCGTCTCAACCATGTTACTGTTTTTTCTGACTGCCATCTTTTGGAAAACGTGTGCCATCTCTCCTCAAATGTGGCCGTGGACATGCTGTAGTACAGAAGAGTTCAGAACTCCTTCAAGGACTTGTGACTGAGGTGAATCTTCATATTTTTTTCTATATGCCACGTACATATATGGTGCCACATGTCTGGCAAGACTTGGCGAATTGCCTTGATCATCACAGCGTCGGCGTTCGTGATTACACTCTTCGGCAGCTTTTGACACATGGACCTGAAAAAAGTCTGCAGCAGCCACACATATGTCTCTTCGATCTCGTCTGAAACTATGGCACAACCAAAAACAGTGGTCTTCTGGTGATTGTTAAGACCAACAAAAGGTATGAATGGCATACCATAGCGGTTCATCTTGTACGTGCTGTCAAATACAAGCACGTCACCGAAGTCCTCATAGTCATGACGAGACTGGGAGTCACACCAGAACATTCTATTCATATGTCCTTCCTTATCTAGCTTGTACTCGAAAAAGAAGCTAGGATCCCTCTCTTTCCTACTGGCCATGATGCCTATGGCTGTGGCAGCATCACCTTTTGAAAGCAGCTTCCTCTTCTCTCTGGAGCAAAGGTTGTATATATCACGCCTGGTAAAACCAACACCACCATACCATAAATGTTTGCTGAGGAAGGAATCCATAATGTCGTGAATTCTAATCCCTGCAGCTCCCATGGACAATATCTCAGCTTTCTGGTACTCTTTGGTTTTTCTGTGGGACCAAAGAAAAGGTACCTTGTCCGGTCTTGCCATCATATGGCTATGCTTGTCCTCAAAACTTTCAACATACCAAACCCCACGCTTTTGGTCAAGCTTGACGGTCAGGTGCGCTTCGCAGTTGCAGCGTGTCTCGGGTCTGAGCCTACGGTTGCGTCCTTCCTCGGTTAGCAACTTGCTGTCACATTTCCCTTCTCTGGAACAAACAAACCGCCTATAACACATATGATGTGACTCGGTTTTGCTATACCTGACCTTACCCTTTCTAATGCTGAAACCATTATCTCTAGCATAGCTGTTGTAGAAATCGAACGCAGCATCATGAGACATAAAAGTCATTTGTATTATCTGCATGAACATATCCCTCTTATCATCTGCACTTGCAGTATCTTGGACATTCTTTTTCCCCTCATCTTCTGTCACCTACACAATCAGAACATAGCCATGAAAACAGTTTTCTATGGTTTAACATTACTTCCATACAACATTGATTACATACATACCTCACTCATGATGACCGACGACTGCGACTCCCCAGAATCAGGTGCATCTAATGATTCGTCATCAAGTCTTGTCTCCACGTTGGATTCACCGTAATAGTCGTACGCATTATGACATTCGGAAATGAGCTGAAAAATATAACACAAATACATAAGTACTTATCATATAATATTACAGGAAAAATTCAATTTGCATGCCAACAAAAAATTCCACTTCCGTACCTGACTAATGTAATCTTCATTCGAGAGCTCCGAGTTGTTTTCCTGACCATCATCATGCTCATCCATCTATAAATTTTCAACACAAAAATATAATGTTGTCGGATGCCACCAAAAAAATACAACATGATAATGCCACTCACATTAAGATCTTCCCATTCGTTCCCATTCTTTGACCAATCTCCACGATCTGAATTTTCATCATCTGACCAATCTTCTATCTAGTCTTTCATCAGTTCTCCAAACTCCATGTCTACCATGATATCAGTTAACTCATCGTCTGCCATTTCCTACAACAAATAATATGTATCATCACATGTGCAAACATTATCAATACTGAAATATACAACACATAGCACATGATCACGGATGTTAAGTAAACTATCCCAACCGAGGGCATTAAGATCATGCACACAACCGACGCCAATGACCTCTGACCACCCATGGATCCTCCCCCCTCTCCACACCAGTCATCGGCGTTAAGGTTCGTCAACCCTATTAAGGAAGATGCCCACGGCACCAGTCATGATCACTTTGGATCGAGAGAAGCAGCGCTACCCGTGATAACCTGCACCACCGGATACCTAGCCCACGGCACCAGTCGTGATCACTTTGGATCACGAGAAGCAGCGCTACCCGTGATAACCTGTGCCATCGGATACCTAGGTTAGCTGCCACATCAAATAACGGAGCCGTCGTGCACACAACCGACGGCAACCGATGCTAGGTTAACCCTAGACAGAAGAAACCCACTTTAGCCCGCGTGATCACTTTGTATCACGACGAGCAGCACTACCAGAACAAGATCTGCGATGGCCTGGACCGCCGAAAACCTAGGTTACCCGCCCTACTAGGTTAACCACTACGATGAAAATGGCGGCAGTTCATTTGATGCTACCACGAGCGAGACAAATGTGGGGAAACGGGATGCGATACCTACGAGCGCTGGAGGTTCACGACGGTGCCACGCACGCTCTCGGACGAGATCGCCGGCGACGAGATCGCCGCCACCGATATTCGTAGAGAACC
Organism: Thinopyrum elongatum; assembly: GCA_011799875.1. Taxonomy (NCBI): domain Eukaryota; kingdom Viridiplantae; phylum Streptophyta; class Magnoliopsida; order Poales; family Poaceae; genus Thinopyrum; species Thinopyrum elongatum. Next base: position 630,991,482 of record CM022303.1, read on the forward strand.
TCAACAGAATGATGGAGGAGCTGCGTGAATGATGGAGCTGCGTGATTGATGGAGCTGCCTTCGGCAGGTCGTACCTGGTCATGGGTTCGTGTCATCTTTTTTTCGGGAGGACACGGTATACATACTTATGGGTTATACGGGTTTTACGGGGCTTGGATATGGGCTATGGCGGGCCGGAGAAAAAAATATGTGGCGGGGGTCAAGAATACCCGTAGGAAATTGAGTTAGGGGGGAGCACTGAAGCAAGGCTCCTGTACTCCTATTAATTTATCCAGAAATGAGAACAAGCTGTCTTGGATTTTGGACAAATCTGGAGTATACAGTGTTAAATCATTCTATTCTGCCATGCAGATAGGGGGCAAGGTGCCATATAGGTTTCTGTGGAAGGTTAAAATTCCACTTAAAATTAGAACTTTTATCTGGCTAGTGGTGAGGAAAAGGGGGGGGGGGATGTGAGACTGAATGCCTGTTTTGTGGCCAAAAAGAGACAATTTATCATTTATTTTTTAATTGTCCTTTGGCCCGATATATTTGGTGTTGGTAAAATGTAGTTTCGGAGTGGACTTTTCATACTTAGATACACATCTATGTTTTGATGTCCGGCTTAGAAACTTACCACCGCATAAGAGGAAAATGTACTCAGTTGGGGTAGCTATGGTACTGTGGGGGATTTGGAAAGCAAGAAATCGGGCATGTTTTGAAAATAAGTGGCCCTCTGATCCTTCTGCTGTAATGTTCAGTATTGCACATTGGATTAATTATTGGAGCTCTTTGCAGGTGAAGGAGGACGAAAAGGCGAAAAGCAGGCGCTCCATCAGGGTGCAAAACTTCTAGAGCCACAAGTATAGGGGATCTATCATAGTCCTTTCGATAAGTAAGAGTGTCAAACCCAACGTGGAGCAGAAGGAAATGACAAGCGGTTTTCAGCAAGGTATTCTCTGCAAGCACTGAAATTATCGGTAACAAATAGTTGTGTGATAAGATAATTCGTAACGGGTAACAAGTAACAAAAGTAACTAAGGTGCAGCAAGGTGGCGCAATCCTTTTTGTAGCAAAGGACAAGCCTGGATAAACTCTTATATAAAGCAAAGTGCTCCCGAGGACACATGGGAATTACTGTCAAGCTAGTTTTCATCATGCTCATATGATTCACGTTCGTTACTTTGAAAATTTGATATGTGGGTGAACCGGTGCTTGGGTGTTGCCCTTAATTGGACAAGCCTCCCACTTATGATTAACCCGTCTCACAAGCATCCGCAACTACGAAAGAAGAATTAAGATAAATCTAACCATAGCATGAAACATATGGATCCAAATCAGCCCCTTACGAAGCAACGCATAAACTAGGGTTTAAGCTTCCGTCACTCTAGCAACCCATCATCTACTTATTACTTCCCAATGCCTTCCCCTAGGCCCAAATCATGGTGAAGTGTCATGTAGTCGACGTTCACATAACACCACTAGAGGAAAGAAAACATACATCCCATCAAAATATCGAACGAATACCAAATTCACATGATTACTTATAATAGGACTTCTCCCATGTCCTCAGGAACAAACGTAACTACTCACAAAGCATATTCATGTTCATAATCAGAGGGTTATTGAATAGCATTAAGGATCTGAACGTATGATCTTCCACCGAATAAACCAACTAGCATCAACTACAAGGAGTAATCAGCACTACTAGCAACCCACAGGTACCAATCTAAGGTTTTGAGACAAAGATCGGATACAAGAGATGAACTAGGGTTTGAGAGGAGATGGTGCTGGTGAAGATGTTGATGGAAATTGACCCCCTCTCGATGAGAGGATTGTTGGTGATGATGATGGCTTTGATTTCCCCCTCCCGGAGGGAAGTTTCTCTGGCAGAACAGCTCCGCCAGAGCCCTAGATTGGTTCTACCCAGGTTCCGTGTAACACCCCCTGTATTAAGCTACAGAGATCACCCTTTTGATGAGGCCATGTCATCATGGTTAATAGTGCATGATCATCATTAGCATCATATTGCATTTCAACTCCTAAGTCAAATTCAAATTTAAATGAAAGTGGAGTATAAAAGTTGTCCAACATAGAAACTAAAATGTCAGATAAATAACAAATATTCCAGAGGCTATTCTAAAATTGAAACCAACATCATTGGAATTGGATAAGTGACTCGAACAACCTCAAACAGTGGATGAAGATAATATTTAATAACCATTTATTAAATCTGAAATAAATATGGAATTATGTTTTGTCCAAACTAATTTTAGGTGTTGAGGAATAATGCACTGGTATTTATGAAATAGGTCACACTTTTTACACAAAACGCTTTGGGCTAAACCATTAACATTAGATAAAAGAAGAATAAAGAAAAGGAAAAAGAAACAGAAAACAAAGAAAAAAATAGCAAACACCAAAAAAACAACAACCACCCCCCCCGCCCCCCCCCTACTGGTCCCCTCGTCCCATCCATCCAACCTTGTTCCGCCATGCCTTCCCATCCTGGCGCTTACTTTGGGTGGGGGTGTCCTACTGTCCGTTGGTCCAGCTGCGTTCGACATCCGACTTGATATCCGTGCATCTTACCCCCCCGCCCTTTCCCTATGAGTTCACTACCCCTACCGCCCCTATACCCCCCCTCTGCCCCCTGCTTGGTCTCTCCACCTCGCTCCGCCCCCCAGCCCCTCTTTCCTCTGTTTTCTAATCCGGACCACTAAGATCCCTTCCTTCGGTCCTACCTCATTCCTCGCATGTCCGCGTTGTGTCGGTTTGTCCTCCTCCCTCCGTCCCCTCTTTGATCTCCATCCTCCCCGCTCTTGCATACCCCCCCCGTCCCGATCCAGATCTGGATCGTGGATCTCGGGAACGACCCTGTCGCCTCGGTCCGCTGCGACGACCTGCGCACTCTCGCCGTCGCCTTTGGACAAAAAAAAAAACGAAAAAGACCCCCCCCTCCCCCCCTCTCCCCACCCCACCACCCTTACCTCCTTCCTCCTCTCTCTTCCCCCCCTACCCCTTCCTTCCGCCTCCCTTTCTTCCTTTCTCCGTCGTCGCCTACCGACCTCTGTTCACCCGACTTGCCCTCTCGTCGGGCCCGGAAGCCCCGCTCCGCTCGCCGCTCTACGCTCTTTCGCCCCTTGTCATGCTCCTCCTCTTCTCCTACTCTCGTGTCTCTATACTCGCCTTCTCCACCTTTTACCGTGCTCCTCCATTCTCCTTACTCCACCTCTACAGGCGCATAGGGGTTGTTACACCCTCCTTCCCCTTCCCCCCTTCTGACCCTGCTGTCTCTTCCGTTTTTAAACGGATAGTTCAGGACGTAGCTTCATCCCGCTTCCTCACATGCATCGCCTATCCCCTCCAGAATCTCTGCAAGGGAGGGGAACAGGACTCTATACGCTCTTACAGAGACTTACTATCCCCTCTCTGACCCCCATTTGACTCCTACGGGCCCTCTGCCACTCTCTCTCTACCCGATCGGAGGTGCACGGGCCGTGGCTTAGGAGGGGTGTCTCCTTCCTGGCCTTCCCTCTCTCACTTTGCTTAGCTACTTCCCCAGGCCCTTTGGAAAATGGTTCTCCCCCGAGCCCGTCCCCTTCCTCCATTTCCACATTCTCGGCTCGCCAGTCGTCCGTTACCCCTTCCCGCTCGTCCTATCTTCGTTCTGCCACACGTTCGTCCGCGTGGCTGCTCACGACGGGGGTCTCTTCCGCTCCCTCCGAGCCCTCCTCCTGCATGCCTTGCTCCTTTGTTTTTATTAGGGCCTTCCGCCCCTTGGGCTTCCAGTCCGGCTATCCGCCTCTTCCGGTTCCTCTCCTCTGACCTTCCCCCTAATTATTTTGGTCTCTTAGCATGTCGGGTGGCTCTACTCGTCGGGCCCTCTCCTTCCCGTCTTTTCCCAGGTGCGTAGATGGTCGCCGTGGGGCTTCAATTGGGACTCCAGAGGGGGTATGGTAGAAGTTTAAGGCCTTGGATCTAGGAGACTCTTTCCCGGATATGAGGAGGGGACCCACCGCAACCCTGCCTCTGCCAGTTGTGCCGCGCGCGTCGTCGCGTCTGCCCCCCCCCCCCCTCGCCGACACGTCCGGCTCTGGACGGGCACAGCGCGGACGAGTCCGGCTGTGCCACTGTCCAGGTGGGCCCCCCCCCCAGAACGTTTTAAAAAAGAAAAAGAAAGAAATAAAAATAAATGATTAATTATAATTAATTAATTAATTAATTAGTTAATTATCCTGATTAGGTTAATCTAATTAACTAATTAGTGTTAATAAACAGTAATCAGTAATTAAATTAATTAAACCTAATTAACCTAACAGCCTATGACAGGTGGGACCCACCCTGTCAGGTGACTGCTGACGTCAGCATATGTCATGCTGACGTCATCAATTACTGTTTCGGATAATGTTGAATTAAATAATTAATTAAAATTTCAGAAATTAATAAAACTTTAGAAAATCATATCTTTTAAACCGTAACTCCGATGAAAATATTTTATACATGAAACTTGCTCAGAACGACGATACAACCCGGATACCCCTCGTCGGTATCTCGCGTCCGACGCCCGCAGCTATAGAACGTTGAACAATTAGACCGATTTCGATAAATGAATGTGTCCAACTTTAATTAAAAAAATCCGAATAAATTCCTAATTAACTAAATCGCTTAGTTAGGCTGTATATCACCCGGCATACATTTGACATGTCATGCATCCCTGTTGCTTATTGCCGTGTGTTTACTGTTTCTTCCCCCTCTTCTCTTCGGTAGACTACGAGACCGACGCAGCTGCTGGTGCCCCCTACCTTACTGTACGCCCTACTTGCCAGAGCAACCAGCAAGCCCCCCCCTTGATCACCAGATATCGCCTATTCTCTCTATACTGCTTGCATTAGAGTAGTGTAGCATGATATGCTTTCGGTTAATCCTATTCTGCTGCATAGCCTGTCATTGTTGTTCTACTGTTGTTGATACCTTACCTGCAATCCTAAATGCCTAGTGTAGGATGCTAGTATATCATCATTGGCCCTGCATTCTTGTCGTCTGCCTTGCTATACTATCGGGCCGTGATCACTCGGGAGGGGATCACGGGTTATACTATACATATATGCATACTATACAGATGGTGACTAAAGTCGGGTCGGCTCAAGAGTACCCGCGAGTGATTCACGGATTGGGGGCTGAAAGGACCTTTGTCCCAACGGCCCTTTGAGTGGATCTTTGTGGCGGAGCGACAGGGCAGGTTGTGACCACCTAGGAGACAGGTGGGGCCAGGCCCTGGTCGGCGTTCGCGTTTACTTCATAATAACCCGCTTAACGAGATTGGATATTGATCTGAGTCTGGCCACTGGCCTATACGCACTAACCAACTACGCGGGAGTAGGTTGGGTATCCCGCGTCGTGGTATCAGCTGAAGCCTTCTTGACGTCAGCGACCAGGCGCGCCCGCCGTGTTGGACCGCCTAACGTAACCGCCGTGTCGTTGTGGGTTGTAGGTTCTGCTCGCGGCCGCGTACGCAACGTGCAGGAGCGCACTGGGCGATGGGGCCCAGACCCCAGAGTGCCTAGGATTAGTCCGGCGTGCTGACCTCTCTGTTGAGCCTAGGTGGGGCTGCGACGTGTGGATCTTCCGAGGCCGGGCATGACCCAGGAAAGTGTTTCCGGCCAAAGGGATCGAGCGTGTTGGGGAATATGTGGTGCACCCCTGCAGGGAAGTTTATCTATTCGAATAGCCGTGTCCCTCGGTAAAAGGACGACCCGAGTTTTATCCGACCTCATGACAACTAGAAATGATACTTAATAAAACACACCCCTTACAAGTGACAGATATAACCCGGTGGTCGCTCTCCCGCATGGTGGCGACGAGAGGGATCGACGGGTAGGATTATGCTTGTTGTTTTTTGTTAACTTCCAACTAATCTCTCTATTGCTCTCAAGACGAAGGCTGGCCAGAAGCGTAGTCTTCGAACGGACTAGCTATCCCCTCTTATTCTGGCATTCTGCAGTTCAGTCCACCGATATTGCCTCTTTACACATATACCATGCATATGTAGTATAGATCCTTGCTTGCGAGTACTTGGATGGTACTCACGGTTGCTTTCCCCCATCCTTTTCCCCCTTCCCTTTCTTCTTGCTGGTTGTCGCAACCAGATGCTGGAGCCCAGGAGCCAGACGCCACCTTCGACGACTACTACCACCAGGCGGACCTACTACTACTACGTCCAGACGCCGACGACCAGGAGTAGTTAGGAGGATCCACAGCGAGGCCCTCGCCTGTTCGATCTGTTGTATCCCTGTTTGTGCTAGCCATCTTATGGCACCTTGTTTAACTTATGTTGTCACTCAGATATTGTTGCTTCCGCTGACTCCGTCTATGATCGAGCATGTATTCACGCCCTCGTGGCCCCTGGCTTGTATTATGATGCTTGTATGACTTATTTATGTTTTAGAGTTGTGTGTTGTGATATCTTTCCCGTGAGTCCCTGATCTTGATCGTACACTTTGCGTGCATGATTAGTGTACGATCGAGCCGGGGGCGCCACAAGTTGTATCAGAGCCGACTGCCTGTAGGAATCCCCCTTTCCAGTTCCTTGACCAAGAGTTGAGTCTAGACAAAGAAAACCGTTTTACTAACTTGGCTGTGTGGCTTACGGGCCCACATTGCCAACTGGGTGGTATTAGGATCTTTATTCCTCGTCTATACTCTGGGACTCTGGATCTCTCTTCTACTCGGGTTAAATGAAGTTTACTAATGCCGACACTTAGGATCCTCGTAAATTCTGTCTACCCGAGAACTGGATATCTGTGCGATTTCCCTGTCGATGATCTGATTAGTCTGATAATCATTTTCCTTTCCATTGTTTTTTTTTAAACCTTTCTCCTCCGAGTTGTGTTAACCTCTTATTTGTCGTTTGACAACCTGAATTTCCTCTATTTTCAGATGGACCGTTGTTTTCCACCGCCGTCCTACGACAACAGGCTTGTGCTTCGCACTTGGGCTCGTATTACCCCTGGGTTTCCAGCTGTCCTGATCGCTCTCATGACACACAGACTTGGCTACCGTTGGTACCCTCCTGAGTACTTGGTTTAATGAGGATTACCCGCGAGGTTTCAACAGAACAGTACTATGCTGAAGTTCGGTTTATGATCAGCAGAACAACTCAACACCGAGCTACACTTTTTTTTCACGGATTAGGCGTGGAGATTGATTACTGGGGCATTCCATGATTCCGGGCCTACTCCCGCTGTCGTACCTTCTACGAGGGGAGCACAATGCTATCTTGGATGACTCCGAGTTCCGCTACATTCCGTATGCCCCTGCTGGAGATGCTACCGGATACTACACGGCTATCTGTGCCCCGTACGAGCCTCGTCGCTACGACCCGCGCGTTCTGATTCAGTGCACTCAGGCTCTGGATCGCACTGTTCGGGCTCTTGCCGTCGAGTTGGTTGCCACTCGAGCACGTCTCTACGATGCTATGACGCAGTTGCTGCCCGCTGTCCGTGCAGGGATACATCCGGAGCACATCCTTTATCCGCGCAGGACTCAGATGTATGCTGGTATTGACTGGCCTACTGTTGGAGGTCACACACCGACACGTGGACCTCTTCTTACAGCTCGAGACCGGGTTCTGCATCAGAGTGCACATGGAGCACAGGATCTTTCCGCGACGAACATTCGTCGTCCGCACTCGCAGCTACCCCGATACAGTGGTTCCCTCCGACGTTGATGTAGCCTTTGCTATCTCTCGTTGTGTACTTCCTTACCGCGTGCCTGCGCGCCGCCTAGTATGTCTAGCTTTTGATTTGCGCCGTTATGCTGTCCGCTTGTACCCGACGTTGTGTATGGATCTGTATGTCTTAATCGACTACTGTTATGTATCTATAACACTGCTTGGAGTATTGTCGTGTTACATCATGCTTGTCACTAAGCACTCGCGCTTGCTTTTACTAAACTACCCCCTGTTGTAAATTAGCAGGATGGTTAGACCCGCTGGTCGTGGCCGTGGCCGTGGTGCCAACGATCCACCACCGCCGAACTATATGGCTGGAATGATGCAGCAATTTGAACTGCAACGTCAGTTCATGCAAGGGATCATGGATCAGTTTCCTCGTCCCAATATGAACCAGTATCCGGGCCCAGGGACCCTGCAGGACTTTATGCGCCTCAACCCAACCGTCTACCGCGGCTCAACTCAGCCCCTGGATGCGGATGACTGGCTTCGCGACATCACCTATGAGTTGGAATCTGGTGGCGTTGCCCCTGCAAACTATGTCACCTTCGCCTCCTTCTTTCTCAAGGGCCCCGCTGCTCAATGGTGGGACAGCCACAGGCGCACTCAACCAGCTGGCACAGTCATCACTTGGCCGGATTTCCAAGCTGCCTTCCGTGCCCGTTTCATTCCTCAGGGAATCATGGACCGGAAGAAGCAAGAGTTCCGCAACCTCACCCAGGGCAACAAGGCAGTGGAAGCTTATCAGCGGGAGTTTCTGGAATTATCCCGCTATGCTGAAGAAGACATTCCCACTGATGCTCGCCGCCAGGAAAGGTTTCGCGAAGGACTTCAAGCTGACATCAAGCTAGCGCTCCTTGTGCATGAATTTGATAATTTCTCCATCTTGGTGAACAAGGCTATCCAGGTCGAGACTGGTCTGCAGGCACACCAGGGATCTCTTAGGCGCAACCGTGACACCGGTTCATCTTCGAGCCAGCCTGCACAGAAGCGTCGGATCTGGATTCCAAACAGCGTGTACCGTCCAGCTGCACCTGCTCCAAGACGGTCCTATACTGCACCACGCCTGCCTCCACCACCTAGGCAGCCAGGACTTCCAGCTCCACCACCCCGAGCTCCTGCTCCTAATCCCAATGATAGTCTGTGCTACAAGTGTGGGCAGCCAGGTCATTTTTCCAGGAACTGCATTCAGAACCAGAACCAACTGGCACTTCCTGCAACTGGCCGTAGGAACAATCAGCCTCGCAACAACAATGCCAAGACTTATGGGCGTATTCAGGCCAACCACACCGATTTCAAAGAAGCTCAGGACCAGCCTGCCACCGTGATGGGTACTCTCCTTGTTAATTCAGTACCAGCTTCTGTTTTATTTGATTCGGGAGCATCGCATTCATTCATGTCCGAAGAATTTGCATACAAACACGACATTAATTGTGAGGTCATGAACACTGCAATAGTAATACACACCCCCGCGGGTCAATGTCAAACCTCCATGGGTAGCAACGACGTCGCCGTTGAAATTGAAGGGCTGGAGTTTCACGCCTCCCCTTTCATACTAAAGTCTTGTAATATCGACCTCATTCTCGGAATGGATTGGTTGAAAGCGCATACTGCTTCTATAGTTTGCGCCACGAAGATCGTCCATCTTCTACACCCTTCTGAAGAAATAATAAGCTACCAGGCTCAAATCATCCAAAATGCCGAGGCGAGACTTTATGCCTTGAATGCGTTAAACGCATCACCACTTGAAGGCATCGAGAACATTCCAGTTGTTCGCGAATTCCAAGGTGTTTTCCCAGAAGAACTCCCAGGGATACCCCCTGCTCGAGCTGTCGAATTTGTCATCGACTTGAAACCAGGCACCACTCCTATCGCCAAGCGACCCTACAAGATGCCGCCGCATGAACTCCTTGAACTTAAGGAGGAAATCGACGCTTCACTTCGTAAGGGTTTCATTCGCCCAAGTTCCTCCGCTTGGGGAGCACCTTCTCTCTTTGTCAGGAAGAAGGATGGATCAAACCGATTGGTCCAAGATTACCGTCCTATTAACCAAGCAACTATCCAGAACAAATATCCCCTTCCCCGGATAAACGATCTGTATGATCAACTGGCGGGTTCATCAGTGTTCTCTAAACTCGACTTAAGGTTGGGTTACCACCAGATCCGTGTTCGTGAAGAGGATATCCCAAAGACCGCCTTCGTTACTCGATATGGCTCATACGAGTACACTGTCATGTCATTCGGTTTAACCAATGCTCCCGCCACATTCTCTCGCCTGATGAATTATATATTCATGGAATACCTTGACAAGTTCGTCGTGGTTTACTTGGATGATATCCTAGTATACTCCAAGAACAAAGAGGAACATGCTGAACATCTTCGACTTGTTCTGGAAAAACTTCGAGAGCATCAACTATATGCTAAGTTTTCCAAGTGTGAATTCTGGCTTCCCGAAGTAACATACCTTGGGCATGTCATCTCCAAGGATGGTATTGCCGTCAACCCCGAGCGAGTTCAGGCTATTCTTGATTGGGCTCCTCCAAAGAACGTCAAGCAAGTTCGAAGTTTTCTCGGACTCGCCAGCTATTGCCGTCGATTTGTCGAGAACTTCTCCAAGATCGCCAAGCCCCTGACTAACCTGCTTCATAAAGTCGTCAAGTTCGATTGGACGGAAAAGTGTCAGGAAAGTTTCCAGACGCTCAAAGACAAGCTGACTTCTGCCCCAGTGCTTGCCCCTCCTGATTCCCAGAGGGATTTTGTCATTTATTGTGATGCATCCCGTCAAGGATTAGGCGGTGTCCTAATGCAAGACCGCAGAGTAATTGCTTATGCTTCGCGTCAATTGCGTCCGCACGAAGAGAATTACCCAGTACATGACCTCGAGCTTGCTGCCGTCATCCATGCACTAAAACAGTGGCGACATTACCTTCTCGGTAATCGTTGCGAGATCTACACCGATCATCAAAGTCTGAAGTATCTGTTCACTCAGCCAGACCTGAACCTCCGTCAACAGAGATGGATGGAGACCGTAGCGGATTTTAACTTGGGTATTTCTTATACCCCTGGCAAGGCTAATGTAATGGCCGATGCCTTGAGCTGTAAGTCTTATTGCAGTCACCTCCAGTTTCACGAAGTTCAACCTTCGCTTATTGAAGAATTCAGAAAGCTGAATCTCCACATTGTTCCTCCTGGAGCACTCGCTCCCCCTCCTGAAGGTTCCTACAAAATGAACCTCCACGTTGTTTCCCAGGGTTCTCTTAATACCCTGGTTGCTAAACCAGATCTCGTGGACAGCATCAAGACGCTGCAGGGTTATGACTCTCAAGTCCACAAGATTAAGCGCTATCTCGCTGAAGGAAGGCCTTCGTTCTTCACTATTGATGATACTGGCACATTGTTCTTTAAAAGTCGTCTAGTGGTCCCCTCTAAAGGTAACCTGGGTATGACTCAGGAGGTCATGCAAGAAGCTCACGACACTCCGTTGTCTATTCATCCCGGCAGTACCAACATGTACCAAGACATCCGTCAAAGATTCTGGTGGTCAAACATGAAGCAAGACATTGCTCGCTATGTTGCTGAATGTGATGTTTGCCGTCGCGTCAAAGCAGAACATCAAAGGCCCGCCGGAACTCTGCAACCAATTGCTGTTCCTGAATGGAAATGGGACCATGTTGAAATGGACTTTATCACTGGGTTTCCCAAATCACAGAAAGGTAATGATGCTATTCTTGTCGTCATTGACCGACTTTCCAAAGTTGCACATTTTCTAGCCGTCAAAGAGACGATCACTGCTAGTCAGCTTGCAACTCTCTACATGTCCAGAATTGTTTCACTTCACGGTATTCCACTGGTTATCAGTTCAGACCGTGGCAGCTTATTCACTTCAAGATTCTGGGCTAGTTTCCAAGAAGCTATGGGAACTCATCTGTCCTTCAGCACCGCTTTTCACCCTCAGTCTCAAGGACAAGTTGAACGAGTCAACCAAGTTCTCGAAGACATGCTTCGAGCTTGTGTCATATCCTTCGGAAGGAAATGGGAAGAATCTCTCCCATATGCCGAATTCTCTTACAATAACAGCTATCAAGCCAGTCTGAAGATGGCCCCCTTTGAAGTATTGTACGGACGAAAGTGCCGAACCCCTCTAAATTGGTCAGAAACTGGGGAACGTCCACTCTTCGGTCCGGATATTATCCAACTTGCCGAAGATCAAGTTCGCGTTGTCCGCGAGCATTTGAAGACTGCTCAGTCTAGTCAAAAGAGTCAGTATGACCGCAAACACAAAGATATGGTCTATCAACCTGGCGAAAAGGCTTATCTTCGAGTCACACCGATGAAAGGTACACACCGATTCGGGATCAAGGGCAAGCTAGCTCCTCGCTATATTGGTCCTTTCACTGTTCTTGAAAGGCGTGGTAGAGTGGCATATCAGTTGGAACTTCCACCGAACCTTTCTCAGGTTCACGATGTGTTCCACGTATCACAACTCCGCCGCTGCTTCAAAGACCCTATCCGCGGAGTAGATCACGAATTGCTTGAACTGCAACAAGACCTCTCTTATAAAGAGCATCCGGTCCGCATTCTCGATCAAGCCGAGCGTCGCACACGCCAGAAGGTTATCAAGTTCCTCAAGGTTCAGTGGTCAAACCATTCTGAGGATGAAGCCACTTGGGAACGCGAGGATCGTCTTCGTGATGAATACCCCGCTTTGTTTCTTTCTACCTCCTAAATCTCGGGACGAGATTTCTTGTAGTGGAGGAGATTTGTAACACCCCCTGTATTAAGCTACAGAGATCACCCTTTTGATGAGGCCATGTCATCATGGTTAATAGTGCATGATCATCATTAGCATCATATTGCATTTCAACTCCTAAGTCAAATTCAAATTTAAATGAAAGTGGAGTATAAAAGTTGTCCAACATAGAAACTAAAATGTCAGATAAATAACAAATATTCCAGAGGCTATTCTAAAATTGAAACCAACATCATTGGAATTGGATAAGTGACTCGAACAACCTCAAACAGTGGATGAAGATAATATTTAATAACCATTTATTAAATCTGAAATAAATATGGAATTATGTTTTGTCCAAACTAATTTTAGGTGTTGAGGAATAATGCACTGGTATTTATGAAATAGGTCACACTTTTTACAAAAACCATTTGGGGCCTAAACATTTAACAGTAGAGAAAAGAGAATAAAGAAAAGGAAAAAGAAACCTGAAAAAGAAAAAAGAGCAACACCCGCTCCCCATCCCCCCTAACTGTCCTTTTCCTCTCCCCATCCAATCCACATCTTCTCCTCCATTCATGTGTAATCGTACCCCTTAACTCCACTTGCCTCCTTACTTATCCGGCCACCCCGCCGGATGAACACCATGCAAACTAACGCTAACCCCGTACCCGACCAGATCCCCTCGTTCTCTCCTCCTCCCCCTGCGCCGCAACGTGGCTACCCATCTGGCTCGTGCGCGTATATATCCCGCCCGATCCGGTGACACACGAATTCTGTCGACGACAGCCCCGCCACGGAATGCCGCTCCCTCTGGACCGTCGCCGACCGCAACCAACTCAGATCGTATGGTGACGCACAACCTCCCGATCCAGATCGGGTATCGGGGACTCGGGGGGGAGGCGACAAGAAGAAAAGAAGGAGGGAGAGCGACCCCGTCCATCGGTCGCGGGATCAAGCGCCATAGTCACTCACAGATTTTCTTGGGCGACGGACCCGCGCCTCCCGTCGCCCGAGTGGACGCTCACGGAGCGCCCGCCGCCTCCCCGCCGGCCTTTGCACCTCGTTCCCGTAGCGTCGTCGCCGGACGATCCCCATCAGTCCCCGACGGTTGACGACAATACTCAGCGGACCCGAGGAGGCCCAGCGCGCTCGCCCCGACGCGGCCCCGTCTCCGCCTCGCTCTCCGACGCCATCGCGAACCGCTCGCCTTGGCACCACCGCCGCCACTCGGCCGGAATCACCGACGCCGGGCCTCCCGTCGGACCCGTCGGTCTCCTGCCTTCACAGCCACCCCCTACGGCACACACCCCCCCCCCCTCGCATCGTGTACAGCTCACGATCCGTGCGCAAGACTCCCACCTCGCGCACACTATGCGTCTCTCCATCCGGCACGTCCCACCCCCTCCACGAGTCTCTGGATCAGTCCACAACTGCGCACAGTCTAGCTTTGAGCGAATCTCATTGGTGGTTCAGGCCCCAGGGCCGCCCTCTCCGCAACCTGTGGGCAGACTGCAGCCTCCGCTCCGTCCCTTCCTCGCTCCTGCGTTGTTGTACCCAAAGAGGCTGATTAATTTAACTTAGTTATTCTGATCCTCCGCAGAGTACACACCCCGTTCCCGAGTCACTCACTCCTCTCACACAATGTAAACGAAGCCGCACTGTCCTGGCACTCCGGCTCGGCCACCATCTGCTCCTCCAATTGAGGTATGCCGCATCAGCATCACCTTCCACTGCCGCGCCCTCTGACCCCGTCCTCCTTCCATTGGATGGCCTCGTACGCACGGCACCCCTGGTCGGCCACCGAACCCTGGCCTAGGCCAGTGCGTGCACGCGACTTCTCGTTTTCCCCCCCCTCACCTCCATGGAGCCAGACACGTCCTTCTCTTTACTTTATGAGTATCACGATGTCACCTACAGTACGAATTTCCTTCTTTCTTCCTCCACTGGTCCATTTTCTGTGTTTTCCCCCCCTGGATGGTCTACGGCCCGTTCCGCTTTGCCCCCGTCGCGAGGTTGTACCCACCCATAGTCCACGCCCCCGCCGTCCCTACCCCGCTAGACCTGCTTGGAGCTGAGATATGTTGTTTTCCCATTCGATTAGATTCTTCCTTCTTTCCTTCCTCCTGCTTCCTTTGTAAGCTCGCCTGACTCCTCACCCGCTCATTCGTGTTACTCCCCCGTCTCTCCGTACCTTCCCTTCCTTCCACCTCCTTCCCCCTCCATGACTGCCGCCCTCTGGCCGCCGTGTGAGACCCCCCCCCTGTCGGTGACCACCAGCAGATCCGCCACTCCAGGTCAGCTGACGTCCTACGACATTGATGGAGTTTCGGGAATCAGTTGTTGATAAGACTACACACTACGTGCATTCCACTTTTCGAAATATTGAGCCCCACCTTTAGACCACTCATCTGTCAGTGTTTCACCAGGTTACCGCCGAGGCTGCAGAAATATTGTGCATCTCTACCTGCAAAACTTTGTTCTCCGCAGAACGACGATACGAACTCCGGTACGCCCTCGGTATCTCCGTTCGTGCCCGCAGCTAATGAGAAACCGTTTGAAACAATAGACGATTTGCTATAATGATAGTGTCCAAATTTTAAATAATCCAATTAACATTCCTCTAAATTCACTAAATCGCTTAGTTAGGGCGTTATATCACCCCGGCATATCATTGACATTGTCATGCATCCCTGTTGGCATTATTGGCCGTATGGTTTAGCATTTCTTCCCACCTCGGATCGTACTCCTGGTCCACTGGCCGCTGAGACGATCCGAAAGAAACCCGCAGACTAGTCTGTTGTTGGCGTACACCCCTCTTCCGACCACTACGTGTGACACCCCACTTGCAGAGCAAGCCACGCACCCCCCCTGCATCACCAGATATCGCCTATTCCTCCTCTATACTGCTTTCATAGAGTAGTAATGTAGTCATCATGATGTGACTGGATTATCGGTTCAATCCCTTATCTCAGCTGCTGCAGTAGCCTACATTGTTGCTACTGTATGTTGATACTTACCTGCTTATCTAAGGCCTAGTGTAGTGTAGCTAGATATCAGTCATTGGCCCCGAGTGACTTCTTGCATCAGGTCTGCCCATTGCGAATACTACGTCAGATTAAACGGACTCCAGATGTTCCATCACTCGAGATGAGGTTGATCAGGGTTTTATACTATACATTAATGCATACTATACAGATGGTGACTAAAGTCGGGTCGGCTCGAAGAGTACCCGCGAGTGATTCACGGATGGGGGCTGAAAGGACCTTTGTCCCAACGGCCCTTTGAGTGGATCTTTGTGGCGGAGCGACAGGGCAGTTGTGACCACCTAGGAGACAGGTGGGCCAGGCCCTGGTCGGCTGTTCGCGTTTACTTCATAATAAACCCGCTTAACGAGATTGGATATTTGATCTGAGTCTGGCCACTGGCCTATACGCACTAACCAACTACGGGAGTAGTTATGGGTATCCCGGGTCGTGGTGGTATCAGCTGAAGCCTTCTTGACGTCAGCGAGCCGCGGCGCGCGCCGTGTTGGACCGCGCTAACGTAACCGCCGTGATAGTGTGGGTTGCTAGGTCTGCTCGCGGCCGCGGTACGCAACGTGCAGGAGCGCACTGGGCGATGGGCCAGACCCGAGTGCCTAGGATTAGTCCGGCCGTGCTGACCTCTCTGTTGAGCCTAGGTGGGGCTGCGACGTGTGGATCTTCCGAGCGGGCATGACCCAGGAAAGTGTGTCCGGCCAAAGGGGATCGAGCGTGTTGGGGAATATGTGGTGCACCCCTGCAGGGAAGTTTATCTATTCGAATAGCCGTGTCCCTCGTAAAAGGACGACCCGGAGTTGTATTCCGACCTCATGACAACTAGAAATGGATACTTAATAAAACACACCCTTACAAGTGACAGATATAACCCGGTGGTCGCTCTCACGCTGGGTGGCGACGAGAGGATCGACGGGTAGGATTATGCTATACGTTGTTGTTTGGTTAACTTCCAACTAATCTCTTCTATTGCTTCAAGACGAAGGCTGCCAGAAGCGTAGTCTTCGACAGGACTAGCTATCCCCCTCTTATTCTGGCATTCTGCAGTTCAGTCCACCGATATTGCCTCTTTACACATATACCATGCATATGTAGTATAGATCCTTGCTTGCGAGTACTTTGGATGAGTACTCACGGTTGCTTTCCCCATCCTTTTCCCCCTTTCCCTTCTTGCTGGTTGTCGCAACCAGATGCTGGAGCCCAGGAGCCAGACGCCACCTTCGACGACTACTACCACCAGGGCGGAGCCTACTACTACGTCCAGGACGCCGACGACCAGGAGTAGTTAGGAGGATCCCAGGCAGGAGGCCCTGCGCCTGTTCGATCTGTTGTATCCCTGTTTGTGCTAGCCATCTTATGGCACCTTGTTTAACTTATGTTTGTACTCAGATATTGTTGCTTCCGCTGACTCGTCTATGATCGAGCATTTGTATTCGAGCCCTCGTGGCCCCTGGCTTGTATTATGATGCTTGTATGACTTATTTATGTTTTAGAGTTGTGTTGTGATATCTTCCCGTGAGTCCCTGATCTTGATCGTACACGTTTGCGTGCATGATTAGTGTACGATCGAGCCGGGGGCGCCACATTCCGCCTCGAGACGGCAGTGCTTCATCCCGAAAGCTTCCTGCTGATTTTTTTTCTAGGTTAAAACACACCATATAGCAGAAGATGGGCATCGGGGGCCTGCCAGGTGGCCCACAAGGTAGGGAGGCGCGCCCAGGGGGGTAGGGCGCGCCCCCCACCCTTGTAGCTGCCTGGTGGGTTCTCTCAGGAGCTTTCGTCGCCCAATATTTTTTATATATTCCAAAATAATTCTCCGTGAAGTTTCAGGACTTTTGGAGTTGTGCAGAATAGGACTCTCAGATTTGCTCCTTTTCCAGCCCAAAATTCCAGCTGCCGGCATTGTCCCTCTTCATGTAAACCTTGTAAAATAAGAGAGAAAAGGCATAAGTATTGTGCTAGAATGTGTAATAACAGCCCATAATGCAATAAATTAATATAAAAGCATGATCCAAAATGGACGTATCAACTCCCCCAAGCTTAGACCTCGCTTGTCCTCAAGCGAAAGCCGAAATCGAAAAATATGTCCACATGTTTAGAGATAGAGGTGTCGATAAAATAAAATACTGACATGAGGGCATCATGATCATATTTAGAACAGCAACATATATTATCATATAATTTCTTATGCCAAAGTAACAATTCGTTCACAAGGTAAAGTATGAATCAGAAACTTCATTGAAAACTAGCAAACTATGATCTCAGTCATTGAAGCAATTGCAATCTATCATAACATCGGAAAGAGTCAATTCAAGAGCTTTTCAGCAAGTCCACATACTAAACTATCATTTAGTCTTTCACAATTGCTAACACTCACGCAATACTTATGGGTTCAAAGCCTCAGTCGAACACAGAGAAAGATAGGGGCTTATAGTTTCGCCTCCCAACCTTTTACCTCAAGGGTAATGTCAACAATAATACTTTATGATAACCTACATCCGAGTGGATATATATATCTGGATCCTTCTCCAACACATAGTGCTTGCCAAAAGAAAAAGTTTAAAAAGGAAAGGTGAAGATCACCATGACTCTTGTATAAGGGTAGAAGATAAAAGTAAGAGATAGGCCCTTCGCAGAGGGAAGCATAAGTTGTCATGCGCTTTTATGGTTGGATGCACAAAATCTTAATGCAAAAGAATGTCACTTTATATTTCCGCCTGTGATAAAGAACTTTATTATGCAGTCTGTCGCTTTTATTTCTTCCATATCACAAGTTCGTATAAAGCTTATTTTCTTCACACTAATAGATCATATATATTTAGAGAGCAATTTTTATTACTTGCACCGATGAAAACTTACTTGAAGGATCTTACTCAATCCATAGGTAGGTATGGTGGACTCTCATGGCAAAACTGGTTTAAGGGATATTTGGATGCACAAGTAGTATCTCTACTTAGTGCAAAGGATTTGGCTAGCATAAGAGGGAAAGGCAAGATCAACATGTTGCAGGATCCAAGACACTATAACTTCTTTCCGGATATAAGAGAACATAACCCATTATGTTGTCTTCCTTGTCCAACATCAACTTTTTAGCATGTCATATTTTAATGAGTGCTCACAATTACAAAAGATGTCCAAGATAGTATATTTATATGTGAAACCTCTCTTTCTTTAATACTTCCTATTAATTGAAACCATGACTAAAACTATGTTTGTTAACTCTCAACAACTTTTATTCATCATACTCTTTATATGTGAAATCATTACTCTCCATAAGATCATTATATGATCTTTTTATTTCTTTTTATTATATTCCCTCAAGATCATAGCAAGAAAGCAAAGCCCTCAACTCAAAACTACTCTTTATTATATAACTCACGGACTCGATTACATAGATAGATCTCGAAACAAAACTCAAAGCTAAATCATACTAAAACTTTATTCTACTAGATCAAGATATAACCAAAAGGATTGAACTAAGAAAAAGATAAAAGTAAAGGTGTGATGGTGATACGATACCGGGGCACCTCCCCCAAGCTTGGCAGTTGCCAAGGGGAGTGCCCATACCCTTGTATTTAGATCTCTTTCTTCGGAGGTGGTGATGATGGAGTTGTTGATGAAGTAGTGCCACACTTCAAGCGCAGGAGATACTCCAATCTACGAATGATGCTCTGGAGGGAGATAATATGCTCTTGCAACAGAATATTTTCACGAGTGAGATATTTATTTTGCACACGAACTGTCTCAATGATCTTAAAAGCTTCAATTTTAGTAGGGGTAAGATAGTCGTAGTATGGTTGAAGGATGTCTTCTTCATCTTC
This sequence comes from Thinopyrum elongatum, assembly GCA_011799875.1. NCBI lineage: Eukaryota > Viridiplantae > Streptophyta > Magnoliopsida > Poales > Poaceae > Thinopyrum > Thinopyrum elongatum. Next base: position 631,010,781 of record CM022303.1, read on the forward strand.
TGCTGCTGCCGGAACTTGATCTACCGCGACCTTCTTGATCTCAAACCCCCTTGTTGGTTTCCCCAAGTTCTTCTTTCTTCATCTCTATCTTCATTAGCCATGCATCATCGTCCCCATTGTTGGAGGAGGGGGAAGACATGATGCCTGGCCTTGAAAAGTCTGGCAGAAAACAGCTCAAAACAAGAACAAGAGGTATTGCTGTGCTATGGTGGTCAAAACCTTCGGGAGATTATATAATGAATTTTTACCGACCAAAAGAAGTATTGCACAAGAAAACGGAGTCCGGAGAGCACACGAGGTGGCGGCAAGGGTGGGGGCGCGCCCACGGGGTAGGGCGCGCCTCCCTGCCTTGTCGCTTCCTCGTGCACTTTTCAGACTACTTTTAATTTTCCTAATTTTTTAAATATTCCAAAACGGAGAAAAATTGCCATTAGAACAGTTTTGGAGTCGGTTTACTTACCATACCACATACCTATTCCTTTTTGGAGTCTAAAATGTTCTGGAAAGTATCCCTTATGTACTCCTCCGGTGTTACGGTATCAATAATATTCGTCTCGACATTTATGGGAGTACCTGAAATATAATGTTTAATTCTTTGACCGTTTACCACCTTCGGGTTGGTGCCTTCTGCATTGTTGATCTTGATGGCACCAGAACAATAGACCTCCTCGATAATGTAAGGACCTTCCCATTTAGAGAGAAGCTTTCCTGCAAAAAATCTTAAACGAGAGTTGTATAGCAAAACATGATCACCTACATTAAACTCACGCTTTTGTATCCTTTTGTCATGCCATCTTTTAACTTTTTCTTTAAACAACTTGGCATTCTCATAGGCTTGGGTTCTCCATTCATCAAGTGAGCTAATGTCAAATAACCTCTTCTCACCGGCAAGTTTGAAATCGTAATTGAGCTCTTTGATTGGCCAATACGCTTTATGTTCTAGTTCAAGAGGTAAGTGACATGCTTTTCCATAAACCATTTTATACAGAGACATACCCATAGGGTTTTTATAAGTAGTTCTATAAGCCCATAATGCATCATCAAGTTTCTTAGACCAATTCTTTCTAGATCTATTAACAGTCTTTTGCAAAATTAATTTAATCTCTCTGTTGCTCAATTCTACTTGACCACTAGACTGAGGGTGATATGGAGATGCAATTCTATGGTTGACATCGTATTTAGCAAGCATTTTACGGAAAGCACCATGAATAAAATGTGAACCACCTGCAGTCATTAAATATCTAGGGACTCCAAACCTCAGAAAAATAACTTCTTTAAGCATCTTAATAGAAGTGTTATGATCAGCACTACTAGTTGGAATAGCTTCTACCCACTTAGTAACATAATCAACAGCAACTAAAATATGTGTATACCCATTAGAGGAAGAAAAAGGTCCCATATAATCAAAGCCCCAAACATCAAATGGTTCAATAACAAGTGAATAATTCATAGGCATTTCCTGACTAATATTGCCAATTCTCTGGCATTCATCACAAGATAAGACAAACTTACGGGCATCCTTGAAGAGAGTAGGCCAATAAAAACCAGATTGCAATACCTTGTGTGCAGTTCTATCTCCAACATGGTGTCCTCCGTAAGCTTCGGAGTGGCACTTGCATAGGATCTGTTCCTGTTCATGCTCAGGTACACAATGTCTAATAACACCATCTACTCATTCTTTATAAAGGTGTGGGTCATCCCAAAAGTAATGTCTTAAATCAAAGAAAAACTTTTTCTTTTGCTTGTATGTGAAACTAGGTGGTATAAATTTAGCAACAATGTAATTAGCATAATCAGCATACCATGGAGTATTACGAGAAGCATTTATGACAACTAATTGCTCATCAGGAAAGCTATCATCAATAGGCAGTGGGTCATCAAGAACATTTTCTAATCTATACAAGTTGTCTGCAGTGGGGTTCTCAGCTCCCTTTCTATCAATAATATGCAAATCAAATTCTTGCAGCAAGAGAACCCATCTAATAAGTCTAGGTTTATCATCTTTCTTTTCCATAAGATATTTAATAGCAACATGATCAGTGCGAACAGTTACTTTGGAATCAACAATATAAGATCTGAACTTATCACAACCAAATACAACTGCTAAAAATTCTTTTTCAGTAGTAGCATAATTTCTCTGGGCACTGTCTAGAGTTTTACTAGCATAATGAATAACATTCAATTTTTTTATAAACTCTTTGTCCTAGAACGGCACCAACAGCATAATCACTAGCATCACACATAATTTCAAAGGGTAAATTCCAATCAGGCGGTTGAACAATAGGTGCAGAAATCAAGACTTTCTTAATTATTTCAAATGCTTCTACACAATCATCATCAAAAACAAAAGGAACATATTTTTGCAAGAGATTAGTGAGAGGCCTAGAAATTTTAGAGAAGTCTTTAATAAACCTCTTCTAGAAACCAGCATGACCAAGGAAACTACTTATACCTTTGATATCTTTAGGACACGGCATCTTTTCAATAGCATATACTTTAGCTTTATCAACTTCAATACCTCTTTCAGAAATTTTATGCCCCAAGATAATACCTTCATTAACCATAAAGTGGCACTTCTCCCAATTCAAGACAAGATTAGTTTCTTCACATCTCTACAAAACTCGATCAAGGTTGCTTAAGCAATCATCAAAAGAAGTTCCATAAACGGAGAAATCATCCATGAAAACCTCAACAATCTTTTCACAAAAGTCAGAGAATATAGCAGTCATACATCTTGGAAAGGTAGAAGGTGCATTGCATAACCCAAAAGGCATACACCTATAAGCAAAGGTACCAAAAGGGCAAGTAAAAGTGGTCTTTTCTTGGTCCTCTTTTGACACAGGTATTTGAGAGTAACCAGAAAAACCATCTAGAGAGCAAAAATGTGTATGTTTGGATAGTCTTTCTAACATTTGATCAATAAAAGGTAGAGGGTAATGATCTTTTCTAGTAGCTTTGTTTAATTTGCGAAAATCAATTACCATTCTATAACCTCTAACAATTCTTTGTGGAATCAATTCATTCTTATCATTAGGAACAACAGTAATACCTCCCTTCTTAGGGACATAATGAACAGGACTTACCCATCTACTATCAGCAATAGGATAAATTATACCTGCCTCCAAAAGTTTTAGTATTTCATTTCTTACCGCTTCCTTCATCTTAGGATTTAACCGTCGTTGGTGATCAACAACTGGTTTAGCATCAGGCTCCATATTAATTTTGTGCTGACATAGAGTGGGACTAATGCCATTAAGATCATCAAGAGTATATCCAATAGCGGCACGGTGCTTCCTCAGAGTTTTCAATAATTTCTTTTCTTCATGCTCTGAAAGGTTAGCACTAATAATAACAGGATATATCTTCTTTTCATCAAGATAAGCATATTTCAAAGTATCAGGTAATTGATTAATCTCAAACACAGGATCACCCTTGGGTGGAGGAGGATCTCCAAGGATTTCAACAGGCAAATTGTGTTTCAAAATAGGCATTTGATTAAAGAATATTTCATCTAATTCCTTTCTTTCATTCATAAACATATCATTTTCATGGTCTAGCAAATACTGTTCTAAAGAATCAGTAGGAGGCACGGCAATAGAGACAAGACTAATGATTTCATCCTTACTAGGCAATTCTTTATCATGGGGTTGTCTACGAAATTTAGAGAAATTAAAATCATGGGACACATCCCCAAAACTTGCAGTAACAATTTCTTTCTCACTGTCTATCCTAGCATTAATAGTATTCAAGAAAGGTCTACCAAATATAATGGGACAAAAATCATCTTTTGGGGAACCAAGAACAAGAAAATCAGTAGGGTATTTTATTTTCCCACACAAGACTTCAACATCTCTAACAATCCCAATTGGTGATATAGTATCTCTATTGGCAAGCTTAATAGTAACATCAATATCTTCTATCTCAGCAGGTGCAATATCATTCATAATTTCTTGATATAAGGTATAAGGAATTGCACTCACACTAGCACCCACATCACATAAACCATGATAACAATGATCTCCTATTTTGACAGAAACAATAGGCATGCCAACAACGGGTCTATGTTTATCTTTAATATCAGGTTTAGCAATTCTAGCAGCTTCTCCACAGAAATAAATAACATGCTCATCAATATTATCAACGAAGAGATCTTTAACCATAACAATACTAGGTTCAACTTTAATTTGTTCAGGGGGTGTAGGTGTTCTAGTATTACTCTTACGAACCACAGCTGAAGCTTTAGCATGATCCTTTATTTTAACAGGGAAAGGTGGTCTCTCAATGTAAGCAGTAGGAACAATAGGATCAATATTATAAGTAATAGTTTCTTCTTCAACTTTAATAGGTTCTACTATTTTTACTTCAATGATAGGGTGATATTTAAACCACTTCTACTTAGGGAGATCAACGTGAGTAGCAAAGGATTCACAAAAGGAAGCTACTATCTCAGAGTCAAGTCCATATTTAGTGCTAAATTCCCGAAAAACATCGGTATCCATGAAAGATTTAACACAATCAAACTTAAGGTTTATACCTGACTCATTACCTTCGTCGAGTTCCCAATCTTCAGAGTTGTGTTTAATTCTTCCAATAAATCCCATTTAAATTCAATACTCTTCTTCATAAAAGAACCAGTACAAGAAGTATCGAGCATGGATTGATCATTACGAGAAAGCCGAGCATAAAATTCTGAATAATAATTTCCCTTGAGAGCTCATGATTGGGGCATGAATATAACGTTGACTTAAGCCTCCCCCAAGATTGAGCAATACTTTCTCCTTCACGAGGCCAAAAATTATAAATATAATTCCGATCATGATGAACCAGATGCATAGGATAAAACTTCTGATGAAATTCCAATTTCAATCGGTTGTAGTTCCATGATCCAGTATCATCACATAGCCTATGTAACACCCCTGTTGTAATAAGCACTGTGATCATCTGTTAATTATGCCAAGTCATCTTCGTTTGCAATGCTTGATCATAATGTTTAAACATTTCAATTCAAATTTCTCTCTGAAAACAATTCAAATTCAAGTGCAAAATGAAGTTGCCAAAAATTTGCTGGAAAAATGTTCTCCTTCTAGCAAATAATCCAAAACAATTTGTTGTTAAGGAAAACAACATCACCACCAAGTCAAAGTGGGCCTAAGCATTTTAAATAGTGCCAAAATAGCACTATAAATGCCTATTTCAAATTTTGAAAAATCCAAATGGAATCAAAAATTGCCCAAACTTCTTGTGGCAGTGCAGAATATTTCATAGCATTTCTGTGGCCAAGCTCCACATTTTACCAAGTCATTTGGTGGCTTGAAATATTACAAAACTGTCTCTGTGTTTTAAAACAGAAAAATAAATAGAAAAAGGCCTAAACTGGAGTGGGCCTAAGTGCACAGTGGCACGACCCAGCCCAGCGGCCACTTTCTCCCTCCTCCCTCTCCCTCACCTGTGCGTGTCGCCACGCCCGTGGCTGCACGCGCACTCGCCGTCGAGACGGCGACACGGCGACACCACCGACGCTCGGGAGAGGAAAAGGCCGAGGCCATTCCTCCCCCTGGACGCCGCCCTCATTTCTCCCCCTTCTCTCCCTCGCATGTGCTCGCACTCGCCTCTTCTCCCCTCTGCCCGAGCGTGTCACCGCCGTTCACCACGCTCCACCACGGCCACCGACGCCCGCATCTTCCTCCGAGGTGTCCGCGAGCTCCGCCAGTGTCTGCCTCGTCTCCTGGTGACTTCAAGCGGAGCAGGAGAGCCCTACCTCGCGTGAATCGAGTTGGACCCCACTTCTGGATCGCCGGTGATCACCGACGCCTCCCGCCTTCTCTGCTGCTACTAAGCTAACGCCGGCTTTTCATAGCCGCTCGGTGAGCCACCCGCCTTCCTCCGTTCTCCTCTCTACACCATGCGCTCTCCCGTAGCTAGCTAGTCGCTCCGCCGTACTCCGGTCGCCACGGGACCTCACCGTCCGGCCACCTTGGTCACTCCCGTGTACTCGCGCTAGCACCGTTGGATGCGGCGCTTCACGCATGCTCGAATGCGAATGAAAGCGCACGCGAAAACCAACCGTAGCCGCGCGACCATGTTCACCCGAGGCCGCCGCCGCCTCTACTCGTCACCGGCGCCGTTTCCAGCCATTTTCAGCGAGGCCACCGCCACCACTCGATGCGCCATCGAGAGCCCGTTCGAACGCGACCAGCCACGGCCGTTTTGATGGCCTGTAGGCGAATCCCGACGCCGGCCCATGCCTCCGCTGCGTCTGAAGGTCGCCGGCGTTGAGCCGCCGGCTGCCGCCGATGTGGTTGGGCAGGCCCCACCCCTGGGTCGCTGCCAGCGGGCCCCACGGGCCCCGTTGACCGGGTTGACCCAGTCAACGTGCTGACTGGGCAGCCCAGTGCCACTGACACGCGGGCCCCACCGCATAATTAGTTAATTAAAACATTTTTCTAAATAAAAATAATTAGTTAATCTAAATAGTCACTGACATGTGGGGCCCAGCTGCTAATTAACCCTGTTCAATTAAATAACCCACTGTTAGCCCTCTGTGTATGACATGTGGGACCCACTGGTCAGGTTTGACCTGGTCAGCCGCCCTGTTGACTGCTGATGTCACTGTGATGTCGTGCTGATGCAATAAACCTTTTTTGTTATTTTGAATAATTCCAGAAAATGCTTTAATCTTTGAAAATTCATAGAAATTAAACCGTAGTTCAGATTGAAAATTTTTATATATGAAAGTTGCTCAGAACGACGAGACGAACCCAATCGTGCTATCTGTTTCCGTGTCGGGACCCTCTACAGAGGTGAAACCACAACTTTTAGCCTGTTTCCGGTAGATGGATAGTGCATATACACCGGTTAATAATTCCAACTTAAAATCCTAAAATAACTAATATGACTTAGACATGCTTTTAGGCAACCCTGCACTGCACGTTAGCATAGCGTGCTCTGTGTTGCATCTCTTTGCTGTGTATTTATCTGTTTCCTCCCCTTCTTCTCTCTCGGTAGATCCTGATACCGACGTAGTCCCCGAGACCGACGCAGCTCCGGTGATTGGCTACAGTTCTGACGACTAGACTTTTGCCGCAGAGCTTCCAGGCAAGCACCCCCCCTTGAGCATGCCTATATCGCCTATTCTTCCTCTGTTATGCTTGCATTAGAAATTGCTGCTGCTACTATTTAACCTATTTTTGATGCATAGCCTGTTTTGGTAACTGCTATTGATACCTACCTGTTTATCCTAAACTACTTAGTACAGGCTGGATAGAGACCCACCAGAGACCCCACTTTGAAACAGTTGCCCCCGCTAGATTATCAGATGACTCGATTAACGTGATCGACAACCAGGCCCCAGCACCGCACATCACCCCCCTAGTTGTACGACACTGTAGCGTTACTATCAAGTGCCGAGGGTGATACCTCGTTTAGCACTTCTGATGTTAACTCTGTAGAGTAGCTATTCGGCCATGGTCATCGAGGGTGATTCCTCCTTCACCACTCCCGATAATGACGCTGTCGTGCAACACCTCAAGTGTGAACCCATCGAGGGTGATTCCTCCGAGTTCACCTTGACGGTTACATCGAGTAGGAATCCAACGAGGGTGATATCTCGGATTCCCCTGATGTTATGGACACACGGATACTTGGACTTTACAACTGTTACTTGGAAAGGTGGGTCGACCCTGAGGGGTACCCGCGCGAGCCTAAATGGCGAGTGATGTGGAGTCGGGTTGACCTGGAGGGTACCCGAGAGATAATTACAAGGCGCGGCCGGGCATTCTTAGCCCTTGCAGCAAGTCCTCGAGATGGGGCGATGGGGTCACATCTATCATGAGTCCCTGCTCGTTACCGCACTACCAATACACGAACGATTTGGATATTTGATCCGAGTGGGCCTTTGGCCCGATAGCACTAACCATCACGTGGGAATAGTTATGGGCACTCTACGTCGTATGCATCAGCCGAAGCTTAATAGACATCAGCAACTGAGCGGCGCGCGCTGGGTTGGACTGGTAACGCCCTGCACTTGTATGAGGGGGGCTAGGTCTGCTCACCGGCCCCGTTCGCAACGTGCAGGAGCGTCCGGGGCGATGGCCCAAGACTCCTGGGGGCATAGGTTAGTCCGCGCGTGCTGACCTCTCTGTTAAGCCTAGGTTAGGTTGCGGCGTATTGTTTGCCGAGGCCGGGCATGACCCAAAAAAGTGTGTCCGGCCGGAGTTAATCGAGCGTGGTGGGTAAGTTGGTGCACCCCTGCAGGGAAGAACTAATCTATGCATAGCCGGATCCTCGGTAACGGACGCTCGGAGTTGTATCCCGATCGATACAGCTAGAACTGGATAGTTATGATGAGAAATGGATAGTATGGCTATGGGATTGTTTTCTCGCAGGGAGTCGAGGAAGGATCTCTGGGCGAGGTTGATAACACTACTACTACTACTTTATACTGTGCTAATCTACACTCTTCTAATGTTGCAAGACCGCTGAAGATGCTAGTCTTCGATAGGACTAGGCCTTCTCTCTATTCTGGCATTTCTGCAGCCCAGTCCACATATACATCCCCCTTTGATAATGTTGCATATGTAGTGTAGATCCTTGCTTGCTGAGTACTTCGGATGAGTACTCACGGTTGCTTTGCTTCCACTTTTTCCCCATATCCATTTGATGCAACCAGATGACGGAGCCCCGGAGCCAGCTGCCCCTGTCGACGATCCCTATTACTACCCCGAGGATGGCTACTACTACGAGTTGGCTGACGACCAGGAGTAGGTTCGGAGGGTCCCAGGCAGGAGGCCTGCGCCTTTTCGACCGCAGTCATTGTTTTGCCCCGCCTTCTTAAGGCCTATCTATTTTATCTTTTATATCTGTACTCTGATATCTGATGCTTCCGCTGACGCTTGTAAGCGAGCATATGTATTCAAGCCCTCGAGGCCCCTGGCATGTAATATAAAGCTTGTATGACTTTATTTATGTGTTAGAGTTGTGTTGTGATATCTTCAAGTGAGTCCTTAGGCTTGATCGTGTGCATTTGTGTGTATGGTTAGTGCACGATTGAGCCGAGGGCGTCACAGGTTGGTATCAGAGCCGACTACCTGTAGGAACCCCCTTTCCAACACCTTGGCCGAAGTTGAGTCTAGTGGTCCAAAACTGTTTTACTAACTTGGCTGTGTGGCTTACGGGCCCACGTCGCCGAATGGGTGGTATTAGGATCTTTTATTCCTCATCTTTACTCTGGGACTCTGATCTCTCTACTATTCGGGTTAAATGATTTTAATTACTCCAACATTAGGTTCTCGTGATCACATCCACCCGGAGTTCTGAAATTACCCCCTTTCTTCAAGATTGTGGGCCAGGTTCTGCTTGCAGGATCCTTTTATCGAGGGCACCCTGTGTTGTCACTTGTAGATTCCTCGCTCCAATAGTTTTTCTCCGACGTTGATGTAGCCTTTGCTATGTTTTGTTGTGTACTTCCTTACCACGTGCCTGCGCACCGCCTAGCTTGTCTAGCTTTTAAATTTGCGCCGTTATGCTGTCCGCATGTACCCGACTTTGTGTTTGGATCTGTACGTCTTAATTGACTGCTGATAAGTATCTATTACATAGCTTAATTATTGTCGTGTTACATCATGTTTGTCGCTAAACTCTCGCAACTGCTTGTACTAAACTACCCCTGTTGAAACTTAACAGGATGGTTAGACCAGGTGGTCGTGGTCATGGTCGTGCCCCTGAACACCCACCACCGCCAAATCATATGGCAGCTATGATGCAACAATTCGAGCTCAACTGTCAGTTCATGACTGAGATTATGGCTCAGTTCCCGCATCTGAACAACCAGAACCAGAACCCTGCTTCAATAACTCTGTCGGAATTTATGCGTCTTAACCCCACTCAGTTTTGCAACTCTAATAAGCCACTGGATGCTGATGACTAGATTCGCGACATCACTCACAAGATGGAGTCTACAAATGTCTCCCCTGCCAACTTTGTCACCTTCATGTCCTTTTTCTTAAAGGGTCCCGCTGCGCAATGGTGGGACACATACAAGCATACACTGCCTGCTGGAACAGCCGTTACTTGGCTTGAGTTCCAGGCTACTTTTCGTGCCTGATATATTCCTCAGGGAATCATGGACCGGATGAAAACCCAGTTCCGCAACCTCACTCAAGGCAACAAGACTGTCAAAGCCTATCAGCGGGAATTCCTTGACCTGTCCCACTATACTGAAGAAGACATCAACACGGATGCTCGTAGGCAGGAGAAATTCCATAATGGACTCCACTCAGACCTCGAGCTTGCACTTGCTGCTCAAGACTTCACCGACTTTGCTACCCTTGTGAACAAGGCTATTCTGGTTGAGACCGCTCAGATCAAGCACAAGGAGTCACAGAAGCGCTATCGTGATGTTGGCTCATCTTCGGGCTCGTCTTCATAGAAGCGCCGCATATGGATCCCTCAGAGCATGTATTGTCCAACCGCTCCCATGTACCGTCCTGCTTAGGCTGCACCGCATCTTCCCCCTCCACCACCAAGACAGCCTCTGCGAGCTGCACTGCCTTGAGCTCCTGCAATCCGTCCAGACAGTGAGCTCTGCTTCAAGTGTGGCCATCCGGGTCATCATGCTAGAGACTGCTCACAGGGTCAGAATCAGCTGGTCCTTCCTCCTGCTGGCCATGGTAATGGCCGTGGAATTGTTCGGCAGTGCAACAACAATGCCAGGCCTTCTTTTGGTCGTGCGCAGTCTTATCACGTCAACATGGCTGAAGCGCAAGATCAACCAGAAACTGTGATGGGTACACTACTTGTTAATTCCGTACCAGCTTCTGTTTTATTTGATTCAGGAGCATCGCATTCATTCATGTCAGAAGATTTTGCATTCATGCATGGCATTAAATATGAAAAGATGCACCATCCATTAGCGGTAAACACTCCCGCTGGCCAGTGCCAAGCCTCCATGTTCAGCCCCAAAGTCACTATTGAGATTGAAAAGAGGAATTTTCAGGCATTTCCCATTATCCTGAAATCTTCCAAAATTGATCTTATTCTGGGAATGGATTGGTTGAAGGCTCATTACGCCTCAATCAATTGTGCCACTAAGGTTGTACACCTCCTACACCCGTTAGATGAGCTAGTAAATTACCATGCTCATATCACTCAAAATGCCGAGGCCCTAATATACGCTCTAAATGCGTTAAATGCTTCTCTGCTTGCGGGGATCGAAAACATTCCAGCCGTTCATGACTTCCAGGATGTTTTTCCAGAAGAACTTCCAGGAATACCTCCTATTAGCGCTGTCGAGTTTGCCATCGACTTGAAGCCAGGCACAACTCCCATTGCGAAGCGTCCTTATAAGATGCCTCCGCATGAACTTCTAGAGCTTAAGGAGGAAATCGACAAATCACTCTGCAAAGGCTTTATCCGTCCAAGTTCCTCTGCCTGGGGAGCACCTTCTCTCTTTGTCAAAAAGAAAGATGGTATGAATAGGTTGGTTCAAGATTACCGTCCTATCAACCAGGCAACCATTCAGAATAAATATCCGCTTCCTCGGATCAATGATCTGTATGATCAACTTGCTGGTTCATCAGTGTTTTCTAAACTTGACTTGAGGTTGGGTTATCACCAGATCCGTGTCCGCGAAGAGGATATTCCCAAGACTGCATTTGCTACTCGCTATGGCTCTTATGAGTACACCGTCATGTCATTTGGCTTAACAAATGCTCCAGCTACGTTCTCCCGCCTGATGAATTGTATATTCATGGATTACCTCGACAAATTTGTTGTGGTATATCTGGATGATATTTTGGTATACTCCAAGAATAAGTAAGAACATGCTAAACACCTTCGTCTTGTGCTGGAAAAGCTTCGTGAACACCAGCTCTATGCCAAGTATTCCAAATGCGAGTTTTGTCTTTCTGAAGTAACCTACCTTGGACATGTGATTTCCAAGGATGGAATTGCTATTAACCCGGAGCGGGTTCAGGCTATTCTTTACTGGACTCCTCCGAAGAATGTCAAGCAAGTGAGAAGTTTTCTCAAGATCGCAAGCTATTGCCGACGATTTGTCGAGAACTTTTCCAAGATTGCTAAGCCTCTGACTAATCTGCTTCACAAAGGCGTTAAGGCTGTGTTTGGTTCAGCTTTTTTTACCAACTTCTGCTTTGAAAAGCCAAAAGCTAACCAAAGGGGTAAATGTTCAAAGCAGCTTTTGAGAATCTATAGCTTCTTCCTAGTGTAAATTTCAAAGCTGGGGGTACCCCAACTTTTCAGCTTCCAGCTTTTCCACAGCAGCTTTTCCACAGCAGCTTTTTTAGAATCTGTAGCTCAACCAAACACAACCTAAGTTTGAGTGGACAGACGAGTGTCAGGAGAGTTTCCAGACCCTCAAGGACAAGCTGACTTCTGCTCCAGTGCTTGCTCCTCCAGATTCTCGCAAGGACTTTGTGATTTTCTGCGACGCCTCTCGTCAAGTATTAGGCTGTGTCCTAATGCAAGAACGAAGAGTAATTGCATATGCCTCACGACAATTGCGTCCGCATGAAGAAAACTATCCAGTGCATGATCTTGAACTTGCTGCTGTGATCTATGCATTGAAGCTGTGGCGACACTAGCTTCTTGGTAATCGATGTGAGATATATACTGATCATCAATGTCTAAAGTATTTGTTTACTCAGCCGGATCTCAATCTCCGTCAATAGTGATGGTTGGAAACAATTACGGACTATGACTGTGGTATTTCATATACCCCTGGCAAGGCTAATGTCATGGCTGATGCCTTAAGCCGCAAGTCCTATTGTAACATCCTCATGGTTAAGCAAGCTAAACCTCATCTTTATGACGAATTGCGCAAGCTGAACCTGCGTATCGTTCCACAGGGTTCTCTTAATAACCTTGTGATACAACCAGATCTTGAGAAACTTGTTAAGAATGCGCAAGCTAAAGATGCTGAAATTGATCTGATGAAGAAAGATCTTCACCTGGAAAAGTACAGGGATTTCTCGATATATGAAGATGGAACCCTGTATTTCAGAGACCGCATTGTGGTACCTCGCTTCGAGCTTATGACTGACAAGGTCATGAAGAAGGCACATGATACACCGCTGTCTATTCATCCGGGTAGTACCAAGATGTATCGTGATCTCCGACAAAGGTACTGGTGGTCTAAAATGAAGCAGGATATTGCTCGCTCTGTTGCTGAATGTGATGTTTGCCGTCGCGTTAAAGCAGAACATCAGAAGCCTGCTGGAATTCTGCAACCACTTCCTATTCCTTTGTGGAAATAGGATAAAGTTCAAATGGATTTCATTACTGGCCTTCCCAAGTCACAAAAGGGTCACGATGCTATTCTTGTCGTCGTCGACCAACTTTCTAAAGTTGCACACTTTCTGCCTGTTAAAGAAACTATCACTGTTAGTCAGTTAGCAGAGTTATATATCTCCAGAATTGTATCACCCCACGGTATTCCGAAAGAGATCAGTTCGGACTGTGGTGGTCTTTTCACCTCCAATTTTTGGGAAAGTTTCCATGAAGCCATGGGAACCCATATTACCTGGAGTTCAGCTTATCACCCCCAATCCCAAGGCCAAGTCGAGCGAGTCAATCAATTGCTTGAAGACATGCTTCGAGCTTGTGTTATATCTTTCGGCAAGAAGTGGGAAGAATCTCTTCCTTATGCGGAATTCTCATATAACAAAAGTTATCAAGCTAGCTTGAAAATGGCCCCCTTCGAATTACTTTATGGACGTAAGTGTCGAACCACTCTGAACTGGTCAGAAACTGGGGAACGACCGCTCGTGTGTCCGGATATTATTCAACACACCGAAGAGCAAGTCTGTATTATCCGAGAAAATCTGAAGGCCGCTCAGGACCGCCAGAAGAGCAACTATGATCGCAAACTATGGGGTTTGACTTATCAACCTGGTGATCAATCTTATCTTCGTGTCACTCCTATGAAGGGCACTCACCTCTTCAGAATGAAGGGCAAGTTAGCTCCATGCTACATTGGTCCTTTCCGCATTGTTGCAAGACGTGGTCAGGTGGCATATAAATTGGAGTTGCCGCTGTAGTTCTCTCATATCCATGACGTCTTCCATGTGTCGCAACTTCGTCGTTGCTTCAAGGAGTCTCCGCACCGAGCAGTGGATCATGAGATGCTCGAATTGCAAGATGACCTATCTTATAAGGAGCATCCAATCCGCATTCTCGATGAAGCTGAACGTTGAACCCGTCAAAAGACGACCAAGTTCCTGAAAATGCAGTGGTCGAATCATACAGAAGATGAAGCCACTTGGTCGAATCATACCCCGACCTCTTTCCTTCTACCTCCTGAATTCTCGGGATGAGAATTTCTTTTAGAGGAGGATAATTGTAACACCCCTGTTGTAATAAGCATTGTGATCATCTGTTAATTATGCCAAGTCATCTTCATTTGCAATGCTTGATCATAATGTTTAAACATTTCAATTCAAATTTCTCTCTGAAAACAATTCAAATTCAAGTGCAAAATGAAGTTGCCCAAAATTTGCTGGAAAAATGTTCACCTTCTAGCAAATAATCCAAAACAATTTGTTGTTCAGGAAATCAACATCACCACCAAGTCAAAGTGGGCCTAAGCATTTTAAACAGTGCCAAAATAGCACTATAAATGCCTATTTCAATTTTCGAAAAATCCAAATGGAATCAAAAATTGCCCAAACTTCTTGTGGCAGTGCAGAATATTTCATAGCATTTATGTGGCCAAGCTCCACATTTTACCAAGTCAGTTGCTGGCTTGAAATATTACAAAACTGTCTCTGTGTTTTAAAACAGAAAAAGAAATAGAAAAAGCCCTAAACTGGACTGGGCCTAAGTGCACAGTGGCACGGCCCAGCCCAGCGGCCACTTTCTCCCTCCTCCCTCTCTCTCACCTGTGCGTGTCGCCGCGCCCATGGCTGCGCGTGCACTTGCCGTCGAGACGGCGACACCATCGACGCTCGGAAGAGGATAAGGCCGAGGCCATTCCTCCCCCCTGGACGCAGCCCTCATTTCTCCCCCTTCTCTCCCTCACACGTGCTCGCGCTCGCCTCTTCTCCCCTCTACCCGAGCGCATCGCCGCCATTCACCGCGCTCCACCGCGGCCACCGGCGCCCGCTTCTTCCTCCGAGGTGTCCGCGAGCACCGCAAACATCTGCCTCGTCTCCTGGTGACTTCAAGCGGAGCAGGAGAGCCCTACCTCGCGCAAATCGAGATGGACCACACTTCTGGATCACCGGTGATCACCGATGCCTCCGGCCTTCTCAGGTGCTACTAAGCAAACGCCGGCTTTTCGTAGCCGCTCGGTGAGCCACCCGCCTTCCTCCGTTCTCCTCTCTACGCCGTGCGCTCTCCCGTAGCTAGCTCGTCACTCCGCCATACTTCGGTCGCCGCGGGACCTCACCGTCCGGCCACCTTGGTCACTCCCGTGGCCCCGCGCTAGCGCCATTGGATGCGGCGCTTCACGCACGCTCGAATGCGAATGAAAGCGCGCACAAAAACACACCGTAGCCGCGCGGCCATGTTCACCCGAAGCCGCCGCCGTTTCTGCTCGTCGCCGGCGCCGTTTTCGGCGAGGCCACAGCGACCACTCGACGCGCCGTCGAGAGCCCGTTCGAACGCGACCAGCCGCCGCCGTTTTGACGGCCTGCAGGCGAATCCCGACGCTGGCCCGTGCCTTCGCCGCATCTGAAGGTCGCCGGCGTGGCTGGGCGGCCCCCACCCCTGGGTCGCTGCCAGCGGGCCCCACGGGCCCCGTTGACTGGGTTGACCCAGTCAATGTGCTGACTGGGCAGCCCAGTGCCACTGACACGTGGGCCCCATTGCATAATTAGTTAATTAAAACATTTTTCTAAATAAAAATAATTAGTTAATCTAAATAGTCACTGACATGTGGGGCCCAGCTGCTAATTAACCCTGTTCAATTCAATAACCCACTATTAGCCCTTTGTGTAAGACATGTGGGACCCACTTGTCAGGTTTGACCTGGTCAGCCGCCCTGTTGACTGCTGATGTCACTGTGACATCATGCTGATGCAATAAACCTTTTCTGTTATTTTGAATAATTCCAGAAAATGCTTTAATCTTTGAAAATTCGTAGAAATTAAACCGTAGTTCAGATTGAAAAACTTTATATATGAAAGTTGCTCAGAACGACGAGACGAACCCAACTGTGCCATCTGTTTCTGTGTCGGGACCCTCTACGGAGGTGAACCCGCAACTTTTAGCCTATTTCTGGTAGATGAATCGTGCATATACACCGGTTAATAATTCCAACTTAAAATCCTAAAATAACTAATATGACCTAGACATGCTTTTAGGCAACCCTTCACTGCACGTTAGCATAGCGTGCTCTGTGTTGCATCTCTTTGCTATGTATTTATGTGTTTCATCCCCCTCTTCTCTCTCGGTAGATCCCGATCCCGACGCAGCTCCGGTGATTGGCTACACTTCTGATGACCAGACTTTTGCCGCAGAGCTTCCAGGCAAGCACCCCCCTTTAGCATGCCTATATCGCCTATTCTTCCTTTCTTATGCTTGCATTAGAAATTGTTGCTGCTACTGTTTAACCTATTTCTGATGCATAGCCTATTTTTTTAACTGCTGTTGATACCTACCTGTTTATCCTAAACTGCTTAGTATAGGCTGGATAGAGACCCACCAGAGACCCCACTTTGAACCAGTTGCCCCCGCTGGATTATCAGATGACTCGGTCAACGTGATCGACAACCAGGCCCCGGCACCACACATCACCCCCTAGTTGTACGACACTGCAGCGTTACTATCGAGTGCCGAGGGTGATACCTCGTTTAGCACTTCTGATGTTAACTCTGTAGAGTAGCTATTCGGTCGTTGTCATCGAGGGTGATTCGTCCTTCACCACTCCTGATAACGACGCTGTCGTGCAACACCTCATGTGTGAACCCATCGAGGGTGATTCCTCCGAGTTCACCTTGACGGTTACATCGAGTAGGAATCCAACGAGGGTGATACCTCGGATTCCCCTGATGTTATGGATACACGGATACTTGGACTTTACAATTGTTACTTGGAAAGGCGGGTCGACCCTGAGGGGTACCCGCGCAAGCCTAAATGGCGAGTGATGTGGAGTGGGGTTGACCTGGAGGGTACCCGAGAGATAATTACGAGGCGCGGCCTGGCATTCTTAGCCCTTGCAGCAAGTCCTTGAGATGGGGCGACGGGGTCATATCTATCGTGAGTCTCTGCTCGTTACCGCACTACCAATACACTAACGATTTGGATATTTGATCCGAGAGGGCCTTTGGCCCGATAGCACTAACCATCACGTGGGAACAGTTATGGGCACTCTGCGTCGTATGCATCAGCCAAAGCTTAATAGACGTCAGCAACTGAGCGGCGCGCGCTGGATTGGACTGGTAACGCCCTGCACTTGTATAAGGGGGGCTAGGTCTGCTCACTGGTCGCGTTCGCAATGTGCAGGAGCGTCCGGGGCGATGGCCCAACACCACTGGGGGCATAGGTTAGTCCGGCGTGCTGACCTCTCAGTTAAGCCTAGGTCAGGTTGCAGCGTATCATTTGCCGAGGCCGGGCATGACCCAGAAAACTGTGTCCGGCCAGAGTTAATCGAGCGTGGTGGGTCAGTTGGTGCACCCCTGCAGGGAAGAACTAATCTATGCATAGCCGGATCCTCGGTAATGGACGCTCGGAGTTGTATCCCGATCGATACAACTAGAACTGGATACTTGTGATGAGAAATGGGTAGTATGGCTCTGGGATTGCTTTCTCACATTTAGTCGAGGAAGGATCTCTGGGCGAGGTTGATAACACTACTACTACTACTACTACTACTACTACTACTACTACTACTACTACTACTACTACTACTACTACTACTACTACTACTACTACTACTACTACTACTACTACTACTACTACTACTACTACTACTACTACTACTACTACTACTACTACTACTACTACTACTACTACTCCTGCTTTATACTGTGCTAATCTACACTCTTCTATTGCTGCAAGACTGCTGAAGATGCTAGTCTTTGATAGGACTAGGCCTTCTCTCTATTCTGGCATTTCTGCAGCCCAGTCAACATATACAGCCTCCCTTTGATAATGTTGCATATGTAGTGTAGATCCTTGCTTGCTGAGTACTTCGGATGAGTACTCACGGTTACTTTGCTTCCTCTTTTTCCCCATATCCATTTCATGCCACCAGATGACGGAGCCCCGGAGCCAGCTGACCCTATCGACGATCACTATTACTACCCCGAGGATGGCTACTACTACGAGTTGGCTGACGACCAGGAGTAGGTTCGGAGGGTCCCAGGCAGGAGGCCTGCGCCTTTTCAATCGCAGTCATTGTTTTGCCCCGCCTTCTTAAGGCCTATCTGTTTTATCTTTTATATCTGTACTCAGATATCTGATGCTTCCGCTGACGCTTGTAAGCGAGCTTATGTATTCAAGCCCTCGAGGCCCCTGGCTTGTAATATAAAGCTTGTATGACTTTATTTATGTTTTAGAGTTGTGTTTTGATATCTTCAAGTGAGTCCTTAGGCTTGATCATGTGCATTTGCGTGTATGTTTAGTGCACGATTGAGCCGGGGGCGTCACAGTCTATACCATGTCAATGCCTTTCTCTTCAAAGATAAAGGGAAGACCTTCTTCTTGACATCATCCTCGGTCCAACCTACAAGCTTAAATAATCCATAAACTTCATCCACATACATTAGGTGCATATCGGGATGTAATGTTCCATCTCCTGGATAAGGATTAGCTAGCAGTTTCTCTTTCATACCCGAAAGAATTTCATAATAAATATTTTCAGTAGGTGCAGTAGGTTGAGGAGCAACTCTTTGCTCTTCCGGTCGAGGTGAAGATATCCCGAACAAGCCCCTCAAAGGATTATTTTCTATAGGGACAAGTGACAGTAAATTTCAGCACACTATATAAATGTTTCCTTACCAAATTCCACTTACCAAAGGCGCTTCACTCCCCGGCAACGGCGCCAGAAAAGAGTCTTGATGACCCACAAGTATAGGGGATCTATCGTAGTCCTTTTGATAAGTAAGAGTGTCAAACCCAACGAGGAGCAGAAGGAAATGATAAGCGGTTTTCAGCAAGGTATTCTGTGCAAGCACTGAAATTATCGGTAACAGATAGTTGTGTGATAAGATAATTCGTAATGGGTAAAAAGTAACAAAAGTAACTAAGGTGCAGCAAGGTAGCCCAATCCTTTTTGTAGCAAAGGACAAGCCTGGACAAACTCTTATATAAAGCAAAGTGCTCCCTGCTACTTCTTGAGCTTGCGTTGGTTTTTCCCTTGAAGAGGAAAGGGTGATGCAGCAAAGTAGAGATAAGTATTTCCCTCAGTTAGAGAACCAAGGTATCAATCCAATAGGAGACAACGCACAAATCCCCAATACCTGCACAAACAATCAAACACATGCACCCAACGCGATAAAGGGGTTGTCAATCCCTTCATGGTCACTTGCAAAAGTGAGATCTGATACAGATAGATAAAACTAAACAAAAGATAAAGTAAATATTTTTGTGGTTTTTGGTTTATAGATCGGAAAGTAAAAGATTGCAAAATAGAAGATCGGAAACTTATATGATGGAAAATAGACCCGGGGGCCATAGGTTTCACTAGAGGCTTCTCTCAAGATAGCAAATAATACGGTGGGTGAACAAATTACTGTCAAGCAATTGATAGAAAAGTGCAAAGTTATGATGATATCTAAGGCAATGATTACGAAATATAGGCATCACGTCCGTGTCAAGTGGACCGACTCCTGCCTGCATCTACTACTATTACTCCACACATCGACCGACTCCTGCCTGCATCTAGAGTATTAAGTTCATGAAGAACAGAGTAACGCTTTAAGTAAGATGACATGATGTAGAGGAATAAACTCATGCAATATGATGTAAACCCCATCTTTTTATCCTCAATGGCAACAATACAATACGTGCCTCGCTACCCCTACTGTCACTGGGTGAGGACACCGCAAGATTGAACCCAAAGCTAAGCACTTCTCCCATTGCAAGAAAAACCAATCTAGTTGGCCAAACTAAACTTATAGTTCAAAGAGAATTACAAAGATATTAAATCATGCATAAAAGAATGCAGAGAAGATTCAAATAATATTCATAGATAAGCTGATCATAAATCCACAATTCATCGGATCTCGACAAACACACCGCAAAATAAGATTACATTGGATAGATCTCCAAGGACATCGAGGAGAACATGATATTGAGAATGAAAGAGAGAGAAGAAGCCATCTAGCTACTAGCTATGGACCCGTAGGTATGTGGTAAACTACTCACGCTTCATCGAAAGGGCAATAGAGTTGATGTAGAAGCCCTCCATGATCGAATCCCCCTCCGGCAGGATGCCGGAAAAGGCCCCAAGATGGGATCTCACAGGAACAGAAGGTTGCGGCGGTGGAAAAGTGTTTTTGTGGATGCTTCTGGTGGTTTGGGAATATATGTGAATATATAGGAGGAAGATCTAGGTCAGGGGGTCACCGAGGGGCCCAGAAGGTAGGGGCGCGCCCTACCCCCTGGGCGCGCCCTCCACCCTTGTGGCCGCCTCGTGGCTCTTCTAACTTGCACTCAAAGTCTCCTGGGTGTCTTCTAGTCCAAGAAAAATCATCGCGAAGGTTTTATTCCGTTTGGACTCCGTTTGGTATTCCTTTTCTGCGAAGCTAAAAAACAAGTAAAAAACAGAAACTGGCACTGGGCTCTAGGTTAATAAGTTAGTCCCAAAAATAATATAAAATAGCATATTAATGCATATAAAACATCCAAAATAGATAATATAATAGCATGGAACAATAAAAAATTATAGATACGTTGGAGACGTATCAAGCATCCCCAAGCTTAATTCCTGCTCGTCCTCGAGTTGGTAAATGATAAAAACAGAATTTTTGATGTGGAATGCTACCTAACATATTTATCCATGTAATTTTCTTTATTGTGGCATGAATGTTCAGATCCATAAGATTCAAAACAAAAGTTTAATATTGACATAAAAACAATAATACTTCAAGCATACTAAGAAGGCAATTATGTCTTCTCAAAATAAGATGGCCAAATAATGTTTATCCCTACAAAATCATATAGTCTGGCTATGCTCCATCCTCATCGCACAAAATATTCAAATCATGCACAACCCCGATGACAAGCCAAGCAATTATTTCATACTTTTGGTGTTCTCAAACCTTTTCAACTTTCACGCAATACATGAGCGTGAGCCATGGACATAGCACTATAGGTGGAATAGAATATGGTGGTTGTGGAGAAGACAAAAAAGAGGGAGATAGTCTCACATCAACTAGGCGTATTAACGGGCTTTGGAGATGCCCATCAATAGATATCAATGTGAGTGAGTAGGGATTGCCATGCAACGAATGCACTAGAGCTATAAGTTTATGAAAGCTCAAAAGAAAACTAAGTGGGTGTGCATCCAACTTGCTTGCTCATGAAGACCTAGGGTAATTTGAGGAAGCCCATCATTGGAATATACAAGCCAAGTTCTATTATGAAAAATTCCCACTAGCATATGAAAGTGACAACATAGGAGACTCTCTATCATGAAGATCATGGTGCTACTTTGAAGCACAAGTGTGGGAAAAAAGGATAGTAACATTACCCCTTCTCTTTTTTTCTCTTTTTTTTTTCTTTTTTCTTTTTTTTTCTTTTTTTTGTTTGGCTTCCTTGGCCTCCCTTTTATTTTTTTCCTCACATGGGACAATGCTCTAATAATGAAGATCATCACACTCTTATTTACTTACAACTCAAAAATTACAACTCGATACTTAGAACAAAATATGACTCTATATGAATGCCTCCGGCGGTGTACCGGGATGTGCAATGACTCAAGAGTGACATGTATGAAAGAATTATGAAAGGTGGCTTTGCCACAAATACGATGTCAACTACATGGAACGTGTCATAATAAAACGGAACGGTGGAAAGTTGCATGGCAATATATCTTGGAATGGCTATGGAAATGCCATAATAGGTAGGTATGGTGGTTGTTTTGAGGAAGGTATATGGTACCGGCGAAGGTTGCGCGGCACTAGAGAGGCTAGCAATGGTGGAAGGGTGAGAGTGCGTACAATCCAAGGACTCAACATTAGTCATAAATAACTCACATACTTATTCCAAAAATTTATTAGCTATCAAAACAAAGTACTACGTGCATGCTCCTAGGGGGCTAGATTGGTAGGAAAAGACCATCGCTCATCCCCGGCCGCCACTCATAAGGAAGACAATCAAAAAATACCTCATGCTCCAACTTCGTTAGGTAACGGTTCACCATACATGCATGCTACGGGAATCACAAACCTTAACACAAGTATTTCTCCAATTCACAATTACTTACAAGCATGACTCTAATATCACCATCTCTATATCTCAAAACAATCATAAGGAATCAAACTTCTCATAGTATTCAATGCACTTTATATGAAAGTTTTTATTATATCCCTCTTGGATGTCTATCATATTAGGACTAAATTCAAAACCAAAGTAAATTACCATGCTGTTTAGAGACTCTTAAAATAATATAAGTGAAGCATGAGAGTTCAATAATTTCTACAAAATAAAGCCACCGCCGTGCTCTAAAAAGATATAAGTGAAGCACTAGAGCAAAATTGCCTAGCTCAAAAGATATAAGTGAAGCACATAGAGTATTCTAATAAATCATGATTCATGCATGTCCCTCTCAAAAGGTGTGTACAACAAGGATGATTGTGGCAAACTAATTAGTAAAGACTCATATCATACAAGACGCTCCAAGCAAAACACATATCATGTGGTGAATAAAAATATAGCCTGAAGTAAAGTTACCGATAGACAAAGACGAAAGACGGGATGCCTTCCGGGGCATCCCTAAGCTTAGGCTCTTGCCACTCCTTATTCCATAGTCCATCAAATCCTTACCCAAAACTTGAAAACTTCACAACACGAAACTCAACAGAAAATCTCATAAGCTCCGTTAGTATAAGAAAATAAATCACCACTTTTGGTACTGTTCTAAACTCATTCTTTATTTATATTGGTGTAATATCTACTGTATTCCAACTTTTCCATGGTTTATACCCCCCGATACTACCCATAGATTCATCAAAATAAGCAAACAACACATAGAAAACAAAATCTGTCAAAAACAGAACAGTCTGCGAAGATCTGAATTGTTCTAATACTTATTTAACTCCCAAACGACTGAAAAATTAGTACAGCATAGACAATTTGTCTATCAATATTTTGTAAAAAATTCAGGGTTTTTCCACGCTCTAGTGAATTTAAACAATTCTGTGACTGGACGCAAAAGTTTCTGTTTTTCAGCAAGATCAAATCAACTATCACCGTAAGCCATCCCAAAGGTCTTACTTGGCACAAACACTAATTAAAACAAAAAAACACATCTAACCAGAGGTTAGATGGAAAACTTATTCAAAAACAGAAAAGAAAAATATTGGGTTGTCTCCCAACAAGCGCTTTTCTTTAAAGCCTTTTAGCTAGACGTTGATAATTTTGATGATGCTCACATGAAAGATAGCAATTGAAACACGAAGAGAGCATCATGTAGCATGTGAAGAACACATATAAGTCTAACATACTTCCTATGCATATGCATCTTATAGGCAAACAAATCATCAAGACAAGCAAAAACTAGCACATGCAAAGAAGAAGAAAGAAACAATAGCAATCTCAACATAACGAGAGGTAATTTAGTAACATGAAAATTTCTACAACCATATTTTCCTCTCTCATAATAATTACATGTAGGATCATAATCAAATTCAACAATATAGCTATCACATAAAATATTCTCAACATGATCCACATGCATGCAAAGTTGACACTCTTCCAAAATAGTGGGACTACCATCAAATAAAGTCATGACCTCTCCAAACCCACTTTTATCAAAAAATTCATAAGACTTATCAATCTCCAAAGTAGTGGGATCATTATTTCCTAAAGTTGACACTCTTCCAAACCCACTTTCAATATTATAGCAAACATATTCATCATGAGGCTTAAATAAATTTTCAAGATCATAAGAAGCATTATCACCCCAATCATGATCATTGCAACAAGTAGTGGACATAGCAAAATTAGCATCCCCAAGCTTAGGGTTTTGCATATCATTAGCACAACTGACATTAATAGATTTTATAGTAACATCATTGCAATCATGCTTTTGATTCAAGGAACTATCAAGTATGGGTGCAATAGCAACAATCTCATGTTTAACATAAGGAACTATAGCAAATTCATCTCCATAAATATTGGCATCATGGCCATAAGAATAACAAGCATCATGTTCTTCAAGGGATATTTCAATCAAACCATCGGAATCATAATTATCTATATATTCATGCATATCATTATTTTCTTCCAAAGCAACGGTCATTCTCTCAATAAATTCTTTGACATAGGCATTGTGAGCATAGTTTTCATAGCAGTATTTAAGTATGTCAAAATTTTCAGATTTGTAGAGAGTAATATCATACTTTTCAATCAAAGAAGCAGCTTCATAAGCACCCTTAAAAGCAACAAATTCTTCAATTTGTTCGATATCATAGTAACTGTAAACACCCTTTTCATAAGAAGATAAGATTTCATTATCATTAAACTCACATAGGTACGGAAGGTGTTTTTTAGGGTTCTTAGAGCAACAAGTAAAATCACAAAGTTCACAAAGATTCCAAGCATAATATAGCAAACAATTTATTTGATTCCATAAGAGTCTCCCTTTTTCAGAAAAACGGTGATGCACAAAATGAGCATGCTCATCTAAAGATTTTCCCTCAACTAAACTAGTTGGGGTTTCAGCACGAGCACATATGGACCGAAGATGATTCAAGTATAAAACTTTGAGTGGATCCATATTAATAGATTTTTAGCAAGCAAAGATGCAAGCAAAATAGAAGGCACATGGAAACACAAGCAAACATAAGATTGAACGAGAAAAAGGGCGAACAAAAAAGGCAAATCTTTTTCAAAAAATCGTTTTAGAAGTGGGGGAGAGGAAAATGAGAGGCAAATGGCGAATAATGTAATGGAAGAGATGAGAGTTTTATGATGGGTACTTGGTATGTCTTGACTTGGCGTAGATCTCCCTGGCAACGGCGCCAGAAATTCTTCCTGCTACTTCTTGAGCTTGCGTTGGTTTTTCCCTTGAAGAGGAAAGGGTGATGCAGCAAAGTAGAGATAAGTATTTCCCTCAGTTAAAGAACCAAGGTATCAATCTAGTAGGAGACAATGCACAAATCACTAATACCTGCACAAACAATCATACACTTGCACCCAACGCGATAAAGGGGTTGTCAATCCCTTCACGGTCACTTGCAAAAGTGAGATCTGATAGAGATAGATAAAACTAAACAAAAGATAAAGTAAATATTTTTGGGTTTTTTGGTTTATAGATCCGAAAGTAAAAGATTGCAAAATAGTAGATCAGAAACTTATATGATGGAAAATAGACCCGGGGGCCATAGGTTTCATTAGAGGCTTCTCTCAACACTACTGCAGGATGCTGCTAACACGACACTATGATCAGAGACCCTTCGATGAAACTGTGTGTGACGCAATAATCGCAAATGGTGATGTAAAAAAACCGTCAAAAAAGATGCAAAACGGATGCATCAAACACGGTTCAGATTTTAGTTGCGTGTGCGATGCAGGGCATATGGTTCAGTTCAATGAACTGTTTGCGATGAGGCAGAAGAACAGAAACGGGTAGCCAGATGAAGGTATGTGCGATATACGGCATACGGTTCACTCGGATGAATTGTTTGTGATTAGGCGGAAAAAAGAAACGGTTAGGCAGATCAAGGTGTGTGCGATAGAGGGCAAACAGTTCACTCGGATGAACTATTTGCGTTGAGCCAAGATAACATAAATGGTTCAATATAACAAGATGTGTGTGATATGCGGCAAACATGTCTATAATCAGAAATGTGTGCGAAGACCGATAATAACACAGATGATTGCTGCTAATAAGACGTGTGTGTTGTGCGTTGGGATTGCATACAGAACAACAACATATATATATATATATATATATATATATATATATATATATACACACACACACACACACACACACTTATAAGGACATGGTTGCATAACCAAATTAAACATCCAATTACATAGGTGGCTACTACACACATGACATTTGCACACACCAAAGTAAACTATTACATGCATAATTACGTAGGTGGCTACTACACACATGAAATTTCCACACACCAAAGTCAACTATATATTACATGCATAATTAAGTAGGATAAACAATCATCTGATCATCATCTACTTCTTGGGACGCTTGTCGCTACTGCTCTGCTTGTGGCTCGATCCGGCCTCGTCGATCTCGGTAACGAGGCACTTCCTCATGTCAACGATCCGCCTGTGCATCTCGTAGCATGTGTACACGCTCTTGGCCGCGAACCTGAGGTGAGGCTCATACAGTTGCCGCATCCAGGCCTCGTGCCAGGATATGGGACGTGTTCTGTTGGCATCCTGCTTCATCTTTTCATAGTATGGGTCAATGATGGCCGAGGCGAGTTCAACCAGGAAGTCCTTCTTCGTGCTGCCCCAGACCCTGTAGTGCTCACGGATTTCGACAAGGTTCTTGTAGGCCAAGCCCGTAACCCTGAGCGCTTTTACATCGTCGGTGGTTTCCACTGTAGCGAACTTGTAGTCGGTGCTGTTGACAAACCTGGTGAAACGGTCGCAAGGCTCTATGGCCATGCAGTAGTGGTAGATGAGGACATGATGGCGCACGCACAACTGGGCGACGGCAACCTTCTGATCTATGTTGGGACGACCGCCGGTGTACTGGAGGTCGATGCCGACCACCTTGTACTTGTCTCGAGCAAGCAACTGCTCAACAGTGTTGATGTAGTCGTCCACCACGGCCGGGTCGATGGTGTACACCACCGAGAGATCTGTCTCCCTCGCATGGGTCTCCACTTTATGCTCGCCGAACTCCATTGGAGCGCCGCTAGACATCCCCTCTCTATGTGTCGTCATGGGTGTGCTTGTTGTGTTGTGGGGCGCGATTGAAAGGTTGAAGAGACTAAGGTTACAATGGCCGCGGGAATTAAAGGGGAAGCCGGACGGCCTGGAATATCGGCACACCCGGATGGCAGTTCTAATTTGCAGCGCGTAACTCCATTGTGCCACACGTAACTGCATCGCGTGGCGACGCGCGCGACGCAACCGCATGCATATGGGGGCCCCAACGTGATCGTGCGCAGGCTCAACCGCTGGCAGAGCGCGCGCGGAGGGACGCGAGTAGAGCGCTCCGTGGTCGCCTCAACGGAGAGCAACCATATATATGCATATAGCAGTTGAACACGCATGAAAAAGCTGTCCACAAGCCGAGCGAGCCGACGGACGCGAGCAGAGCGCGCCGACGGACACGAGCAGAGCACGCCGTGGCACCTAACGGTGAGCACAGCGCGCTGCGGCGCCTAACGGCGAGCAGAGCTTGCCGAGGGACGCGAGCAGAGGCCGGCACAGTGATACGTGGCAAATAAGACAAACTGTGCGAGCAATGTCGGAGACATCAAGCACGAACCAGATTAGAGTTGCGTGTGCGATACGTGGCATACAGTTGATCCATCCGAGCTTTGAGGACTGAGAGCAGCATCGAGGATGCGGGCGGAGAGAGAGGATTGTGTGTGTGGCGAGGATGGGGGGTGCGGCCGCTCGGGTGCGCCATTAATACAGACCAGTGGGAGCAAGGCAGGTGGCGGTCAAAGGCTGTCTCGCTTCCCGGTGAGCCTGCATGGCGGACTTCCGGCATTCCTATACCATCATTTCACAGAGCAAGGCGGGCGCGCCATTAATATGGAGCAGTGGGAGCGAGGTGGGCGGCAGTCAAAGGGCTGGCTCGCCTCCCGATGAGCCTGCGCAGCGGACTGCTGGCACTCCTACCGTCATTTCACACAGCTACTAGCATGCCTCAGCCTCCCGGTCTGCCTGCTAGCATGCGTCTCGTCAACTCACGCATGCTCATACGGCACACGGGACACATGCGCGGCACGTATTGTATTGATTTTTCATTTTTGATGATTAATTCCGCCGCTTTATTGCTTAACCGAAGCACGACACTTACATTGTTGGTCTAACGCCCATGGTTCGAATAAAGAGTTCGTTTGCGATATTGGTTGATAATTATTTATAATTTCATGTATGTAAGAAGATTATATTAAAACTTGTCTCAAATTTGAAAAAAAAATATCACCGTCTATTGGTGCCCATATGATACCACAATAAGTTTCGTGAATTTCAATTTAGTTTTGGATTTATTGGATTTTAAAATCAAGATTCTAGACGTTAGAAATTTCTTGCATGGGGACTAAACATGCACCCAGGGACACGTACACATATGATTTTGCAATCCATTTTCGTGCACTATCACGGGTCTCATGTAGATCAAATTTGATTTTGCACATTTAAATCCCTGGGAAATCAATCAATGTATAAAAAACGAGTAGATGTTATCTATTTTTTTCAATTTTTAACACTAAACTCCTTTGGTCGCATGTTCGCTGCAGAAAAACTTTGACATGCATCTTTGGGCCACATGCACGCGGTGATCCTAGGACACTCACTCGCGTGGGCGCGTGAGGTTGCCGTCCAGCACTATGACATGCGATGAGAGAGGTTAATTTGACCACCAAGAATGTCATTTTTTTGGTTTTTGTTATACGTACGATAGGAGTATATATATATAGTACGCGTTGAAGAGGGTGGCCGGGGGCAATACTATGCGTCATATAGGACACTCACTCGCGTGCGATGCTTCCATCCGTGGGCCCGCGAGGTTGTCCTCCATCACTTTGACCCAGCAAGGAGGTTTCTTTTTGGGTTGTGTTGCGGTAGGAGTATATAGTACGCGTCGAAGAGGGGAGGAGGGGGCCGGGGCAGCACATATGTACTACACACACGTCATGAATCTATCTCGCTCCATGTGGGGACTTTTCGGTTTCTGAGGCAGGTGCCGCAAAGAAGTTGTGCATATTGGGTATTAAAAACATCACCAACACATTGGGCCACGTGCAGACGATGGTTGTCACTCATTCGCCTGCGACTCTTCCCTCCATTGGCCCGTGAGGTCGTCGTCCATCTAATATATGACACAACGAGAAAGGTAATTTGACGAACAAGGAGGATTATTTTCGGGTTGTGTTACGGTACATACGTAGGAGTATATATTACGCGTCGAAGAGGGGAGGGGGAAACATATATATATATATATATATATATATATATATATATATATATATATATATATATATATATATATATATATATATATACTACGTGTCATGAACCTCGGTTCGTCTGTGGGGGACTTAAAGGTTTCCGAGGCAGGTGCCACATCAAAGTTCTGCATATATATTAGGTATTCAAACATCACAATCACACATCTCCATACATACGTGTTTGGCCCACAAGCAAGCGATGGCGGTTGTCCTCTAGCACTCACTCACGGGGTTATTGGCGAGATGCTTCATCCATCTCTGTGTGCCTGCTTGGTCAATCACTTCGACCGACAGCGATAGAGGTTAATTTGACTTATAATTAGGAGGAGATTAAATTTTGGTTCGTCTTATACGGTTCGGTACATGCAACTATACTTCGTGCGCATGTGTACGCACGAATCCTTCCCACCGGGTCGAAGTGGTGGGGGGGGGGGGGGGGGGGGGGGGGGGGGGGGATGGAACACGCGACGCATCATGAACCAGATCTGTGTGGGGACTGTGCGTTTTTCGACGCATGCATGCACCACATCAAAATGTTGTGCTTTTGGTATTCAAACATATATGCATGCATCACGCATGTCCATACATATGTTTGGGGCACATACATGCAGTGGTTGTCTTTGGACACTCTCTCCCTCGCTTGGTTATCATCGACAGCCAATATATTGATGGGCCCGTGTGGACGTCTCCATCACTTGGACCAACAATGCGAGAGAGGTTACCAGGGTGGATTCTTCTTCCCTTGGTTTGCGTTACCGTATAGTCGTACGTCGATCATGGTGAGATTCGAGACCTAAGTTTGAGGGTTCACATACACATGAATCAAAGTTGTGCATTGGGTATATTCAAATTAACACCACATGACACTTCATACATATGTTTGGGCCACACATGCACGCAGTGGTTGTCTTCCGGCACTCCCTCGCATGGTTATCGGCGACAAGCTAGCCTATTTTGTGGGGCCGCATGTGGAACGTCAATGCATGACTTTGATCCAAGAAACAAGAGAGGTTATACGACCAAGGTGGTGATTCTTCTTGGTCAGTCTTACAATACGCCTTGGTGAGATGCCCCCTCCCACCGACTCAAAGTGTGTGTGTGTGTGTGTGGAGGGGGGGCACAGTACTACTTCGTACTAGATGAACCTCCGTGGGGTTGGGGATGCCCGGTTAATTTGCGATGCACATGTGCCACATCAAATTTGTGATTTGGTTATTTAAATATCATAGCACATCGTTTTCACACACACACACATGCACACACACACACACACACGCACGCACACACACACACACACGCACACACACACACACACATCGGGCCACCCGCAGGTGTGGTTGGTAAGTGGTGTCACCCATCTAACGCCGGAAGAACACATCTGTGGGCCCGCACATGGTCCACATTTGATCGGAAGCAAAGGGGGGGGGGGTTGATGTACTTCTTTCGGTTTTGTGTTACGGTACGGTGAGATGTCAGACCTAGCTATTTGGGGGCATGCGTTCATAGCTGGGATTCCCCTCCCGGCAACACGAAGTGTTTGTGTTTGGGGGGGGGGGGGGGGGGGGGCTAGCAATAATAACATGCGCTTTGTGCAACAGGTGCCACATCAAAGTTGTGCATTGGGTATTTGAAAATCAAACCACCTTTTTCATACATATATTTGGTCCACATGCAAGTGTGTTCATGTTCTGACCCTTTCCCGCATTTTTTGGCCAAATTTATAAACATCAGACAAGTCGGACGCAGCAACCGTCTGCGATCGGGTACTAAATAGACACGGTTCCCTAGGACTACCCGTGTGCCGCGCCCCTGCCCCTGTCACCCACATGATCACAGTAGATTGGGCTCCACAAGGCTTCCCTCCCCCTCTCGAAAATATCTACTCCCTCGCAATCTCGAAAATATCTACCTGCGTCGGCATAGATGGTTTTTCTGTTTGATAGCACACGATTAGTATGTCTGGGCCGTGTGCGATGTCTGTTACTCCCGCTCTGCTTCAATCAGTAGATCCAAATTTTTAGTAGCCCCGGCATTTTTACTCCTGCCCGGCTCTTCTTCAATCCCTTGATCCAAATTTTCGGTAGCCCCGCCATTTTACTCCCGCCTAGTAAATTTTTCAGTACCCACGGCATTTCCTCAAACACCACCTTGGACCCTTCCACACACACACCCCAAATCCTTCGCTCACCCCAAATCCCCCGCTCACACACATACACACCACCCCTCCCTCGCTCCAAACTTAGCTAGGTCGCCGCCGCCACCGCGCCGCCTCCATCGTCAACCTCTGTCGGTCTGCCCGTGCAGTTTACCCACCGATATACATACCCTCAACGCCCTGAGTTTCTTAGATGACGCCTGCGAAACGCCCCCTTTCCCAGAGATCCCCATCCCCACCCCCTCCCCCACTCCAGAGCATCGCAGCCTAAGCCCGGCTACACTTCTTGGGGAGCTCGAGGAGCGAATGGCCCAAAAGAGCTTTACTGTGGCCTCTTCACCCGACGTCGGCGCGGTGGCCGCCGAGGAAGCTGACGACGATGACTGGACCTGAATTAAGCATTTCAATCAACGGGCTAGAGTATTCTGGCATGTGGCGGATGCTGGCTACGACATCGAGGTCGTCGACACCGACGGCTTGACGTGGGTTATGCCACAGGTTAAGTTGCCCACCCCCAACTCTTCGGGTTCGACAGCCGTCGATCTCATCGATGGCCCTGCCGCTGATCTCCTGCGGCTTGTTATGAACAATTTGCCATCATTCATCGCCATGGAGCCCCTTTTGTCATATCTAAAGGACACGTTCTGCGACGCTGGCCTGGGATCCTCGGCTGGCGAGTCAGACCTCATCGACGGCGACCACGACGAGGGAGCCAATCTGTGACAACTGAGGAAACCCATGATTTTTTTTCTCGAACCCCTTTTGTAGTGAGAACCTGTCCAGTATTTATTGCTATATTAAGTTGTTTGCATTATGCCTTGTTTATTTCTATGGTTTATGGTTGTTCGGTTGTTTGTAGTTAGCATATGTCCAGTTTCAATTGCCATATTTGGTTGTTTGTAGTATGCCTTGTTTATTTCAGCTATTAACAGTGTGATGTTCTATATGTGCTAGTATCAACTATGCAGTTCAATTTCATCAATACAAAATTTAACAATAGCTCTATGAATGACTATATTTGGTTGCTGTTAAGCATGTTGTACTCCCTCCGAATCTTTTTAGTTCGCATATAAGATTTGTCTAAAGTCAGGCCTCTTAAAGTTTGACCAACTTTATAGAACAAAATACCAACATTCACAATATGAAATAAATATCAGTACATGTGTCATGACTTAAATTTTCATATTGTATAACTTTAGCATGCTAGATGTTGATATTTTTTCATATAAATAAGGTCAAACTTTATGAAGTTTGACTTCAGACAATTCTTATATGCAGAGTAAAAAGGACCGGAGGGAGTATTGAACACGCCTTTCCATTTGATTTAACAATGGCACTGTTTGGATACTCTAACTTAGCTAGAGGTTAGAGTTAGTTTCTAGCTCATGACAGTTAAAAGGGAGAGAGAGAGAGATTGGTGGAATAGTTGATTGTATTGCTTGAGCCTCATGGGCATATATATAGGAGTACATGGTCATCTTGGAGTACAAGTCAAGGTAGAATAAATCCTACGCTATCCTACGTTTCCTAAATAACAATGATACTCAACAATGACTAACCCTAAACTAACTCTAGCCAAAGAGGTGTTTGGATGATAGTGTTAGATTGACAATAAATGCACTAGGAGAACTAACCCCAATCAGCACCTCT
Source organism: Thinopyrum elongatum (assembly GCA_011799875.1). Classification (NCBI taxonomy): domain Eukaryota; kingdom Viridiplantae; phylum Streptophyta; class Magnoliopsida; order Poales; family Poaceae; genus Thinopyrum; species Thinopyrum elongatum. The sequence continues at coordinate 631,043,877 of CM022303.1, forward strand.
TGGGTGGGATAGTTGTTTTGGGTGGGTTTGACGCAACTAGCTCAAACTAGCCCTCATGTTTGGATACTTTAGGGCTATTTGAGCCCAAACTAACTCAAACTAACTCTAACCCATGGATCCAAACAGAGCCAATAACTAGCATACTTAGACCTGCACAATAAAAGTTTGAATGACTATGTTTGCTTGTTTTTAAATAGTAGGCATGTTGTTAATAAGACACCTTTCCACTTCTTGTTTTTAAATATTAGGTTTTTAACAATTTGGTCTTGCACATGTAGGTCCTGCTGTCAGAGGTTTTGACCCACTGATTGACCCTTTTTGCATATGTGGAAATGAGTTGTCCATTAATATCAGTCAATTCAAGACACTCAAAAAGATTGTTACGATAAAGAAATTAGCAACAAAAAACAACAAGATCTTTGTCTGCACAATGAAGAAGACATCAGTTCACTACGGGATGGTACTAACTGTTATACCTTGTCTTTTTAATTCCTTTGTGCCATTTCAAATCTGGAGAAGATATTTATGCATATCCTTGTTTTCAGGCTTTTCCAAAGCAGCTCACTGATGACTACCTCTCAAACCACCTGTATGGTCAGGAGGCGAGGAAGGTTTTCATATAACACCCACGGTTCAATTTTGAAGTGTTCCTGAAGATGACGAAGGATGGACAGTCAATCATCCACAGGCACTGGCCTAAAGTTGCAAAGACCTTCAACATCAATAAAGGCTCAATATTCGCCTTCCGCTTCAGCAGTTTTCCAGATGAGATTCATCTGTCTATGTTCCATCTATGATGCTAATTTCGAAAGGTTGTAGATGTTGAATCTGAAACTTGGTGCTGGTGCAGCTGTGTAATGGGGTAGCTGAGTGCTAAAGCTATATGATGTTGTACTCTGATGTATTTCAATTATGAAATCCTGCTTCCTTAATATGGAAATGAAATATATTGTGTGCTTAATATGAAATGTCAATTAGATTAATAAATGGATTATTAATAATAGGACAATTAGCCTGCTAATTGGGTTTTTCTATTGCAAACGGTTATTGAGGAAACACCGTGGGCGATGACCTCAGACAACGCACATAGTTTCTAGGAATAAACCGTGTTGGATCAATGAATAATCACACACGACATCCTCTTGAAAACTGTTTGCGTTAGGCCACCTTGCGCAAATGATTACCACATAAAAAGTGTGTGTGATGGACAGCCTTTGCCATATAGTTTCTTCCATGCACCGTGTGTGATGTACATACTAACGAAAACGTATTCCTTGGATTGACTATGTGTAATGTACATACGAACAGAAATGTTTAGCGGGAACTGACTGTGTGGGATGTACTTACGACCGAAAAAGATTTCGCCTGTATAATTGTATTTTTTAGCACTACTATACGTATAACCGTATTTGATCGCTAGCCGGTCGCACGCGACCTCATTTTGCCAAGCGTGTGTGCCAGGAGGGCATATCCCCAACGGTTTCTGGGTCGTGTGGGAATGACCCCCCTATCGCAGTCACTCACTAGGCGACGGTTCCAAATGCCATCGTGGAAAGGGGTTAAAAACTGTTTGTATAGCACCTCACTATACCAGTGCAAGATAGCAAATAATACGGTGGGTGAACAAATTACTGTTGAGCAATTGATAGAAAAGCGCAAAGTTATGACGATATCTAAGGCAATGATTATGAAATATAGGCATCACGTCCGTGTCAAGTAGGCCGACTCCTGCCTGCATCTACTACTATTACTCCACACATCGACCGACTCCTGCCTGCATCTAGAGTATTAAGTTCATGAAGAATAGAGTAACGCTTTAAGTAAGATGACATGATGTAGAGGAATAAACTCAAGCAATATGATGTAAACCCCATCTTTTTATCCTCGATGGCAACAATACAATATGTGCCTCGCTACCCCTACTGTCACTGGGTGAGGACACCGCAAGATCAAACCCAAAGCTAAGCACTTCTCCCATTGCAAGAAAAACCAATCTAGTTGGCTAAACTAAACCGATAGTTCAAAATGAATTACAAAGATATCAAATCATGCATAAAAGAATTCAGAGAAGATTCAAATAATATTCATAGATAAGCTGATCATAAATCCACAATTCATTGGATCTCGACAAACACACCGCAAAAGAAGATTACATCAGATAGATCTCCAAGAACATCAAGGAGAACATGGTATTGAGAATCAAAGAGAGAGAAGAAGCCATCTAGCTACTAGCTATGGACCCGTAGGTCTGTGGTAAACTACTCACGCTTCATCGGAAGGGCAGTAGAGTTGATGTAGAAGCCCTCCGTGATCGAATTCCCCTCCGGCAAGATTCCAGAAAAGGCCCCAAGATGGGATCTCACAGGAACAAAAGGTTGCGGTGGTGGAAAAGTGCTTTCTTGGATGCTTCTGGTGGTTTGGGAATATATGTGAATATATAGGAGGAAGATCTAGGTCAGGGGGTCACCGAGGGGCCCAGAAGGTAGGGGCGCGCCCTCCACCCTTGTGGCCGCCTTGTGGCTCTTCTGACTTTCACTCCAAGTCTCCTGGGTGTCTTCTGGTCCAAGAAAAATCATCGTGAAGCTTTTATTCCGTTTGGACTCCGTTTGGTATTCCTTTTCTGCGAAGCTCAAAAACAAGGAAAAAACAGAAACTGGCACTGGGCTCTAGGTTAATAAGTTAGTCCCAAAAATAATATAAAATAGCATATTAATGAATATAAAACATCCAAAACAGATAATATAATAGCATGGAACAATCAAAAATTATAGATACGTTGGAGACGTATCACTCCCGAGGACACATGGGAATTATTGTCAAGCTAGTTTTCATCATGCTCATATGATTCGCGTTCGTTACTTTGATAATTTGATATGTGGGTGGACCGGTGCTTGGGTGCTGCCCTTACTTGGACAAGCCTCCCACTTATGATTAACCCCTCTCACAAGCATCCGCAACTACAAAAGAAGAATTAAGATAAATCTAACCATAGCATGAAACAGATGGATCCAAATCAGTCCCTTACGAAGCAACGCATAAACTAGGGTTTAAGCTTCTGTCACTCTAGCAACCCATCATCTACTTATTACTTCCCAGTGCCTTGCCCTAGGCCCAAATCATGGTGAAGTGTCATGTAGTCGACGTTCACATAACACCACTAGAGGAAAGATAACATACATCTCATCAAAATATCGAATGAATACCAAATTCACATGTTTACTTATAACAAGGACTTCTCCCATGTCCTCAGGAACAAACGTAACTACTCACAAAGCATATTCATGTTCATAATCAGAGGGGTATTGAATAGCTTTTAAGGATCTGAACATATGATGTTCCACCGAATAAACCAAGTAGCATCAACTACAAGGAGCAATCAACACTACTAGCAACCCATAGGTACCAATCTGAGGTTTTGAGACAAAGATCGGATACAAGAGATGAACTAGGGTTTGAGAGGAGATGGTGCTGGTGAAGATGTTGATGGAGATTGACCCCCTCTCGATGAGAGGATCGTTGGTGATGACGATGGCTTCGATTTCCCCCTCCCGGAGGGAAGTTTCTCCAGCATAACAGCTCTGCCGGAGCCCTTTGTTGGTTCTGCCCAGGTTCTGCCTCGAGACGGCGGCGCTTTGTCCCGAAAGCTTCCTTCTGATTTTTTTTCTAGGTCAAAACACACCATATAGCAGAAGATGGGCATCGGGGGCCTGCCAGGTGGCCCACAAGGTAGGGAGGCACGCCCAGGGGGTAGGGCGTGCCCCCCGCCCTTGTGGCTGCCTGGTGGGTCCTCTCAAGTGCTTTCTTCACCCAATATTTTTTATATATTCCTAAATAATTCTCCATGAAGTTTCAGGACTTTTGGAATTGTGCAGAATAGGTCTCTCAGATTTGCTCCTTTTCCAGCCCAGAATTCCACCTGCCGGCATTCTCCCTCTTCATGTAAACCTTGTAAAATAAGAGAGAAAAGGCATAAGTATTGTGCTAGAATGTGTAATAATAGCCCATAATGCAATAAATATCAATATAAAAGCATGATGCAAAATGGACGTATCAGGGCTACCCCTGCAACTACGTCTGCATGCCGTTCAGCCTGCTGAATGTGGTTGCCTCGCACCAGCGATACATGCAGGGCATCCTGGCGGCTCACGAGGCCACGCGCCAGGCGGTCTTGACGGAGGAGGTGCCGGACCCTCGCGAGCTTCCCAGACCTCCGGAGCGTTCTGGGACTTGGGAGCCTGCTGGCTCATGAGGATTGACCTCTGCAGCGCACATCTTCAGCTACTCCAACACTTCTACAACGACGGAGCCAGGTGACTTTTTGGTTTGTTCAGTTGAGGGCGCCCCTCGGGCTGCATTATCCTCAGGCTGTCAGGGCCCGCCCCGTAGCCTGTATTGTTTTGCGCATGTATCAGAACTGGCTTCACCTTTTATGAATTGCTTAATATTACAACCTGCATGCCTGGTGCTTCGCCACCACGAATGTTGTGTGCCCTCACAAACCCACCCGCGACCGCCTCATGATTAAGGACTGGCACGGCATCTGTGCTCGGGTCTGTCCCTGCAGCGTCGCTAAACCCAAGTGGTCGAGCTCTGTCTCGCAAGCCAGCTCCCGTGTACGTCACCTCCCGTGGTCCTTGGGGCCTTGTTGTCGCATGAGCTAATCGAGAGTGGATGAGTCAGGGCGCGTGACCCGATGCCTCGCCGCCGCGGGACCCGTGCGCCGGTTGTCTTTCTTTAGGATTATTTCATGAGAAGACTGGGCTCGGTGTCTGTGCTCGGGTCGGTCCCTGCAGCGTGGATAAACCAAACGGCAGAGCTCTGTCTGGCGGGCCGGCCCCATTCACGTCACCTCCTGGGGTCGTTGGTGTTTGTCCTTCTCATGCGATGTCCTCGGGAGATTCACTCGACGCGGGCCACCTCAACATTTCACAGGTTTCTTACAAGTGCCCCACACCAAAAATTCAGGCGCAACCCGCCTTGAGGTAGGGCCTCGTGAGTCCCGCGCTGGCTCACGAGTGCCTAGATACACCTCCTCCAGTTCTGCCGTGCAAGCCACATGTATGAACGGGGCTGTACACGCCCCGGAGTCTCCCCCCGAGGGAACTCCCACCCACACACCAGTGGAAGCCCCATGCTTCGCGCTGGCGCACGACACAGTCGAGGAGCGGCTATGCCCACGCACCAGTGGAAGCCCCATGCTCTGTGCTGACGGACGACACGGTTGAGGAGCGGCTATGCGCACGCACCAGTGGAAGCCCCATGCTCCGCACTGGCGAACGGCACGATCGAGGAGCGGCTATGCCCATGATAAAGTGGAAGCACCATGCTCCGTGCTGGTGAATAAACAACTGAGGGCGCCCTAGTGGCTGCAATAACCTCAGGAGGGCCTATAGGCTCGATGCACGGTCCCACTGCGCAGCTTTCCCTACGGGAGGGCCGCGTGAGGGGGCTGGGCACGGGGGCTACGCTCAGGCCACGCCTGACGCATGCAACCTCACCAGGTCTCTCGCACCTAGTCTTCTCGCGTCCCTCCCAATTAAAAGCTAGCAAGGAAAGGTATGGAGGACTCTGGATTGACTCAGATGCTGCTCGTATCTCCTTCATGAGGGTTGTTCGTACGTCTAGGGGGACCCCTGAGCATCGCGACTCAGGGTCCTCACTAGTCACGTAGCCCCTTGCCCCTTGGTCTTGGCCTGGTGATCCGGACGCCCCAACGGCGGTCGAGGTATGCGCGGGGCTGGGCCCTACCGACACAGAACGCTGAGGCAAACATGAAGGGAATCAACCACTAAAGGAAATCGCGGAGTCCCGGCAAGTTATTACCGAACATAATATTCCACAAGTTCAAACAGAAGTTCTCACGCCTCCACGAGGCACGATGAATGTTGCAGGGTCAACTAGGAAGGAGTGCCGCCGTTGCCTTGGTTGCCGCCGCCGCTCGCCTTGGGAAGCCCGTCATTGATGATGCTGCCACCGTCTTCGCCGCTGGCCGCTGCCGCCACAGCTGCGGGGTCGGGGACGCAGAGGAACTTCCCCAACAGGGCTTCCACCTGCTCCTTCATGGCCTCGGCGGCGGCGGTACAGGACTCAAGGGCCACCGGATCAATCAGTGCACCGAGGTCGAAACCTGGGTCCCAGAGGTGGAGGTAAAAACCGCGCGGCACTCCCCCTCCACCCAGGAGTCCACTCCAACGGCAGTGCCCTCAAGTGCCTTAGCAAGCTCGGGGAGAAGCCTAGCAAGGCCGCCCTCCGAAATCGCCAGCGGCCCTTCATACCCTCCCCCGTGGATGGAGGGCAGCGCCTCGCGAGGCCTGAGCTCGAGGGAGATGAAGGCTTCATGTTCCACGGCCGCCGTTTTCTCGGCGGCGGCGAGGGTTTTCTCCCTGGCCTCCAGCTGGGCCGTCGCCTCAGAGACGAGCTGGGCATGGGACACCTGGGCCTTGTCCACCTCGTCCTTCAACTTACCCAGGCAGTCCCGCTCCGTGGCTTGGTCGGCGGCGGCCTGGACCAGCTTGGCGTCGTGATCGGCAAGCGTCGCTTCACGGGCCTTGAGCTCCTCCTCTTGCTCCCGAAGCCGTTGGGTGTAGGTAGCCTGCTCCTCGCGGAGAGCCTTCAGCTCGGCCTCTGCTTTGTTGCAGCGCCCCTTGGTGGACGCCGCGTCGGCCAGCGCCACGTCGCAAGCTCCCGTGGCTTCATTGGCCTTCCTCTTGCTCTCCGCGTTGGTGGCTTCGGCCTGGCCCCAGGCCATCCTAGTGGACGTATTGTCCTGGAGCCACCCTGAGATCAGCCCCAGGCACTCCCTCACCAGGCACCTGTCGGCCTCTTGGAGATCGGTCCGGAGCTGATCTAGCACGGCGTAGGCTTCCTCCAGAGCTCTGGGCCTGACGAGGGGGCCGTAGTCCACTAATGCAAGGGCCTGGGGAGGAGGCGACATCGGCGCGTGGGCTGGCGTCACCGCCAGGGAGGCAGCAGCAAGGGCAACTTGGGGCACTGGTGCCTCCGAACCCACCGCGGGCGCGACGGGAATGGGCGGCTTAGGAGCCTGCTGGCCCACGGAGGCAGACTCCTCCTGAGGTTCCACCACGCCTATGGGGGCTCATTCCATCACGAGGGCACGCGGGGCTACCTCTTCCGCCTGCGTCAGAGCCGCCACGGCTTTGGCGAGCGGTGCTGCCTCAGGGGTTTCGGCTTCCTCTTTCCTCTTCTTCACCATGACGCCCATCCTGGTCACCAAGAGGGGAGTATTGTGGGCACAGCATCAAGGGCGACAAACAAAAATGAGGAAGGGTACTTACTCATCAGAGGCAATGTATGCCCTCTTCCTAGTTGGGGCTAGGGCGCCTCCGATCTTCATGGGCGCGGCCTTCACTGCGTCTTGGGGGATGGCGGGGCGCGCATCGGATGGCTTCGGTGCGACGACGGACGAGGCGGTGGCGTCACCTCGGGGAGTGGGCGCCGCCCCACTCTTCTTCGGGGTCGCTCGGCCTGGCCTCCGCAGGGCCGGGGGAGTGGCCCCGGACCTCGTGACGACCCCGGTGGAGCAAGGGGATTCCACGACCGGGGGCTCAACGGCATCACCATCATCTGTGAGGCCACGGAGAAGCTCGCTCTAAGACAGCGGAGAGGTCTCCGCCACGTCGTCCATGATCTCCTCGGAGTCTTCTACGCCCTCTTCACCGGCATTGTCGCCCGAAGACACCAGTACCAGGGAGTTGGGGAGCTCGGGCGGCACGACCCCCAGCTCGTTGAAGACGAGCATGGCGGCGACCCGCGCCGTCCTGTCAGCGAGGCAGTACAGCGGGATGTAAGCCGCCGGGAGGTTGCCCGGATCCCCCTCTAGCAGGGTGTTCATGGCCTTGTCCAGCTCCTCGCCCGTCAAGCCCCCGAGCGCAGCCGGATGTCGTCCTCTGCGCCCTTGAACTCCCACATGGTGCGCGTGTGCGCTTAAAGTGGGGCCAGGCGCTGCGTCAGGAACTCCTTGACAAGCATGCCCCCGTCAGCGCCCCGGCATCCATGTCTACGATCATCTTCCTTAGGACTGGCGCTGCCCGGGGGTCAGAGAGCTTCTCGTGACCCCACCTATCAAGCTTCTCCGGCAGCTCAGTTGGTAATTCCAGCTGCACATTGAGGCCCTTGGAATCCATGAAGACCCACCGGCACCGGAAGTTCTCCACCTTCTTCCCGGCCCTCATGAGCATGTTGCCCTTGTGGACCACGGCGAAGGATATGCAGCCGGAGTGCTGGGTTGGATCATGCATCCGCAGATAGAAGAAGTGTCGGAGGAGCGCAACGGAGGGCCTCACGCCCACGATCGCCTCGCAGTAAAAGGCAAAGATGGGCAGGAGGAGGATGGAGTTGGGCTGAAGATGCAGAGCGTGGACCTGGTAGTGATCGAGGACAGCGGTGAAGAACCAGGAGAAAGGCGGGACGAGCCCCGCGAAGACGCTGTGGACGAAGAAGGGGTAAACCGTCTGCGCCAAGGTCCTTTGCTCGGCGGAGCCAGCCCGGAGGATGGTCTCGTCCCACTCATTGTCACCGCCCGCCGTCAGCGGAAGTGCAGCGGCGAGGTGCTTCTCCTCGGTAATGGAAGACGTACCAAGGGCCAGCGCAGGAGAGGAGGAGGAGCTCGCGGCCGGCGTGGCGGGCTCCGCCTTGCCGGATGCCATTCGCGAGATCTTAGAGGAAGAGATGCAGTAGGGAGGAGGAACTCGACCAGATCTGGAAATGCTCCCGGCAGGAGGAAAGGGGATCTGGAGCTACTGTCGGCGTTCTGGGAACCAGGGTACCCAGACTCACCTGCCTGCGGCCCACGACGTGGCTCCACTGACGGCCTGGTACGGCCCATCTACAAGACCATCGAGACAAGAGCCTCGCGAGGGGCCGACCCTCGTGAGGCGGACGACGCCAAGACCTCCGGAGGGAGCGGCCTCCTGAGGAGCGGAGATTTCTATGCAGGTGCCCAACCTCACGAGGTTGCGGTGACGCAAGCCATGACGACCAAGGCCAGGCGGGCGCCAGCGGGCGTAGAGAAGAGAGTTTCCTCTTTGGTGCTAAGGAGGCAAGCGCAGGCGTGGGTTCCCGAGGACTCAGGCAAAGGTTTCCGTTCCAGTGCAACAAGACCAAGACCGCCAGGACGGCAGGACGGATGTCATCACCGAGCCCACAGCTTCGTCACGACTAGAGGCTTTGCAGGCGAAGACCACCTTTCATCAGGATAAGATGTACTACTTGTCCCCTTTCAAATTGGCCACTGTGAGATCCCTTCCCGCCTACGTTTTGGGGGAAGAGGACCGAGGCCACTATAAGTATAGGATAGCCACCATCGAGAGAGGGATCATATCCTTTCCACCCTCCCCGAAGCAGACCTCGCGAGGTTGTTCATCCTTGGCCCCTCGTAAGGCAAATTTACCATAAAGCAGGAGTAGGGTCTTACACCGTAAGGTGGCCCGAACCTGGGTAAACTGCTATGTCCATCTTCTTCCTTGTTCATAGAGCTAGGCCATGGGGCGACGAGTCGGTTGGCTGGATAGGTTGAGTTCTTCGCACACGCCCTAGAGTTTGAACCTTTCTTGGGTCCGCGGAGCCCTGAATCCGACAAAGTTGGCGAATGATCGCTTTTGTGATCTCGACCACATCTACATAATTTGATTCTCACTTTTACATTGTAGTAGTTTAATACCAGTGTGTGAAGGACACAAACAAACATCAAATTCAATTTAAAATGATAAGCACTAAAAACCCTGTTGATATTTTTTTTCTTGAGACATTCAACCCGGCACGTGCATGGAGTTGAGTTTGAATTATTCTCATTAGCTCCCCATTTCGTACGTCCCCTTTTGGCTACTTTTTGCATTCCATTGATCAAGGGCATCACAATGTGATCCCTCTTGTTAAAATATGCAGCATGCATGTGGCGCCCCGCCTGATTACCACTGTAGCCAGACGGTCGCCACGCATACCAGCCCAGGAAATCACTCTGGCATGCGCTTTTACAACAAGTATCATGAACACAGGCATTTCTATTAATGGGAATATAAGTCTTACATGATATGTTACAAAGGTGATGGCAGCGGAAATGCTCTATCCAAGGCAGCATGGTCCTGGTGCGGCTCCAATCCACAGGGATCTGACTGGGTTACTCTCCTAGCCCACGAACGCACCGGCTCCTCGACGATGGATCCTTACGTGAACCTGGCCACATTGAAGGCCGCTGAGTACTTTTGAATGTACTCGCAAGCAAACCAAACTAACATATACACCAAGCAATGCAATCCATGGCATTCAAGCATGTATTTGTTATTAGAGCAACATTAATTATCATGGCATAGCATATCTATCTAGCAATATTAATTATCATGTCATAACAGGTTTATCCAGCAAGGTAACTACTAAAGTAAAGTACGGTAAAGTAAAGCATATCAGGTAAATAATCCGTACTCCGAATAATCTCATGATCCAATCTTAATCTGATCCAAATCCAATCCAAGTCTTTCGGTCGTCCGACCATCTCTTCCATAGCCATCCCATGGCTAACATACCATATTCCTGACAACATCTGATGTCTATGCAGGACAGGTTCTTCCACCATTATTATCATCATTACGGTTGATCACCTAGCGAGGTCAGGACAGGCTGTCCAATACCGTGGACCCGGCTATTTGAATAGATTTTATACTCTGCAGAGGTTGTACACTTTACCCACACCGTGGAGCACCTGGCCTCGTGATCCCATTCGGGTGGACCAGCGTTACTCCAACAAAACTCGCCTGACCCATGACTCTCCCATCGTACCACCGGCAATCATTGTCCCCTGGAGTCAAGCCCTGGGTGGCCCCTGTCTCACCTCATGACACCTACCACCATCGTGGCCAAACTAAACTGTACCAAACGGGGACCGCGCACAAACAACCAACTGGGCTCATAGGGTTATCGCCGTCTACCTGATCAGGGTAGCACGCACGCATAACCCTCCCTGCATGGAGGTACCGGTGAAAGAGCATGGAGCCAGACCATGTCAAGGCCGTCCCATACCGGCAAATGTGGTTGCACGAATAAGCCCGGATAGGTGACTCAAGATCAACCAACTATGTTCAGCTTTTACTAGTATTTAGCCAGCATGGTTGTTCATCATGAATAACTTAACAGCGTGGTAGCTCTACATGATAAAAACATAACAACCTATCTCCACATAACATCACCATAAGTCATTAGTGATACAAGATGTAAATGGTACATTATCACCTTACCAGTTCTAGTTGTAAGTTACGACCATCGGAACCCTTGCACAAAACCGGCAAAGAAACCAGTAGCCACCAGAACGGCCTTTACAACTCAGATCTGGGACATTACCGGAATAACTCAACCCCGGCTCAAGACGGCTGGAAAGCAGCTCAGAGCATGAGACGGTGTTGATAAGAAGAATGTAGTAGTTCCCTAAGACGGCTGAAAAACAGCTCAGAGCATAGGGTCACTACTACGAAAAGAAATTCAACAGCTGCCCGCGACGGCCGAAAAGCAGCTCAGAACACGGACAGTTGCTGACAAGAGAAATAAAAGTCGACATCCACCCCGGACGGCCAGAAACAACTCAGAACACAGGTGTGGTGCCGTCACCGAAGAAAGTGCAAGCAAGGGTTCGTGAGAGTCACATACAGCTCACTACTACACAGACAAGCACAAGCATATTAATTTAATCATGCAAGAAATATCACAGAGCAATGCTTTAGGGCATATATTAGATGGTCGGCTTGCCTAGGGGTCGATGAATACTCTGGGAAAGAGTGCAGTGAAGCCGCGGAAGTATTCGCCAAAACGGTTCCCTCTCGGAGGGGGCTGATAGAGAGCAAGGGCAAAATGGTCATTTCCACTATGTGCAAACATTATGAAAATGACTCCATCGGTACGGGCTCGATGAGACGAATATGTGGCCGTTGGATTCACCTGATTCGGAGTTGCGAGCGAAAAGTGGTGAGGGTTTGACTGCAGAAGGACCTTTTTGTAAATAAAACATTTACTATCGGGTCCCTGTCTGGTTTTTTCTGCGGAAAAGATTAAAATGAACTGCACCACTGGGCCATGCTGGGCCGAAAGTGCCCGAGCCTGGGCAGCTAACCGAACCGCGCAGCTGCTGCCGCTTACTGGGCCAGCCCACCCGTACCCCCACTTAAAAAAAACGGGCGGAGGGAGCGAGTGGGAGGCCGACAGCATGGGCCCTCCTGTCGGGTCGTCTCCCTCCTTCATCAGGGACAGAGAGAGACAGGGGAGGCGTCGGGCACCGGCGTTGCCTTGGCTCCGGCGGGCGAGAGCCCCGGCTGGGGGTGGGGATGAGTTCGTGGCTTCCTCCCACGCTCGTGGATGGTCGAGGTGACGGCGGGGGTGCTCTGAGGCGGTCGGGTGAGGACGGAGCCTGACGGCGGTGGTGATGAGCTTGGGGTCGAGGCCATGGGCTGCTCCGGCGCAAAAAGAATGTGGGGAGGGTGTCGTGGTGAGGGTGGTGGTTAGCTGTGGCGGCTAGGACAGCAATGGGGGCCGGAGGCGAGCGAATTTAGGCGGGGACAGTGGCGGAGCTTGCCAGCGATGTGCGGGCACGGGAGCTCTCCGAGCTCAGATGAGAGGTAGGGCGGGGTGCTAGGGGGTAGAGGAGGGGCTAGAGGTGCCGTGGGTGTTCGGGGAGGGCTCGGGGGTGGCCTATATATAGGTGGCCCACGTGAACGGATAGTCACGGCCGCCGTGGCGATCTTATCGCCGTCCTGGCGCTCGGGGTAGACATGGCTGGACGGTAGCGGTGACGAGAGGCTTCACGGAGGAGCGGGGAGCTAGCTGGCGCGCTCGAGAAGGCTCGGGTTGGAGCTATACGGCGGCGCACGAGCGGCACAGTACGGGGCGGGGCTCGCCGTGGCGCGAGGAGAAAGGAATAGGAGGGGGAAGGGCCTGGAGAGGGTCGGCGTGGATGCAGGGGAACCGCTAGACATGACCGGACAAGTAGGGGCCGACCGGAGACGACCGGACAGAGCTGACAGGGCACAGAGCGTGCGCTTCTGCCTGCCATCCGCGTGGTCACCACGCCAAAACGTGCTCTGTAGCACTACTTGACCCAACACCTTGTCCATTGCATGATTCAAAGGTCAAATATATCCTAGGTGTGGCTGGAATACACTGGAAGGCTGGGAGGTGAGATAAACTAGCAAAGACAGGTTTTAACAATAGACTTGGGTGGATTTTTTTGGAGAAATGGATGAGGGTGTAGAGTTTAAACCTTGTCAAATTGAGATAGGGTAGGAAGGAGTATATGCTTGCAAAATTTGAAGTCATTTAGACCCCATTTGCATATACTTCCTTCACAAAGTGCCCTAATGGACAGAAATGAGAAAGTTGGAGCTGTGCCCAAATGGTTGAGTGAAATGAGTTGAATTTTGGTGGAGAGTGATTATTTGACCATATGAAGGTACTGGTAAAGTTTCAGCTCATTTGGAAATGCCTATATGGTACTTCCTTCACAGAGCTTCAGTTTGGACAGAAACTTCTAAAAATTGTTGTGGATGAATGGATAGATGGATTGAGCTGATTTTTGGTTTCCATGAGTGATTTTGCAATATGAGCCACCATGAAAAATTTAAGCTCAATTAGAGCAAGGGTTCAAGCACTTCCTTTGCAAACTGAAAATCTGAACAGAATTTGCAAATGGATGCTGTGCTCAAACTTTAATGGGTGTAACTTGGGTTCTTGATGGAAATGGTGAATATATGGGTAGGTCAAGCTCCACAAATTATTTAGTATTTTTCCTGGCTACCAAAATGGTAGTTCCTTTAGAAAGTGCCCAAAATGCAATATTGGCATTAAATAGGAAAATGCGTTTTCCCTTTTTTAATTATGGACAATATTTTCATGAGAGCTCAATATGATCACAAAGAATATCTCCACAAGTTTTCATGAACTTTGGAGATGGATAGATATTTTCTTGGGTTTAATTCCTTTAACTGGTAGAAATAAGAATTAATTATAAATGAAAAATATTGCTAATAACTTGGCAATATTTTTGCATATCCAGGGTTTATAGATGAAGGATGATCACTGGGGAAAGTTTGGGAGGCATCAGATCAAAGGAAATTGAGGTTCCTTTGTAACTGAGAAGATCAGGGTTTCCCTTCCGGCAACTCGGAAGGTAGGGTTTCGACGGCAAAATCCTGAGAATAGATCTTGGGTGGCAAGGTTGGTCTGGAGAGAATCTCCGGTTTGATAAGAGAGGCAAGGCTAAATGACCATCTTCATATTCCCAAGAGCGAGAGAAATTCGATAACACCGAGAAAAAGACGGGAGTCAAATCCCGCGAAAAAAACAGGGAGCGAAAACCAGGGTGTTACAATGCATGTCTCAGGAATGCCCCTTTTTAAATAATTGAGGATACCTCATGAATCTGTTTTTTTAGGCAAATGTCATGAATCTGTTACACACATATATAATATTTGGCCCTCTGAAATCGGTTTAATGGCAGCCCACCACATATATAGAAGGTATATCATTAGCCTCTCTTTCTTTGCTTATTTCTCGCTCCCTTATTTCCTTGGAATCCTCTATGTCAATCAATCTTTCTTATTAATTTTAAATGTCCGTGTAGTTAATTAGCCACTCTTTCTTTTATTAGCCTTTCTTCCCTTTCATATTTCTGCGTCATTATCCCTCAGATGGCTTCCTCATACCAAGGAAACTTAAAGGTGTATTTGTATCTAAGATGGAGATGTGGTACTATTTAATAAAGAAACAACTTCATTTTGTACGCACAATGTGAGCTAGCTGAGTTTTTTTTTTGAACACAGTATAGACGCAAGCGCTCATATACACGCGCATACACTCACCCCTATGGACGCACACACGCACACCCTACCCCTATAAGCACCTCCGAATGACTGAGCTGGCTTATCATCTTGAAATTTACGAAGTCACCTTCGTCGTCGATGGGAACGTTTCCTCCCACTGAATGCACATCGCCGGAAATCCTGAAATAAATCCTAGGAATAAATGCGAGCACCAGGATTTGAACCCTGGTGGGCTGGGGATACCACAGTCCCTCTAACCATCCAACCACAGGTTGGTTCGCGTGAGCTAGCTGAGTTGGTCGAAACTTCTTTTCTGAATTGGAGGTTGTGTGTTCGAATCCTATTGGGATGACTTTTTTTATTGGTGGTTGGACAAACATGGCAAAGGCCCAATGATCCACAACAGGTACGAAAGGGCTTTTTTTAACTTAACGGGCTATGCGTTGATTGTTTATTGGGCCACATCGCACTGTAAGGAAAATTTGCGCTGTATCAATTTGTACCACCTCGCATATCAAAAAAATAATCAATGAAGTGTAAAAAAAACTCTAAACGGGACGAAACCAAGAATATCACCTTGTTTTATTAATAGGTATAGATATAGATTGATATTCTAGATGTTAATATATATTTCTATATACGTGGGCAAACTCTAAAAAGTTTGACTTAGAACAAACCTAAAACTTCAAGTACTTTGAAATAGGGTGAGTAATAATATATATATTTTATAAATTTAGTCTAAATTTAAAAAAAATGACTTGAGACAAATCTTATATGCCGAGTCTTTATCTATACCTAATAATAAAAGGCTATTGCTTCTGGTGGTACGTCACCGAAATTGCCGCCAAAGTTTCAAAATATTACCCATTGATGCCATCTATAAGTGATAAAAAAAGTTTCACACAAGGGGAATCCCCGCATGGGCCGACCCATGTAGTAGGAACCTTCTTCTATGGACATAGCGCGCCTGTTTGGGCCGACCCATGTCTTGGCAACCTATTTTTTAATTTTGTTATTTATTTTTCATTTTTCTTTCATGTCTTCCTTGTTTTCTACATTAAATAATTTATGACTTCAAAAAAGTTCCGAAAACTAAAAATATATGAATTTTGAATAAATTTTTGAATAATTCATAAATGTTTATGGATTCAAAAAATATTTGGGTTTTTTAAAAAATGTTTGCATATTTCAAAAATGTTCGCAATTTTGAAAACAAATGTTCGGGAAATCAAAAAATGTTCGTTACTTTTTTAAAAAGGTTCATGTATTAAAAAATATTAATGAAATTGAACAAAATTTCACCAATTCAAAAAGTGTTCATGAACTGAAAAATACCCTATGAATTCAAAAACTGTTCATGACTTGTAAAATAGTTCATTGATTCATAAAATGTTCGCTGATTCAAAAAATAATCATGCCTTTTAAAAATGTTCGTCAAATCAAAAAAATGTTTGTGAATTTCAAAAAATATTCATGATTTTTTAAAATCGTTCACGATTTCACGAAAATAAGAGTGATAGTGTATCCCGGTGATGCAGCAAAACATGGTCACGGCCATTGGAGATTATAATTTTTTTTCTCCCATTACAACGCACGGGCCGTTTTGCTATTTACTTGTCGTTCGTTGGTTACCTCACCTTCACCTCTCGCTCAATCCCCCCCCATCGATTTTCCCCGAACAAACCGCACCTTTCGTTTCCTTTTTTCTCTCTGGTCTTGGCACGCATAAAAAATTAGGAAAACCAGGCCGCCTCTCCCGCTCCTCCTACCCTCGCACCAACACACTGTAACGCCCAGATAATTAAGCTACAGTAATCCCCTGCTAATGATGCCATGTCATTGTTTTCACTGTTGCTAAATCCCCCTTTGATTCCATCCGGTTCAAATTCAAATTTAAAATAAAGTCAAAAATAAAAGTTTTCAAATGTCAAAACTAAAAATGTGCAAATCGTGGAAAATAATTTATAAGTATTATTAGTGGAGAATCAAAGTTTTTATAAAATGTTTAAGTGCTCAAAATTAATTAAAACAGTGGCTTAAATAATTTTGTAAATGCCTTTTATAATTTCTAAAATATCAAACTAATTTATTTGAGTCGCAAACTTTTTGCGGCAGAGGGTTAAACTAAAGCATTGATTTAGGTGTTGGTCTCATATTTTTATTAATCTAAAATTGTGTGAAAATATAAATAAAACAGAAAAGAAAATAAAAGAAAAGCAAAATAGAAAAATAAAAGCAGTAGGCCTTTTCCCCCTCCCCCTGGGCCACTAGGCCTAGCTAGCTCCCACAGGCTAGCCCACTTCCCCCCACTTGTCTCCCTCCTCTCGCTACAGGAGACGAGGGGGGAGGCCGTGGCAGCCATCCACGGCACCTTGCCGCGGTGGCAGCCATCGGTGACCCCGGCCTCGCCTATAACCCCCCTCGGCGCTCTCCCGAACCCTAGTGCCCCCACTGCATTCCCCCTTTTCCCTCGCCAGATCCGCCCACTCCCGAACGCCTCCGTCGCCGCTGTTGCCGTCGACCTCGCGGCCACCATCGCCCACACGCTGAGCTGGGAGGTCCCGCGGATCCACCGTCGTCTGCTTCCTCCTCCTCGTGCACGGGATCAAGCTGGACTGGCCCCGAGCTCCACCATCGACCTCGCCTTCAACTAGGAACCGACGCCGTTCGTCTTCGATTCCGGCACCTTCGAGCCCTCCCCGAGCCCACTTAGCACCTCTATAGGCTCGCAGTGAGCTTCTCCTCCGGCTCCCCCTATTTTCCCCATCGAACCACCGCCGTAGGCCGCCGTCACCGTCGTGCCCGTTGCCGTCGGAGCTCCTGCTCACTGTGTTGTTGTCCGTGCTCCCGCGCGCCCCTGGCCATGTACACGCCCTTGGCCGACTGCACGTGCCCCCGCTCACGCCCGCCGCTCCCTGGCCGCGCCCCCGCGAGCGCGTGGCCGTGCCCGTCGCCTCCTGCTGTCGCTGCCTACTCCGGCCCCTGTGTGTTCGTTGCTGCTGCGTTGCTCTGCCTGCTGCTCTTGCGGCCGCCGAAACTGCTGCGTGTGCCGTTGCCGCTGCTTTGCTTGATGCTTTGCGCTGCTGCTTTGCTAGCTCATGTTGACGCTGCTGCTCCTACGCCGCTGTCGCTACGGCGCTGCTCTGCTGCACCTGCAGCCCCGTTGCCACTGCCTTGCTGCTCCGCCGGCGCCAGGCCGCGCCCACCCCGCGGCCGCTCTCCCCACCACTCCCCGCGCTCGCCGTCGCCGCCGGGCGCCGCCCTGCACCTCCCCAACCGCGCCCGTCCGCCCGCCGTCGCCCCGTCACACTCCGCTCCGCCCGGTCGCTCTCCTTGCCTGCTGCCCCACCTGACCGCGCCTAGCCACCACCCCGCGCCCGCTACTGCCCCGCCGCTCGGTCGCCTCGCCTGGCCGCGCCCGGGTCTGCCCCGCCAGGCGCCTACGCCCACACAGCTGCGCCCGTTAACCACGCCCCGCCCATGGCTCTGTGCCACTGAGCGGCGGGGCCCAGCCACTTTAGAACAAAAAAAGAGATAAAAATAATAATAAAATCTAATATTTATTTTTATAATTAATTAACCAATTAATTAACTTAATTATAGTTTACTTAATTAATTTAACCAGCTAATTAACCACCTAATATGTAATTAGTTAGAGGAGTGTATGACAGGGGGCCCCACTCCCTCTGGACCAGTCAAACGTTGACTGGTCAACTAGGACTCCCTGGCCCACCTGTCAGCCACAGGGTGCACATTTGTGTACCCTGTGCTGGGTTCACCTAGCTTTTAACCTGTATTTTCGAATTAAAAGTAATTTCAGAATATTGTTTAAATCTTTGAAAAATAGTAGAAAATAAACCGTAACTCCGATGAAAAAGTTTTATACATGAAAGTTGCTCAGAACGACAAGACAAATCCGAATACGCAGTCCGTTCGTCTGTCACACGTCCCTAGCATAGCGAACATGCAACCTCCCCCCTCCGATTCATCTGTCCAAAAATGCCAAACTTCGGGAAAACTTTCCCAGATGTTATCCCCCTTCGCCGGTATCGTGTAACACTGCCTTAGAACACCTCTAGCTGTGCCTGTTGTCATGTCATGCATCTGTTCGCTTTATATTTACTGTTTCTTCCCCCTCTTCTCTCCGGAAGACCCCGAGACCGCTGCTGATGCTGCCACTGTGATCGCCTATGTCGACGACGACCCTTCTCCCTTTTCTGCAGAGCTTCCAGGTAAGCCCCCCCTTGATCACTCCGATATCGCCCATTCCATTCTCTCTCATGCTTGCATTAGATTTTGCTAATGTTATTGTTTGCTCCTATTCTGATGCATAGCCTGCTTTTGTAACCTGCTCATTGTACCTTTCCTGCTTATCCTAAACTGCTTAGTATAGGTTGGTTAGTGATCCATCAGTGACCCCCACCTTGTCCCTGTTGCCCCTGCTTCATCATCAATGACTCGATCAACGTGATCGATGACCAGAGACCGACACATCACTTCACCCCCTTAGTTGTACGACTCTGCATAGTTACTATCGAGTGCCGAGGGTGATACCTCGTAACGCACTCCTGATGATAACTCTGTAGTGTTGCTATTCGGTCATGGTCACCGAGGGTGATTCCTCCTTCAACACTCCCGATACGACTCTGTCGTGCAACCCCTCAAGTGTGAACCTCGAGGGTGATTCCTCCTATGTTCACCTTGATGATTACATCGAGTGGAATCCACCGAGGGTGATTCCTCGGGGTTTCCCCCTTGATGTTTGGACACACGGTTACCTTGACTTTACTTGAGACCATTGTGAAAGTCGGGCGGGCCCGGAGAGCACCCGAGGAGTTATGGTGGTGGCTGGCTGTTTAGCGGTATCACCCAGGAGGGGGTGGTAGCTCTGGACTTGTCCCGACAGCCGTCACTTCTTTTAATAATGCACTAACAGGTTTGGGTATTTGTTCTGAGTTGGCCACTGGCCTTTACGCACTAACCACCACGCGGGAATAGTTATGGGCCTCGGCGTCATAGTATCACCCGAAGCTTTGTCAGACGTCCAGTTCAGCATTATGGCCGGGCCGGATCGCGCCATCCAGGCAGAGGTGGTGCTAGTATCCCGTTGCGCACAACGACCCGGAGTGCAACGGGCGATGGGCCCAAGACCCCGGAGTGCTTAGGATGTAGACCGGCGGGGACCTCTTTGCTGTGCCTAGGTAGGGCTGCAACGTGTTGATCTTCTGAGGCCGGGCATTGACTCAGAAAAGTGTGTCCGGCCAGAGTAATCAAGCGTGCTGGGTAACGTGGTGCACCCCTGCGGGGAAGTTATCTATTCGAATACTGTGTCCACAGTAATGGACGTTCAGACTTGTATCCTGATCTATTACAACTAGAACTGGTTACTTGAGACATGTGATGGATATGTTGGCTCCGGGATTACTTTCTCGCAGGGAGTCGAGGAAGGATCTCTGGGCGTTAATGATACAACATGTTTGTTAAATATAAACTGCAATTCTATACTCTTCTGAATGCTGCAAGATGCTTGGAGCTGCTTGAAGATGCTAGTCTTTGATAGGCTAGGCCTTCCCCTCTATTCTGGCATTCTTCAGTTCAGTCCATAGATACAACCCTTCCATTTGATACCTATGCATACTTAGTATAGATCTGATGCCTGCGAGTACTTTGGATGAGTACTCACGGTTGCTTTGCTACCCCTTTTCCCTTCTTCCTTCTTTTCGGTTGTTGCAACCAGATGGTGGATCCCTGGAGCCAGATGCCACCGCCGACGGATACTACTACATGGAGGCCGCCGAAGACCAGGAGTAGTTAGGACGTCCCAGGCAGGAGGCCTTGCCTCTTCGATCATTGTTGCTTTTGTGCTAGCCTTCTTAAGGGAGTCTTGTTTAACTTATGTCTGTACTCAGATATTGTTGCTTCCACTGACTCTTGTGTATCAAGCCATGTATTCGAGCCCTTGAGGCCCCTGGCTTGTAATATGAAGCTTGTATTATTTTATTTGTGTCTAGAGTTGTGTTGTGATATCTTCCCATGAGCCCTGATCTTGATCGTACACGTTTGCGTGTATGATTAGTGTACGGTCGAATCGAGGGCGTCACAAGTTGGTATCAGAGCCGACTGCCTATAGGAACCCCCTTTCCAAATCCTTGGCCGAAGTTGAGTATAGTCTTTGAAAAACTGTTTTACTAACATGGCTGTGTGGCTTACGGGCCCATGTCGCCAATGGGTGGTATTAGGATCTTTTACTCCTCGTCTATACTCTGGGACTCTGATCTCTCTTCTATTCGGGTTTAAATGATTTTGCTAAATCTAACATTAGGATCTTGTGATCACATCCACCCGGAGGTTTGTAATACCCCTTCCTCGAATTGAGGGCCAAGATCTGCTTCACAATGTTCACTGACCGCAGGATCCTTTTATCGAGGGCACCCTGCGTCATCACTTGCAAATTCCTCGCTCCTGAGGTTTTCCCTGATGTTGATGTAGCCTTTGCTATGTCCCGTTGTGGTATCCCTCCATCGCGTGCATGTGTGCCGCCTAGTATGTCTAGGGTGTTTCTCTTGTCCGAACTCATACGAGCAACGTGTAATTGGCTCTATATATGTAACGGTATGTCTTCAATGACTACTGCTTTGTACATACTGAGCCTTTGATCATTGTTCAGGTTACGTCAAGAATGACTGCATACACTTGCTCCACCCCTTGCTAAACTACCCCCCTGTTGCATTTCAGCAGGATGGTTAGAACCGCTGATCGTGGCCATGGTGGCAACAATCCACCACAGCCTAAACACATGGCCAGAATGATACACTACTAGGAAAAGGCTTATTAGTAGCGCACCTGTTTTGGCCATTAATGGCGCACTACAGGTGCGCCACTATCATCACGCCACTAGTAACATATACTAATGGCGCACCCCTGGTGCGCCATTAGTATACCAGACTATAGTGGCGCACCAGGCAGTGCGCCATTAGTAAGTCACACGGTGCGCCGTTAGTATGCCTCCCAGGGGGCCATATTTACCTTGTGCTCTGGGTTACTAATGGCGCACTAACAGATAATGCGCCACTAGTATTTTTTATAGCAGTGCGCCACTAATGTGCTGTATGGTGCGCCACTAGTATGAATATTAGGAATATTTTTTTTCTTTTCTGATATTTGCACAGATTACAAAATATATTACTGCACAGAATATAGATAGCAAAACATATAAACAGCAGATTCATCGAATACAATAGAAGATTAGTCTCCGAATACAATTCATCATATTAGCTAGTCTCCGAATTCAAAAGACCGAACAAAGTTAGAACATTACAAGTCTCGAGACCGCGAGTAGCGAGTTTGTCTTCACATTACAAGTCGATATCGATCATCTAAACTACCATCACATAGAAGAGAGCTGCGGTCATCACGATGAGCATCATCGCGATGAAACTGGTCTTCATCCGGTTCCTCCTCCGCTCCCTCCTCTCTCCCTCTAATCTCGCGTATCTAGCTTCCGCCTCCGCCCTAGTGGTGTACCCTTTGTAACTGTTACCGCTGAAACGGTGAACCTGTCTCTGACACTCCTCCCAGTCGTCGTAGACTCCGGGAACCTTACCCTTGTACACGACATACGACGGCATCTCTATGCACTAGCCAAACAAAACGTTAGTAGCAATTCACAGACAATACATAAGCAATATATAAGTATGCAACAAAAGGATCGGAAGAGAAAAGCAAGACATTAATAGCACGATTCATGGTCCTACTAATAAATAGCATCGATTACATATAAGTTGAACGACTGTCCAAACCAAAGAGACATACAAGTTCATTAAAGTTTAATTACAACATGAGCTAATCGATATTTCAGAACTACATAGCATCACTACTTTCGACTCGACTCAGGGACCGAAGCGTGGATGAAGCCGCCGTCTGTCGTGATGGTCATGAAATCGCGGGCGTTGTCAGCCTGCATTTGTAGCGTTGTTTCTATCTCACTGTTGGACGGTTGATATCAGAGGTAGAACTGCCCCGAGGTACGAAGGACATCTTGATGGATGATTTCCGCAAACTCCGACTGGATGCGAAAGAATTCTTGTCTGATGTCCGCGTCCTGGATTGCCGACAAGCGTGCGGCCCAATCTTTGAGATTATTTGGTAGCAGAAGGTGATTATGGTCCCGTACGATCGCCCGCATGTGATGGAGGGCGTAGTAGGCATCCTTCTGACCGCCAGGCGGCTGCTTGACGCAGGGGAATGTCGTATTGTGGGTGAACACGTGCTTGCCGTACCTATGAAT
Organism: Thinopyrum elongatum; assembly: GCA_011799875.1. Lineage (NCBI taxonomy): Eukaryota > Viridiplantae > Streptophyta > Magnoliopsida > Poales > Poaceae > Thinopyrum > Thinopyrum elongatum. The sequence continues at coordinate 631,066,977 of CM022303.1, forward strand.
TGGCCTGCTGAAGATGCCTCCAGATCTGGCGTAGCCGAGGAGAACATCATCAAGAACTTTCTTGATATTTGTGTAGTCTTTCTTCGACTGACAGTCCGAGTCGAAATACGTGGCCATGGAATATTTCGGGCTTAAGAGGATGAGTGTGCAATGTGTGTCACTGCACAAAACACGGAATGTTAGAAAAAAGAAGAACGATCGAAATCAAAGAAATCATATGTTACGGGGCGGTGAGGGGATGACTTACTCGGGAAAGTAAGGCACGAGGAAGTTATCCTTATCTGGGTTTGCCAGAATGACGCCTTCGAGGTATGAACTCGCGACTTGCCGGTCCCCAGCGCTGCCCAAGATGTTGGCACACATGTAGAAGGGGTCGACTATCACGATGTCCGGGGTCTTGTCTCTAATGATCCGCATCTCCATACTCAGCGAAAATAGCCGAACGAAGGTGTAGTGCAGCAGATGAAGGTTAAACATAGCGAAGATGTCATCAAACTGCAGGACGATCATACCCCCGATGGCTCTATCCACAAAGCCCTTGCCCTCTGGCACCTTGGCCATGAAAACCGGGTATGCCACATCATTCTCTCGGAGACGCCGCTTCTCCAAAGAAAGAACACTATCATGCAGACTCCGCATAGCACCGGTTGCAGCATTGAGCAGATTAGTCGGTAGCATCGGCCTACCCGCCACATGCACCCTCCTCGAGATATCCTTAGGTGAAGGTGGCCCGTCCTGAGCACGGATCGTACTCGGTGCCAGCTGGCTCGCACCCTTGTTACTCTTTCTTTTCTGTCCCTTCTTCTTCTACTGTAATGGGATCGAGTTCTGCTCAGAGACCGCCTTCTTGAGTGTGTTGGGGCTGATAATATTTCACACCTCGGCTATCTGAGGCTCGGTGAAGGTGACAGCTGGAGGTGTCTCCTGAGAACTGAACGCCAGACGACGCCTGTTGCAATTGGGTTTCTCCGTGGTACCAGCTAGATCGTCTTTTGCAGGGTTGGGTTCTTGAGAAGGAGGCCACAAGAATTCGTCACCGTACCCATGTTCGTTGAAGTACTTATCGACGTTGGTAAATGTACCGTCGTCGTCGTCGTCGTCGTCTGGATCCTGTGCCATATGCATGTCCGACATGTCCGGTAGCGTTGCGGGGGTCTTGCCAAGGCTTGGCGCCGGCACGACTAGCGGTGTTGTCTGTGGGGTGGTGTCCCCCGCCCCCAAACGAATCTGGCTCTTCGGCCAAAGCATGGGCCAGCTTATGCAGGCGCTGAGGGTCATCACATCATCTTCGTCGGCCCCATGGGGTCGATACGGAGGTAATATGTCATCGAAGCCCGGCAGCACCCGAACCAGTTGAACCCTATAAACGGTGGGTGGCATCTGATTACCGTGGAACACGCGGCTGCCCGGTTGAACGATTCTGCCCTTGGCGACATCGACCAACTCGTCGTTCACGAAGTGCAGAAGAGTGCACGGAACGTCGGCGGCGCCCTGCGAAAACAAGTAGGGCGTCAGGGATGCCCAGTCAAAGGCAAGGAGATGAAGTCATCGGCCGAGAGGCTTAATTAGTTACCGTGATGGCGTCGAGCTCGGCTAATGTCGAGGCACCGCCAACGGCGGGCGTGCAATTGACGGAGGGGCCACTTGCTGCCGAGGTGCCGGCCGGCGTATTCTTCCCACACTCGGGTGCATTAAGCTGCAATGCGGGCGCCGCCACGGGAGACACCAATGCCGCCTCCGCCGGAGACCCCAATGGCGCCGCCGCGGGAGACACCAATGCCGCCTCCGCCGGAGACACCAATGGCGCCGCCGGTGCATTGCGCGAGTTGCTGCCCGTGAAGCTGGGAATCGGGGGCGGCCCCTGTTGGCCGCCCGCCACCCACGCCTGCAGCCCAGAAACCAAGGTAGATACAATGGCGGTGATCATCGCTCCCAGTTGGTCTCGCACTTGCTCTTTGACCATCTCCGGAATCCGCACCACTTGTGCCTTGAGTTGTTGAACCTCGCGCTGCTGGCTTTCCGAGCTGGTCTTTCTCTCCTTTTGCCCAGCGGTATAGTATTCCGACCATTTCGTGGACAAGCCTTTGCTGGCCACACGACCAGCTGACGACGGCTTACTGAGCTTATCCTTGTTTTTCATTATGTTCAACGCCCTATTTATAGGGGTGTCGAAAGGGGAGCTCTGAGACGACCCCGCGCTACTGCTTTCAGTGTCCTGCGGAAGGAACGTGAACCATTTAGAAATTTGGCTTCATTAATTAGAATGCAACCATATGGAGCTAATTACGCGGGGGTGTATTCCTTAACAGAACACGCTCAAGTGCCTTGGTCTTCGGATCCGTGGTAAGCTCCTTGGTTACCAGGTCAATCTTGTACCGGGCCCTGACATAGTTCCTGGTCTACTTGTCACGGTATTTCTCGAAGCGCGGCGGTAGGCCTTGCTCGGCACGCTCCGCGTCCTCCTTGTCCCATATAGGTTCCGCCACTCTGTAACCGCCGGGACCGAGTTTGTGGACCCCTAAGTTCAAGTCCCGCATATCTTTCCCCCACTGACTTGATTCCTCGGATGCGTTGCTCTCGCACTTGATCTTGAACTCCCGGTAGTCATCTTCGCGGATCGAAGGATTTTTCTCCTTGATCTTCTCATAACTATCACCTTTTTCAATCATGCTCTTCACCGCGCCTCTCCAAGTAGCCAGGGCCTTGCTCATCTTCGTGAGGGCGGCACTGTTCACTTTATTCCCTGAGAGGCGTGTGTTTGCGAAGTCACCGGGGAACTTGTATCGTTCGTGCAGCTTCATGAAGAGGAGGTTGCGCAAATTCCCTCGGTCACGATGCCTTAGGTTCTCGGTGTTGATCGAGACGGTGCTCCGGAGAATGCACCCGAGCTGTCCCGCGTACCCCTTGACTAATTCTTTGGGCACCGTTGGATGCCCCTCGGAGGACACTTCAGTAAATTCCTCCTTGACGGTGCCGAGCACGTTCGGGCGCCGGTCCTTCCGTTGCCTCTTCGGTTGGCTGCCATCTGTGCGTGCGCTGCCATCATCAGTGGTGGCATCCTCGGCGGCACCATCAGTGGTGTCATCCCCGACGCCACTAGGGGTTGTGTAGTCAGGATCGGTGTCTTCCACGGCGTCCTCATAGCGCTGAGGTTCTTCCTCCATCTCCTGGGACAGCTCCCAGAATGCCTTGCCGCCCGAACCGCCGGCCTCATCGTTGTGGGCCATGTTTCGCTCTAAATAGGAAAAAAGTTTGGTCAAAAAGTTGGTTATTGTCAAGGAACAAGATCTCTAAGTTGACCAAATAACCTAATTCTCGAGGAATGTCGCCAAAAAGTTGGTTATTGTCAAGGAACAATTGAGAGATGTTTGTGATATTGCCTAGGTGTTTTGGGATGGAACCTGTTAGTGTGTTGTTCCTAAGGTCCAAATCCCTTCCTAACCCCCTTCTTCTTGTCTCCTCATTTAGGGTTTGTCGACCCCGAGGCATCCTAAAAGCTAAGCTTTTATCATTTAGGGTTTGTCGACGCCGAGGCACCCTAAAAGCCTAAGCTTTCATCATTTAGGTTTTTATCGACACCGAGGCACCCTAAAAGCCTAAGTTTTCATCATTTAGGGTTTATCGATGATGAGGCACCCTAAAAGAATATGTGGTATGGGCTTTTTTAGTAGGTCATCCTACCAGATTAGGGTTGATCGATGACGAGCAACTGACATTAGTAATAACTATGAGTTGATATCACACTTCTATATGTATAACACAAGAGGCAGTTGATCCTACTTAATTAAGTACTAAGATACCCCGGCCCATGCATTAGTCACAAGTACCCCATATGTCCTATTTTTAGCAAAGTCATGCTAAAATTCACGGAAAATTTCAGCATGACCTTTGCTGAAAATAGGACATATGGAGTACCCGAATTTGCCGGAATGGAAGTTAATCGACATTCCGGCAAACTCAAGGGCCTCTCGGGTGGACAAGGCAAAATCATTATCCCAGGTGGACAAGGCAAAATCATTTTCTGGGCACTAGTTTAACTGAATTTGAGGAGTATCATGTTTACGGAAACATTTGCAAACAAAGATAATGGCAGTAAAACATCCATGCTGAGTATGACATCCATCTTGTGCATTCATATGGTGCGAAATCTGAATACTTACAGCATTACAAAAAATGATAGGATTTCTTGGTCATATAGTATACTTATAGCGAAAAAAATTGTACAGTTAGTGTATACATATAAATTTAAACGCATATGCATTAGTATAAGATAATCTCAAAGCACAGGCCGTAGTAAATATAAGGATAGTATATTCGGGTGGTTGGTTGGTGATCATTTAATTGGACGAGGCTCTGTTCTTAACGGCGAGGAGGAGGAAGAAGACTCAAGTTCATCGTCTGAATGGTGGAAATGACTGCATCTAAGGTATTAAATTTTTATGTTGTTGAGTTAGAGATTAGATGTTATTTATAAGCGTAGTTGGCTTTCATTAGTAACTTGTTCAAAAAATCATCAGGATGTGGTAGAGTCACCTAGATCTGCAGAGGAAACAGAGAAGAGAGATTGTATACCCGCTGATGGCTTTACTAGTAGTAAACCAATAGATCTTGTTAAGGATTCTTGCCCATTAGAAGAATCTCAAAGCAGTAAAGCAGAGTGATGTGGTAGTGGAAACAGGGTTAAAGAATAGGTCAGATTCGGGCCACTATATCTTCACAAGTTGTATCATGCACTTACTGTGGATCAACAGGAAGTAATAAGAAAGATGGGACTTGAAGGAGTAGAGTGGACTAACAAGTTAGTGCACACAGACCTAAATCATTCAGCTTGGCTAATGCTGAATGTCATGCCTGAGGACCGTGCTTTGATAATCGGCGCTTCTGATTGTGATATAGTTCATATTACTGAGGCTGCAGTCGCAAACATAACAGGGAACAGGATGGGTGGGTCATCAACTATTCAAGTGTGTGAAGGTGTTCCAATGTCTAGTGAAATAAAGACTGTCCGAAGCATACTAAAGCTCCCTGATGTATCTGAAGAAATATCAGTATCTGAACTTGTTGCAATGCTTCTGGTAGAAACTAAGAAGGTGTGGAAATAAAATGATGATGATGCTGCGCGAACACAGAGAGCATTTGCAATGCTTTATCTTTCTATCGCACTTGGTCCTGGTGAGAAAAAAACTCGAATCAATTTGAAGAAGGTGGCAATACCAGGGGAGGGTTCGCGGTGCTCCTCGGCTCGGCTCCGGTCCGGTTCGTCGACGTATCCGACGGAGACGACATAGACGCTCGTGCTGGATTTCTCCGGCCTACTTCGGTGCTCGACGGCGTGGAGACGGAGACGCGTCGGGGTGGGGTCGGAGGGGGAGGAAGGGGAGGATGGGGAGACGGAGGCGGCGGGGGCGCGGGGGCGGTGGCGCACGTAGGGGCGGCGGCGCAGTGGGTCGGAGGGGGAGGATGGGGAGAGGGAGGCGGCGGGGGCGCGGGGGCGGCGGCGGAGTGGGTCGGGGCGGCGGCGCAGTGGGGGGGCTGAGAGAGATGTGAGATTGGGGATTTTAGTGGGGGGAGGGATAGCAATGGCGCACCACCTAGCGGTGCGCCATAAGTAACTTTTTTTTTGGATAGCAATGGCGCACCACCTAGCGGTGCGCCATTAGTAATTTTTTTTTGGGTTTTTAGTTGCATTCATTTATGAATATGAAAAAATATCATCAAATTTGAAAAAATATTCATGAATTCAAAAGGTGCCCATGAAATTTAAGCAGGAAAAGGAACACTGAAAAATAAAATACAAGAATAAATATAAATAAAAATTTGTATATCAATGGCGCACCTCATTCGGGTGCGCCATAAATGCCTTCATAGCAATGGCGCACCCGCCCCTGGTGCGCCATTACTAACTTTTTTTTTTTGGATTTTTAGTTGCATCTAATAATTTTTTAGAAAATGACGATCAAATTTGAAAACATTTATGAATGTGGAAAAATATCATCATATTTCAAAACATTTATGAAAAAATATGAATATGAAAAAATATCATCAAATTTGTTATTTGATTTTTTTTTGGAGTTTTAGTTGCATCTAATAATTTTTTAGAAAACATTTATGAATATGAAAAAATATCATCAGATTTCAAAATATTCATGAATTCAAAAAGTGCCGCCCATTTCCATATGTCGAAATACAATCGAGAAATGAAGACTACGATTTAAATACAATCGATCTTAGCTAGCTATCTTTTCACAATCTTCTTCTTGCCCTTCTTTTTCGCAAATGGAGTTCTTGTGTTGAACGGACGTCCTTTAGGTAGGGTGGTCCTGCTTCTTCTTGTGGTGTATGGCACTTCATCGTCGTCGTCATGTTCCATCTTCGGGTCGCCGTACTTGTCGAAGTCTTGCTCATTGGCGACTCCATCCATTCCGATGATCTTCCTTTTGCCTCTCCTCACGACAACACGACTGGGCTTTGACGGGTTGGTAATGAAGATGCATTGGTCCACTTGGGAAGCCAGTACCCATGTCTCATTTTTCGCGGTGACGTTTGCACCCGCGGTCTTGGATTTGGCTTCGGGTATAACCATGGTGGTGAAATACCGGTCTTCTTTTAGGACGCTCTTGGCCCATCTGACACAGAACATCGGGACCTTCTCTCCAGCGTAGCTCAGCTCCCAGATCTCCTCGATCCTTCCGTAGTATCTGTCCTTGTTGTTACCGGTGTAGGATTCCATCGTTACCTCAGAGTTCTGATAACCATCGCTCTTCATGTCCTTGTCCTCGGTGTAGAATGTGTAGCCGTTGATATCGTACGCCTCATAGGTCATCAGGTTGTGCTCGGCGCCCTGTGACAAGGCGAATATGAGTTTTTCTTCCGCGGAAGAATCCTCATGTAAAGGGTACGACAGAAGCTTCTCCTTGAACCAACGCATGAAACATGAGTTGTGCTCTTTGATTATATCTCCGTCCGTCCTCTGTTGGCCTCGGTCATTGTACGTCTTCTCAATAAAGGTTTTGTGCTCTACCACCCAAGGATCGACCACGTCTATGTGTTGTAGCGGGACTAGGTTTGCTCTTTCAAAGTCGGCGAGTCGACCCTCGAAGTCGACATGCATTTCGCGGCGACCATCGCGGTGACCCCATCCAGCGAGCCTGCCGAGGTGCCTGTTGACGGGCAGACCAACGGGGTTCTCGATGCCGAGATAATTTGTGCAGTAGGAGATGCACTCTTCGGTCAGAAAGCCCCTGGCTATGCTTCCCTCTGGACGTGACATGTTGCGAACGTATCCTTTGATGACACCATTCATCCTTTCGAACGGCATCATGCTGTGTAGGAACGTCGGCCCGAGTTGGATGATATCCTCCATGATATGGACCAGCAGATGCACCATAACATCAAACAATGCGGGCGGGAAGTACATCTCAAGCTCGCATAGTATCACCACAATCTCTTCCTGTAGCCTTCTGAGTTGCCTCACGCCAACCGACTTCCGAGAGATGACGTCGAAAAAGTTGCATAGGCCAAATAGCGTTTCACGGATGTGCGCGTCCATGATCCCACGGATTGCAGCTGGAAGTATCTGCGTCATCAGCACGTGACAGTCGTGAGACTTCATCCCGCTGAACTTCTGCTTCGCTGAGTCTAGGTATCTGCTTATCTTCCCCGCGTAACCGTAAGGAAGTTTTACTCCTATGAGGCAGGTGAAAAACTACTCGATCTCCTCCTGACTTAGAGTGAAGCACGCGGGAGGGCAGTCATTTCCGATCTTCTTGGCCTTTTTGCCTTTGCGACGACTTTCCGTGTCCGTCACCTCATCATCATTAGCGTGAAGCTCCTCCCTGATGCCCATTGATTTCAAGTCTGCCCTTGCTTTCGGCCCATCTTTGGTCCTCTCTGGCATGTTGAGCAGGGTACCAAGCAGACTCTCGCACACGTTCTTCGTGATATGCATGACATCAAGGCTGTGAGGCACACGGAGGATCTTCCAATACGGCAAGTCCCAGAAAACCGACCTCGTTTTCCATACCTTCAGCAGCGGCTCTGGCGCCTTTCGCTTCTTTCCCGGCGGTGGGCACTCTTTCCAATTTTTCAACAGCTCGTCTATTTCCTCGCCGCTCCTCGTACGCGGGCGTCTTCGGGGTTCGGTTTCACCATCGAACAGATCCTTGCGTTTTCTCCATGAGTCATCATCGCGAAGCCACCTTCGATGTCCCATGAACATGGTTTTCGAAGACCCGGGATCTCTATCTAGCTGGCGATACGTTGTGTCATCCATGCACCTGACACATGCACGAAATCCGTGGACCACCTGCCCCGCGACATATCCGTAACCGAGATAGTCTTGCACCGTCGTGAGCAGTGCGGCTCTCATAGGGAAATATTCTTTCTCTGCGGCGTCCCACGTATTGGCTGGTGTTTTCCACAGCGTGTCTAGCTCCTCTTTCAGCAGCCCCAGATACAGATTGATGTCGTTCCCTGGTTGTTTCGGCCCTTCAATTAGCATACTCATAAGAATGTACTTCCTCTTCATGCACTTCCAGGGGGGAAGGTTGTACATCCACACAAACACAGGCCAGGTGCTATGTGTGCTTCTTTGGCTGCCAAACGGATTGACTCCATCGGTGCTCGCGCCCAGCACGATGTTCCTTGGATCGTCCCCAAAATCTGGGTATTTGAAGTTCAACGCTTGCCACTGGCTCGCATCCTTAGGGTGACTCAGCATCTTGTCTTTTTTATTTATCTCCGGATCATTTCCGTCATCTTCTCGCTTCTTCTCCTCCCTATCCGCGTGCCAACGCAGGAGCTTTGCTGCCTTAGGGTCCACGAAATACCGCTGTAGACGAGGAGTGATCGGAAAGTACCACACCACTTTTCGAGGAGCTTTCTTCCTCTTCTTGTATCGAGTGACGCCGCACACCGGACATATGGTAGACTCCGCGTGCTTGTCCCGATAAATGATGCAATCGTTCATGCACACATGGTATTTCACGTGCGGTAAATCCAGAGGACACACGATTTTCTTCGCCTCCTCGAAACTGGTCGGGCACTTGTTCCCCTTGGGAAGACGTTCGTGCCAGAATGACATGTTCTCGTCGAAGCATGCGTCGGTCATTTTGTGTTTTACCTTCATCTCCAGAGCCATGAGCGTTACTTTCAGGCGGGTATCCTTGGGCCTACATCCTTCATACAATGGAGTAACCGCGTCTATCTCCAGTTGATCCAGCTTGGCTTTCTCTCGGGCGGCAGCTCTTGCGTTATCCGTCTGCTTGAGAAGCAGCTCTTGAATATGAGGGTCCTGCACCCAGCCCATCGATGGTCCATCGTCGTCTGCTCCGACATCTTCATCTTCATGATCATGCCCTTCGTCTTGATCTTCCTCATCATCATGTCCGGCATCTTCTACATGATGACTATGTACTGCATCACCGTCGTGATCATGTCCTGGAGATTCTTCGTCTTCTCGCCCGCCCTCGCCGTCGCGGTTGTCTTGCTGCCCTTCCTCATTTCTTGCCCGGCCCCCAAGGACGACTTCATAGTCATCTTCATCACCTTGCCACCGATAGTCATCCATGAAACCACGCAAGAGCAGGTGGTCCCGCACCCGTTCGGAATCCGGGTCCGTAATAAGGCTCTTCAGCTTGCATCTTCGACACGGACATCTTATCTCCGTCTCGTTCTTTTGAAGCATCTCGGCCTTCGCGGAGCTCAAAAACCAATTCACGATGCCTTCGGTCATCGTCCGGACCATGGTCGCCTGCGGGGTAGAGCAAAACGATATTTTAGAACCAAGAAAAAATTTGGCATGACTTTGCCTAAAAATAGGACCAAAAAGAATTCATAGTGCCAAATTCTCGCTGAAACGGAAATGAATCAACATTCCGGCAAAATATTGGCAACTATCGCATTTCAAATACCGGTACCTACAAACACAAACATATGCAACACCACAAACATATGCAACACCACAAACATACGTAGATCAAGGCCATAAAAAGTGCATGTGCACGTTGTTGGAGGGAGAAAAAAGTAGATCTACAACATAATTAAAGAAAGCTTTCCCCTTACTTACCTATCAAAAAAAGGTAATTTAACCACTTAATTTGGGTGAATCTATGGTGCAAATGAGGTGAGGAGGAGGAGGCAGCCGAGACAAGCTTGGAGGAGGAGGTGGAGAGAATGAAGTGGGGAAAGTGAGTGTGGTAGGTGGCTGTCCAAAATATCTAGCTAGTCTCAGGTTACTAATGGCGCACCACCTAAAAATGCGCCATTAGTAACCCTGGTTACTAATGGCGCACTAGTTAGGGGTGCGCCATTACTAGTTTTGCAAAAATATATATATATATATATATAATTGTTAGTAGTGGCGCACCGTGGTTGTGGTGCGCCATTACTAGTTTGAACTAGTAATGGCGCACTTCACACAGGTGCGCCATTACTAGTTTTAAAAAAAAGTAAAAAAAAATGTTAGTAGTGGCGCACGGAGCGTGTGGTGCGCCATTAATAGTTAAAACTAGTAATGGCGCACTGTGCGCTGGTGCGCCATTAATAGTTTTGGAAAAATAAAAAAAAATAAAATTTGCTAGTAATGGCGCACCGTGTGTCTGGTGCGCCATTAGTAATGAGGACACTAATGGCGCACCTGTATCTGGTGCGCCACTGCTATATAGCAGTGGCGCACCACATACATGGTGCGCCATTAATGTCAATATCAGCTATACATGGTGCGCCATTAACCTGTATTTTCGAATTAAAAGTAATTTCAGAATATTGTTTAAAACTTTGAAAAATAGTAGAAAATAAACCGTAACTCCGATGAAAAAGTTTTATACATGAAAGTTGTCAGAACGACAAGAAAAATTCGAATTCGCAGTCCGTTCGTCTGTCACACGTCCCTAGCATAGCGAACATGCAACCTCCCCCTCCGATTCATCTGTCCAAAAATGCCAAACTTCGGGAAAACTTTCCCGGATGTTATCCCCCTTCACCGGTATCGTGTAACACTGCCTTAGAACACCTCTAGCTGTGCCTGTTGTCATGTCATGCATCTGTTCGCTTTATATTTACTGTTTCTTCCCCCTCTTCTCTCCGGAAGACCCCGAGACCGCTGCTGATGCTGCCACTGTGATCGCCTATGTCGACGACGACCCTTCTCCCTTTTCTGCAGAGCTTCCAGGCAAGCCCCCCCTTGATCACTCCGATATCGCCCATTCCATTCTCTCTCATGCTTGCATTAGATTTTGCTACTGTTATTGTTTGCTCCTATTCTGATGCATAGCCTGCTTTTGTAACCTGCTCATTGTACCTTTCTTGCTTATCCTAAACTGCTTAGTATAGGTTGGTTAGTGATCCATCAGTGACCCCGACCTTGTCCCTGTTGCCCCTGCTTCATCATCAATGACTCGATCAACGTGATCGATGACCAGAGACCGACACATCACTTCACCCCCTTAGTTGTACGACTCTGCATAGTTACTATCGAGTGCCGAGGGTTATACCTCATAACGCACTCCTGATGATAACTCTGTAGTGTAGCTATTCGGTCGTGGTCACCGAGGGTGATTCCTCCTTCAACACTCCCGATACGACTCTGCCTTGCAACCCCTCAAGTGTGAACCTCGAGGGTGATTCCTCCTATGTTCACCTTGATGATTACATCGAGTGGAATCCACCGAGGGTGATTCCTTGGGGTTTCCCCCTTGATGTTTGGACACACGGTTACCTTGACTTTACTTGAGACCTTTGTGAAAGTCGGGCGGGCCCGGAGAGCACCCGAGGAGTTATGGTGGTGGCTGGCTGTTTAGCGGTATCACCCAGGAGGGGGTGGTAGCTCCGGACTTGTCCCGACAGCCGTCACTTCTTTTAATAATGCACTAACAGGTTTGGGTATTTGTTCTGAGTTGGCCACTGGCCTTTACGCACTAACCACCACGCGGGAATAGTTATGGGCCTCGGCGTCGTTGTATCACCCGAAGCTTTGTCAGACGTCCAGTTCAGCATTATGGCCGGGCCGGATCGCGCCATCCAGGCAGAGGTGGTGCTAGTATCCCCTTGCGCACAACGACCCGGAGTGCAACGGGCGATGGGCCCAAGACCCCGGAGTGCTTAGGATGTAGACCGGCGGGGACCTCTCTACTGAGCCTAGGTAGGGCTGCGACGTGTTGATCTTCTGAGGCCGGGCATTGACTCAGAAAAGTGTGTCCGGCCAGAGTAATCAAGCGTGCTGGGTAACGTGGTGCACCCCTACGGGGAAGTTATCTATTCGAATACTGTGTCCACAGTAATGGACGTTCAGACTTGTATCCTGATCTATTACAACTAGAACTGGTTACTTGAGACATGTGATGGATATGTTGGCTCCGGGATTACTTTCTCGCAGGGAGTCGAGGAAGGATCTCTGGGCGTTAATTTTACAACATGTTTGTTAAATATAAACTGCAATTCTATACTCTTCTGAATGCTGCAAGATGCTTGGAGCTGCTTGAAGATGCTAGTCTTCGATAGGCTAGGCCTTCCCCTCTATTCTGGCATTTTGCAGTTCAGTCCATAGATACAACCCTTCCATTTGATACCTATGCATACCTAGTATAGATCTGATGCCTGCGAGTACTTTGGATGAGTACTCACGGTTGCTTTGCTACCCCTTTTCCCTTCTTCCTTCTTTTTGGTTGTTGCAACCAGATGGTGGATCCCTGGAGCCAGATGCCACCGCCGACGGATACTACTACATAGAGGCCGCCGAAGACCAGGAGTAGTTAGGAGGTCCCAGGCAGGAGGCCTTGCCTCTTCGATCGTTGTTGCTTTTGTGCTAGCCTTCTTAAGGCAGTCTTGTTTAACCTATGTCTGTACTCAGATATTGTTGCTTCCGCTGACTCTTGTGTATCAAGCCATGTATTCGAGCCCTTGAGGCCCCTGGCTTGTAATATGAAGCTTGTATTATTTTATTTGTGTCTAGAGTTGTGTTGTGATATCTTCCCGTGAGCCCTGATCTTGATCGTACACATTTGCGTGTATGATTAGTGTACGGTCGAATCGGGGGCGTCACAAGTTGGTATCAGAGCCGACTGCCTGTAGGAACCCCCTTTCCAAATCCTTGGCCGAAGTTGAGTATAGTCTTTGAAAAACTGTTTTACTAACATGGCTGTGTGGCTTACGGGCCCACGTCGCCAATGGGTGGTATTAGGATCTTTTACTACTCGTCTATACTCTGGGACTCTGATCTCTCTTCTATTCGGGTTTAAATGATTTTGCTAAATCTAACATTAGGATCTTGTGATCACATCCACCCGGAGGTTTGTAATACCCCTTCCTCGAATTGAGGGCCAAGATCTGCTTCACAATGTTCACTGACCGCAGGATCCTTTTATCGAGGGCACCCTGCGTCATCACTTGCAAATTCCTCGCTCCTGAGGTTTTCCTTGATGTTGATGTAGCCTTTGCTATGTCCCGTTGTGGTATCCCTCCATCGCGTGCATGTGTGCCGCCTAGTATGTCTAGGGTGTTTCTCCTGTCCGAGCTCATACGAGCAACGTGTAATTGGCTCTATATATGTAACGGTATGTCTTCAATGACTACTGCTTTGTACATACTGAGCCTTTGATCATTGTTCAGGTTGCGTCAAAAATGACTGCATACACTTGCTCCACCCCTTGCTAAACTACCCCCCTGTTGCATTTAAGCAGGATGGTTAGAACCGCTGATCGTGGCCATGGTGGCAACAATCCACCACAGCCTGAACACATGGCCAGAATGATACATCAGTTGAGCTGAATCGCCAGTTCATGGTAGGGGTCATGGCTCAGTTTTCGTGTCCCAATATGAATCAGCAACCAGCTCCAGTGACACTACAATACTTGGCGCGCCTCAACCCTGTCATCTACTGCAGCTCAACTCAGCCCCTTGATGCTGATGACTGGCTCATTGACATCACTTTCGAGTTGGAGTCTGCTGATGTAGCCCCTGCCAACTATGTCACCTTCACGGCTTACTATCTGAAAGGTTCCGCTGCTCAATGGTGGGACAGCCACAGGCGTTCCTTACCTGTTGGAACCTCTACCAATTGGCCGGAATTCCAAGCTGCATTCCGCGGGCCAATGTCAAACCACCATGGTTAGTCACAATGTCCCTATTGAAATTGAAGGATTGGAATTCCATGTTTCCCCCATTGTTTTGAAGTCATCCAATATCGACCTCATTTTGGGAATGGAATGGTTGAAAACACATACCGCTTCTATCATTTGTGTCACTAAAACCGTCCATCTACTACATCCTTCAAGTGAGATAGTAAACTACCATGCTCATCTTGTTCGTACTGCCGAAGCACGGATTTATTCCTTGAATGCGATAAACGCTTCTCCTAATGTGAGAATCGAAAACGCTCCTGTCGTTTGTGAATTCCAGAATGTCTTTCCAAAAGAACTACCCAGTCCATGACCTTGAACTTGTTCCAGTTAAGTTTGCACTGAAGTTGTGGCAGCATTTCCTTCTTGGTAATCGTTGCGAGATCTTCACCGATCATCAAAGTCAGAAGTATCTGTTTACTCAGCTGGATCTGGATCTCCGAAAGCAGCGATGTATGGAAACAATCAAAGACTATGACTACGGTATTTCTTATACCCCTGGCAAGGCTAATGTCATGGCCGATGCCCCGAGTCGCAAGTCTTATAGCAACAACTACAAGGCTTATAAAGCTGAACCCCTGCAAGATGATCTCACTTACAGAGAGCATCCAATCCGCGTTCTCGTTCAAGCTGAATGTCGCACCCGTCTGAGGGCTATCATATTACTTAAGTTCAGTGGTCAAATCCTTCTGAAGATGAAGCCACTCGGGAACTCAAGGATCGTCTTCGAGATGAATACCCCGTTTTTTCTACTACCTCCTAAAATCTCGAGACGAGATTTCTTGTAGTGGAGGAGATTTGTAATGCCCGAATAATTAAGCTACAGTAATCCCCTGCTAATGATGCCATGTCATCATTTTCACTGTTGCTAAATCCCCCTTTGATTCCATCCGGTTCAAATTCAAATTTAAAATAAAGTCAAAAATAAAAGTTTTCAAATGCCAAAACTAAAAATGTGCAAATTGTGGAAAATAATTTATAAGTATTATTAGTGAAGAAACAAAGTTTTTATAAAATGTTTAAGTGCTCAAAATTAATTAAAACAGTGGCTTAAATAATTATGTAAATGCCTTTTATAATTTCTAAAATATCAAACTAATTTATTTGAGTCGCAAACTTTTTGTGGCAGAGGGTTAAACTAATTAGGTCTTGGTCTCATATTTTTATTAATCTAAAATAGTGTAAAAATATAAATAAAACAGTAAAACTAAAAAGAAAATAAAAGAAAAGCAAAATAGAAAAATAAAAGCAGTAGGCCTTTTCCCCCTCTCCCTGGGCCACTAGGCCCAGCTAGCTCCCACAGGCCAGCCCACTTCCCCCCACTTGTCTCCCTCCTCTCGCTACAGTGGGGTCGGAGGGGAGGAAAAGGCGGAAGGATGGGGAGACCGGAGGCGCGGGGGCGCGGGGGTCGGTGGCCGTCCGTAGGGCGGCGGCCAAGTGGGGGTCGGAGGGGGAGGATGGTCGTGTAGTAGGTAGCGGCGGGGGCGCGGGGTGCGGCGGCGAGTGGGTCCGGGGCGGTCGGCGGCAGTGGGGGGGCTGAGAGAGATGTGAGATGGGATTTTAGTGGGGGGAGGGGATAGCATGGCGCACCACCTAGCGGTGCCCATAAGTAACTTTTTTTTTGGATAGCAATGGCGCCCACACTAGAGGGTCGCCATTAGTAATTTTTTTTGGGTTTTTATTTGCTTCATTTATGAATTGAAAAAATTCATCAAATTTGAAAAATATTCATGAATTCAAAGGTGCCCATGAAATTTAAGCAGGAAAAGAGCACTGAAAAATAAAATACAAGAATAAATATAAATAAAAAATTTGTATTCAATGGCGCACCTCATTCGGGTGCGCCATAAATGCCTCCAAGCAATGGCGCACCCCCCCCTGGTGCAGCCATACTAACTTTTTTTTTTGGATTTTAGTTGCATCTAAATTTTTTTAGAAAATGACGATCAAATTTAAAAACATTTTATGAATGTGGAAAAAATATCATCATATTTCAAAACATTTTGAAAAAATTGATATAAAAAAATATCATCAAATTTGTTATTTTTGATTTTTTTTGGAGTTTGTTGCATCTATATTATTTTTAAAAACATTTATGAATATGAAATAATCATCAGATTTCAAAATTCATGAATTCAAAAAGTGCCGCCCATTTCCATATGTCGAAATACAATCGGAAATAAGCTATACGATTTAATACAATCGATCTTAGCTAGCTATCTTTTCACAATCTTCTTCTTGCCCTTCTTTTTTCGCAAATGAGTTCTTGTGTTGAACGGACGTCCTTTAGGTAGGTGGTCCTGCTTCTTCTTGTGGGTGTATGGCACTTCATCGTCTTCGTCATGTTCCATCTTCGGTCGCCGTACGTGCGAAGTCTTGCTCATTGGCCGACTCCATCCTTCCGATGATCTTCCATTTTGCCTCTCCCTCACGCCAACACGACTGGGCTTTGAGACGGGTTGGTAATGAAGATGCATGGTCCACTTGGGAAGCAGTACCCATGTCTCATTTTTTCGCGGTGACGTTTGCACAACCCGCGGTCTTGATTTTGGCTTCGGTATAACCTGGTGGTGGAAATACCGGTCCCTTCTTTTAGGAGCTCTTGGCCCATCTGACACAGAACAGTCGACTTCTCTCCAAAGCGTAGCTCAGCTCAGATCTCCTCGATCCTTCCGTAGTATCTGTCCTTGTTGTTACCGGTGTAGGAGTTCCATCGTTACACTCAGAAGTTCTGATAACCATCGCTCTTCATGTCCTGTCCTCGGTGTAGCAGTGTACCGTTGATATGTACGTACGCCTCATATGTCATCAGGTTGTGCTCGGCCCCTGTGACAAGCGAATATGAGTTTTTTCTTCCGCGGAAGAATCCTCATGTAAAGGGTACGACGGAAGCTCTCCTTGAACCAACGCATGAAACATGAGTTGTGCTCTTTGATTATCTCCGTCCGTCCTCTGTTGCCTCGGTCATTGTACGTCTTCTCATAAAGGTTTTGTGCTCTACCACCCAAGGATCGACCACGTCTATGTGTTGTAGCGGGACTAGGTTTGCTCTTTCAAAGTCGCGAGTCCGACCCTCGAAGTCGACCTGCATTTCGCCCGACCATCGCGGTGACCCCATCCAGCGAGCCTGCCGATGTCTGTGACGGGCAGACCAACGGGTTCTCGATGCCGAGATAATTTGTGCAGTAGAGATGCACTCTTCGGTCATAAAGCCCCTGGCTATGCTTCCCTCTGGACGTGACATGTTGCGAACGTATCCTTTGATGACAACCATCCATCCTTTCAACGGATCATGCTGTGTAGGAACGTCGGCCCGGTTGGATGATATCCTCATCTCATGAATTGGACCAGCAATGCACCCATAACATCAAACAATGCGGGCGGAAGTACATCTCAAGCTCGCATAGTATCACCACAATCTCTTCCTGTAGCCTCTGAGTTGCCTCACGCCAACCGACTTCCAGAGAGATGACGTCGAAAAGTTGCATAGGCCAAATAGCGTTTCACGGATGTGCGCTCCATGATCCCAACGGATTGCAGCTGGAAGTATCTGCTTCATCAGCACGTGACAGTCGTAGACTTCATCCCGCCCGAAACTTCTGCTTCGTGAGTCTAGTATCTGCTTATCTCCCGCGTAACCGTAAGGAAGTTTTACTCCTATAGGCAAGGTGAAACTACTCGATCTCCTCCGACTTAGAGTGAAGCACCGTGAGGGCAGTCATTTCCTATCTTCTTGGCCTTTTTGCCTTGGCGACACTTTCCCGTGTCCGTCACCCTCACATCATCATTAGCGTGAACTCCTCCCTGATGCCCATTGATTTCAAGTTGGCCCTTGCTTTCGGCCCATCTTTGGTCCTCTCTGGCATGTTGGAGCAGGGTACCAACAGACTCTCGCACACGTTCTTCGTGATATGCATGACATCAAGGCTGTAGGCACACTGGAGGATCTTCCAATACGGCAAGTCCCAGAAAACCGACCGTTTTCCATACCTATCCTTCAGCAGCGGCTCTGGCGCCTTTCGCTTCTTTCCGCCCGGGCTGTGGCACTCTTTCCAATTTTTCAAACAGCTCGTCTATTTTCCCGCCCTCCTCGTACTCGGCGTCTTCGGGTTTCGGTTCACCATCGAACAATCCTTGCGTTTTCTCATGAGTCTCATCGGAAGCCCACCTTCGATGTCCCATGAACAGTTTTTCGAAGACCCGGATCTCTATCTAGCTGGCGATACGTTTGTCATCCATGCACCGACACATGCACGAAATCCGTGGACCACCTGCCCCGCGACATATCCGTAACCGAGATAGTCTTGCAACCGTCGTGAGCAGTGCGGCTCTCATAGGAATATTCTTCTCTGCGCGTCCCACGTATTGTCTGGTGTTTTCCACACGCGTGGTTAGCTCCTCTTTCAGCACTCCCCAGATAAAGATTGATGTCGTTCCCTGTTTGTTTCGCCCTTCAATTACATACTCATAAGAATGTACTTCCTCTTCATGCACTCCAGGGGGGAGGTTGTACATCCACACAAACACGGCCAGGTGCTAGTGTGCCTTCTTGGCTGTGCCAAACTTGACTCCATCGGTTCTCGCGCCCAGCACGATGTTCCTGGATCGTCCCCAAAATCTGGGTATTTGAAGTTCAACCTTGCCACTGGCTCGCATCCTTAGGTTGACTCGCATCTTCTCTTTTTTATTTATCTCCGGATCATTTCCGTCATCTTCTCGCTTCTTCTCCTCCCTATCCGCGTGCCAACGCGGAGCTTTGCTGCCTTAGGGTCCACGAAATACCGCTGTAGACGAGGAGTGATCGGAAAGTACCCACACACACTTTTCGAGGAGCTTTCTTCCTCTTCTTGTATCGAGTGACGCCGCACCCGGACATTATGGTAGACTCCGCGTGCTTGTCCCGATAAATGATGCAACGTTCATGCACACATGGTATTTCACGTGCGGTAAATCCAGAGGAACACGATTTTTCTTTCGCCTCCTCGAAACTGGTCGGGGCACTTGTTCCCCTGGGAAAACGTTCGTGCCAGAATGACATGTTCTCGTCGAAGCATGCGTCGGTCATTTTGTGTTTTTACTTCATCTCCAGAGCCATGAGCGTACTTTCAGGCGGGTATCCTTGGCCTACATCCTTCATACCATGGAGTAACCGCGTCTATCTCCAGTTGATCCAGCTTGGCTTTCTCTCGGGCGGCAGCTCTGCGTTACCCGTCTGCTTGAGAAGCATCTCTTGAATATGAGGGTCCCCGCACCCAGCCCATCGATTGTCCATCGTCGTCTGCTCCGACATCTTCATCTTCATGATCATGCCCTCGTCTTGATCTTCCTCACATCAGGTCCGGCATCTTCTACATGATGACTATGTACTGCATCACCGTCGTGATCATGTCCTGGAGATTCTTCTCTTCTTCTCTCTCGCCCGCCCTCGCCGTCGCGGTTGTCTTCTGCCCTTCCTCATTTTCTTGCCCGGCCCCCAAGGACGACTTCATAGTCATCTTCATCACCTTGCCACCGATAGTCATCCATGAACCACCAGACAGGGGGTTCCCGCCCCCGTTCGAATCCGGGTCCGTAATAAGGCTCTTCAGCTTGGCATCTTCTTCACACGGACATCTTATCTCCGTCCGTTCTTTGGAAGCATCTCGGCCTTCGCAGCCTCAAAAACCAATTCACGATGCCTTCGGTCTCGTCCGGAACCATGGACGCCTGTCGGGGTAGAGCAAAACGATATTTTAACAAAGAAAAATTTGGCATGACCTTTGCCTAAAAATAGGACCAAAAAGAATTCATAGTGCCATTCTCTCTGAAACGGAAATGAATCAAATTCCTTTCCGGCAAAATATGGCAACTATCGCATTTCAAATACCGGTACCTCAAACACAACATATCAACACCACAAACATATGCAACCCACAAACATACGTAATCAACGGCCAAAAAGTGCATGTGCACGTTGTTGGAGGGAGAAAAAAGTAGATCTACAACATAATAAAGAAATCTTTCCCTTACTTACCTATCAAAAAAGGTAATTTAACCACTTAATTTTGGTGAATCTATGGTGCAAATGAGGTGAGGAGAGGAGGCAGCCGAGACGCTTGGAGGAGGAGGTGGAGAAATGAAGTGGGGAAGTGGTGTGGTAGGTGGCTGTCCAAAAATTCTAGCTAGTCTCAGGTTACTAATGGCGCACCACCTAAAAATGCGCCATTGTAACCCTGGTTACTAATGGCGCACTAGTTAGGGTGTGCGCCATTACTAGTTTTGCACAAAAAATATATATATATATATATCTTTTAGTAGTGGCGCACCGTGGTTGTGGTGCGCCATTACTAGTTTGGAACTAGTAATGGCGCACTTCACACAGGTGCGGCCATTCTATTTTTAAAAAAAAGTAAAAAAATGTTAGTAGTGGCGCACGAGCTGTGGTTGCCGCCATTAATAGTTAAAACTAGTAATGGCGCACTGTGCCGCTGGTGCCCATTATAGTTTTGGAAAAATAAAAAAATAAAATTTGCTAGTAATGGCGCACCGTGTGTCTGGTGCGCCATTAGTAATGAGACACTAATGCGCACCTGTATCTGGTGCGCCACTGCTATATAGCAGTGGCGCACCACATACATGGTGCGCCATTAATGTCATCTCAGCTATACATGTTGCGCCATTAACCTGTATTTTCGAATTAAAAGTATTTCAGAATATTGTTAAAACTTTGAAAAATAGTAGAAAATAAACCGTAACTCCGATGAAAAAGTTTTATACATGAAAGTTTTCAGAACGACAAGAAAAATTCGAATTCGCAGTCCGTTGTCTGTCACAGCCCCTAGCATAGCGAACATGCAACCCCCCCCCCCCTCCGATTCATCTGTCCAAAAATGCCAAACTTCGAACTTTCCGGAGTTTATCCCCCTTCACCGGTATCGGTAACAACTCTGCTTAGAAACCTCTAGCTTGTGCCTGTTGTCATGTCATGCATCTGTTCGCTTTATATTTACTGTTTCTTCCCCCTCTCTCTCCGAAGACCCCGAGACGCTTGCTGATGCTGCCACTGTGATCGCCTATGTCCGCGACGACCCTTCTCCCTTTTCTGCAAGCTCCAGGCAGCCCCCCCTTGATCACTCCGATAATCGCCCATGTCCATTCTCTCTCATGCTTGCATTAGATTTTGCTACTGTTATTGTTTGCTCCTATTCTGATGCATAGCCTGTGCTTTTGTAACCTGCTTCATTGTACCTTTCTTGCTTGATCCTAAACTGCTTAGTATAGGTTGGTTAGTGATCCATCAGTGACCCCGACCTTGTCCCGTCCTGTTGCCCCTGCTTCATCATCAATGACTCGATCACGTGATCGTGACCAGAACCGACACCTCACTTCACCCCCTAGTTGTCAATCTGCATAGTTACTATCGGTGCCGAGGGTTATACCTCATAACGCACTCCTGATGATAACTCTGTAGTGTAAGCTATTCGGTCGTGGTCACCGAGGTGATTCCTCCTTCAACACTCCCGATACGACCTGCCTTGCTCAACCCCTCACAAGTGTGAACCTCAGGGGATTTTTCTCCTAGTTCACCTTTTGATTAACACGATGTGGAATCACCGGTGATTTCTTGGGGTTTCCCCCTTGATGTTTGGACACACGGTTACCTTGACTTACTTGAGACCTTTGTGAAAGTCGGGCGGTGCCCGAGAAGCACCCAGGAGTTATGGGGTGGCTGGCTGTTTAGCGGTATCACCGCAGAGGGGGTGGTAGCTCGGACTTGTCCCGACGCCGTCACTTCTTTTAATAATGCCACTAACAGTTTGGGTATTTGTTTCTAGTTGGCCACTGGCCTTTAACGCACTAACCACCCGCGGGAATAGTTAGGTGCCTCGGCGTCGTTGTATCACCCGAAGCTTTGTCGACGTCCAGTTCAGCATTAGGCCGGGCCGGATCGCGCCATCCAAGGCAGAGGGTGTGCTAGTATCCCCTTGCGCACAACGACCCGATTGCAACGGGCGATGGCCCCAAGACCCCGGAGTGCTTAGATGTAGACCGGCGGGGACCTCTCTACTGAGCCTAGGTAGGGGCTGCGACGTGTTGATCTTCTGAGGCCGGGCATTGACTCAGAAAAGTGTGTCCGCCAGAGTAATCAACGTGCTGGGTAACGTGGTGCACCCTACGTGGAAGTTATCTATTCGATACTGTGATACCACAGTAATGACGTTCGACTTTATCCTGATCTATTACAACTAGAACTGGTTACTTAGACTGTGATGGATATGTTGGCTCCGGGGATTCTTTCTCGCAGGATCGAGGAAGGATCTCTGGCGTTAATTTCACACATGTTTGGGTTAAATATAAACTGCAAGTCTATACTCTTCTGAATGCTGCAAGATGCTTTGGAGCTGCTGAAGATGCTGTCTCGATAGGCTAGCCCTTCCCCTCTATTCTGGCCATTTTGCAGTTCATGCCCATAGATACAACCCTTCCATGAGTCCCTATGCATACCTAGTATAGATCTGATGCCTGCGAGTACTTTGGATGAGTACTCACGTGTTGCTTTGCTACCCCCCTTTTCCTTCTTCTTCTTTTTGGTTGTTGCAACCAGATGGTGGTCCCTGGACCAGATGCCACCGCCGCCGGATACTACTACATAGAGGCCGCCGAAGACCAGGAGTATTTTAGGAGGTCCCAGGCAGGAGGCCTTGCCGTCTTCGATCGTTGTTTTCTTTTGTGGCTAGCCTCTTAAGGGCAGTCTTGTTTAACCTATTCTGTCTCAGATATTGTTTGCTTCTCCATCCGCTGACTCTTGGTGTATCAAGCATTGTATTCGACCCTTGTGCCCCTGGCTTGTATATGAACTTGTATATTTATTTGTGTCTAGAGGTTGTGTTGTTTGTATCTTTCGTGCGAGCTCATGAGAGGAGTTCGCAAATTCCCTCGTTCAGATTCCTTAGGTTCTCGGTGTGGATCGAGACTGTGCTCGGAGAATGCACCCGACTGTCCCGCGTACCCTTTGACTAATTCTTTGGCACCGTTGATGCCCCTCGGAGGACCCTTCAGTAATTCCTCCTTGACGGACGACACGTTCGGAGCGCCGGTCTTCCGTTCCCTCTTCGGTTGGCTGCCATCTGTGCGTGCGCTGCCATCATCAGTGGTCATCCTCGGCGGGCCATCATTGGTGTCATCCCCGACCCACTAGGGGTTGTTAGTCAGGATCGGTGTCTTCCCGGCGTCCTCATAGCGCTGAGGTTCTTCCTCCATCTCCCGGACACTCCCGAATGCCTTGCCGCCCGATACCGCCGGCCTCACTCGTTGTGGGCCATGTTTCGCTCTAAATAGGAAAAAGTTGGTCAAAAAGTTGGTTATTTCAAGGAACAGATCTCAATTGACAAATACCTAATTCGCGAGGAATGTCGCCAAAAATTGGTTATTGTCAAGGAACAATTGAGAGATGTTGTGATATGCCTAGGTGTTTTGGGATGGAACCGTTAGTGTGTTTTTCCTAATGTCAATCCCTTCCTACCCCCTTCTTCTTGTCTCCTTTTAGGTTTTGTCGACCCCGAGCATCTAAAACTAAGCTTTTATCATTTGGGTTGTCGAGCCGAGGGGCACCCTAAGCCTAGCTTCATCATTTAGGTTTTTATCGACACCCGAGGCACCTAAAAGCCTAAGTTTTCATCATTATGGTTTTATCGATGATGAGGCACCCTAAAGAATATGTGGTATGGGCTTTTTTAGTAGGTCATCCTACCAGATTAGGTTGATCGATGACGACAACTGACATAGTAATAACTATGAGTTGATATCACACTTCTATATTATAACACAAGAGGCATTGATCCTACTTAATTAAGTACTAAGATACCCCGGCCCATGCATTATTTCACAAGTACCCCATATGCCTATTTTTAGCAAAGTCATGCTAAAATTCACGGAAAATTCAGCATGACCTTTGCTGAAAATAGGACATATGGAGTACCCGTGTTGCCGGAATGGAAGTTATCGACATTCGGCAAACTCAAGGGCCTCTCGGGTGGACAAGCAAAATATTATCCCAGGTGGACAAGGCAAAATCATTTTTGGGACTAGTTTAACTGAATTTGAGGAGTATCATGTTACGGAAACATTTGCAAACAAAGATATGGCAGTAAACATCCATCTGAGTATGACATCCATCTTGTGCATCATATGGTGCGAAATCTGAATACTTACAGCATTACAAAAAATGATAGGATTCTTGGTCATATAGTATACTTATAGCGAAAAAAATTGTACAGTTATGTGTATACATATAAATTTAAACGCATATGGCATTAGTATAAGATAATCTCAAAGCACAGGCCGTAGTAAATATAAGGATAGTATATTCGGGTGGTTGGTTGGTGATCATTTAATTGGACGGGCTCTGTTCTAACGGCGAGGAGGAGGAAGAAGACTCAAGTTCATCGTCTGATGGTGGAAATGACTGCATCTAGGTATTAAATTTTTATGTTGTTGAGTTAGAGATTAGATGTTATTTATAAGCGTAGTTGGCTTTCATTAGTAACTTGTTCAAAAAATCATCAGGATGTGGTAGATCACCTAGATCTGCAGAGGAACAGAGAAGAAAGATTGTATACCCGCTTGATGGCTTTACTAGTAGTAAACCAATAGATCTTGTTAAGGATTCTTGCCCATTAGAAGAATCTCAAGCAGTAAAAGCAAGTGATGTGGTAGTGGAAACAGGGTTAAAGAATAGGTCAGATTCGGGCCACTATATCTTCACAAGTTGTATCATGCACTTACTGTGGATCAACAGGAAGTATAAGAAAATGGGACTTGAAGGAGTAGAGTGGACAACAAGTTAGTGCACACAGACCTAATCATTCAGCTTGGCTAATGCTGAATGTCATGCCTGAGACCGTGCTTTGATAATCGGCGCTTCTGATTGTGATATAGTTCATATTACTGAGGCTGCAGTCGCAAAACATGGGAACAAGGATTGGGGTGGGTCATCAACTATTCAATGGGTGAAGGTGTTCCAATGTCTAGTGAAATAAGATGTTCCAAGCATACTAAAGCTCCCTGAGTTTATCTGAAGAAATATCAGTATCTGAACTTGTTGCAATGCTTCTGGTAAAACTAAAAGGTGTGGAAATAAAATGATGATGATGCTGCGCGAAACACGAGAGCATTTGCAATGCTTTTATCTTTCTACCGCACTTGGTCCTGGTGAGAAAAAAACTCGAATCAATTTGAAGAAGGTGGCAATACCAGGGAGGGTTCGCGGTGCTCCTCGGCTCGGCTCCGGTCCGGTTCGTCGAGTATCCGACGGAGACGACATAGACGCTCGTGCTGGATTTCTCCGGCCTACTTCGGTGCTCGACGGCGTGGAACGGAGACGCGTCGGGGTGGGGTCGGAGGGGGAGGAAGGGAGGATGGGGAGACGGAGGCGGCGGGGGCGCGGGGGTGGCGCCGTAGGGCGGCGGCCTGGGTCGGAGGGGGAGGATGGGAGAGGGAGGCGGCGGGGGCGCGGGGGCGGCGGCGGAGTGGGTCGGGGCGGCGGCGCAGTGGGGGGGCTGAGAGAGATGTGAGATTGGGATTTTAGTGGGGGGAGGGGATAGCAATGGCGCACCACCTAGCGGTGCCCATAAGTAACTTTTTTTTTGGATAGCAATGGCGCCCCACTAGCGGGTCGCCATTAGTAATTTTTTTTGGGTTTTATTGCTTCATTTATGAATTGAAAAAATATCATCAAATTTGAAAAATATTCATGAATTCAAAAGGTGCCCATGAAATTTAAGCAGGAAAAGGAACACTGAAAAATAAAATACAAGAATAAATATAAATAAAAATTTGTATTCAATGGCGCACCTCATTCGGGTGCGCCATAAATGCCTCCAAGCAATGGCGCACCCCCCCCTGGTGCGCCATTACTAACTTTTTTTTTGGATTTTTAGTTGCATCTAATTTTTTTAGAAAATGACGATCAAATTTAAAAACATTTATGAATGTGGAAAAATATCATCATATTTCAAAACATTTTGAAAAAATTGAATATAAAAAAATATCATCAAATTTGTTATTTGATTTTTTTTGGAGTTTTAGTTGCATCTATAATTTTTAGAAACATTTATGAATATGAAATAATCATCAGATTTCAAATATTCATGAATTCAAAAAGTGCCGCCCATTTCCATATGTCGAAATACAATCGGAAATGAAGCTATACGATTTAAATACAATCGATCTTAGCTAGCTATCTTTTCACAATCTTCTTCTTGCCCTTCTTTTTCGCAAATGAGTTCTTGTGTTGAACGGACGTCCTTTAGGTAGGTGGTCCTGCTTCTTCTTGTGGGTGTATGGCACTTCATCGTCTTCGTCATGTTCCATCTTCGGGTCGCCGTACTGCGAAGTCTTGCTCATTGGCGACTCCATCCTTCCGATGATCTTCCTTTTGCCTCTCCTCACGCACAACACGACTGGGCTTTGACGGGTGGTAATGAAGATGCATTGGTCCACTTGGGAAGCAGTACCCATGTCTCATTTTCGCGGTGACGTTTGCACCCGCGGTCTTGGATTTGGCTTCGGTATAACCATGGTGGTGAAATACCGGTCTTCTTTTAGGACGCTCTTGGCCCATCTGACACAGAACATCGGACTTCTCTCCAGCGTAGCTCAGCTCCCAGATCTCCTCGATCCTTCCGTAGTACTGTCCTTGTTGTTACCGGTGTAGGATTCCATCGTTACCTCAGAAGTTCTGATAACCATCGCTCTTCATGTCCTGTCCTCGGTGTAGAGTGTAGCCGTTGATATGCGTACGCCTCATATGGTCATCAGGTTGTGCTCGGCCCCTGTGACAAGGCGAATATGAGTTTTTTCTTCCGCGGAAGAATCCTCATGTAAAGGGTACGACGGAAGCTTCTCCTTGAACCAACGCATGAAACATGAGTTGTGCTCTTTGATTATATCTCCGTCCGTCCTCTGTTGGCCTCGGTCATTGTACGTCTTCTCAATAAAGGTTTTTGTGCTCTACCACCCAAGGATCGACCACGTCTATGTGTTGTAGCGGGACTAGGTTTGCTCTTTCAAAGTCGCGGTCGACCCTCGAAGTCGACTGCATTTCGCCCGACCATCGCGGTGACCCCATCCAGCGAGCCTGCCGATGGCCTGTTGACGGGCAGACCAACGGGTTCTCGATGCCGAGATAATTTGTGCAGTAGGAGATGCACTCTTCGGTCAAAAGCCCCTGGCTATGCTTCCCTCTGGACGTGACATGTTGCGAACGTATCCTTTGATGACACCATCCATCCTTTCAACGGCATCATGCTGTGTAGGAACGTCGGCCCGGTTGGATGATATCCTCATCCCATGATTGGACCAGCAATGCACCCATAACATCAAACAATGCGGGCGGAAGTACATCTCAAGCTCGCATAGTTCACCACAATCTCTTCCTGTAGCCTCTGAGTTGCCTCACGCCAACCGACTTCCGAGAGATGACGTCGAAAAAGTTGCATAGGCCAAATAGCGTTTCACGGATGTGCGCGTCCATGATCCCACGGATTGCAGCTGGAAGTATCTGCTCATCAGCACGTGACAGTCGTGAGACTTCATCCCGCTGAACTTCTGCTTCGCTGAGTCTAGGTATCTGCTTATCTTCCCCGCGTAACGTAAGGAAGTTTTACTCCTATAGGCAGGTGAAAACTACTCGATCTCCTCCTGACTTAGAGTGAAGCACCGGAGGGCAGTCATTTCCTATCTTCTTGGCCTTTTTGCCTTTGCGACACTTTCCGTGTCCGTCACCTCATCATCATTAGCGTGAACTCCTCCCTGATGCCCATTGATTTCAAGTCTGCCCTTGCTTTCGGCCCATCTTTGGTCCTCTCTGGCATGTGGAGCAGGGTACCAAGCAGACTCTCGCACACGTTCTTCGTGATATGCATGACATCAAGGCTGTGAGGCACACGGAGGATCTTCCAATACGGCAAGTCCCAGAAAACCGACCTCGTTTTCCATACCTTCAGCAGCGGCTCTGGCGCCTTTCGCTTCTTTCCCGGCTGTGGCACTCTTTCCAATTTTTCAACAGCTCGTCTATTTTCCCGCCCTCCTCGTACGCGGCGTCTTCGGGTTCGGTTTCACCATCGAACAATCCTTGCGTTTTCTCATGAGTCTCATCGCGAAGCCACCTTCGATGTCCCATGAACAGGTTTTCGAAGACCCGGGATCTCTATCTAGCTGGCGATACGTTTTGTCATCCATGCACCTGACACATGCACGAAATCCGTGGACCACCTGCCCCGCGACATATCCGTAACCGAGATAGTCTTGCACCGTCGTGAGCAGTGCGGCTCTCATAGGAAATATTCTTTCTCTGCGCGTCCCACGTATTGCTGGTGTTTTCCACACAGCGTGTCTAGCTCCTCTTTCAGCACCCCCAGATACAAGATTGATGTCGTTCCCTGTTTGTTTCGCCCTTCAATTACATACTCATAAGAATGTACTTCCTCTTCATGCACTTCCAGGGGGGAAGGTTGTACATCCACACAAACACAGGCCAGGTGCTATGTGTGCCTTCTTGGCTGTCCAAACTGTGACTCCATCGGTCTCGCGCCCAGCACGATGTTCCTGGATCGTCCCCAAAATCTGGGTATTTGAAGTTCAACGCTTGCCACTGGCTCGCATCCTTAGGGTGACTCAGCATCTTGTTTTTTTTATTTATCTCCGGATCATTTCCGTCATCTTCTCGCTTCTTCTCCCTCCCTATCCGCGTGCCAACGCAGGAGCTTTGCTGCCTTAGGGTCCACGAAATACCGCTGTAGACGAGAGTGATCGGAAAGTACCACACCACTTTTCGAGGAGCTTTCTTCCTCTTCTTGTATCGAGTGACGCCGCACACCGGACATTGGTAGACTCCGCGTGCTTGTCCCGATAAATGATGCAACGTTCATGCACACATGGTATTTCACGTGCGGTAAATCCAGAGGACACACGATTTTCTTCGCCTCCTCGAAACTGGTCGGGCACTTGTTCCCCTGGGAAAACGTTCGTGCCAGAATGACATGTTCTCGTCGAAGCATGCGTCGGTCATTTTGTGTTTTACCTTCATCTCCAGAGCCATGAGCGTACTTTCAGGCGGGTATCCTTGGCCTACATCCTTCATACAATGGAGTAACCGCGTCTATCTCCAGTTGATCCAGCTTGGCTTTCTCTCGGGCGGCAGCTCTGCGTTACCTCTGCTTGAGAAGCACTCTTGAATATGAGGGTCCGCACCCAGCCCATCGATGTCCATCGTCGTCTGCTCCGACATCTTCATCTTCATGATCATGCCCTTCGTCTTGATCTTCCTCACATCAGGTCCGGCATCTTCTACATGATGACTATGTACTACTCGCATCACCGTCGTGATCATGTCCTGGAGATTCTTCTCTTCTCTCTCTCGCCCGCCCTCGCCGTCGCGGTTGTCTTCTGCCCTTCCTCATTTCTTGCCCGGCCCCCAAGGACGACTTCATAGTCATCTTCATCACCTTGCCACCGATAGTCATCCATGAAACCACCCAAGACAGGGGGTCCCGCACCCCGTTCGGAATCCGGGTCCGTAATAAGGCTCTTCAGCTTGCATCTTCTCACACGGACATCTTATCTCCGTCTCGTTCTTTGGAAGCATCTCGGCCTTCGCGAGCTCAAAAACCAATTCACGATGCCTTCGGTCATCGTCCGGACCATGGTCGCCTCGGGGTAGAGCAAAACGATATTTTAGAAAAGAAAAATTTGGCATGACTTTGCCTAAAAATAGGACCAAAAAGAATTCATAGTGCCATTCTCCTGAAACGGAAATGAATCAACATTCCGGCAAAATATGGCAACTATCGCATTTCAAATACCGGTACCTCCAAACACAACATATCAACACCACAAACATATGCAACACACAAACATACGTAGATCAGGCCATAAA
Source organism: Thinopyrum elongatum (assembly GCA_011799875.1). NCBI lineage: Eukaryota > Viridiplantae > Streptophyta > Magnoliopsida > Poales > Poaceae > Thinopyrum > Thinopyrum elongatum. Next base: position 631,097,007 of record CM022303.1, read on the forward strand.
AGTGCATGTGCACGTTGTTGGAGGGAGAAAAAAGTAGATCTACAACATAATAAAGAAAGCTTTCCCCTTACTTACCTATCAAAAAAGGTAATTTAACCACTTAATTTGGTGAATCTATGGTGCAAATGAGGTGAGGAGGAGGAGGCAGCCGAGACGCTTGGAGGAGGAGGTGGAGAAATGAAGTGGGGAAGTGGTGTGGTAGGTGGCTGTCCAAAAATTCTAGCTAGTCTCAGGTTACTAATGGCGCACCACCTAAAAATGCGCCATTAGTAACCCTGGTTACTAATGGCGCACTAGTTAGGGTGCGCCATTACTAGTTTTGCCAAAATAATATATATATATATATATTTGTTAGTAGTGGCGCACCGTGGTTGTGGTGCGCCATTACTAGTTTGAACTAGTAATGGCGCACTTCACACAGGTGCGCCATTACTAGTTTTAAAAAAAAGTAAAAAAATGTTAGTAGTGGCGCACGAGCTTGTGGTGCGCCATTAATAGTTAAAACTAGTAATGGCGCACTGTGCGCTGGTGCCCATTATAGTTTTGGAAAAATAAAAAAAAATAAAATTTGCTAGTAATGGCGCACCGTGTGTCTGGTGCGCCATTAGTAATGAGACACTAATGGCGCACCTGTATCTGGTGCGCCACTGCTATATAGCAGTGGCGCACCACATACATGGTGCGCCATTAATGTCAATCCAGCTATACATGTGCGCCATTAACCTGTATTTTCGAATTAAAAGTAATTTCAGAATATTGTTAAAACTTTGAAAAATAGTAGAAAATAAACCGTAACTCCGATGAAAAGTTTTATACATGAAAGTTTCAGAACGACAAGAAAAATTCGAATTCGCAGTCCGTTGTCTGTCACACGCCCTAGCATAGCGAACATGCAACCCCCCCCTCCGATTCATCTGTCCAAAAATGCCAAACTTCGGAACTTTCCCGGAGTTTTATCCCCCTTCACCGGTATCGGTAACACTGCTTAGAACCTCTAGCTGTGCCTGTTGTCATGTCATGCATCTGTTCGCTTTATATTTACTGTTTCTTCCCCCTCTTCTCTCCGAAGACCCCGAGACCGCTGCTGATGCTGCCACTGTGATCGCCTATGTCGACGACGACCCTTCTCCCTTTTCTGCAAGCTCCAGGCAAGCCCCCCCTTGATCACTCCGATATCGCCCATTCCATTCTCTCTCATGCTTGCATTAGATTTTGCTACTGTTATTGTTTGCTCCTATTCTGATGCATAGCCTGCTTTTGTAACCTGCTCATTGTACCTTTCTTGCTTATCCTAAACTGCTTAGTATAGGTGGTTTAGTGATCCATCAGTGACCCCGACCTTGTCCCTGTTGCCCCTGCTTCATCATCAATGACTCGATCAACGTGATCGTGACCAGAACCGACACATCACTTCACCCCCTTAGTTGTCACTCTGCATAGTTACTATCGAGTGCCGAGGGTTTACCTCATAACGCACTCCTGATGATAACTCTGTAGTGTAGCTATTCGGTCGTGGTCACCGAGGGTGATTCCTCCTTCAACACTCCCGATACGACTCTGCCTTGCAACCCCTCAAGTGTGAACCTCGAGGGTGATTCTCCTATGTTCACCTTTGATTACACGAGTGGAATCCACCGAGTGATTCCTTGGGGTTTCCCCCTTGATGTTTGGACACACGGTTACCTTGACTTTACTTGAGACCTTTGTGAAAGTCGGGCGGGCCCGGAGAGCACCCGAGGAGTTATGGTGGTGGCTGGCTGTTTAGCGGTATCACCCAGAGGGGGTGGTAGCTCCGGACTTGTCCCGACGCCGTCACTTCTTTTAATAATGCACTAACAGTTTGGGTATTTGTTCTGAGTTGGCCACTGGCCTTTACGCACTAACCACCCGCGGGAATAGTTATGGGCCTCGGCGTCGTTGTATCACCCGAAGCTTTGTCAGACGTCCAGTTCAGCATTATGGCCGGGCCGGATCGCGCCATCCAGGCAGAGGTTGTGCTAGTATCCCCTTGCGCACAACGACCCGATGCAACGGGCGATGGCCCCAAGACCCCGGAGTGCTTAGATGTAGACCGGCGGGGACCTCTCTACTGAGCCTAGGTAGGGCTGCGACGTGTTGATCTTCTGAGGCCGGGCATTGACTCAGAAAAGTGTGTCCGGCCAGAGTAATCAACGTGCTGGGTAACGTGGTGCACCCCTACGGGGAAGTTATCTATTCGATACTGTGTCCACAGTAATGGACGTTCGACTTTATCCTGATCTATTACAACTAGAACTGGTTACTTGAGACATGTGATGGATATGTTGGCTCCGGGATTACTTTCTCGCAGGGAGTCGAGGAAGGATCTCTGGCGTTAATTTCACACATGTTTGTTAAATATAAACTGCAATCTATACTCTTCTTGAATGCTGCAAGATGCTTGGAGCTGCTGAAGATGCTAGTCTTCGATAGGCTAGGCCCTTCCCCTCTATTCTGGCATTTTGCAGTTCATCCCATAGATACAACCCTTCCATTGTCCCTATGCATACCTAGTATAGATCTGATGCCTGCGAGTACTTTGGATGAGTACTCACGTTGCTTTGCTACCCCCTTTTCCCTTCTTCTTCTTTTTGGTTGTTGCAACCAGATGGTGGTCCCTGGACCAGATGCCACCGCCGCGGATACTACTACATAGAGGCCGCCGAAGACCAGGAGTATTAGGAGGTCCCAGGCAGGAGGCCTTGCCTCTTCGATCGTTGTTCTTTTGTGCTAGCCTTCTTAAGGCAGTCTTGTTTAACCTATGTCTGTACTCAGATATTGTTGCTTCCGCTGACTCTTGTGTATCAAGCCATGTATTCGAGCCCTTGAGCCCCTGGCTTGTATATATGAAGCTTGTATTATTTTATTTGTGTCTAGAGTTGTGTTGTGATATCTTCCCGTGAGCCCTGATCTTGATCGTACACATTTGCGTTGTATGATTAGTGTACGGTCGAATCGGGGGCGTCACAAGTTGGTATCAGGCCGACTGCCTGTAGGAACCCCCTTCCAAATCCTTGGCCGAAGTTAGTATAGTCTTTGAAAAATTGTTTTACTACACATGGCTGTGTGGCTTACGGGCCCACGTCGCCAATGGGTGGTATTAGGATCTTTTACTACTCGTCTATACTCTGGGACTCTGATCTCTCTTCTATTCGGGTTAAAATGATTTGCTAATCTAACATTAGGATCTTGTGATCACATCCACCCGGAGGTTTGTAATACCCCTTCCTCGAATTGAGGGCCAAGATCTGCTTCACATGTCACTGACCGCAGGATCCTTTATCGAGGGCACCCTGCGTCATCACTTGCAAATTCCTCGCTCCTGAGGTTTTCCTTGATGTTGATGTAGCCTTTGCTATGTCCCGTTGTGGATCCCTCCATCGCGTGCATGTGTCCCGCCTAGTATGTCTAGGGTGTTTCTCCTGTCCGAGCTCATACGAGCAACGTGTAATTGGCTCTATATATGTAACGGTATGTCTTCAATAGACTACTGCTTTGTACATACTGAGCCTTTGTCATTGTTCAGGTTGCGTCAAATGACTGCATACACTTGCTCCACCCCTTGCTAAACTACCCCCCTGTTGCATTTAAGCAGGATGGTTAGAACCGCTGATCTGGCCATGGTGGCAACAATCCACCACAGCCTGAACACATGGCCAGAATGATACATCAGTTAGCTGAACGCCAGTTCATGGTAGGGTGTCATGGCTCAGTTTTCGTGTCCCAATTGAATCAGCACCAGCTCCAGTGACACTACAATACTTGGCGCGCCTCAACCCTGTCATCTACTGCAGCTCAACTCAGCCCCTTGATGCTGATGACTGGCTCATTGACATCACTTTCGAGTTGGAGTCTGCTGATGTAGCCCCTGCCAACTATGTCACCTTCACGGCTTACTATCTGAAAGGTTCCGCTGCTCAATGTGGGACACCCCAGGCGTTCCTTACCTGTTGGAACCTCTACAATTGCCGATTCCAAGCTGCATTCCGCGGGCCAAGTCAAACCACCATGGTTAGTCACAATGTCCCTATTGAAATTGAAGGATTGGAATTCCATGTTTCCCCCATTGTTTTGAAGTCATCCAATATCGACCTCATTTTGGGAATGGAATGGTTGAAAACCCATACCGCTCTATCATTTGTGTCACTAAAACCCCATCTACTACATCCTTCAAGTGAGATAGTAAACTACATCCATGCTCATCTTGTTCGTACTGCCAAGCACGGATTTATTCCTTGAATGCGATAAACGCTTCTCCTAATGTGAGAATCGAAAACGCTCCTGTCGTTTGTGAATTCCAGAATGTCTTTCCAAAAACTACCCAGTCCATGACCTTGAACTTGTTCCAGTTAAGTTTGCACTGAAGTTGTGGCAGCATTTCCTTCTTGGTAATCGTTGCGAGATCTTCACCGATCATCAAAGTCAGAAGTATCTGTTTACTCAGCTGATCTGGATCTCCGAAAGCAGCGTGTATGGAAACAATCAAAGACTATGACTACGGTATTTCTTATACCCCTGGCAAGGCTAATGTCATGGCCGATGCCCCGATTCGCAAGTCTTAATGCAACAACTACAAGGCTTATAAAGCTGAACCCCTGCAAGATGATCTCACTTACAGAGAGCATCCAATCCGCGTTCTCGTTCAAGCTGATGTCGCACCCGTCTGAGGGCTATCATATTACTTATTTCAGTGGTCAAATCCTTCTGAAGATGAAGCCACTCGGAACTCAAGGATCGTCTTCGAGATGAATACCCCGTTTTTTCTACTACCTCCTAAAATCTCGAGACGGATTTCTTGTAGTGGAGGAGATTGTAATGCCCGAATAATTAAGCTACAGTAATCCCCTGCTAATGATGCCATGTCATCATTTTCACTGTTGCTAAATCCCCTTTGATTCCATCCGGTTCAAATTCAAATTTAAAATAAAGTCAAAAATAAAAGTTTTCAAATGCCAAAACTAAAATGTGCAAATTGTGGAAAATAATTTATAAGTATTATATGAAGAAACAAGTTTTTATAAAATGTTTAAGTGCTCAAAATTAATTAAAACAGTGGCTTAAATATTTATGTAAATGCCTTTTATAATTTCTAAAATATCAAACTAATTTATTTGAGTCGCAAACTTTTTGTGGCGAGGGTTAAACTAATTAGGTCTTGGTCTCATATTTTTATTAATCTAAAATAGTGTAAAAATATAAATAAAACAGTAAAACTAAAAAGAAAATAAAAGAAAAGCAAAATAGAAAAATAAAAGCAGTAGGCCTTTTCCCCCTCTCCCCTGGGCCACTAGGCCCAGCTAGCTCCCCACGGCCAGCCCACTTCCCCCCTTGTCTCCCTCCTCTCTGCTACAGAGACGAGGGGGGAGGCCGTGGCAGCCATCCACGGCGCCTTGCCGCAGTGGCAGCCATCGGTGACCCCGGCCTCGCCTATAACCCCCCCCCCCAAGCTCTCTCCCGAACCCTAGCGCCCCCACTGCATTCCCCCTTTCCCCCTCGCCAGATCCACCCACTCCCGAACGCCTCCATTGCCACTGTTGCTGTCGACCTCGCGGCCACCGTCGCCCCCACGCCGAGCTGGGAGGTCCCGCCGATCCACCGTTGTCTGCTTCCTCCTCCTCGTGCACGGGATCAAGCTGGACTGGCCCCGAGCTCTGCCATCGACCTCGGCTTCAACTCGGACTCGACGCCATTCGTCTTCAATTCCGGCACCGTCGAGCCCTCCCCGAGCCCACTTAGCACCTCTACAGGCTCGCAGTGAGCTTCTCCTCCGGCTCCCCCTATTTTCACCATCGAACCACCACCGTAGGCCGCCGTCACCGTCGTGCCCGATGCCATCGGAGCTCCTGCTCACCGCGTCGTTGTCCATGCTCCCGCGCGCCCCTGGCCATGTACACGCCCTTGGCCACCTGCGCGTCCCCTGCTCACGCCCGCCCCTCCATGGCCGCGCCCCCGCGAGCGCGTGGCCGTGCCCCGTCGCCTCCTGCTGTCGCTGCCTGCTCCGGCCCCTGTGCGTTTGTTGCTGCTGCGTTGCTCTGCCTGCTGCTCTTGCGGCCGCCGAAGCTGCTGCGTGTGTCGTTGCCGCTGCTTTGCTTGATGCTTTGCGCTGCTGCTTTGCTAGCTACTGTTGACACTGCTGCTCCTACGCTGCTGTCGCAGCGGTGCTGCTCTGCTGCACCTGCCGCCCCGCTACCACTGCCTTGCTACTGCGCCGGCGCCAGGCCGCGCCCACCCCGTGGCCGCTCTCCCCGTCGCTCCCCGCGCTCGCCGTCGCCGCCGCGCGCGCCTCCCCTGGCCGCTGCGTGCCGCCCTGCACCTCCCGGGAGGGGGTGGTAGCTCCGGACTTGTCCCGACAGGCGTCACTTCTTTTAATAATGCACTAACAGGTTTGGGTATTTGTTCTGAGTTGGCCATTGGCCTTTACGCACTAACCACTACGCGGGAATAGTTATGGGCCTCGGCGTCGTAGTAACAGCCGAAGCTTTGTCAGACGTCCAGTTCAGCACTGTGGCCGGGCCGGATCGCGCCATCCAGGCAGAGGTGGTGCTAGTATCCCCTTGCGCACAACGACCCGGAGTGTAACGGGCGATGGGCCCAAGACCCCGGAGTGCTTAGGATGTAGACCGGCGGGGACCTCTTTACTGAGCCTAGGTAGAGCTGCGATGTGTTGATCTTCCGAGGCCGGGCATTGACTCAGAAAAGTGTGTCTGGCCAGAGTAATAAAGTGTGTTGGGTAACGTGGTGCCCCCCAACAGGGAAGTTATCTATTCGAATACCGTGTCCACGGTAATGGACGTTCAGACTTGTATCCTGATCTATTACAACTAGAACTGGTTACTTGAGACATGTGATGGATATGTTGGCTCCGGGATTACTTTTTCGTAGGGAGTCGAGGAAGGATCTCTAGGCGTTAATGTTACAACAAGTTTGTTAAATATAAACTGCTATTCTATACTCTTCTGAATGCTGCAGGATGCTTGAAGCTGCTAGAAGATGCTAGTCTTCGATAGGCTAGGCCTTCCCCTCTATTCTGGCATTCTGCAGTTCAGTCCACAGATACAACCCTTCCATTTGATACCTATGCATTCTTAGTATTGATCTGATGCTTGCGAGTACTTTGGATGAATACTCACGGTTGCTTTGCTACCCCTTTTCACCTTCTTCTTTCCGGTTGTTGCAACCAGATGGTGGATCCCTAGAGCCAGATGCCACCGCCGACGGATACTACTACATGGAGGCCGCCGAAGACCAGGATTAGTTAGGAGGTCCCAGGTAGGAGGCCTTGCCTCTTCGATCGTTGTTGCTTTTGTGCTAGCCTTCTTAAGGCAGTCTTGTTTAACTTATGTCTGTACTCAGATATTGTTGCTTCCGCTGACTCTTGTGTATCAAGCTATGTATTCGAGCCCTCGAGGCCCCTGGCTTGTAATATGAAGCTTGTATTATTTTATTTGTGTCTAGAGTTGTGTTGTGATATCTTCCCGTGAGTCCCTGATCTTGATCGTATATATTTGCATGTATGATTAGTGTATGGTCGAATCGGGGGCATCACACACACGGTTTGGATGATCGTTTAGGGCAAAATAAAAAACACACGCACGATCTGATGCGGTGCCGCCGCCAGCCCTATCCTCCTCTCCCCCGTCCCTCCTACTACATGCTCCTCATGTTCCCATCAGCCAGGTTCCCTCCATGGCGTGGTCCATTTCAGCCGCGACGGTGATGCCCATCGACCAATAGTAGCCACCAGAATTGCCAGCCGGCGCGAAGCAGGGTGAGTGGCAAACCCTATCTAGGGTTTTGTCCTTCCCCTCCCCTACCTATGGGTTGCTTCTCAGATGAGACAGGGTCGGTCTGCCTCCCTCCTCCGATGGTGTGGTCGCTCCCATGCAGACACATGAAACCTAAACATGGTCGTGTAGGAGATATGCCCTAGAGGCAATAATAAATGTTATTGATTATCTCCCTGTTCATAATTAGGTTTATGTTCCATGCTATAACTGCAATGTTTCTCGAGTCTACAAATAAAACGAGGCTTGGAGGGAAACTCATGTGCATGTGTGGGATAATAAACGGTAAAATGTATTCCTAGTCAAGCCTCAATGACTGGCTCATGTATTGCATGATGATCCTGTTTTCCTGATCATGGGCATGACTATGCCGGCAATTTTGAGGGCACAATTGTTAGCAGAAAATTTGTGTTGAATCGACCCAAATTGGTGTTATGCTATGAGATTTTTTCGTCACTAGTTAATGGTTAATAACACAGAGATGGTTAACGTTTGCATAATTCCTCAGACCATGAGAGTATCGAGTTTCTTCATGCTTGATTCATGAACTTTGGGGTTTGTTAAACGTCATCCGTAACTGGATGGCTATTACGGCGGCTTACGGGTTCATGGGAAAGTATGTCAAGTAACTTGATAGCTCAAGATTGGGATTTGCTCCTCCGACGATGGAGAGGTATCTCTGGGACCTCTCGATGTTACGGTATCCATCATCGTCTGGCCAGACACAGGGTGATTTGATCACAGGGATGCCGGAACACAGTAACGAGAAAAGAGAACAATACCGGTAACGAGGTAACTAGCATAGTGGACAAGTTGTTGATCCACAGGAATGCCAACATGTCTCACCTCGGGTATTTGTAACATATCGCGAAGCAATAGGAATAGCACACGGCAACTGGAGGTTCACTCGAATATTCATTCGTGTGGGTATAGGGGTCAATATGGGTGTCCATGGCTCCGATGTTGATCATTGATCGGAAGGGGTTCCAGGTCATGTCTATACTTCACCGAACCTATAGGGTCACACGCTTCAGGGTCATCTATCTGCTGAATACTAGACAGGGAGTCTGAGAGAAAATCACCGAAAAAAGTTTCGGACAGCGGAAAAGTTCCGCAGAGAGAGGTCACCGGATGAGTTCCGGTGAAACTGAAAAGTTGTTTCAGGGGATACCATTAAGTCAAAATGGTTTCGGCACATGCCTGATAATTCTTGGAGGATGCCAGAATCATTCTGGAAACTTCTGGGAATTTTCTGGAAGAAAAACCGAAAATGTTCCGGGGCTGCCGGAACCGCTTCAGATGCTTTTCGCAGATGAAATCACTAAACTGGAATTGTTCCAGAACGCGTTGAAAATTATTTTAGTGGGTACTGGAAATGTTCTAAGCCCACATAAATATTTTCAGTTCGAACGGACGCTGAAAAATGTCGTCGTGAATAGTGAAAGTGCTTTTTGGATTTTTTTGGAAAACCACCTTTTAGGGCTTTTGCTAAAGGCTTCTAGAAGGTGATGTGGATGGATGAGAGCCCCCTTTGGGGGGACCCCTAGGGGGTGGCCGGCCACATGTGGAGATCCTCCTTGGAGCTCCACATGTCCTTTGGTTTCTCTGTTATGCCCTTGGAAAGAGTTTCCTTCATGGGTATTTTGGTATTTCTTGAATGCCCATCCTACCCCTTGGTTTTCCTATATAAGGAGGAGAGGGGGCTGCTCAATCCTTCATCCCTTCTCACATACAAGTGCCATTGCAATGATCTGGCTTCTCTCTCCCTCCCACGAAAAGAGTTTCGTAGAGCCGAAAGGCTGTCTGGGTTCCGGTGGGAACTAGTTCTAGACGGCGAAGCCCTGCCGGATAGATGACACCGTATGTGTGCAACTCTGTAGAGAGGTCGTAGTTTCGATCTTAGTGCCCGAGGGGCTGTCCAAGTGACGGTCCTAGTTCTGTGAGTCCTCCCGAAGGGCTGTCCAAGTGACCGTTCGAGTTTCGAAGGTCCTCCCGAAGGGCTGTCCGCGACACCGTCCGGGGGACTGTTCGACCGCCTCCCGGAGTGCTGTCCACAGAGAAGATGAGGGTATACTTCCTCGCGGTTGGGAGGTTGTAAATCCTAGCTGCGGGGATCTGCACCGCCGATCGTCATCGACTCTACTTCCGCTGCACTATGAGTCGGTAACGAAAATGATCAAACCTTGTATGGAGTCTCCATAGTGGTCCTGGGCTGGTGCGTAGGTCGAAAAAAATTTGTTTTCTGCTGCGTTACCCTACAGTGGCATCAAGAGCCGTGCTATGCGCAGATGCAGGTTGCGATCTAGAATACATGGAGATGTATGGGTGTTGCACAATATAATTAGGTAGTAGATGAGTTCTATTACTGAAAATTATTTGTGCGGGTAGCAGATGAAATCTGTTACCCGAAGTTCTTGTTGCTTCCCTAGAATTTGCATATTTCTGATCTTGATAACAGTATGGTGGAGTTTCAATGTTCTGGCAATCCGCGATCCTGATTGATCAAAGAAGTGCTAACAGTTCATTGAATTCCACTGTAGTTAAAAAGAAAGATGAAATTTCGCAGACGAAAGGGAAATGCAGATATGATCTGCACGGGGGTCATGCGTATGATGAAGTTTAGTATGGGGCTCGAGATTTTATTATCTCGGTTTTCATACACCCTGGAAAGTTAATCTAGCGACTTGAATTATCATACTTGATGATGGACGTTGGTAGCTTCAGTTTGTTTCGAAACCTTAGAAGCCACGAAAAACAAGTTTTTGCATGAACCAATTAGAGGCGTATAACTTGGTTTTGCAGGAGGGTTTGCATGTGCATATGATGTGGTATAGCAGTGCTCATAATAATTTGATTATGTATGAGATGACCATATGATGTAAATTAATTAACATGACCTGCGTGTCATGATTCGGCATGATGGCTGGAGCCATATGATTGCACTTTAAATGACCTGTGTGTCAACCTTGTTGTAATGCATTATTTTATTAGCTATAGAGATAGCAATATTATCTGGTGCATCGACAAGGTGGTGGCAATCTTCGCGAAGGTGAACACCGACGCGAATGCCGAAGACGAAGAAATACAAAACTTCTCCGTCAGAAAGGGCTATACCATATCATGCTATTATGAATTGCCTGAGATGTTTATCCCTTATGATGCACCCTTCTTGATTGCGCGGTAGTCGCTTTTTTATTAGGGTGATCTCTCACAAAAATATCAAGTAGTTAGTGTTCTCCCAAGTGTAGCACCGTCACGGCACCTAACTTTTTGGGGTATCACAGGATCTCCCTGGGTACGAACGATTAGGGATGTGTGAGGCGGGTGAGTTGAGACCTCGCAGCAAGATCACTTGGTTGTCTTGACGTTCTGGAAGGATCTCCCTGAGCTCGGAACACGCCCATCGAAAGATGAACAAGAGTCACATAGAGATGTGATCGGCAAGTTTGCCTACCGATTGAAGTTCGCGCCATCAGTGTTCATCTCGTTCAATGGCGTTGAATGGAAATGCGGGTCTTGTATCACTCGCAATCAATTATGAGAGATATTGATTTCAGTTGGAGTACCTGTTGAATTAACTTGTTTAATTCTCAGTGCAATTAATTATGAACACTGTCTAAGTGTGGTTTGCATAATAGTTGTAGAATAATGGCTCGCGTTTGCACCTTCCCTATTAAAAATGAATAGCTGTTAAATATCTGGTTAAAACTTTACGGTTGGTAACGTAATGTGAGGATTGTCCTCAAGAGTGCCGAGAAGGACTTTGTCCTATCGCATACTTTCGGTATTCTCTTGCTTATGCTATGGATCATGTGACTCTCGTCCTTCAATCCAAAAGCTAGAATTCCATTTCAGTCAAGTGCAATATGTTTGCTTCCATGAGACCCAAACTTTGAAAGTTTGGATAGTTATGTGATATTCATGGAATCTGAAAATCATTTTCAGAGACAGACAAAGGCTAAAAGATATGAGATATCCAAAGCAATGTTTGTTTGCAAACTATTAGTAAAAGAGTTTACTATGCATTAGACTGATAAGAGAGGGATCCAGAAGAACGCCTGTCATATGATGAAAGGTGAATAAAACAACAACTTAAAGAGAAAGGAAGTGTCCGAAGGGTGTTAGTGAAACTTTCACGCCTAGGAAGTCCAGGGCTAACGCCACTCTTAAGTTGGGTGCTTCTTCTGAGAGTAGGAGAAATACTAAAAGTTAAACTGTTAGAAGTATAATGGCAGAAAGAAAGAAGACTGGAATATCCAGCTCATGTATGAATGTCATATAAGTTTTTGATGTATAGAAGGCTAATCAAAGATATAGTTCTTGGGAATTATGATTAATTTGTTAATCACTGATTCTTGGGTATTGTGAGTTAATCATAGAGATACCCGCTCGATTGCATTCTGTTGCAACTCGATGTAAGAACTACTATGGCCTGAAAGACTAGCTAGGAATGAGGTTTAGGTATACACAGGGAACATAGTAAATGTTACTATACCTTCCACTGGTGTATTACCGTCTGTATTTATTTTCATAATTCATTTAGAGTTTTACAAACTCTAGCCTTTGCATAAAGTAATCTTGCAAGAAGGTTGTTCATAAGAGAACTTTTTATGTTCGATGTTATGAATAACATAAGGGCCATACTTTCATTGAGAATGAGATGCATGTTATGAATAATGATAATAATATATTACCTCTGGATTTACTTTCATAATTCATTTTAGAGTTTTACACACTCTAGCCCATTGCACAATGTTTGTTGCAAAAGAGTTGTTCAAAAAAGAACAATTGTTGTTCAGTATTATGAATAACATGAAGGGCCATACTTCCATCCAAGATGGGATGTATGTTATGAATATTGATGGAAATATGATACATCCTTAACACTGGCGCTAAATGTCGCAAGACTAAAAGAATACCACACAAGTGTGGCACTGCATTTGGTCACATTGGAGAAACCCGCATGGAAAATTCCATTATGATGGATTTTGAAGTCATTTGGTTTTGAATCATCTGACACTTGCAAATTTCCTCCGAAAAGTGAAGTGACTGAAATACCGTTCACATGCGATAAGGAACGAACAACAAACTTATTGGTGATCATACATTTGATGTGTGTAGTCCGATAAATGTTGTTAGTAGTGGATTTACTATCTTCATAAATGACTCAAGTAGATATATGGATATTTGCTTGATGAGACATAAGTCTGGATCATTTGAAATCATTCGAAAGGTTTTCAAAAATGAAATAGAAGTTATTGTCACAAGAAAATTATGTTTCTACAATTCGATTGCAGAAAGGAATATTTGATTTACAAGTTTAGCGAATGTCTGATGAGTTGTGAAAGTAGTTTCATAACTTGCACCTCCCGGAACACCACTGCAAGTGGGAAGTCCGTGAAGATGTAATCAAACCATTTATGACATGGTAAGATCAAAGATGACATAAATAAATTTGCCATTATCCCTTTTATAGAGTGATGCTTTAGAGACTATGGCTTTTACACTGAAAAGAGCTCCATCGGGTCTGTTGAAATGACGCCATGGTATGGTACGCCCAACCATGTTATATCTTTTCTTAACATTTGGAATATGGGGCTTGTGTAAAAGGTTACAAACCTATTCCAAATCAGACAAGTGCTACTTTGTAGGTTATCCCAAGTCATTGGGTATTCCCCCACCACTATACCGAGGCAAAAGTTTTTGCCACAAAATGGTATGCTTTTAAAGAGAATTGTTCTTGCAAAAGGTGAGTGGGAGGACAGTGCAACTCGACGAGATAACCAGTATCTTCGTCATCAGGTCAAAGGAAAGGAACCTTGGAAGTGATTCCGGAGTTTCCTACTACGACTGATACGGAAGTCTCTACAATAAAATGTATGGACTTCGGTCGAACTTGCAACTGAACCACGTAGGCAAGGCTCGTGCAAACCTCTCAGGTGCGCAGACGAGATATTGTTGTTAGACAACAGTATACCTACGATACACAAGGAAGCGTTGATGGGCCCTGACTCCAGGATTGGCTAAATGCCAATATAATCCGAGATAGTTTCCATATAAATGATTCAAGATCATATATTGATGACCCCTTCAGAAGACTTAGAGTCTAACGAACTTTTATGGAACTATAAACTGATATGGATAAAATGTTTTATCCATAAAGCTCGACTTGTTGAAATAACAAGTTCAAGGAGTTGACTACGATGAGGTTGTTTCATCGTAGCGATGCTTAAAGTCAGTTTGGGTTGAACTGGCAATTAATACAAATTTCATATCATGAGATATGAAACAAGGGATGACAAAAGGATTTCCATCTGATGGAAATGAAACCAAGGACTTGCATGTGTTACAGTCCAAGGTATTTTGTGAGTCCAGAGGATGCTAGTAAGGGTGCAAACTTCAGTGTTCCAGCGATGGACAGAAGAGAGCAAAGTGGAGTCGGAATCTTCGTGTTTTGATGAAATGGTCAAAGGAGTTTGACTTCATCAATGGGTAACGAAGATGCTTGTAATTCAAGAAAGTAAGTGGGAGCCTAATAATATTTCTAAAAACCTTGTGTGCTTGACACATTGTTAATTGGAAATAAAATTCTTGACACGAATTAGGACTTCATTTGAAAATAGTTTTTCGATGAAGTGCTTGGGCTAAATAGCCTCAATATTAGGCATAATGATCTATGGAGATAGATTTACCTAATGGGGCTAAGCAATAAATACATATTGACAAGATGCTAAAACTTTTTAGCATTTAAAACGCCAAGGAGTGATTCTTGCCGAAGTCACATGGAAAGAGTTTTTGCAAGACTCGGTGTCCCAAAAACACTGATGAGCAAAATACATGATGGAGATTCCTCACACCTTCGTGTTTGGATTAATCATGTATTCCATGGTATGTAAAACAACCAGTTTTGTCCGATACTCCCAAGGTGTTGCGAGTATAGATACCAAAGTGATCAAAAGTACTGATCGTAGGACAACAGTGAAAAGTGTCATTGAATGCTTGAGTAGCACTGATGACATGTTTTCTCGCAAGTGGAGATCATGAAGAGTTCGTTGTAAAATGTTACATCGATACAGTCTTCATCATTGCTCCAAGCGATTTTTGATTTAAATAAAGGGTTTTGTGTAATACATAATATGGTGGCACGGTAGTTGGAAATTGTTCCAAACAAGATACTGTGGTGAATTCTATAACAGAGGCGAAGTATGTTGCCGCTTTTTAAGCGACAAACAAGATGTTGAATCATATAGTTCATTCATGAACTTAGTATGGTTCCAAGATGACTTTTGTCAATGGGACACTACTGCAGGTAGTTGCTCCATACCTCAGTCTGAGGAATCCAGGTTCGACCTGTGATTCACATACATACAAAGTCAAGTCCACACAAAATATGAATTTTGTGAAAGCATGAAAATGCGAAGGATATGCAACGAGACACACGGAGCTGAAGTCGTCAGATCCGTTGGACATCAGGCTATACCACATGCGAAGCATATTTACACAGGTGTGCCACAAGTGTAAAGTGCATTAGCATTAACTAGATTATTGACTCTAGTGCAAGTGGGAGTCTGTAGGAGATATGCCCTAGAGGCAATAATAAATGTTATTGATTATCTCCCTGTTCATAATTAGGTTTATGTTCCATGCTATAACTGCAATGATTCTCGAGTCTACAAATAAAACGAGGCTTGGAGGGAAACTCAAGTGCATGTGTGGGATAATAAACGGTAAAATGTATTCCTAGTCAAGCCTCTATGACTGGCTCATGTATTGCATGATGATCCTGTTTTCTTGATCATGGGCATGACTATGCCGGCAATTTTGAGGGCACAATTATTAGCAGAACATTTGTGTTGAATCGACCCAAATTGGTGTTATGCTATGAGATTTTTTCGTCACTAGTTAATGGTTAATAACACAGAGATGGTTAACGTTTGCATAATTCCTCAGACCATGAGAGTATCGAGTTTCTTCATGCTTGATTCATGAACTTTGGGGTTTGTTAAACGTCATCCGTAACTGGATGGCTATTACGGCGGCTTACAGGTTCATGGGAAAGTATGTCAAGTAACTTGATAGCTCAAGATTGGGATTTGCTCCTCCGACGATGGAGAGATATCTCTGGGCCCTCTCGGTGTTACGGTATCCATCATCGTCTGGCCAGACACAGGGTGATTTGATCACAGGGATGCCGGAACACAGTAACGAGAAAAGAGAACAATACCGGTAACGAGGTAACTAGCATAGTGGACAAGTTGTTGATCCACGGGAATGCCAACATGTCTCACCTCGGGTATTTGTAACATATCGCGAAGCAATAGGAATAGCACACGGCAACTGGAGGTTCACTCGAATATTCATTCGTGTGGGTATAGGGGTCAATATGGGTGTCCATGGCTCCGATGTTGATCATTGATCGGAAGGGGTTCCAGGTCATGTCTATACTTCACCGAACCTATAGGGTCACACGCTTAAGGGTCATCTATCTGCTGAATACTAGACAGGGAGTCTGAGAGAAAATCACCGAAAAAAGTTTCGGACAGCGGAAAAGTTCCGCAGAGAGAGGTCACCGGATGAGTTCCGGTGAAACTGAAAAGTTGTTTCAGGGGATACCATTAAGTCAAAATGGTTTCGGCACATGCCTGATAATTCTTGGAGGATGCCAGAATCATTCTGGAAACTTCTGGGAATTTTCTGGAAGAAAAACCGGAAATGTTCCGGGGCTGCCAGAACCGCTTCAGATGCTTTTCGCAGATGAAATCACTAAACTGGAATTGTTCCAGAACGCGTTGAAAATTATTTTAGTGGGTACTGGAAATGTTCTAAGGCCACATAAATATTTTCAGTTCGAACGGACGCTGAAAAATGTCGTCGTGAATAGTGAAAGTGCTTTTTGGATTTTTTTGGAAAACCACCTTTTAGGGCTTTTGCTAAAGGCTTCTAGAAGGTGATGTGGATGGATGAGAGCCCCCTTTGGGGGGGACCCCTAGGGGGTGGCCGGCCACATGTGGAGCTCCTCCTTGGAGCTCCACATGTCCTTTGGTTTCTCTCTTATGCCCTTGGAAAGAGTTTCCTTCATGGGTATTTTGGTATTTCTTGAATGCCCATCCTACCCCTTGGTTTTCCTATATAAGGAGGAGAGGGGGCTGCTCAATCCTTCATCCCTTCTCACATACAAGTGCCATTGCAATGATCTGGCTTCTCTCTCCCTCCCACGAAAAGAGTTTCGTAGAGCCGAAAGGCTATCTGGGTTCCGGTGGGAACTAGTTCTGGACGGCGAAGCCCTGCTGGATAGATGACACCGTATGTGTGCAACTCTGTAGAGAGGTCGTAGTTTCGATCTTAGTGCCCGAGGGGCTGTTCGTGAGTGCCTCCCGAAGGGCTGTCCAAGTGACGGTCCTAGTTCTGTGAGTCCTCCCGAAGGGCTGTCCAAGTGACCGTTCGAGTTTCGAAGGTCCTCCCGAAGGGCTGTCCGCGACACCGTCTGGGGGACTGTTCGACCGCCTCCCAGAGGGCTGTCCAAAGAGAAGACGAGGGTATACATCCTCGCGGTTGGGAGGTTGTAAATCGTAGCTGCGGGGATCTGCACCGCCGATCGTCATCGACTCTACTTCCGCTGCGCTACGAGTCGGTAACGAAAATGATCAAACCTTGTATGCAGTCTCCATAGTGGTCCTGGGCTGGTGCGTAGGTCGAATTTTTTTTGTTTTCTGCTGCGTTACCCTACAGGTCGCTTGCCATAGCTCCTTGGCTCCGCCGCCGCTCATCCCCGTCGTCGCCACTCGCCTGCCCCGGCACGCCTCAGGTCTATAATGCCACCGTCCCATGACACTACCGCCCACGCGACTCCGCTGTATGTGTGACCCTAAGGTGTTCTGTTGGCTGCCAAGATTGGGGACGTGTGCGCACAGAGCTGCCGCCGGCGCCAAGGACACGCTGTCCTCCATGCCGTCGGTGACGCAGGCGTACATGGCAGTGGCCACAGCCTCATGTCCGTCGATAGGTCATCGGTCGTTCGAGTGAGTATGAAATTCCTGCTCAGCCTTTGGTCTTTCTATCGATAAATTTTCATGTTGTTTTCCTAGGCCTTCCTGCTTGATCTTGCATGTTCCTGCTTGATCCATACATCACTTCACCAATTAAGCTATTAATCTGAATAGTGTCAGCCTATGAAAATTCCCTTAGCTCATCAGTATATCATTAATATGAATGGGCATGTTATATAGACTAGGTAATTGCCCGTGCGTTGCTACGGGAGCAACAATTTATATCACAACAAGAGTATTATGAAATGGTGTTCTGGGGTCACCAGAACATCTACCCGATCTTACAAACATGATATTTTGAGCAACATTAATAAGATACATAAGCATTGATTTAACACACAAGTGTCAAAGCAAGCATGAATAATGGACTGTAAACACCATGATAGCCAAGTTCAAACTAAAGGAAGCAAGTTCACGTCATGATATTCAAGTTCACCGAAACTCTATTTCAGATTATTTTTCCAATGATGGAGCTGAAATATTCCTATATACTTGTAGGAATCATAAATCACTAAATCACCAGGAAGTCCCGTCATAAATCACTATAGTCAATAGTTCCTTTGCAACAAACGGTACCTGATTGCAAAACCAAAGTGTGGATAGATACTTATATTTAGTATTTAGACACTTATATGCTAAACCAAATGGAACGTCGGTACCTGATTGTCATAAATCACTATAATCATTATTTAGTATTTAGACACTTATATTTTAAAAGGTGGATAGATACTTCAAACCTTACATACCAAGATTGCTACTTAAAATTAAGACCTCCCTATGGTCCAGCTTCTCTGTAGTATTGGCTCGCCTTGTCGTTCTCGTTCTGCACAGGTTTTGTTTGCCGAGGTGGCATCAGCTCTATGGTGGCCTCCTCCGAGCTCCTGTGCTCATCGACGCCCAAGAAAAAATTGAAAAAGAATGTTGCTATTTATACATGATGACTACAACAACAATAATTATGAGGGTATACAAGACCACCATTGAAAGACTTTGTAACACTTACTTGTTTTATGGGGGTATAATCTCTCACATTCTGCATTGCAAGTCAGAAAGCAAAAATTGATAATTAGTTTCCATTTCCAGTTTGCAAGACAGAAGTTTATACATAACTGCTTATTGTACTTCCAAATAAAATTCAGTACTTCCAATAAAATTCAGTCAGGCACATTTGGTTCAATGTATTTTTTAGTCACCTTATGTTTTTCTTATGTTCAGGTGTGTCAGGTCATTCTTCCAGAATTGATCTTAAACATCATGCTTGAACTTATTTTTGATGAAATTTCAACACTATGCCTGAATGCAATATAGCAAGACCAACGCACCCTACTGAATATACATTGGTACCATTAATCGCAGACCTTTGCTGAACAATTCAAGTAAGTTTAGAGGGGCCACATCTATCCGTTTAACATTTCTTTTATATTCTCCAAGGCTCCAATATCTGAGTGCGATAACACATGACGCAAGGTTTGTCTCAAATTTATTCTTTGTGACCTGGTCCTAAAAAAGAAAATAACTTGGATCAGTTTAATTTTCGCACTTCAATAACCAGACTGTCATTATACAAGATACCAAGAAAAAATTGCATATCTCATTTACAAAATATAAATGATGGGAAGAATGATGTATGGTGTAATCCTATGCTAGATAGATTCACTGACGAACAAATAAGAAATCAAAAACTCATCTATGGTTCTCCTGGTTCAGCAGCCGCGCCTTGTTAGACTCCTGTTTCGACAGCCGCACCTTTTAGATTTGGGAGCCAATTCGCGGATGAAGATGGCAACTGAGCATGTTCTCCATGCACCATCCTAAAGAAATAACACCAAATATGATCATTAGGGAACAAATAAAATATTTGGTTTCTTTATTTGGCGTTTAAGAATGAAATCTTCAGATGTAGCTGCACCTGTAACCATCTACGTACCTTCGAACACAATAATCGACTTGATTAGAGAAGAGGAAAAAACTCAAGCAATTATCCTGTACAGAAATATTACCTCATTGTATTTCCAATTCTTCCGTCGGGATATGTTAAAAGGCCAGCAAATCCTGATTGCATCACTTGTACGACACTAAGGCCCTGTTCGGCAACCCACCCACTCCAGGAATCTCGGGAGCGAGGAAAGTGCAGCTCCCTGATTTCCAACTACAGCTCCGCCCGCACCGGGAGCTGAGTTGCGGAGCGGAGCGATTTTGAACAGGGCATAAGTAAGAAAGGAATGGTGATGTGGGACATGGAGTGCTACGGACAAACACTACCTCCTCACAGCACAGAAGGGCCGCGGGGCGAAGGTACAACACAAGTCATGTGGTGCCACGGCGGTGTAGCTCTTCATTGGACGCCACGGAGGAAAGGAGAAAACGACCTCGTCCAGGCCACATCTTGGAGGCGGGGAGGCTGGACTGCGGGATTGCCATGGTAGGCGGCCTCGAAGACGACCGACCGATGTTTCCTATCGCCACACCCCCGAACCGTGTCACTGCCAGCATTTTCGCCGATGCGGCTGCCAGATTTGGTAGAGAAGACAGGCTGGACCAACGTGGGAAGATAGGAGGAGGTAGATGACCACGCCGTCATCAGATTGGTGGCCGACCGGCCACCCCTTCCATCTCCCACATTGCAAGGAGAGGGAACAAGGTCGATCCGATGCACGCCGGGTGGGTGGGGAACGACGGCGGCTCCAAGAGAGAGAGAGAGAGAGAGAGAGAGAGAGAGAGAGAGAGAGAGAGAGAGAGAGAGGAGTATGGGAGGTGTGCTCTGATGGGGTGTGTGGCGGCGGCTGTGCTTGGGAGGGAGAGGAGGCAGCACCGAGCCGCCTAGGACGGAGGTGAGGCGGGGTGGATCGGTGCTAGATGGGATTGCGTCCCGCTCTTTACGGCAGGGACGAATGTGCGTGAAAAAAACTTGAATCGATGATTTCTTTTAGGTAGTAAAGATAAAGATAACAATTTTGTTAAAGCACATCTAGATGTGCTTTAAGTATTGCACATCTAAGTCCTATGTCATTGATTTTATGCTAAGATTTGGACAAGCATTTTCTTTTGTCTTTTTCTTTTTCTTTCTAGATTGATTGAGCCACTTAGATAGGTAGTAGAGATTACAAGTGCTACCATCCATCTGCAGTTTTTTACTGTTAGATATGTGGAACAATACTTTTGTTTCCTTAGCTCATCAGTATATCAGTAATATGAATGGGCCTGTTATATGGACTACAAGTGCTACCATCCATCTGCAGTTTTTTACTGTTAGATATGTGGAACAGTACTTGTATTTCCTTAGCTCATCAGTATATCAGTAATATGAATTGGCCAGTTATATTGATGACAAGTTCTACCACCCATCTGCAGCTTTTTTACCAGTAAATGTGTGGAATAGTACTTGTATTTGGAGAGTGGATTTTGAGGACCCGGGTGTCCAGGCACCCCTTTATCCTGATCGTCCATGCAGATTCCGACTCATCAAGATCTGTGCCAAGTCTTCTACAGCCGGTTGCATTAGCAGGGCTAGTGAACAGTAAGACCGGGAGTAGAATAATTGAAAACGAGTTGGGCCTCTCATTTGGTCCTGTTCATCATCGGCAGATTCCCCCGCAGCTGTCAGCGCTCCCTCCATTGAGAGAAAGAGATTGGGGCGCATCCCAGTCAATTTCTCGACATAGCCGCTTCATATACGCACAAAACGACGGCCTATGACCCGTTCTGAGAGAGATGCTTTGTTTGATTCAATTAAAAATTCAAGAGAGAGAGAGAGTGAGATAGGGACCTACTATGTACACCGTTCTAGAGAAGTAAAAGAGGGAGCGACTTTTCTAATGAAATGGGAGAAGTTTGTGCAAGTGGGGGCAAAGATAGCGTCAGATGAGAGAGAGAGTTAGTAAGAGCATGGTTAATAGTACAGAGCTTATGGCTATATGATATTAACATGTCATCTATAGCCATAGTTATAGTCAGCATATACAATAGTTAAATATAAAGATTGCTATTTTATTAATGCATGGCCCACACCTTACTCTTATTCTATAGCCGGCTCCTCTTCTCTCTCATCTTCTCTCCCCTCCATGTCAGCAGAAATATAATATTTTAACTCTTATAGCCCGCTTATATAAGCTTATTGTACTTGCTCTAAGACATCATGTGAGAGAGAAAGCGTGAGGAGAGATACTAGTACTATTGTACATGCATGTCAAACAGATCTGCAGCCTACATCTAGACCTGCAGCCTAGACCTAGGACCTATTGCATGCCTCGATCGCCATCAAATTCACTGGATAAGCACGCATCTTCCGCAAATGGTTTTTTGCTGGACTGACCACGGCACGAATCTTAGCAAGCCTGAATGGATAGATAAGGGGGGTCGGAACACCCGGGTGCCGTCACACCTTTTCGTTGTATTTGTGTTTCTACCATGTTTGTTGCCATTCACTGATCACTTTGGTTTATTGAGAAATTTTAGAAACAGTGCCATCAAAGTAATCAAATATCATGTCTTATAATTATGTGAATTAGTTCAGCTAGATAAATCAGGCTCTTTCAGATCTAGGTACTTTTGCTCATGCATCAAGTGGTCGAATAAAGCATGCCGGTTCTTTGGTTGATACGATTGATATTTCATGTAATAAATACTGAAGTTCAATACTAGCTCCATGGTGAGTAGTTAATTTTTTACTGATAATGGAGGTAATTCAGGGGTTAGTTTAAAATGACAAGGATTTGATGTCTGATTTCCAAATAGTTGATAGTCTGTCGGATGCATATTTTTTCCTAGATGCCCCCACCATCGTTAGGTTCTCCATCTTCTAGATCTCGCCCTTCCTGCCGAGCATCTCCCTTGCCTCAGGACGCTACAGTTTGTGTTCACTGACCTACCAATCCTCGAGAGGCTTACTCTCCAGATTTGAAGCGATAGGGTACAATTCTGGATATATATAATTCAACTCTGTAGGTTCTATCAATCTTACTAAGATTGTTTTTGTCTTACAGGACATCATAAGTGCACATAGGAGTTGGAAGGAAAGCATGTTCCGGCAGAAAATTTTCTTATGTGCACACAACTTAAGTAGCCAACACTGAATGTCAAGAGTTTGATGAGAAGGTTCGCGAAATTTGGAATATCTTGAGGCATGGAAAGGAATGGATTTTGATTTTGACCGTGACTTAAAAAGTACAGGTAAGGCTTGATATGTTCTATTCTAGAGGTGAATTGCAGCCACAACCTTGAAAGCGAGCCCTGCGTGAATTGCATATGTGCGAGCTCGGTAGCGATCACAAGACTCAACCTTGAGTGTTTCCCTCCACCTACGGCGGCTTCACACTTGTGAAGATGCATGCTCGGCCTGTCATTACAAGGTTGGCACATGCTTGAAGGTATGAACCAATATCTATTCTTTCAAAGTTTTTCTCTTTTAACCATGAAGTGTGATAGTGTAGGCGAGAGATCTTACAAAGCTGCAGAGCAGCACATTTCTCTGAGAAATCCCCAGCTTAAAAATATTGCTACTGGTATGCATCCACCACCCGATCCTCATTCTGAATTTGAGAAGAAATTGATGTAACATTTGCTCTAATGTTCTTTGTAACATCAGCTCTTGTGTTCTTTGCAACTCTCTCATATCTGTGCCTCGCTTCATGATGGCAAGTACTTTTTGAATGAATGAACAGGGCAACTTTGTGAAAGGGCATGTAGCCCCTTGATGACCCACAAGTATAGGGGATCTATCGTAGTCCTTTCGATAAGTAAGAGTGTCGAACCCAACGAGGAGCAGAAGGAAATGACAAGTGATTTTCAGCAAGGTATTCACTGCAAGTACTGAAATTATCGGTAACAGATAGTTTGGTGATAAGGCAAGTCGTAACGAGTAACAAGTAATAAAAGTAAACAAGGTGCAGCAAGGTGGCCCAATCCTTTTTGTAGCAAAGGACAAGCCTAGACAAACTCTTATATAAAGCAAAGCGCTCCCGAGGACACATGTGAATTGTTGTCAAGTTAGTTTTCATCATGCTCATATGATTCGCGTTCGTTACTTTGATACTTTGATATGTGGGTGGACCGGTGCTTGGGTGCTATCCTTCCTTGGACAAGCCTCCCACTTATGATTAACCCCTCTCGCAAGCATCCGCAACTACGAAAGAAGTATTAAGGTAAACCTAACCATAGCATGAAACATATGGATCCAAATCAGCCCCTTACGAAGCAACGCATAAACTATGGTTTAAGCTTCTGTCACTCTAGCAACCCATCATCTATTTATTACTTCCCAATGCCTTCCTCTAGGCCCAAATAATGGTGAAGTGTCATGTAGTCGACGTTCACATAACACCACTAGAGGAGAGACAATATACATCTCATCAAAAAATCGAACGATTACCAAATTCACATGATTACTTATAATAAGACTTCTCCCATGTCCTCGGGAACAAACGTAACTACTCACAAAGCATAATCATAATCAAGATCAGAGGAGTATTAATTATCATTAAGGATCTAAAAATATAATCTTCCACTGGATAAACCAACTAGCATCAACTACAAGGAGTAATCAACACTACTAGCAACCCGCAGGTACCAATCTGAGATTTTGGGACCAAGATCGAATACAAGAGATGAACTAGGGTTTGAGAGGAGATGGTGCTGGTGAAGATGTTGATGGAGATTGACCCTCCCTCGATGAGAGGATCGATGGTGATGACGATGGCGATGATTTCCCCCTCCCGGAGGGATGTTTCCTCGGCAGAACAGCTCCGCCGGAGCCCTAGATTGGTTCTGCCCAGGTTCCGCCTCGTGACGGCGGCGCTTCGTCCCGAAAGCTTATCCCTTATTTTTTTCTAGGGTCAAAGGCACCATATAGCCAAAGATGGGCACCGGAGGCCTGCCAGGGGGCCCACAAGGTCGGGGGGCGCGCCCAGGGGGCAGGGCGTGCCCTCCACCCTTGTGGCTGGCTGGTGGCCCCCCTCTGGATCTTTCTTCTCCCAATATTTTTTATATAATCCAAAAACATGCTCCGTGAAGTTTCAGGACTTTTGGAGTTGTGCAGAATAGGTCTCTAATATTTGCTCCTTTTCCAGTCCAGAATTCCAGCTGCCGGCATTCTCCCTCTTCATGTAAACCTTGTAAAATAAGAGAGAATAGGCATAAGTATTGTGATATAATCTGTATTAACAGCCCATAATGCAATAAATATCAACATAAAAGCATAATGCAAAATGGACGTATCAACTCCCCCAAGCTTAGACCTCGCTTGTCCTCAAGCGGAAGCCGATATAGAAAAATATGTCCACATGTTTAGAGATAGAGGTGTTGGGGAACGTAGCATGTAATTTCAAAAAAATTCTACGCTCACGCAAGATCTATCTAGGAGATGCATAGCAACGAGAGGGGAGAGTGTGTCCACGTACCCTCGTAGACCAAAAGCGGAAGCGTTAGATTAACGCGGTTGATGTAGTCGAACTTCTTCTCTTTCCGACCGATCAAGCACCGAACGTACGGCACCTCCGAGTTCTGCACACGTTCAGCTCGATGACGTTCCTCGAACTCTTGATCCAGAAAGGTGTCGAGGGAGTAGATGAGTTACGTTAGCACAACGGCGTGGTGACGGTGATGGTGAAGTGATGCGCGCAGGGCTTCGCCTAATCACCGCGAGAATATGACCGAGGGTGTAATCTGTGGAGGGAGGCGCCGCACACGGCTAACAGATGTTGTTGTGTTGTTTGGGGCACCCCCTCTCCTCTATTTATATATGTGTAGGGACTTGGAGTAGAAGGAATATTGCAACATGAACAGTACCACGTGAACAGTACCATGTGAATAGTACACAAGTGGACCTAGACTCCAAAGTCCAATCCTATTCCTATTAGGACTCTCCTTTTTCCTTCCCTAGCTGCGCGGGCTTTTGAGGACTTGGTGTGCCTGGCCCAATAAGGCCAGGGCACCTCCCCTTAGCCCGTGTCAGCCCTTGGGACGTGGTGGACCCATTTGTGGACTTCCGGACCCCTCCGGAACCTTCTGAAAGCTTCTCGGTACAATACCGAAAAAACTGCACTTTTTTCCGGAACCCAAAATATGACTTCCCATATATAAATCTTTACCTCTCGACCATTCCGAGACTCCTCGTGACGTCCGGGATCTCATCCGGGACTTCGAACAATATTCGGTCACCAAATCACATAACTCATATAATACAATATCGTCATCGAATGATAAGCGTGCGGACCCTACGGGTTCGAGAACTATGTAGACATGACCGAGACACCTCTCTGGTCAATAACCAATAGCGGAACCTGGATGCTCATATTGGCTCCTACATATTCTACAAAGATCTTTATCGTTCAAACCGCATAACAACGTACGTCATTCCCTTTGTCATCGGTATGTTACTTGCCGGAGATTTGATCGTCGGTATCATCATACCTAGTTCAATCTCGTTATCGGCAAGTCTCTTTACTCGTTCCGTAATGCATCATCCCGCAACTAAATCATTAGTCATATTGCTTGTAAGGCTTCATATGATGTGCATTACCAAGAGGGCCCAGAGATACCTCTCCGATACTCGGAGTGACAAATCCTAATCTCGATCTATGCCAACCCAACAAACACCTTCGGAGACACCTGTAGAGCATCTTTATAATCACCCAGTTACGTTGTGACGTTTGATAGCACACAAGGTGTTCCACCGGTATTCGGGAGTTGCATAATCTCATAGTTAGAGGAATATGTATAAGTCATGAAGAAAGCTTTAGCAATAAAACTTAACGATCATTATGCTAAGCTAACGGATTGGTCTTGTCCATCACATTATTCTCCTAATGATGTGATCCCGTTCATCAAATGACAACACATGTCTATGGTTAGGAAACTTAACCATCTTTGATTAACGAGCTAGTCTAGTAGAGGCTTACTAGGGACACGGTGTTTTGTCTATGTATTCACACATGTATCAAGTTTCCGGTTAATACAATTCCAGCATGAATAATAAACATTTATCATGATATAAGGAAATATAAAATAACAACTTTATTATTGCCTCTAGGGCATATTTCCTTCAAGAGGTGTCGATAAAATAAAATACGGACATGAGGGCATCATGATCATCTTTAGAACAACAACAAATATTGTCATATAGATTCTTATGATAGAGTAACAATTCATTCACAAAGTAGAGTATGAATCAGAAACTTCATTGAAAACTAACAAACTATGATCTCAGTCATTGAAACAATTGCAATTTATCGTAACATCGGAAAGAGTCAATTAGAGAGCTTTTCAGCAAGTCCACATACTCAACTATCATTTAATCTTTCACAATTGCTAACACTCACGAGATACTTATGGGTTCAAAGGTTCAATCGGACACAGAGAAAGATAGGGGCTTATAGTTTCGCCTCCCAACTCTTTACCTCAAGGGTAATGTCAACAATAATACTTTATGAAAACCTACATCCGAGTGGATATATATATCTGGATCTCCCTCCAACACATAGTGCTTGCCAAAAGGAAAAAGTGTAAAAAGGAAAGGTGATGATCACCATCACTCTTGTATAAGGGTAGGAGATAAAAGTAAAAGATAGGCCCTTCGCAGAGGGAAGCAGAGGTTGTCATGTGCTTTTATGGTTGGATGCACAAAATCTTAATGCAAAAGAACGTCACTTTATATTGCCGCTTGTGATAAAGACCTTTATTATGCAGTCCGTCGCTTTTATTTCTTCCATATCACAAGTTCGTATAAAGCATATTTTCTTCACACTAATAGATCATGCATATTTAGAGAGCAATTTTTATTGCTTGCACCGATGAAACTTTCTTGAAGGATCTTACTCAATCCATAGGTAGGTATGGTGGACTCTCATGGCAAAACTAGGTTTAGGGATGTTTGGAAGCACAAGTAGTATCTCTACTTGGTGCAAATAATTTTGGCTAGCATGAGAGGGAAAGGCAAGCTCAACATGTTGGAGGATCCATGACAACATAACTTCTATTCGGATATAAGAAAACATAAACCATTATGTTGTCTTCCTTGTCCAACTTCAACCTTTTAGCATGTCATATTTTAATGAGTGCTCACAATTATAAAATATGTCCAAGATAGTATATTTATATGTGAAACCTCTCTTTCTTTATTACTTCCTATTAATTGCAACAATGACCAAAACTATGTTTGTCAACTCTCAACAACTTTTATTCATCATACTCTTTATGTGTGAAGTCATTACTCTCCATAAGATCAATATATGATCTTTTTATTTCTTTTTATTCTTTCTTTTATTTAGTTCCCTCAAGATCATAGCAAGAAAGCAAAGCCCTTTACTCTAAACTACTCTTTATTATATAACTCAAGGACTCGATTACATAGGTAGAGATCGAAACAAAACTCATAGCTAGATCATACTAAAAACTTTATTCTACTAGATCAAGATATAACCAAAAGGATCAAACTAAGAAAAATGATAAAGATAAACATGTGATGGTGATACGATACCGGGGCACTCCCCCAAGCTTGGCAGTTGCCAAGGGGAGTGCCCATACCCATGTATTTAGATCTATGTCTTCAGAGGTGGTGATGAGGGAGTTGTTGATGATGCAGGCTTCTTCCTCAGCTTGCGCTTGAGGATAGAATTTTCCTCCCTTAAGTCATCGATCTCCTGCTCAAGCCTTAATATCTTTTTACATAGTTCCTGTTTGTTTTTCTGCAAGAGACGAAAAGGGATAAATTCGATCTTAGGTATCTTTGCTTTATTAGGAAGACTTGACTTTTTGAACTCCACGTGCATATCCCCAGGTTGAGGTAGTGGGACTTCCTCTTCATCAAAACTTGTCTCTTCTTTTCCTTTCCGGTCATAGTCCTCTTCTTCCTCCGTGGTCCAACCATAATGCTCCACATCCCCATAGACCTTGGGGTCCACAATGAAATCAGATACATAGCTCTCTCCCTCCGAATCTTGGGACGACATCTTACTCCAAATCTGCTGCAGAAACAACTCAAAACGAAGACATAAGATTTTGTCGAGGTACGGTGGTCAAAACTTTCGGGGGATTATATAATGAATTTTTATCGACCAAAAGAAGTATCATGCGAGAAAACGGAGTCTGGAAGGTACACGAGGTGGCCACAAGGTCGGGGGGTGCGCCCAGGGGGGTAGGGCGCGCCCTCCACCCTTGTGGTTGCCTCGTGTCTCCTTCGGGCTACTTTTAATTTTCCTAATTTTTTAAATATTCCAAAACGGAGAAAATTTATCATTGGAAACGTTTTGGAGTCGGCTTACTTACCGTACCACATACCTATTCCTTTTCGGAGTCTGAAACATCCTGGAAAGTGTCTCTTATGTACTCCTCCGGTGTTACGGTATTAATTATATTGGTCTCAACATTTATGGGAGTACCTGAGATGTAATGTTTAAGTCTTTGACCATTTACCACCTTCGGATTTTTACCTTCGGCATTGTTGATTTTTATGGCACCAGAACGATAGACCTCCTCGATAATGTAAGGGCCTTCCCATTTAGAGAGAAGCTTTCCTGCAAATAATCTTAAACGAGAGTTGTATAGCAAAACATGATCACCTACATTAAACTCACGCTTTTGTATCCTTTTCTCATGCCATCTTTTAACTTTTTCTTTAAACAACTTGGCATTCTCATAGGCTTGGGTTCTCCATTCATCAAGTGAGCTAATATCAAATAACCTCTTCTTACCGGCAAGTTTGAAATCATAATTGAGCTCTTTAATAGCCAATATGCATTATGTTCTAGCTCAACAGGTAAGTGACATGCCTTTCCATAAACCATTTTATATGGAGACATACCCATTGGATTCTTATAAGCAGTTCTATAAGCCCACAAAGCATCATCAAGTTTCTTAGACCAATTCTTTCTAGATCTATTAACAGTCTTTTGCAAAATCAATTTGATCTCTCTGTTGCTAAATTCTACTTGACCACTAGACTGGGGATGATAAGGAGATGCAATTCTATGGTTAACATCATACTTAGCAAGCATTTTATGGAAAGCACCATGAATAAAATGTGAACCACCATCAGTCATTAAATATCTAGGGACTCCAAACCTTGGGAAAATAACTTCTTTAAGCATTTTAATAGAAGTGTTATGATCAGCACTACTAGTTGGAATAGCTTCTACCCACTTAGTAACGTAATCAACAACAACTAAAATATGTGTATACCCATTAGAGGAAGGAAAATGTCCCATATAATCAAAGCCCCAAACATCAAATGGTTCAATAACAAGTGAATAATTCATAGGCATTTCCTGACGTCTACTAATATTACCAATTCTCTGGCATTCATCACAAGACAAGACAAACTTACGAGCATCCTTGAAGAGAGTAGGCCAATAAAAACTAGATTGCAATACCTTGTGTGCAGTTCTATCTCCAGCGTGGTGTCCTCCGTAAGACTCGGAGTGGCACTTGCGTATGATCTGTTCCTGTTCATGCTCAGGTACACAACGTCTAATAACACCATCTACTCCTTCTTTATAAAGATGTGGGTCATCCCAATAGTAATGTCTTAAATCATAGAAAAACTTTTTCTTTTGCTGGTATGTGAAACTAGGTGGTATAAATTTAGCAACAATATTATTAGCATAGTCAGCATACCATGGAGTATTATGAGAAGCATTTATGATAGCTAATTGCTCATAAGGAAAGCTATCATCAATAGGCAGTGGGTCATCAAGAACATTTTCTAACCTAGACAAGTTGTCTGCAACGGGGTTCTCAGCTCCCTTTCTATCAATAATATGCAAATCAAATTCTTGTAGCAAGAGAACCCATCTAATAAGTCTAGGTTTAGCATCTTTCTTTTCCATAAGATATTTAATAGCAGCATGATCAGTGTGAACAGTTACTTTGGAATCAACAATATAAGGTCTGAACTTATCACAAGCAAAGACAACTGCTAAAAATTCTTTTTCAGTAGTAGCATAATTTCTCTGGGCACTGTCTAGAGTTTTATTAGCATACTAAATAACATTCAATTTCTTATCAACTCTTTGTCCTAGAATAGCACCAACAGCATAATCACTAGCATCACACATAATTTCAAAGGGTAAATTCCAATCAGGTGGCTGAACGATAGGTGCAGAGATTAAGGCTTTCTTAAGTATTTCGAATGCTTCTACACAATCATCATAAAAAACAAAAGGAATATCTTTTTGCAAGAGATTCGTGAGAGGCCTACAAATTTTAGAGGAGTCTTTAATCAACCTCCTATAGAAACTAGCATGACCAAGGAAACTTCTTATACTTTTGATATATTTAGGGCATGGCTCTTTTCAATAGCATCTACTTTAGCTTTATCAACTTCAATACCTCTTTCAGAAATTTTATGCCCCAAGACAATACCTTCATTAACCATAAAGTGGCACTTCTCCCAATTCAAGACAAGATTAGTTTCTTCACATCTCTACAAAACTCGATCAAGCTTGCTTAAGCAATCATCAAAAGAAGTTCCGTAAACGGAGAAATCATCCATGAAAACCTAAACAATCTTTTCACAAAATCAGAGAATATAGGCATCATACATCTTTGAAAGGTAGCAGGTGCATTGCATAAACCAAAAGGCATACGTCTATAAGCAAAGGTACCGAAAGGGCAAGTAAAAGTGGTTTTCTCTTGATCTTCTTTTGACACAGGTATTTGAGAGAAACCAGAATAACCATCTAGAAAGCAAAAATGATTATGTTTGGATAGTCTTTCTAGCATTTGATCGATAAAAGGTAGAGGATAATGATCTTTTCTAGTAGCTTTATTCAATTTGCGGAAATCAATTACCATTTTTTATAACCTATAACAATTCTTTGAGGGATCAATTCATTCTTATCATTTGGTATAACAGTAATGCCTCCCTTCTTTGGGACACAATGAACAGGACTTACCCATTGACTATCAGCAATAGGATAAATTATACCTACCTCCAAGAGCTTTAGTATTTCATTTCTTACCACTTCTTTCATCTTAGGATTTAACCGTCGTTGATGATCAACAACTGGTTTAGCATCTTTCTCCAATTTAATTTTGTGCTGACATAGAGTGGGACTAATGCCCTTAAGATCATCAAGAGTATATCCAATAGCGGCACGGTGCTTCTTCAGAGTTTTCAATAATTTCTTTTCTTTATGTTCTGAAAGGTTAGCACTAATAATAACAGGATATATCTTCTTTTCATCAAGATAAGCATATTTCAGAGTATCAGGTAATTGTTTAAGCTCAAACATGGGATCACCCTTAGGTGGAGGAGGATCTCCAAGGATTTCAATAGGCAAATTGTGTTTCAAAATAGGTTCCTGATTAAAGAATACTTCATCTATTTCCCTTCTTTCATTCATAAACATATCATTTTCATGGTCTAGCAAATATTGTTCTAAGGGATCATTAGGAGGCACAGCAATAGAAGCAAGACCAATAATTTCATCCTTACTAGGCAGTTCTTTATCATGGGGTTGTCTACAAAATTTAGAGAAGTTAAAATCATGAGACATATCCCCTAAACCAACAGTAACAATATCTTTCTCGTAGTCCATCCTAGCATTAACAGTATTCAAGAAGGGTCTACGAAATATAATGGGACAAAAATTATCTTGTCGGGAACCAAGAACAAGAAAATTAGTAGGGTATTTAATTTTCCCACACAAGACTTCAACATCTCTAACAATCCCAATCAGTGATATAGTATCTCTATTAGCAAGCTTAATAGTAACATCAATATCTTCTATCTCAGTAGGTGCAATATCATTCATAATTTCTTTATATAAGGTATAAGGGATTGCACTTACACTAGCACCCACATCACATAAGCCATGATAACAATGATCTCCTATCTTAACAGAAACAACAGGCATGCCAACAACAGGTCTATGTTTGTCTTTAGTATCGGGTTTAGCAATCCTAGAAGCTTCATCACAGAAATAAATATAATGCCCATCAATATTATCAACCAAGAGATCTTTAACCATAGCAATACTAGGTTCAACTTTAATTTTCTCAGGGGGTGTAGGTGTCCTAGTTTGACTCTTACGAACCACAGTTGAAGCTTTAGCATGATCCTCCCCCTCTTCTCTCTCGGTAGCCCCCGTCACCGACGTCATCCCCGAGGCCGACGCAGCTCCGGAGACCGAAGCCACCGTTGACAACCTTGCCCTTGCCGCCGAGCAACCAGGCAAGCCCCCCCCCCCCCCTTTTTGATCATCCCGATATCGCCCATTCTATTTCTCATGCTTGCATTAGAATTGCTGCTGCTGCTTTACCTATTCTGATGCATAGCCTATTTATTGTATCCTGCTGTTGATAATTACCTGCATATCCTAAACTGCTTAGTATAGGCTGGGTAGAGACCTATCAGTGACCCCACTTATCCCGACTGCCGCGCTGGATCGTCAGAAGACCCGATCAACGGGATTGAAGATCAGGCCCCGACACCGCACATCACCCCCCCCCTTAGTTGTAACGACACTGCAGCGTTACTATCGAGTGCCGAGGGTGAAACCTCTTGTAGCACTCCTGATGTTAACTCTGTAGAGTAGCTATTCGGTCGTGGTCATCGAGGGTGATTCCTCCTTCACCGCTTCCGATAACGACGCTGTCGTACAACACCTCAAGTGTGAACCCAGTGAGGGTGATTCCTCTGAGTTCACCTTGACGGATACATCAAGTAGGAATCCAACGAGGGTGATACCTCGGATTCCCCTGATGTTATGGACACACGAATAATGGGACTTTACACTGTTACTTGGATAGGCGGGTCGACCCTGAGGGGTACCCGCGTGCGCCTGAGAGGCGAGTGTTGTGAAGACGGGTGCCTGTATGGTGCCCGAGTGGTGAATACGAGGCGTGGCCGGGCATTCTTAACCCTTGCAGCAAGTCCTCGAGATGGGGCGACGGGGTCACATCTTTCGTGAGTCTCTGCTCGTTACCGCAAGCCCTAGTCAATTAGCAATTTGGATATTTGATTCGAGCAGGTCTCTGGCCTAATAGCACTAACCATCACGTGGGCATAGTATGGGCGTTCTGCATCGTAGCATCAGCTGACAGTTCTGTCAGACATCCAGTTCAGCATTGTGGCACGGTCGGATCATACCGGCCCTCCGAGGCGGTGCTGGTATCCACCCTGCACACAACGACCCGGAGTGCACAGGGCGATAGCCCAAGACCCCTGAGTGCTTAGGATGTAGACCGGCGGGGACCTCTCTGCTGAGCTTTAGGTAGGGCTGCGGTGTATCGTTTGGCCGAGGCCAGGCATGACCCAGGAAAGTGTGTCCGGCCAGAGTTAATCGAGCGTGTTGAGTAAGTTGGTGCACCCCTGCAGGGAAGAAAACTTCTATCGATAGCCTGTCCTACGGTAAAGGACACTCGGAGTTGTATCCTGATTGATACGTTTTAGAACTGGATACTTGGATACTATGGCTCTAGGATTGCTTCTCGTAGGGAGTCGAGAAGGGATCTCCGGACGAGGTTGATGACTGTATGGCTCTGGCATTGCTTTCTCGCAGGGAGTCGAGAAAGGATCTCTGGGTGAGGATGAGACTTAATGATACTGCTACTTTATATTGATC
Organism: Thinopyrum elongatum; assembly: GCA_011799875.1. Classification (NCBI taxonomy): domain Eukaryota; kingdom Viridiplantae; phylum Streptophyta; class Magnoliopsida; order Poales; family Poaceae; genus Thinopyrum; species Thinopyrum elongatum. The sequence goes on from CM022303.1 coordinate 631,131,414, forward strand.
TGTTCTGCTCTCTTCTATTGCTGCAAGACCGCTGAAGATGCTAGTCTTCGATAGGACTAGGTCTTCTCTCTATGCTTGCATTTCTGCAGCCCAGTCCACATATACAGCCTCCCCTTGAAAATGTTGCATATCTAGTGTAGATCCTTGCTTGCTGAGTACTTCTGAGTACTCACGGTTGCTTTGTTTTCCTTTTCTCCCCATATCAGTTTGACGTGACCAAGATGACGGTGCCCCTTGAGACAGATGCCCCATCGATCGACTACTACTACTACCTCGAGGATGGATGCTTCTACGAGTTGACTGACGACCAGGAGTAGGATCGAAGGGTCCCAGGCAGGAGGCCTACGCCTTTCGCTCGTAGTGTTTTACTTTGCCCCGCCTTTCTAAAATCCTTTCTGTGCTTTCTTTTATATCTGTACTCAGATATCTGATGCTTCCACTGACGCTCGTTCGCAAGCTTATGTATTCGAGCCCTCGAGGCCCCTGGCTTGTAATATAAAGCATGTATGACTTTATTTATGTTTTAGAGTTGTGCTGTGATATCTTCCCGTGAGTCCTTAGGCTTGATCGTGTGCATTTGCGTGTATGATTAGTGCACGATTGGGCCGGGGGCGTCACAAGTTGGTATCAGAGCCGACTGACTGTAGGAACCCCCTTTCCAACTCCTTGGCCGAAGTTGAGTCTAGTAATCGAAAACTGTTTTACTAACTTGGCTGTGTGGCTTACGGGCCCACGTCGCCAATTGGGTGGTATTAGTATCTTTTACTCCTCGACCTTTACTCTGGGCCTCTATGGACGTAAGTGTCGAACCCCTCTGAATTGGTCAGAAACTGGGGAACGACCGCTCGTGGGTCCGGATATTATTCAACACGCTGAAGAACAAGTTCGTATTGTCCGGGAAAATCTCAAGGCGGCTCAGGACCGCCAGAAGAGCAACTATGATCGCAAACGATGGGGTTTGACTTATCAACCTGGTGATCAAGCTTATCTTCGTGTCACTCCTATGAAGGGCACTCACCGTTTTGGAATCAAGGGCAAGCTAGCTCCACGCTACATTGTCCTTTCCGCATTATTGCTAGACGTGGTCAGGTGGCGTATAAATTGGAGTTGCCGCCGCAATTCTCCCATATCCACGACGTCTTCCATGTGTCGCAACTTTGTAGATGCTTCAAGGAATCTCCGCACCGAGCTGTGGATCACGAGACGCTCGAATTGCAAGATGATCTATCTTATAAGGAGCATCCGATCCGCATTCTCGATGAAGCTGAACGTCGGACCCGTCAGAAGGTTACCAAGTTCCTCAAAGTGCAGTGGTCAAATCATACTGAAGATGAAGCCACTTGGGAACGCGAGGATAATCTTCGTGCGGAATACCCCAAACTTTTTCCTTCTACCTCTTAATTCTCGGGACGAGAATTCTTGTTAGTGGAGGAGATTTGTAACACCCCCAGTGGTTAGACACAGTAATTCCATTTTGATAATGCCAAGTCAGCATGTTTAACAGTGCATGATCATCATTAGCATCATATTGCATTTCAACTCCTAACTCAAAATCCAAATTCAAATGAAAGTGGAAAATAAATGTTGTGCAACATGAAAACTAAAATGTTCAATAAATGGCAAATAATACAGAGACCATTCTAAAATTGTAACCAACATTAAATAAATTAATTAGGTGACCCAAACCTCTTTTAACAGTGGCTGAAAATAATATTTACAAGCCTTTTAATTAATCTAGATCAAATATGAAATGGTGTTTTGCCCAAACTAGTTTTTGGTGTTAGGGTATAAAGCACTGGTATTTATGGACTAGGTCTCCCTTTTTACAAAAACCATTTGGGGCCTAAACAATTAACAGAATAGAAAGAAAAGAAAAGAAACAGAAAAAGAGAAAAGGAAAAAGGCCTAAAGGATCTACTATGCACTAGGCCTACTGCTACAGCGCGGCCCAGCCACCCCCCCCCCCCCCGGCCGTCCCTCACCTCGCACTGCTCACGCGCGCGCTGTCGAGCACCTGCCCGCGCGGCCAGGCCCCCCCTCACGCTGCTCGACAGCACGCCGCGCCCACGACACGCCTACAAGGCCACCCTCCTCGACCCCCCTGGCACTCCCTTGCCTCACTTCCCCCTCTCCCTGACTCGTCCCTCTCCTCTCCCGCAAGCCCGAGCACGACCATGGCGCTGCCGCCGTAACAGCCGCGGCCACCGTGCCCCTCTGGCCACCCCGACGTGTCCACGGTGCCCACCATCGTCGCCTCCTTCGACTGCGCCATCGAGCCGAAGCCGAGCGCCTCTACTTCGCCTCCTATGCCGTCGTCTTCAACCTTCGGGTGCCCGCATCGCCGCCGCGCGTCGACACCTCCCCGAGCCCGCTGCCACTCCCCTACGGCTCACCGTGAGCCTCTGCTTCCTCCCCGCTCTCTCTCGTCGCCGCTAGCTAGCCGTGGGCGCCGCCCCCTTCGTCACCGAACGCGCATCCGCCTCGCTCGTCGCCGGCGTGCTCCCGGCGACCCTTGGGCCCCGTGCCCGTGCGCATCATGTTCCCCGTGTCGTGTTGGGCCTCACTAGCGCTTCGCCTCGCCCCGTAGCGTGCCGTAGCGCTGTCCCCGTTGTGCACCCGAAGTCGTCGCCGCTGCGGTCGTCGCCGGCGCCGTTTCCGGTGACCCCCGACGCAGCCACCACCCCCACGCGATGCGGCACCTCGCTAGCTATCGAACGCGCCAAGCCGCGCGCAAAATAATGCCCTGTGGGCGATTCCCGAGCTCGTCGGAGTTGCGCCGCCGCGGGCGAGCTCGCCGGCGTGCTCCGGTGGCCGGCACCGACGTGGCACGTGGCCCCCACCGCCTGTGCCACTGACTGTGGGGCCCCGCGGGCCCCCAGTTGACCTGTTGACCAGGTCAACAGTTGACGTGGCCGCCCTGTCTCGCTGAGATGCGGGCCCCACTCGGTTAAACTGATTTAATTAAATAGAAAATCTGTTAATTAGTTAATTAATTAGTTTAAACACTAATCAGTCACTGACTGCTGGGGCCCACCCACTAATTAACCCAGTTAGTTGATTTTAAACCCCACTGTTAATGTCACAGTCAATGACATGTGGGTCCCACCTGTCTGGTTTGACTGGTCAGCCGACCAGTTGACCTGCTGACATCATGATTAGGTCATGCTGACGTCACTTACACTGTTCTGGATAATGTTGATTTAAATAATTAAATAAATTCCAGAAAATCAATAAAAACTTTAGAAAATCATATCTTTTAATCCGTAACTCCGATCGAAAAACTTTATACATGAAAGTTGCTCAGAACGACGAGACGAATCCGAATACGCGGTCCGTTCGTCCGTCACACGTCCCTAACTATCCGAACATGCAACCGTTCCCCTCTTTTCGTCTGTCCGAAATGCCGGACACTGGGAATACTTTCCCGGATGAATCCCACCTTCGCCAGTATCACCCGGCACTGCGTTAGATCACCTCCGTCACCGCGTATTGCCATGTTATGCTTTGTGCTGCACTTGATCGCTATGTATTTATACTAGTTCCTCCCCCTCTTCTCTTTGGTAGCCCCCGACACCGACGTCGTCCCCGAGGCCGACGCAGCTCCGGAGACCGAAGCCACCGTTGACAACCTTGCCCTTGCCGCCGAGCAACCAGGCAAGCCCCCCCCCTTTTTGATCATCCCGATATCGCCCATTCTATTTCTCATGCTTGCATTAGAATTGCTGCTGCTGCTTTACCTATTCTGAGGCATAGCCTGTTTATTGTATCCTGCTGTTGATAATTACCGGGATATCCTAAACAGCTTAGTATAGGCTGGGTAGAGACCTATCAGTGACCCCACTTATCCCGACTGCCGCGCTGGATCGTCAGAAGACCCGATCAACGGGATTGAAGATCAGGCCCCGACACCGCACATCACCCCCTTAGTTGTAACGACAGTGCAGCGTTACTATCGAGTGCCGAGGGTGAAACCTCTTGTAGTACTCCTGATGTTAACTCTGTAGAGTAGCTATTCGGTCGTGATCATTGAGGGTGATTCCTCCTTCACTGCTTCCGATAACGACGCTGTCGTACAACACCTCAAGTGTGAACCCAGTGAGGGTGATTCCTCCGAGTTCACCTTGACGGATACATCAATTAGGAATCCAACGATGGTGATACCTCGGATTCCCCTGATGTTATGGACACACGGATAATTGGACTTTACACTGTTACTTGGATAGGCGGGTCGACCCTGAGGGGTACCCGCGTGCGCCTGAGAGGCGAGTGTTGTGAAGACGGGTGCCTGTATGGTGCCCGAGTGGTGAAAACGAGGCGCGGCCGGGCATTCTTAACCCTTGCAGCAAGTCCTCGAGACGGGGCGATGGGGTCACATCTTTCGTGAGTCTCTGCTCGTTACCGCAAGCCCTAGTCCATTAACGATTTGGATATTTGATCCGAGCAGGTCTCTGGCCTGATAGCACTAACCATCACGTGGGCATAGTATGGGCGTTCTGCATCGTAGCATCAGCCGACAGTTCTGTCAGACGTCCAGTTCAGCAATGTGGCACGGTCGGATCATACCGGCCCTCCGAGGCGGTGCTGGTATCCACCCTACACACAACGACCCGGAGTGCACAGGGCGATGGCCCAAGACCCCTGAGTGCTTAGGATGTAGACCGGCGGGGACCTCTCTGCTGAGCTTTAGGTAGGGCTGCGGTGTATCGTTTGGCCGAGGCCGGGCATGACCCAGGAAAGTGTGTCCGTCCGGAGTTAATCGAGCGTGTTGGGTAAGTTGGTGCACCCCTGCAGGGAAGAAAACTTCTATCGATAGCCTGTCCTACGGTAAAGGACACTCGGAGTTGTATCCTGATTGATACATTTTAGAACTGGATACTTGGATACTATGGCTCTGGGATTGCTTCTCGCAGGGAGTCGAGAAGGGATCTCCAGACGAGGTTGATGACTGTATGGCTCTGGGATTGCTTTCTCGCAGGGAGTCGAGAAAGGATCTCTGGGTGAGGATGAGACTTAATGATACTGCTACTTTATATTGATCTGTTCTGCTCTCTTCTATTGTTGCAAGACCGCTGAAGATGCTAGTCTTCGATAGGACTAGGTCTTCTCTCTATTCTTGCATTTTTGCAGCCCAGTCCACATATACAGCCTCCCCTTGAAAATGTTGCATATCTAGTGTAGATCCTTGCTTGCTGAGTACTTCTGAGTACTCACGGTTGCTTTGTTTTCCTTTTCTCCCCATATCAGTTTGACGTGACCAAGATGACGGTGCCCCTTGAGACAGATGCCCCGTCGATCGACTACTACTACTACCTCGAGGATGGATGCTTCTACGAGTTGACTGACGACCAGGAGTAGGATCGGAGGGTCCCAGGCAGGAGGCCTACGCCTTTCGATCGTAGTGTTTTACTTTGCCCCGCCTTTCTAAAGGCCTTTCTGTGCTTTCTTTTATATCTGTACTGAGATATCTGATGCTTCCGCTGACGCTTGTTCGCAAGCTTATGTATTCGAGCCCTCGAGGCCCCTGGCTTGTAATATAAAGCATGTATGACTTTATTTATGTTTTAGAGTTGTGCTGTGATATCTTCCCGTGAGTCCTTAGGCTTGATCGTGTGCATTTGCGTGTATGATTAGTGCACGATTGGGCCGGGGGCGTCACAAGTTGGTATCAGAGCCGACTGACTGTAGGAACCCCCTTTCCAACTCCTTGGCCGAAGTTGAGTCTAGTAATCGAAAACTGTTTTACTAACTTGGCTGTGTGGCTTACGGGCCCACGTCGCCAATTGGGTGGTATTAGTATCTTTTACACCTCGACCTTTACTCTGGGCCTCTGATCTCTCTTCTATTCGGGTTAAATAAAGTTTACTAACGCCAACACTTAGGATCTCGTAAATCTCATCCACCCGGAGAGCTGGATATTCCCAACTGATCCTTTCCTTGGAACGATTAGTCTGATAATCATCATTTTCCTTTCCATTGGTTTGTTTAACCTTTCCTTTACAAGTATCTTACGCTTCTCACACTGTCATTTGAAACTTTTGGAAGCTCTCGGCAAAATGTGTCCTGTTCAGCGGCAACATTTTTGACTCTTTTGAGATGTTAAATGAATTCATGAACGGCAATGCCATCCTTGCCCTCGCTGATCTGTGTTATCATCATCAATATTTTTGACTACCTGCCCACGTATTGCCGTTAACCCAGAACGAGTTCAGGCTATTCTGGACTGGACTCCTCCGAAGAACGTCAAGCAAGTGAGAAGTTTTCTCGGCCTTGCAAGTTATTGCCGTTGTTTTGTCGAGAACTTTTCTAAGATTGCTAAGCCCCTTACTGATCTGCTTCACAAGGGCGTTAAATTTGAATGGACAAAAAAATGTCAGGAAAGTTTCCAGACACTCAAAGACAAGCTGACATCTGCCCCAGTACTATCTCCTCCAGATACCCGCAAAGACTTTGTGATTTATTGTGATGCATCCCGTGAAGGATTAGGCTGTGTCCTAATGCAAGAGCGTAAGGTGATTGCTTATGGCTCTCGTCAGTTGCACCCACATGAAGAGAATTATCCGGTACATGATCTAGAACTAGCTGCTGTCATCTATGCACTGCAGTTGTGGCGACATTACCTTCTCGGTAATCGTTGCGAGATCTACACGGATCATAAAAGTCTGAAGTACTTGTTCACTCAACCATCTCTAAACCTCCGTCAGCAAAGATGGATGGAGGCCATTGTGGACTATGATTTGGGTATTTCCTATGCCCCTGGCAAGGCTAACGTGATGGCTGATGCCTTAAGCCGCAAGTCCTATTGCGACAACCTCATGGTTAGGCGAGCTCAACCTCGTCTTTTTGAAGAACTGCGCAAGCTGAATCTACGTATTGTTCCACAGGGTTCTCTTAATAACCTTGTGATACAACCAGATCTTGAGAAAGTTGTTAAGGATGCGCAAGCTAAAGATGCTGAAATTGATCTGATGAAGAAAGTCCTTCACCTTGTAAAGTACAGGGATTTCTCACTGTCTGAAGATGGAACCTTGTATTTCAGAAACCGCATTGTGGTACCTCGCTTCGAACTCATGACTGACAAAGTCATGAAGGAGGCACATGATACCCCGTTGTCTATTCATCCGGGTAGCACCAAGATGTATCGTGATCTCCGTCAAAGGTACTGGTGGTCTAAAATGAAGCAGGACATTGCTCGTTATGTTGCTTAATGTGATGTGTGTCGTCGCGTTAAAGCAGAACAACAGAAACCAGCTGGAATTCTGCAACCACTTCCTATTCCTCTATGGAAATGGGATAAGGTTCAGATGGATTTCGTTACAGGACTTCCCAGGTCACAGAAGGGTCACGATGCTATTCTTGTCGTCGTCGACCAACTTTCTAAAGTTGCACACTTTCTGGCTGTCAAAGAAACTATCACCGCTAGTCATTTAGCAGAGTTGTATATCTCCAGAATTGTTTCACTCCACGGTATTCCGAAGGAGATTAGTTCGGACCGTGGTGGTCTTTTCACTTCCAAATTCTGGGAAAGTTTTCAAACAGCTATGGGAACTCATATTACCTGGAGTTCAGCTTATCATCCCCAATCTCAAGGCCAAGTCGAACGAGTCAATCAAGTGCTTGAAGACATGCTTCGGGCTTGTGTTATATCATTTGGCAAGAAGTGGGAAGAATCTCTTCCATATGCCGAATTCTCTTACAACAACAGCTATCAAGCCAGTTTGAAAATGGCTCCCTTCAAAGTACTCTATGGACGTAAGTGTCGAACCCCTCTGAATTGGTCAGAAACTGGGGAACGACCGCTCGTGGGTCCGGATATTATTCAACACGCTGAAGAACAAGTTCGTATTGTCCGGGAAAATCTCAAGGCGGCTCAGGACCGGCAGAAGAGCAACTATGATCGCAAACGATGGGGTTTGACTTATCAACCTGGTGATCAAGCTTATCTTCGTGTCACTCCTATAAAGGGCACTCACCATTTTGGAATCAAGGGCAAGCTAGCTCCACGCTACATTGGTCCTTTCCGCATTATTGCTAGACGTGGTCAGGTGGCGTATAAATTGGAGTTGCCGCCGCAATTCTCCCATATCCATGACGTCTTCCATGTGTCGCAACTTTGTAGATGCTTCAAGGAATCTCCGCACCGAGCTGTGGATCACGAGACGCTCGAATTGCAAGATGATCTATCTTATAAGGAGCATCCGATCCGCATTCTCGATGAAGCTGAACGTCGGACCCGTCAGAAGGTTACCAAGTTCCTCAAAGTGCAGTGGTCAAATCATACTGAAGATGAAGCCACTTGGGAACGCGAGGATAATCTTCGTGCGGAATACCCCAAACTTTTTCCTTCTACCTCTTAATTCTCGGGACGAGAATTCTTGTTAGTGGAGGAGATTTGTAACACCCCCAGTGGTTAGCCACAGTAATTCCATTTTGATAATGCCAAGTCAGCATGTTTAACAGTGCATGATCATCATTAGCATCATATTGCATTTCAACTCCTAACTCAAAATCCAAATTCAAATGAAAGTGGAAAATAAATGTTGTGCAACATGAAAACTAAAATGTTCAATAAATGGCAAATAATACAGAGACCATTCTAAAATTGTAACCAACATTAAATAAATTAATTAGGTGACCCAAACCTCTTTTAACAGTGGCTGAAAATAATATTTACAAGCCTTTTAATTAATCTAGATCAAATATGAAATGGTGTTTTGCCCAAACTAGTTTTTGGTGTTAGGGTATAAAGCACTGGTATTTATGGACTAGGTCTCCCTTTTTACAAAAACCATTTGGGGCCTAAACAATTAACAGAATAGAAAAGAAAAGAAAAAGAAAAAGAGAAAAGGAAAAAGGCCTAAAGGATCTACTGTGCACTAGGCCTACTGCTACAGCGCGGCCCAGCCCACCCCCCCGCGCCGTCCCTCACCTCGCACTGCTCACGCGCGCGCTGTCGAGCACCTGCCGCGCGCGGCCAGGCTTCCCCTCACCGCTGCTCGACAGCACGCCGCGCCCACGCCAGCGCCTACAAGGCCCCCTCCTCGACCCCCCTGGCACTCCCTTGCCTCACTTCCCCCTCTCCCTGCCTCGTCCCTCTCCTCTCCCGCAAGCCTGAGCACGACCATGGCGCTGCCGCCGTAACAGCCGCGGCCACCGTGCCCCTCTGGCCTCCCCGATGTGTCCACGGTGCCCACCATCGTCGCCTCCTTCGACTGCGCCATCGAGCCGAAGCCGAGCGCCTCTACTTCGCCTCCTACGCCGTCGTCTTCAACCTTCGGGTGCCCGCATCGCCGCCGCCGATTCGCCGCCGTCGACACCTCCCCGAGCCCGCTGCCACTCCCCTACGGCTCACCGTGAGCCCCTGCTTCCTCCCCGCTCTCTCTCGTTGCCGCTAGCTAGCCGTGGGCGCCGCCCCCTTCGTCACCGAACGCGCATCCACCTCACTCATCGCTGGCGTGCTCCCGGCGACCCTTGGGCCCCGTGCCCGTGCGCATCATGTTCCCCGTGCCGCGTTGGGCCTCGCTAGCGCTTCGCCTCGCCCCGTAGCACGCCGTAGCGCTGTCCCCGTTGTGCACCCGAAGTCGTCGCCGCTGCGGTCGTCGCCGGCGCCGTTTCCGGTGACCCCCGACCCAGCCACCACCCCCACGTGATGCGGCACCTCGCTAGCTATCGAACGTGCCAAGCCGCGCGCAAAATAATGCCCTGTGCGCGATTCCCGAGCTCGCCGGAGTTGCGCCGCCGTGGGCGAGCTCGCCGGCGTGCTCCGGTGGCCGGCGCCGACGTGGCACGTGGCCCCCACCGCCTGTGCCACTGACTGTGGGGCCCCGCGGGCCCCGAGTTGACCTGTTGACCAGGTCAACAGTTGACGTGGCCGCCCTATCTCGCTGACATGCAGGCCCCACTCGGTTAAATTGATTTAATTAAATAGAAAATCTGTTAATTAGTTAATTAATTAGTTTAAACACTAATCAGTCACTGACTGCTGGGGCCCACCCACAAATTAACCCAGTTAGTTAATTTTAAACCCCACTGTTAATGTCACAGTCAATGACATGTGGGTCCCACCTGTCTGGTTTGACTGGTCAGCCGACCAGTTGACCTGCTGACATCATGATTAGGTCATGCTGACGTCACTTACACTGTTCTGGATAATGTTGATGTAAATAATTAAATAAATTCCAGAAAATCAATAAAAACTTTAGAAAATCATATCTTTTAATCCGTAACTCCGATCGAAAAACTTTATACATGAAAGTTGCTCTGAACGACGAGACGAATCCGAATGCGCGGTCCGTTCATCCGTCACATGTCCCTGACTATCCGAACATGCAACCGTTCCCCTCTTTTCGTCTGTTCGAAATGCCGGACACTGGGAATACTTTCTCGGATGAATCCCACCTTCGCCAGTATCACCCGGCACTGCGTTAGATCACCTCCGTCACCGCGTATTGCCATGTTATGCTTTGTGCTGCACTTGATCGCTGTGTATTTATACTGTTTCCTCCCCCTCTTCTCTCTTGGTAGCCCCCGACACCGACGTCGTCCCCGAGGCCGACGCAGCTCCGGAGACCGAAGCCACCGTTGACAACCTTGCCCTTGCCGCCGAGCAACCAGGCAAGCGCCCCCCCTTTTTTATCATCCCGATATCGCCCATTCTATTTCTCATGTTTGCATTAGAATTGCTGCTGCTGCTGCTTTACCTATTCTGATGCATAGCCTGTTTATTGTATCCTGCTGTTGATAATTACCTGGATATCCTAAACAGCTTAGTATAGGCTGGGTAGAGACCTATCAGTGACCCCACTTATCCCGACTGCCGTGCTGGATCGTCAAAAGACCCGATCAATGGGATTGAAGATCAGGCCCCAACACCGCACATCACCCCCCTTAGTTGTAACGACACTGCAGCGTTACTATCGAGTGCCGAGGGTGAAACCTCTTGTAGCACTCCTGATGTTAACTCTGTAGAGTAGCTATTCGGTCGTGGTCATCGAGGGTGATTCCTCCTTCACCGCTTCCGATAACGACGCTGTCGTACAACACCTCAAGTGTGAACCCAGTGAGGGTGATTCCTCCGAGTTCACCTTGACGGATACATCAAGTAGGAATCCAACGATGGTGATACCTCGGATTCCCCTGATGTTATGGACACACGGATAATTGGACTTTACACTGTTACTTGGATAGGCGGGTCGACCCTGAGGGGTACCCGCGTGCGCCTGAGAGGCGAGTGTTGTGAAGACGGGTGCCTGTATGGTGCTCGAGTGGTGAATACGAGGCGCGGCTGGGCATTCTTAACCCTTGCAGCAAGTCCTCGAGACGGGGCGATGGGGTCACATCTTTCGTGAGTCTCTGCTCGTTACCGCAAGCCCTTGTCCATTAACGATTTGGATATTTGATCCGAGCAGGTCTCTGGCCTGATAGCACTAACCATCACGTGGGCATAGTATGGGCGTTCTGCATCGTAGCATCAGCCGACAGTTCTGTCAGACGTCCAGTTCAGTATTGTGGCACGGTCGGATCATACCGGCCCTCCGAGGCGGTGCTGGTATCCACCCTGCACACAACGACCCGGAGTGCACAGGGCGATGGCCCAAGACCCCTGAGTGCTTAGGATGTAGACCGGTGGGGACCTCTCTGCTGAGCTTTAGGTAGGGCTGCGGTGTATCGTTTGGCCGAGGCCGGGCATGACCCAGGAAAGTGTGTCCGGCCGGAGTTAATCGAGCGTGTTGGGTAAGTTGGTGCACCCCTGCAGGGAAGAAAACTTCTATCGATAGCCTGTCCTACGGTAAAGGACACTCGGAGTTGTATCCTGATTGATACATTTTAGAACTGGATACTTGGATACTATGGCTCTGGGATTGCTTCTCGCAGGGAGTCGAGAAGGGATCTCCGGACGAGGTTGATGACTGTATGGCTCTGGGATTGCTTTCTCGCAGGGAGTCGAGAAAGGATCTCTGGGTGAGGATGAGACTTAATGATACTGCTACTTTATATTGATCTGTTCTGCTCTCTTCTATTGCTGCAAGACCGCTGAAGATGCTAGTCTTCGATAGGACTAGGTCTTCTCTCTATTCTTGCATTTCTGCAGCCCAGTCCACATATACAGCCTCCCCTTGAAAATGTTGCATATCTAGTGTAGATCCTTGCTTGCTGAGTACTTCTGAGTACTCACGGTTGCTTTGTTTTCCTTTTCTCCCCATATCAGTTTGACGTGACCAAGATGACGGTGCCCCTTGAGACAGATGCCCCGTCGATCGACTACTACTACTACCTCGAGGATGGATGCTTCTACGAGTTGACTGACGACCAGGAGTAGGATCGGAGGGTCCCAGGCAGGAGGCCTACGCCTTTCGATCGTAGTGTTTTACTTTGCCCCGCCTTTCTAAAGGCCTTTTTGTGCTTTCTTTTATGTCTGTACTCAGATATCTGATGCTTCTGCTGATGCTATTCGCAAGCTTATGTATTCGAGCCCTCGAGGCCCCTGGCTTGTAATATAAAGCTTGTATGACTTTATTTATGTTTTAGAGTTGTGCTGTGATATCTTCCCGTGAGTCCTTAGGCTTGATCGTGTGCATTTGCGTGTATGATTAGTGCATGATTGGGCCGGGGGCGTCACACTATCGTAGTCCTTTTGATAAGTAAGAGTGTCGAACCCAACGAGGAGCAGAAGGAAATGACAAGTGGTTTTCAGCAAGGTATTCTCTGCAAGCACTGAAATTATCGGTAACAGATAGTTTGGTGATAAGGCAAATCATAACGAGTAACAAGTAATAAAAGTAAACAAGGTGCAGCAAGGTGGCCCAATCCTTTTTGTAGCAAAGGACAAGCCTGGACGAACTCTTATATAAAGCAAAGCGCTCCCGAGGACACATGGGAATTGTTGTCAAGTTAGTTTTCATCATGCTCATATGATTCGCGTTCGTTACTTTGATAATTTGATATGTGGGTGGACGGGCGCTTGGGTGCTGTCCTTCCTTGGACAAGCCTCCCACTTATGATTAACCCCTCTCGCAAGCATCCGCAACTACGAAAGAAGTATTAAGGTAAACCTAACCATAGCATGAAACATAAGGATCCAAATCAGCCCCTTACGAAGCAACGCATAAACTAGGGTTTAAGCTTCTGTCACTCTAGCAACCCATCATCTACTTATAACTTCCCAATGCCTTCCTCTAGGCCCAAATAATGGTGAAGTGTCATGTAGTCGATGTTCACATAACACCACTAGAGGAGAGACAACATACATCTCATCAAAATATCGAACGAATACCAAATTCACATGATTACTTATAACAAGACTTCTCCCATGTCCTCAGGAACAAACGTAACTACTCACAAAGCATAATCATAATCAAGATCAGAGGAGTATTAATTATCATTAAGGATCTAAAAATATAATCTTCCACCGGATAAACCAACTAGCATCGACTACAAGGAGTAATCAACACTACTAGCAACCCACAGGTACCAATCTGAGGTTTTGGGACCAAGATCAAATACAAGAGATTAACTAGGGTTTGAGAGGAGATGGTGCTGGTGAAGATGTTGATGGAGATTGACCCTCCCTTGATGAGAGGATCGATGGTGATGACGATGGCGATGATTTCCCCCTCCCGGGGGGATGTTTCCCCGGCAGAACAGCTCCGTCGGAGCCCTAGATTGGTTCTGCCCAGGTTCCGCCTCGAGACGGCGGCGCTTCGTCCCGAAAGCTTCTCCCTTATTTTTCTAGGGTAAAAGGCACCATATAGCCAAAGATGGGCACCGGAGGCCTGCCAGGGGGCCCACAAGGTCGTGGGGCGCGCCCAGGGGGGTAGGGCACGCCCTCCACCCTTGTGGCTGGCTGGTGGCCCCCCTCTGGATGTTTCTTCACCCAATATTTTTTATATATTCCAAAAACATGCTCCGTGAAGTTCCAGGACTTTTGGAGTTGTGCAGAATAGGTCTTTAATATTTGCTCCTTTTCTAGTCCAGAATTCCAGCTGCCGGCATTCTCCCTCTTCATGTAAACCTTGTAAAATAAGAGAGAATAGGCATAAGTATTGTGATATAATGTGTAGTAACATCCCATAATGCAATAAATATCAACATAAAAGCATGATGCAAAATGGACGTATCACCCCTACGTGTGGTTTTGGTAATTATGACAATCTCTATGGACTAATGTTTTCGTTGAGATATATTTGAAGGTATTGTCCATACAAGGTGCATCAAGGATATTAGAAGGAATCAAGGATACTTGATGAAATCAAGGATGAAGTCCATATATATGAAGATATGTTCGCTCTAAGCTTTGGTATTAATTGACAATTCCTATGGAGCATCAAGTGCATTGATTCTTAAATGAAGATATGTTCCATAGTGATGCTTGAAGTGCTTTGGGTTGTTTTCTGAAGAATGCCATCGGAACATCCGAAGAAGTCCACATGGTATCCCTCTCTAGATACCTCGTGCACACGGGCCTCCTGACCCCCGTGTGCACTGGATCGAGTGTCAACTCTCTGGATACCCCATGCGCACGGGGTCCCTGACCCCTGTGCACACGGGGCCTAGGTTTTGGCTCTCGAGGCCCCATATCCAGTGAGGTTTCAAGTTGGTCTTTGGGGATTTCTATTGAGGCCATTAAGATTGATTTTAATGTCTAACCACATATGTTCAAGGTGGAGTTTGTCAGAGGATCTCAAAGAGTGACATATGTGGACTTATAAGAATCAAGAGCTTGATTGAAAAATCAAAGAAAAGAATTCAAGATATGGCTTCAAGACAAGATCATGGTAAGCTCATGTGTTGGGTCTTGGTTGATCAAGTCTTGAAGCAAGCAACTAGAGTGAAGAATTCATTGTGCCTCTCAAGAGATTATGATGGAGTTTTTAGAAGGGAAAATGATGACCAATATGATATTCATAGTGAAACTTGATATGGTCATTAAAGAGTCTTTGGTGATATAGTCTTGAAGCAATGAAGTGAAATTAAGAGTTCATTGTGGCTTTCAAGAAACCAAGATGGGGCATGAAATAAAGATGTTGGTTGACCAAGATGAAGCTCGAAGATTATCTAAATGGTGAACTCACAAAGTGCAATCGTTGTACCATGTAGGATCAAGTGATCTAGTGGTATGGTAAGTAATTGTGAATTGTGCCTTTTTACCTAACCATACTATGTGTTTGTTATGTCTGTGTGGGTTAGGTGTTTCTCATGGGCTTGCATCAAAAGGAAAGATTTCAAGTAGCCTATGTGTGGATGATATCA
Source organism: Thinopyrum elongatum (assembly GCA_011799875.1). NCBI lineage: Eukaryota > Viridiplantae > Streptophyta > Magnoliopsida > Poales > Poaceae > Thinopyrum > Thinopyrum elongatum. The sequence continues at coordinate 631,146,660 of CM022303.1, forward strand.
AGTGGTGATGGTCATCGGGTTCGAAGAGTCCAAGTGCAGGATGAGAAGCAGGAGGTTATATGCTTTGAAGCTTGCAGTCCACATCATGATAATGTGCATGTGAAGATGGACTTATAGTTAAGGCTTCCCTCATTGCAATATGATGAATCATTTCGAGTATCTTCACCAAGTAATTGTGGACAAGAAAAGGATTCCAACTTGATGCAAGCATTAAAGTCATCATCAAGCTCAAGCGGAATGTGCATGGAAAAGGTATAACTTTTCTAGGTTTTCCTAGTTTTGCCGGTCTCATGGTGCTTGGAGGGAGACCGTATTATAGGTTTGATAACGTACTATCAAGGGGGACTTTCAGGCAAGTAGCTTGATCACGTCGCATGTAGAGAGCTCAAACCTTTTCATGATTTGCATCATTCTTTCTTGGTGATCTTGGGTGGTTCTCTATGTGAGGACCTTGGGCTTTTCCATAGATTTAATACGAGCCCAAGATCATCGAATTCAGAGTTCGTATGCCAAAGTTGTGAATGCTTTAGTGGGTTCCTGCAGGGTGTTTTTGGGTGCCCCGTGGGCACGGGGTTTGAGGCCGTGGGCATGGGGCCTCTGTGCGCACGGGACTTGTACTGTGGTCACGACACCCCGTGGGCAGGCACGGGGTGTCCAGGAAGTGTCCATTGGAGCCCCAACGGCTATTTTTGGGGATTGGCTATAAAAGAGCCCTTCCTCCCCACTGGTTTGGAGCTTATTCATACACTTTCTAAACATCATTTTGAGCATCATACAACCTCTCCCAAACCCCTATATATATCTCCTCTATGTGAAGGGGGATTTGTAGATGGATCTTGGAGTCATTTGTTGATTTCCTCCATTGTATCCCCTCTTTTCAATCTCCCACTTTCTTGAGTTACATCTTGTGAGATTGAGAAAGTGAGTTGAGCATTCGTTGCTTGACCTTGCTTTGCATTTGTTGCATTCATTTGAGCTCCTCGTGTCGATTTGTTCGAGTATGAGCCCATGCGTTTATTACTCTTGGAGGCTTCCTCCTCCTAGATGGTTTGGTGATTTATTGAGAAGTTTGTGAAGAGGCCTAGGTGGCCAAGGTTCCTCTGGAAGCTTCCTTTTGTGGTGTGCTCCAGGGAAGGGTGTGAAGTGGCCTAGGTGGTCAAGTTCCTTCGGAAGCTTCCATGTTTGTGGTGTGCTATGGAGAAGTTTGTAAAGGTGTGGTGGTCGCCTTCAACACCAACCCCGAGTGAATCGAGGCTCATCCGTTGGGAGTGACTCGAAACGGAGAATACAATGAGTCACTTGCTGATGCCCCGGAGCTTTGGCTTTGGCACCGCTCCAATGGAGATTAGCACTCTCACAAGTGTGAACTTCGGGATAAATCCGCGTCCCCGACTCACTTGTGATTATCTCATACCCACACCCTTTACTTTCTGCAATTCATACTTGCTCTTATTGATATATCCTGTGCTAGTTGAATTGCCTAGTTGTTCCTACATTTCCTTATGTTGTGATATAGCTAGTTTGTGCTTGCTAGTTTCCTTAAGTGCCTATATTGTTTAGCATAGGTTGTTGGTGCACTTAGTTGAGCCTAGCATATTTAGGATTTGTGCTTGAAAAGTATTTGTTAGTTTAAGTCCGCATTAGGATAAAGTCAAATCCATAAATGTTTTAAAACACCTATTCACTCCCCCTCTAGTCGTCATCTAGATCCTTTCAATTGGTATCAAAGCTTTGGTCTCTCCTTGCTAGGCTTCACCGCCTAGAGGGTAAAGATGTTGACTAGTGGTTTGTGCATGATGACATGTTTTGTTTTAGTAGCACAAACTATAACTTGTGAAAAATTCGCATGCTTTGTCATTTCTAGGCCATGGGTCCAAATTTTGTGTGATTTGTTCTTGTAGGGGCTTCTCCATGGAAGGATGACCTTTTTCAACTAGTGAGGAAAATGATGATATACTTTGTGGGTATGGTGCTAAGAATGCCATAATCTGATCTATATCCCTCAAAGTGTTTGAGGCAATCATGACCTATGTGACGGCTCATGAGATGTGGACCAAACTTGAAGAAATATATAGTGGGTCCAATCTTGGTGAGGTTCATCATCTTTCGGAGGAGTCAATTGAGGGGTTCTCCACATCTACAAATCATGAAGAACTCCATATTGCTTCTTCCTCCGTGTGCTTGCACATTTGTACTTCTTCCTCCTCACCATCATATGGCATGTCCCAAGGTAATGACATGGTGAGTGGAAATATCATTTGTGATGATGATGTTTTGCTGAACACTGATGATCTTTCTGTATACATGATAGTGTTGTAGCTTCTATGGACTTGAGCATATCTAGCAAAAATTACATACTTTCTTGTGTTGATAGTCCATGCATATCATTTAGAGATTCCTTGAATACTTTTTGTGATGATATGCTTGATACTCCTTGTTGCCATGATCTCTATGCTTCTATTTACTCTAGTTGTTGTTTGACTAACCATGTAGAGGAAACAAGAGAACATAGTGCACACAACACGAATGGAGAAATTGCTAGAAGAGCAAAGAAGGAAATCACCATGTTGGAGAGGAATGCTATGAGCGTCAAGAGGATGGACATGAATCTCCTACTCTTGTTTATGAAGAATCTTCCTCTCCAAAAGAATCATCATCAACCTCCAATGTTTATATGTGCCTCATGGCAAGAGGTAACACCGAGGTATCATCTACTCTTAGTAATGATATTGATGAGAGTGATGATGAATGTGATAGGGATATGAGTCAAGAAATATATGAAATTGGCAATTCTCTTCGTGGGGTAAATAAGAACACTTATGAGATGTTTAAAGATCTTATTACTCACTTTGTAAAGTGTAATGATTTACTTCACGAAGAGAAAGAACAAAATGAAAAACTTGATTGTAACCTTCTTGATGCTCTAGAAACTCTTAGAGAATTAGAATCTTCTAAAGAAGAGATTGAAGTTGCTCATGATCAACTTAAAGAGGATTTTGAGCACCTTGACTTTGGCTACAAGAATGTCAAAGGAGAGCTCACCAAACTCTCCAAGTCTTATGAGGAACTTCAAGCTACTCATGTGAAGTCTCTAGTTCTACTAGCTCCTCTCATATTACCAATGATGCTTGTGCTACTAACTCTATCTCTTGAAGTAGAATGTTGAGCTAAGGGATCAACTTGCTTTGCTAACTAGCAATTATAGAAAATTAGAAGAAAGTCATGAAAAGCTCTTGGGCTCTCATGATGACCTTCTAATCTCCCATGAAAGGCTAAAGTTATCTCATGAGGCTATTGTGATTAAGGTAATGATGTCTACTACACAACTTGTTCTTGTATACTCGTGTTGGGCCTCCAAGCGTAGAGTTTTGTAGGACAGCAGTAAATTTCCCTCAAGTGTTTGACCTAATGTTTATCAATCTGTGGGAGGCATAGGATGAAGATGGTCTCTCTCAAACAACCCTGCAACCAAATAATAAAAAGTATCATGTGTAACCAACACACCAAATACAATGGTAAATTGTATAGGTGCGCTAATTCGGCGAAGAGATGGTGATACAATTGTAGTAATGATAGTAGATATTGATTTTTGTAATAGTAACAATAAAAAACAGCAAGGTAGCAAGTAACAAAAGTGAGCACAAACGGTATTGCAATACTTGAAAACAAGGCCTAGGGTTCATACTTTCGCTAGTGCAATCTCTCAACAATGCTAACATAGTTAGATCATATGGCAATCCCTCAACGTGCGATAAAGAATCACTCCAAAGTTCTTATCTAGCGGTGAACATAAGATGAAATTATTTGTACGGTACGAAACAACCTCAAAGCTATTCTTTCCGATCGATCTATCGAGCTATTCCTATAAGTGTCACAAACAGCCCTAGAGTTCGTACTAAAATAACACCAAAATAACTTCAGATTCATAATACTCAATCCACACAAAGAACTTCAAAGAGTGCCCCAAGATTTCTACCGGAGAAACAAAGACAAAAATGTGCATCAACCCCTATGCATAGATTACCCAATGTCACCTCGGGAATCCGTGAGTTGAGTGCCAAAACATGCATCAAGTGAATCAATATGATACCCCATTGTCACCACGGGTATTCATAGCAAGACATACATCAAGTGTTCTCAAATTCATAAAAGTATTCAATCCGATAATAACTAAATCTCAAAGGGAAAACTTAATTCATCACAACAAGATAGAGAGGGGAAAGCACCATATGATCCAACTATATTAACAAAGCTCGTGATACATCAACATCGTGCCAACTGAAGAACATGAGAGAGAGAGAGAGATTAAACACATAGCTACTGGTACAAACCCTCAGCCCCGAGGGTGGACTACTCCCTCCTCATCATGGTGGCCGCCGGGATGATGAAGATGGCCTCCGGTGATGATTTCCCCCTCCGGCAGGGCGCCGAAATAGGGTCTAGATTTGTTTTTCGTGGCTACAAAGGCTTGCGGTGGCGGAACTTCCAATCTAGGGTTATTTCTGGGGGTTTCTGTATTTATAGGATTTTTTGGCATCGGTCTCACGCTAAGATGGCCCTCGAGGGGCCCACTACCCACCAGGGCGTGCCAGAGGGGGGTGGCGCGCCCTGGTGCCTAGTGGGCAGCAGGGCGCCCCTCCAGTGGTTCTTTGCTCCAATATTCTTCATTTGTTCCATAAAAAAATCTCCAATAAGTTTCGTCCAATTCTAAGAACTTTTATTTCTACACAAAAAACAACACCATGGTAGTTCTGCTAAAACAGCGTCAGTCCGGGTTAGTTCCATTCAAATCATACTAAAACCATATAAAATTGTTGTAAACATGTCATGAATACTTCATAAATTATAGATACGTTGGAGACGTATCAGCATCCCCAAGCTTAATTCGTGCTCGTCCTCGAGTAGGTAAATGATAAAAGAAATAATTTATGAAGTGTGAAAGGCTAGTGAACCAATGAAGACAAGACTACTGATGGATCCAAGTCGCACACAGGTAAGTCCCCCTTCACCGGGAGGTAAGCCCGGAAATATCGAGGATGATATTTTCTTAAGGGGGGTAGGTCTGTAACACCCTGGTTTTCGCTCCCTGTTTTTTTTCCTTCGCGGGATTTGACTCCCGTCTTTTTTCTCGGTGTTATTGGATTTCTCTAGCTCTTGGGAATATGAAGATGGTCATATAGCCTTGCCTTTCCTATCTAGCCAGAGATTCTCTTCAGATCAACTGTGCCACCCAAGATCTATTCTCAGGATTTTGCCACCGAAACCCTACCTTCCGAGTTGCCGGAAGGGAAACCCTGATCCTCTCAGTTAGAAAGGAACCCCAATTTCCTCTGATCTGTTGGCTCCCAAACTTTTCCCAGTGATCATCCTTCATCTATAAACCTTGGATATGCAAAAATATTGCCAAGTCATTTGCAAAATTTTTCATTTATAATTAATTCCTTTCCAAGAAAATATCTATCCATCTCCAAAGTTGATGAAAACTTGTGGAGATATTATTTATGATCATATTGAGCTCCTATAAAAATATTGGCCATAATTAAATAAGGGAAATTGCATTTTGCTATTTAATGCCAATATTGCATTTTGGGTACTTTCTAAAGGAACTACCATTTTGGTAGCCAAGAAAAATCCCAAATAATTTGTGGAGCTTCTCCTATCCATATCTTCACCATTTCCATCAAAATCCAAGTCCCATAGTTAAAAGTTTGAGCACATCATCCATTTGCAAATTCTGTTCAGATTTTCAGTTTGCAAAGGACGTGCTTGAACCCTTGATCCATTTGATCTGAAATTTTTCATGGTGGTTAAAATTGCTAAATAACTCAGGGAAAACATAAATCAGCTCAATTCATCGATCCACAAGAATTTTCTGAAGTTTCTGTCCATTTGGAAGTGTTGTGAAGGAAGTACCATATAGGCATTTCCAAATGAGCTGAAATTTTACCAGCACCTTCATACTTCCAAATTATCATTGTCCTCAAAAATTCACTTCATTTCATCAAACCATTTGAGCACAGCTTCAAATTCCCTTTTCTGGACCAAAATTTGCATTACACAGGAAGTATATGCAAATGAGGGCCAAATGGCTTCAAATTTTACCAGCATCTAGTCCTTCCTACCCTATCTCAGTTTGACAAGGTTTCAACTCCATTTATCCATCCATTTCTTCAGTAGAATCCACCGAAGTTCCTGTCCAGAAATTGTTCTGGATCCCCTCGACCACTCCAGAGCTCTCCCGTGCCATCCAGCTGCACAAGTCTACTCAGGGAAGTAAGAAGAAGGTCCCAGACATGATTTGGCTGTGAGTGCGGCGTGGCAACTCCGTGGCCACGCGGTGACCATGCGCAGAGTGCGCCAAACCATAGCACTGGCGCTCTGGACCCTTCGGGAGCACCGACGAGCTCCCCACCACACGCGTGGATCATCTGGAGTCCTCTCCCCCTCGTCCCCTTGCCGGTGGCTGCCTCTGCTGACGCCGATGCTCCACCGGAATGCCGCCACCTCGCCGTGCGTCTGGAAGCTCCATCCACTCATTGGCTAGCCCTCCCCGAGCTATTTAAGGCGTGCCCCGAGCCCTCCTCTTCACCAGCAATCCCAGTGCCCTCCCCTCGAGCTCCCGGAGCCTCTCCATCTCTTTCTGGCTGCCGCCGTCCGCCATGGCCGCCTCGGCCTCCGCTTGATTCTGGCAAGCCCAAGTCTCCCCTCCCCCTCCTGACCACACCACTAGCAGCCCTTCACTCCGGCGCATCCTCCCCTGCCCGCAGTTCCTCGCCGGAGCCACCATGTCCACCTTTCCCCAAGTCCGGCCGTCGCCGTGCTCTCTGCCCCGCGGTGCATCGCTGTTCTGCTCCTCCCTGGCACTGGCTCTTCCTGTGGACGGACATGGTGCAGCACCAGGAACCAGCCGGTGGTCTCACCTTCGCCGGAGACGGCTGGAGCCGCGAGCCCCATCGCCGGCGCCCTTCCTCTGTTCGCCGACGTCGCCAACGCCTCGTCCCCTCCCCGGCGCGCACGAACCCCTGGTCGGGTGCGGCCGCGTCTCCCGCACCCGCCGGTGGCCGGAGCCCGGCCGGAGACCACCGGAGCTGGCCAAGCCCATCGCTGGCGTTGCCCCTTCCCTCCTCCTCTGTTTCGATCAGAACAGAGGGAGGAGGAAGGAGACCTGCCGGCGGGCACGGCCCGTCAGCGGCTGCCTCTCCTCTCCTCCTTTTTTTAAGTGGAGGCAGTGGGTGGGCCGGCCCAGGAGCAACAACAGTAGCGGCGGTGGGATTCGGCCCGAGTCGGCCCGGGTGCACAATGCCATTTATCATTTTCAGAAAAAAAAATCAGTCAGGGACCCAGAAGTAATTATTTATATTATAGAAAGGTCCCTCCCACTTCATTCGGCCACAACCTTTTACTCACGACTCCGAATGAGGTAAAACCAACGCTCACGTCTTCGTCTCGTCGAGCCCATTCGGATGGAATCATTTTCATAATGCTTACACATTCTGAAAATGACCATTTTGCCCTTGCCCTCTATCAGCCCCTTCGAGAGAGAATCTTTTCCGGCGAATTCTCCACGGCTTCACCGCACTTCTTCCGAAGTATTTCTTCGACCCCAGGCAAGCCGACCATCTGATATATGCCCTAAAGCATTGCTCTATGTTATTCTTGTATGTTTAACCTAATAATGATGCCCGTGCTACAACTACTTAAAATCCAGTTAGTTTGTATTCATCGTTTACATTACTTGATCATGTTTATCAATACCACACTAATGACTCATTATGATGTTATATGGAGATAGGTTGTTATGTTTATACAATTGTTACCTCATACAAAATTACCACGAGGTCAAGTTATTCATGATGGATATACCTACCGGTTAAGTACTTGCTAAAACTGAACATAGTTGGTTGATCTTGAGTCACCTGTCCGGGCTTATTCATGCAACCACATTTGCCGGTATGGGACGGCCTTGACTTGGTCTGGCTCCGTGCTCTTTCACCGGTACCTCCATGCAGGGAGGGTTATGCGTGCGTGCTACTTTGATCAGGTAGACGGCGATAACCCTGTGAGCCCAGTTGGTTGTTTGCGCGTGGTCCCCGTTTGGGACAGTTTAGTTTGGCCACGACGGTGACAGGTGTCACGAGGTGACACAAGGGCCACACAGGGCTTAACTTCAGGGGAGGATGATTGCCGGTGGTACGATGGGAGAGTCACGGGTTAGGCAGGTTTCGTTGGAGCAACACTGGTCCACCCGAATGGGATCACGAGGTTAGGTGCTCCATGGTGTGTGTAAAGTGTACAACCTCTGCAGAGTGTAAAATCTATTCGAATAGCCACATCCACGATATTGGACAGCCCGTCCAGACCTCACTAGGTGGTCAACCGTAATGATGATAATAATGGTGAAAGAACCTGTTCTGCATAAACATCAGATGTTGTCAGGAACATGGTATGTTAGCCATGGGATGGCTATGGAAGAGATGGTCAGATGACCAAAAGACTGGATTGGACTTGAATCAGTTTCAGATTGGATCATGAGAATGTTTGGAATATGGATTATATACTTAATATGCTTTACTTTACTGTACTTTACTTCAGTAGTTATCTTGCTAGATAACCCTGTTATGTCATGATGATCAATGCTGCTAGATGTTTAATCATGCTAGATAATCTCTATACGACATGATAATTAATAATGCTAGATAGGTATGCTATGCCATGATAAATAATTTTGCTCTAATAACAAATACATGCTTGAATGCCATGGATTGCTTTGCTTGGTGTATATGTAAGTTTGGTTTGCTTGCAAGTACATTCAAAAGTACTCAGCGGCCTTCAATGTGGCCAGGTTCACGTAAGGATCCGTCATTGAGGAGGCGGAGCGTTCGTGGGCTAGGAGAGTAACCCAGTCAGATCCCTGTGGATTGGAGCCGCACCAGGACCATGCTGCCTTAGATAGAGCTTTTCCGCTACCACCCCTTTGTAACTATCATGTAGGACTTATATACCCATTAATAGAAATGCCTGTTGATACATCTCCAATGTATCTACTTTTCCAAACTCTTTTGCCCTTGTTTTGGACACTAACTTGCATGATTTGAATGGAACTAACCCGGACTGATGCTGTTTTCAGCAGAATTGCCATGGTGTTATTTTTGTGCAGAATAAAAAGTTCTCGGAATGACCTGAAAATCAATGCAGATAACTTTTGGAATTAATAAAAAATATTGGCGAAAGAATCAGTAGCAGGGGGCCCACACCCTAGCCACAAGGGTGGGGGGCGCGCCCACCCCCTAGGGCACGCCACTCGACCTTGTGGGCCCCCTGGACCTCCACCGACCTCAACTCCAACTCCATATATTCATGTTCGAGGAGAAAAAAATAAGGGAGAAGGATTCATTGCGTTTTACGATACGGAGCCGCCGCCAAGCCCTGTTCTTCCTAGGGAGGGCAGATCTGGAGTCCGTTCGGGGCTCCGGAGAGGGGAATCTGTCGCCATCGTCATCATCAACCATCCTCCATCACCAATTTCATGATGCTCACCGCCGTGCATGAGTAATTCCATCATAGGCTTGCTGGACGGTGATGGGTTGGATGAGATTTACCATGTAATCGAGTTAGTTTTGTTAGGGTTTGATCCCTAGTATCCACTATGTTCTAAGATTGATGTTGCTATGACTTTGCTATGCCTAATGCTTGTCACTAGGGCCCGAGTGCCATGATTTCAAATCTGAACCTATTATGTTTTCATGAATATATTTGTGTTCTTGATCTTATCTTGCAAGTCAATAGTCACCTACTACGTGTTATGATCCGGCAGCCCCGGAGTGACAATAGTCGGGACCACTCCCGGTGATGACCGTAGTTTGAGGAGTTCGTGTATTCACTAAGTGCTAATGCTTTGGTCCGGTACTCTATTAAAAGGAGGCCTTAATATCCCCTAGTTTCCAATAGGACCCCGCTGCCATGGGAGGGTAGGACAAAAGATGTCATGCAAGTTCTTTTCCATAAGCACGTATGACTATATTCGGAATACATGCCTACATTATATTGATGAATTGGAGCTAGTTCTATGTCACCCTTGGTTATAACAGTTGCATGATGAATGCCATCCGACATAATTATCCATCATTGATCCATTGCCTACGAGCTTTTCACATATTGATCTTTGCTACTTTACTTTTCCGTTACCACTGTTACGATTACTACAAAACTGTTACTGTTACTTTTGCCATCGTTACCGATACTTCCATACTACTTTGCTACTAAATACTTTGCTGCAGATATAAAGTATTTCAGGTGTGGTTGAGTTAACAACTCAGCTACTAATACTTGAGAATATTCTTTGGCTCCCCTTGTGTCGAATCAATAAATTTGGGTTGAATACTTTACCCTCGAAAACTATTGCGATCCCCTATACTTGTGGGTTATCAAGACCTTTTTCTGGCGCCGTTGCCGGGGATCATAGCTCTATTCTCTGAGTCACTTGGGATTTATATCTGTTGATCACTATGAGGAATCTGAAAGATCAAAGAACTAAGATCTATCCCTCAACTACGAGGGGAGGTAAGGAACTGCCATCTAGCTCTGCACTTGATTCTCCTTCTGTTTTGAGTAAACTTGCGACACCTTCACCTGTTATTGATTTTGATATGTTGCATGTTATTGATGATGCCACCTCTGCTATGCATGATGCTTATGATGAAACTACTTCTATGCTTGATAATACTGTGCCACTTGGTGAATTTCTTAATGAACAACTTGCTAGGGCTAAAGAGAATGAAATTACTGAAATTGACGATATTATTGAAGATTATGATTATGGTTCTCCCCCTAGATATGAATTGCCTGTTGTTCCTGAGGGTTACGTTATGGATGAAGAAACTGCTAGAGACTTTCTTGCTTGCAATGATAGAGATGATCTTAAGAAACTGTTAGCTAAGCTGAAAGAAAAATCCTTGAATGCTAGAATGAAATATGATCCCGCTTTTGCAACTTCACCTATCTTTGTTACTGATAAGGATTATGAATTCTCTGTCGATCCTGAGTTAATTACTTTGATTGAATCTAATCCTTTCTATGGTTATGAATCTGAAACTGTTGTGGCACATCTTACTAAATTAAATGATATAGCCACCCTATTTGCTCATGAGGAAAAAATCCGTTATTACTATATCCTTCAATTATTTCCTTTCTCATTAAAGGTTGATGCTAAGTTATGGTTTAATTCTCTTGCTCCTGGTTGTGTGCGTAGTCCCCAGGATATGTTATATTACTTCTCTGCAAAATATTTCCCCGCTCATAAGAAACAAGCTGCTTTAAGGGAAATATATAATTTTGTGCAAATTGAAGAAGAGAGTCTCCCACAAGCTTGGGGGAGGCTTCTCCAATTACTTAATGCTTTGCCTGATCATCCTCTCAAGAAAAATGAAATACTTGATATCTTTTATAATGGACTAACCGATGCTTCCAGAGACCACCTGGATAGTTGTGCTGGTTGTGTTTTCAAGGAACGAACTATTGAGCAAGCTGAATTGCTATTGAATAATATATTGAGTAATGATAATGATTGGACACTTCCTGAACCAACTCCTAAACCAACTCCGAAGAAAAGGGGTATTCTTTTTCTCAGTCCTGAAGATATGCAAGAGGCAAAGAAATCATTGAAAGGAAAAAGGTATTAAAGCTGAAGATGTTAAGAATTTACCACCTATTGAAAAAATTCATGGTCTTAATAACCCGACATAGGTAGTAGAGGTAAACTCTCTCCGTAGATTTGATGAAGGTGATATTCCTCATAATAAGTGTGCTAGTCAATGCTTGGATGAGTTTGATAATTTTATTGTTAAACAAGAAAATTTCAATGCTTATGTTAGTAGACAATTGAAACGTAATGCTTACATGCTTGACCACTTGGGTGCTTATATGAGTAGAACTGTTAATGATCTTAAGCTTATTAGTAAACATGCTTCCATGGTTACAACTCAAGTAGAACAAGTACTTAAGGCCCAAAATGAATTGCTTAATGAGTTGAATAGTAAGAATATTGATAATGCTGTTAGGGTTATGACTAGAGGTGGTAAAATGACCCAGGAACCTTTGTATCCTGAGGGTCATCCTAAGAGAGTTCAGCAAGATTCTCAGAAAATCAATACTGATGCACCTAGTCCTAGTAATAAAAAGAAAAAGAAAACTGATAGGACTTTGCATGCTAGTGAACCTGATGTAGACACACCTGAGAATCCAAACGATATTTCTATTTCTAACGCTGAGACACAATCAGGTGATGAACATGAACCTAGTGATAATATTAATGATGATGTTCATGTTGATGCTCAACCTAGTAATGATAATGATGTAGAGATTGAACCTGCTGTTGATCTTGATAACCCACAATCAAAGAATCAACGTTATGATAAGAGAGACTTTGTTGCTAGGAAACATGGTAAAGAAAGAGAACCATGGGTTCAGAAACCCATGCCCTTTCCTCCTAAGCCATCCAAGAAAAAGGATGATGAGGATTTTGAGCGCTTTGCTGAAATGATTAGACCTATCTTTTTGCGTATGCGTTTGACTGATATGCTTAAAATGCCTCCTTATGCTAAGTATATGAAAGATAGTGTTACAAATAAAAGAAAGATATCGGAAGCTGAAATTTCCACCATGCTTGCTAATTATACTTTTAAGGGTGGAATACCAAAGAAACTTGGAGATCCAGGAGTACCAACTATACCATGCTCCATTAAAAGAAACTATATTAAAACTGCTTTATGTGATCTTGGAGCCGGTGTTAGTGTTATGCCTTTCTCTTTATATCATAGACTTGAATTGAATAAGTTAACACCTACTAAAATCTCTTTGCAAATGGCTGATAAATCAACTGCTATAGCCATCGGTATTTGTGAGGATGTGCCTGTTGTGGTTGCAAACGTTACTATCTTAACGGACTTTGTTATTCTTGATATTCCCAAGGACGATAGTGTGTTGATCATTATTGGTAGACCCTTTTTGAATACTGCAGGGGCTGTTATTGACTGCAGCAAAGGCAATGTCACTTTTCATGTTAATGGTAATGAGCATACGGTGCACTTTCCGAAGAAACAACCTCAAGTTCATAGTATCAACTCTATTGGAAAAATGCCAACTATTATTATTGGAGGTTTTGAATTCCCTCTACCTACTGCTAAAAAGAAATATGATATTCTTATTGTTGGGGACATGCATATCCCCGTTGAGGTAACCTAGTGTTATTCGAAAATTCTTCAGTTTCATGTCATTCGAAAGAAGTTTGTTAATAAGACTTGATCAACCTTGTTAACGGATTCCTTTTGATGACCATGAGATGGACGAATCTAGAAAGCACAACTCTCTGTACCCATCTTTTACTTTCTGTTATTTAGATTAAATAAAGTAAAATAGTATTTTCTGTCTGTTTTCTTAATTATCCATGTAATAAAAAATGTCCTGAAAATAAAAGTTCTCCAAATGCTCTAAAAATTTAGTATGATTATTTTTGCAATATTTTAGAATTTCTGGTGCAAAGAACACACCAGGGGGCCCCACCAGCTGGCCACAAGGGTGAAGGGCGCGCCCACCCCCTGGGGCACGCCCCCTGACCTTGTGGGCCCCACGTGGCTCCCCTCCACTTATTCCAGCACCCATCCTCTCCTTCTTCCTCCATAAAAAATCACTCCATAGCTCAAACTCGTGTTCTTGCTCATCTTGCTGCCATTTTTGATCTCCTTGCTCAAAGCCTCATTCAAAAAACTGCTTTGGGGGATTGTTCTTCGGTATGTGACTCCTCCAATGGTCCAATTAGTTTTTGTTCTAGTTCTTTATTCATTGCAAATTTTTGCTGCTGTGGTGACCTTGTTCTTGAGCTTGCATGTCAAATTTATATGGTCTAAAGTAGTTTTAATGCATGATATAGCTTCTAGGCACTTGTGGGAGTAGTTGCTATCAATTTTGTTGAGTTTGGTTCACTTTTATTTTGAGTCAATAAAAATTTCAGAAATTTTCATAGGAAGAAAATGATAAGGAGATTGTTGAGAGGATCCTCGAGCCGTGGTTTGAAGGAAAAAGAAAATGAGGAGAAGGAAAAGCCCAAGTATAATCTTCCTCGCGCTGCAGAAATTTGGCCGTGTGAATGGCCATGTGATGCATTCTTACAAGCAGCCGGAATTTATGATGATTTATATTATTTGGCTGGGAATGCAGGCATCACCGACTTCCTCCTCGACCAGTGTGATCAGTATCTCCTACTCACTAATACTTTCGTGCAAAATTTTCATTTTCATGCTAGGAGATCACCACCCACGGTAGACTTTTACTTATATGATGAGTACAAAGAAATGATGCTTTATGACTTTTGTGAGGTTTGTAAATTACCTTATGAAGGTAGCGTCAAGGAACCACGTCCTAGTGATGTGGAAAGTTTTATTCATGAAATTACCGTTGGGGAAAACAAAGGAGTATCGGGGGCAAGAGTGGCTAGTATACATTTCCCTATTTTACGCTATTACTCATTATTTGCTGGGAGATGTTTAATTGGTCGTGGAGAGAGTGGAATCCCCCTGACCTTGCTATTTTGCGCCATGCTTTACATGGAGATAGAACTTACAGTTTGGGTGCTATGGTCGCTAAACGGTTGAGTTTAAACCATACTAAGGGTCCTATTTTCGGAGGTATCTTTGCCTCCCGCCTTGCTAAACATTTTAAGATACTCATTAGGCACTATGAAAAAGAAGAGAAACTGCTACCCGCTATATATTTAGATTATGACAGCATGGTAGCACATAAGTTTATTCGACATGATGAGGAAAAGAGAATTATTTATAACCTGGTATTTAGCGAGAATACTTTTCAGATTATTACCTTGCCTGCACCTATTCTGTTCGATATGCATTCAGGCAGGTACATTGTTTTGCCCGCAGACATTCGTGCATACTGGGAGGGGACGCGATCCCCACCTCCTGAGCCAGAGCCATCACCTGATCCATACCAGGAGTCTATTTATCAGTGGTATCCATAGGAGCTCGCTAACCAGTGGAACCCCCAGGATCCTCCTCAGTACACCGGAGAGAACTACTTTGATCCGTGGGCATAGACCAACTTAGGCCAAAAGCCTAAGCTTGGGGGAGTACATATTCCTCACCAACATTACATTCATGTTCACACACTCATTTTAGTTGTCGGTTCTCATACTTTTTCATTGTATTATCCATGCTAGTTGATTTCTTTTTCCCGCTTCCTTCTTGTGTGTTTGAAAAACCTTAAGAAAAAACCAAAAAATTAGTTGTAGTTAGTTTACTTTCTATGCATGTTTAGTTGTAGTATTAAAAGGAAACCCAAAAAGATTTCTCGTTCTTCTTTTGCTTGTCGGGAGCTTTCCCGTGTAAATAGTTTTTCTCGTTCTTGTTTTACTTTCTTCAAAAAAACAAAAACTCCAAAAATATTTCAGTGTGTTTCTTTGAAATACTTTTCTTTTCTTTGGGGGTCAAGAGGAGAAGACCACGATGAAAATGTTGAGTGGCTCTCATATGCATTATTGTTGATCTAACAAAGAGCCCATATTACCTTGTCTTCTCCTTTGAATAAATGTTTGCATATTCCAGCTTAGTCCAATGCACGTGCACTATTATTATTATCCACACCGTTCGGTCGTGCGAGTGAAAGGCAATAATGACGATATATGATGAAATGATTGAGATGAGGAAAAGCTGGTATGAACTCGACCTATCTTGTTTTTGTAAATATGATTAGTTCATTGTTCCTGATTCAGCCTATTATGAATGAAACATGTTTGCAATGACAATTAGAGATTATAGTTACTCATGCCATGCTTAATTAGCTAGGAGTTTATAATGATTTACCTTGCATGCCAACATGGAAATTAAAATGGTTGTGATGTAGTATGATAGGATGGTATCCTCCTTTGAATGATTCGAGTGGCTTGACTTGGCACATGTTCACACATGTAGTTGAAACAAAATCAACATAGCCTCTACGATATTTATGTTCATGGTGATTTATATCCTACTCATGCTTGCACTCGATGTTGGTTAATCTCAATGCATGTTTATGGCTGTTGTCGCTCTCTAGTTGATCGCTTCCCAGTCTCTTTCTAGCCTTCACTTGTACTAAGCGGGAATACTACTTGTGCATCCACTTCCATAAACCCCAAAGTTATTCCATATGAGTCCACCATACCTACCTATATGCGGTATTTACCTGCCGTTCCAAGTAAATTTGCATGTGCCAAACTCTAAACCTTCAAATGATAATCTGTTTTGTATGCTCGAATAGCTCATGTACCAACTAGGGATGTCAATATCTTCCATGCTAGGTGGGTTATTCTCACGATGAGGGGACTCCGCTCATCATTCACGAGAAAATGGCCGGTAACCGGGATGCCCAGTCCCATGCTTAAAGCAAATCAAATCAAAATAATTGCAAACAAAACTCCCCCAGGATTGTTGATAGTTGGACGGCACCCGTTGTTTCGGACAAGCCGTGGAGTGTGATTGATTGGTGGAGGGGGAGTAAAAACTTTACCATTCTGTTTGGGAACCGCCTATAATGTATGTAGCATGGAACATACCGAGATCTCTTGGTTGTTATGTTGACGATGAAAGCATAACGCTCAAAATATTATTCAATCTCTATTTCAAAAACTCAAGCTCTGGCACCTCTGCAAATCCCTGCTTCCCTCTGCGAAGGGCCTATCTATTTACTTTTATTGCTGAGTCATCATCCTCTTATAAAAAGCACCAGTTAGAGAGCACCACTGTCATTTGTATGCATTGTTATTAATTTATATTGAGTATGGCTGTGACTGGATCTCTTTTACCATGAATTACAATGTCTAGTCAGTCCTTGATCTTCAGGGGTGCTCTGCATTTATGTTTTGCGGTCTCGGAAAGGGCTAGCGAGATACCATCTCGTTATATCATATCATGATTGTTTTGAGAAAAGTGTTGTCATCCGAGATTTATTATTATTGCTCGCTAGTTGATTATGCCATTGATATGAGTAATGGTGAGACCTAAATGTTATTGTGAATATAGTTAGTTCATGATTTATGCTGAAAACTTGAACGTTGGCTTTACATATTTGCAAAAACAAGATCAAACAGAGTTTGTAAAAGTTTTTCTTTATCACTTTCAGTTTATCAACTGAATTGCTTGAGGACAAGCAAAGTTTTAAGCTTGGGGGAGTTGATACATCTCCAACATATCTACTTTTCCAAACTATTTTGCCCTTGTTTTGGACTCTAACTTGCATGATTTGAATGGAACTAACCCGGACTGAAGCTGTTTTCAGCAGAATTGCCATGGTGTTATTTTTGTGCAGAATAAAAAGTTCTCGGAATGACCTAAAAATCAACGGAGATAACTTTTGGAATTAATAAAAAATATTGGTGAAAGAATCAGCAGCAGGGGGCCCACACCCTAGCCACAAGGGTGTGGGGCGTGCCCACCCCCCTAGGGCGCGCCACCCGACCTTGTGGGCCCCCTGGACCTCCACCGACCTCAACTCCAACTCCATATATTCACGTTCGGGGAGAAAAAAATAAGGGAGAAGGATTCATCGTGTTTTACGATACGAAGCCGCCGCCAAGCCCTGTTCTTCCTTGGGAGGGCAGATCTGGAGTCCGTTCGGGGCTCCGCAGAGGGGAATCCATCGCCATCGTCATCGTCATCATCAACCATCCTCCATCACCAATTTCATGATGCTCACCACCGTGCGTCAGTAATTCCATCGTAGGCTTGCTGGACGGTGATGGGTTGGATGAGATTTACCATGTAATCGAGTTAGTTTTGTTAGGGTTTGATCCCTAGTATCCACTATGTTCTAAGATTGATGTTGCTATGACTTTGCTGTGCCTACTGCTTGTCAGTAGGGCCCGAGTGCCATGATTTCAGATCTGAACCTATTATGTTTTCATGAATATATTTGTGTTTTTGATCCTATCTTGCAAGTCAATAATCACCTACTACGTGTTATGATCCGGCAGCCCCGGAGTGACAATAGTCGGGACCACTCCCGGTGATGACCGTAGTTTGAGGAGCTCGTGTATTCACTAAGTGCTAATGTTTTGGTCCAATACTCTATTAAAAGGAGGCCTTAATATCCCTTAGTTTCCAATAGACCCCGCTGCCACGGGAGGGTAGGACAAAAGATGTCATGCAAGTTCTTTTCCATAAGCACGTATGACTATATTCGGAATACATGCCTACATTATATTGATGAATTGGAGCTAGTTCTGTGTCACCCTAGGTTATAACTGTTGCATGATGAATGCCATCCGACATAATTATCCATCATTGATCCATTGCCTATGAGCTTTTCACATATTGATCTTTGCTACTTTACTTTTCCGTTGCCACTGTTACGATTACTACAAAACTACTACTGTTACTTTTGCCACCGTTACCGATACTTCCATACTACTTTGCTACTAAATACCTTGCTGCAGATATTATGTCTTTCAGGTGTGGTTGAATTGAGAACTCAGCTACTAATACTTGAGAATATTCTTTGGCACCACTTGTGTCGAATCAATAAATTTGGGTTGAATACTTTACCCTCGAAAACTATTGCGATCCCCTATACTTGTGGGTTATCACCTGTGTTCATGATACTTGCTGTAAAGGCGCATGCCAGAGTGATTTCCTGGGCTGGCATGCGTGGCGACCGTCTGGCTACAGTGGTAATCAGGCGGGACGCCACATGCTAACACGACACTACGATCAGAGACCCTTTGACGAAACTGTGTGCTATGCATTAATCACAACCGGTGATGTAAAAAAACCGTCAAAAAAGATGCAAAACATTTGTGATGGCGGAGCCATCAAACATGGTTCTGATTTTAGTTATGTGTGCGATGCAGGGCACACAGTTGATCCATCCGAACTGTTTGCGATGAGGCAGAATAACAGAAACGGGCAGCCATATCAATGTGTGTGCGATATACGACATACAGTTCACTCCGATGAACTGTTTGCTATTAGGGAGTGCAACAGAAACGGTTAGCCAGATCAAGGTGTGTGATATACGGCATACGGTTCACTCGAACGAACTGTTTTCGATTAGGGAACACGATAGAAATGGTTCAACTTAACAAGATGTGTGTGATATGCGGCATACAGTTCACATAGATGAACTGTTTGCGATGAGCCAAAAGAACACAAATGAGTCATGTAAACAAGATGTGTGTGATACACGGCAAACAGCCGACTCGGATGAACTGTTTGCGATGAGAAATTACAACATAGACGGTTACTACAGTTAGTTCGTGTGCAATTCTGTGTGTACAAAAAACATTGAAAAATGCAAACTATTGCTTGCGGTGGCTAGGAGTATCGCACACGATGCGTCTGCGAGTACTCGTGTGCGATGATTAGTAAGTTACACATATGTTTCCTTATGTTAACACGTGTGTGAATTTGCAATATGGACAGTTAATATGCAAATGCCTTCTCGACATCGGGCACACGCTTAAACTCAATGAACTGTGAACGATACTAATACTTTCCATGAAAATTTAAGAACTTGGCTAACAACATTTGAGTAACATATATATAGTGGTTACACTATTCGACAAAAGGAGGATCTTCGTAACACGGTTTTGACAACCATCTGGTCCATATCTACATACTTAACATAGTAACAACTATCACATTTTAAGAGGCTGAGGGCCAACAACCACAACTATCCGCTGGAAGCAGCTTGATCACGGCGACTCGGCATCTCGTCATTGAAAAGGAAGAGCCCTCCTGTGCCTTGGTAGAGCATGAGTAGAACAGTGTCTCCAATTTTCCAATAAGGATGCATTGCCACGACAAGTGAGAACTTGTTAATTTGAATGGTTCCATTTCTGCGGGAAATGCAGTACCTTGCAATCACTTTGGCGTTATTAGCAGGCACAAGTGTAATTCGACCACGCCGGGAAATTGATCCAGGAACTGCTATAGCAGGCAATTTCTGTTGAAATGGAGAATAAAAACCAATTGTAACATATCGTTGAACATATATATAGTTTATGAGCATCAACATTAAAATAAGACTTTTTACCAGCGTTTTGTGCACACAATTGGTCTTATTCAATGTGTGCACCATAGGTATAATTAATCGCATCCAAAATCCAGCATTCATACGCTGTGCTATCTCTGTCAGATTATCAACAAAGTTTATGACATGCTTCAAGTCCTTCCAATGAAATTTGGTACGCTTAGTAACATACAGATCGGTCACTATGCATCCAACATATCCTGCTTAAAAGGTGGAAAGGTATTATTTATTCAGAACATGGCAGAAGAATATATAGTGCGCATAAATTGGTAAATAGAATTTGTTACTGCCTAGGAACGGAGTCAGAAAATGAAATCACAATTGGTTGCTTAAATAGTGATCAATTAGTTAGAACAAATACCCCGATTTTGCTAAGTAATATGCCAGCATGGAGAAAGTTGAAAGGACACTAACCTCGATCAGACTTTGATCGGCTGATGACATTGGGGAAGTAAACATCCATGTTAATTAGACCAAGTTGTGGTGCATGCACTAGAATTTTATTGCCAGCTTTCAGTTCATAACACTTAGACATTTTTCTCCAAAGGTCCATATCAAAATAGGAGTGACCATCTTTATCAAGTTTTATGCTAACCGTCATTGTAAATCCATGTTGCGTTGTCAATATGACATCCATGGAGTCCTCAACAAAGTAAAGCCCAAGATTTCCTTCTACTCCTGTTCTTGTAAAGCTAGGGATGTACTGCTTGAAATGAAAATTAAGATTGTATTAGATATATTGAAATAATAGAGCAAGATGCAAATACAGGAGTAACTGATAGAACAGATCAATATATAGATGAAAGCAAAGTACAAAAATATATAATTAAAAATAGATAATGTAACAAAGATTTGATGAAAATATGAGAGTAACTGAATGAACAATACATCATATATTCGCCTAATATAGGGGGGGATCGGCTTCGACATCTAGGCTGCACGTGGCACCGTACCTTTTATCCAAATGTAGCAACAGACGGTATATGTTCACACATTTAGGCCATGCCGACCGTGGTAGGTTGAGATTGAACATACCGAGCGCTCCCTGAAGTCATCCAGAATGGTGAGATAGAACTTCCTTTCTGACTGGCAGCGACCACACTTGCCCGATTTGTGCTCGCACTATGGACACATGAATGAACACCCACAAATTAGCTAGAACAAAAATGAATCCACGGCGATTTCCGCCGGTTGATTAACAGCGACGGACGGACTGCGATAAGAGATGAATGAATACTTCGCTAAGTTGATTACCTTCTCCATGAGAAAAATCCCTGGCCCAATCCCGCAGAAAACCCCAATCGACCAGAGTCTAGAATGTCAGTGCAGATAGGCGGTAGAAAGTGGTAGGGACAAAATCCCGTGCCGTCTGGAGTGCGACCTCCGCCCGCCGATAATAGCCGTCGAGCTTAGGGTGGCCACCGCGATAGAAATTGATGAGGTGCAGAGTTGCGGAGGAGTCCGCGGTGAGTGGGTGTGGATGAAGTGGGCGAGGGTTTTCTTTTTCTTTTGCATGTGTGGGTGAACACACACGGTTCGCAGAGGCGACGGAGATGAATCATGTGCGATAGTAAATCACCGAGATTGAAGGGGAATCCAGATTTCCTTTGTCCATGAGTTTTTTTCTATGATGAACATAAACCTTGCAAATCACCGTGTTCAAATTTGGCACTTTTTCAGGTTCATTTACAATATTTAGGGGATTATGTGCATTTTCTAGGCATTAATGCACACAATTCAAATTCAAACAATCGGTGCATGAAAAGGTGCACGAGAATGGTCTGGAAAACCATGATTGTGCTATTTAGTAAATTCTCATGCCTTTTACAAGGAATGGGCAGATATTTCAAGGAGATCTGTGGCAATAGTCAACCATAAAATCGTCGTTTACTGGGTTAACAACTATACAAAAATGAAATACATGCTTCGAAAACATGACGCCTGGCGTGGTGCCATGGTATGGCCTCACCATGCCCTGGTAAAAATTTGAGAATTTTTGCCTTATGTCGTGATGCACGCCATTCATAAATCGAACCATCACCGAGGAAAATTCATGGTTTCGAGGGGGAAATCAACAAGATTGAAGGGGCCGGGAATCCAAATTTCCTTCCTAGCTTGTCATTCAATTTTTTCTACAATCAACATACCCCCTCGAATGCAACGTGTTCAAATTTGGCATTTTTCCTGGCTCATTTAATTACCATATTAGGGGATTATGTGCATTTTCTAGGCATTAATCCATATAATTCAAATTCGAACAATCGGTGCATGAAAAGGTGCACAAGAGTGGTCTGGAAAAACCATACTCATGGTATTTATTAAATTCTCAAGACTTTTACGAGGAATGGGCAAAGATTTCAAGGGAATGCATGGCAATAGTCAACCACAAACGCGACATTTACTGGGTTATCAACTATAGAAAAATGAAATACGTGCTTGAAAATCATGACGCCTGGCATGGTGCCATTGTATGGCCTCACCATGCCTTGGTAAAAAGCTGAGAAGGTTTGATTTATGTCGTCATGCATGCCCTTCATAAATCGAACCATCACCGAGGAAGTTCCATGCTTTCGAGAGGGATATCACCAAGATTGAAGGGGAATCCAAATTCCCATCCTAGTTTGTCATTCAGTTTTTTTCCAACGATCAACATACCACCTCAAATGCAACGTGTTCAAATTTGACATTTTTCCGGGCTCATTTACCATATTTAGGGGATTATGTGCATTTTCTAGGCATTAGTGCACATAATTCAAATTCGAACAATCGATGCATGAAAAGGTGCACAAGAACGGTCTGGAAAACCATGCTCGTGCTATTTAGTACATTCTCATGCCTTTTACAAGGAATGGGCAAATATTTCAAGGAAATGTGAGGCAATAGTCGACCATAAACGCGTCATTTACTGGGTTAACAACTATAAAAAAATGAAATACATGCTTGGAAAACATGACGCCTGGCATGGTGCTATGGTATGGCCTCACCGTGCCATGGTAAAAATTTGAGAATGTTTGCCTTATGTCGTCATGCACGCCTTTCATAAATCAAACCATCACCGAGGAGGTTTCATGGTTTCGAGGGGGAAATCACCAAGATTGAAGGGGGATCCAAATTTCCTTTGTCCTTTGTCCATGAGTTTTTTTCTACGATGAACATACACCCTGCAAATCACCGTGTTCAAATTTGGCACTTTTCCGGGTTCATTTACCATATTTAGGGGATTATGTGCATTTTCTAGGCATTAATGCACATAATTCAAGTTGAAACAATCGGTGCATGAAAGGGTGCACAAGAATGGCCTGGAAAACCATGCTCGTGCCATTTAGTAAATTATCATGCCTTTTACAAGGAATGCGCAGATATTTCAATGAAATGTGTGGCAATAGTCAACCATAAATGTTTGTTTATTGGGTTTTCAACTATAGAAAAAATGAAATAAATGCTTGAAAAACATGACGCCTGGCATGGTGCCATGGTATGGCCTCACCATGCCCTGGTAAAAATTTGAGAAGGTTTGCCTTATGTTGTCATGCACGCCCTTCATAAATCAAACCTTCACCGAGGAAGTTCCATGCTTTCGAGAGGGAAATCACCAAGATTGAAGGGGAATCCAAATTTTATTCATTCTTTGCCCTGGAGTTTTTTTTTCTACGACGAACATACACCCTACAAATCACCGTGTTCAAATTTGGCATTTTTCCGGGCTCATTTTCCATATTTAGGGGATTATGTGCATTTTCTAGGCATTTAGCTCATATAAATCCAATCCAGCTACAGCTGCACGGGTGTGATGTGAGGGACGTTGATTGTCGTTCGATCGCGGCGCATCCTATGGTGCACACGCGCAATCCGCGTGGCTGGGGTTCCAACCAATCATAACGCAACACACAATAGGCTCAGCGCACACTGTTTTCGGAGGTGACGGAGATGAACCGTGTGCGATAATGAACGAGCAAAATTGTAAGGGAAGCCAAATTTCCTTTGTCGTTTGTCGTTGAGCTCTTAAAAACCACCGCACTGTACGGCTGCCCGGCCCCTCCATCCCAGAGCCCTCTCCAAGCGTCGTTCATGGCACTGCGGCGCATAGTAACTGGTAAGGAAGCGATGGCATCCCGCCGCGCCGCGTTCCTTGCCGCTCGTGACCGCACACATGGTAAGGTAGCAACGGCATCTCGCCGTGCCGAGTTCGTCGCCGCCACCGGCAACACAGTTACGTGGGCGGACTTTGAGGCTGCCATGGTCGAATGGGCGGTGGATCTAGAGGCGGCCAAAGCCGCACAGAAGGAGCAGAAAAGGCAGAAAGAAGTCAAGAAAAGAGAGTCCCGCCGTCGCAAGAAAGAAGAGGCCGCACGCCATGCTGAGGAGAGCTTGGCGGAGATCGCAGCACGGTGGGATGCCGCCTACAAGGCCGGGAAGGAGAACGCCGGCGTCTGGCCAGCATGCCCCGATGGCAGCATGTCAGAAGTAGTTAGTGCGTGTGTTGCCTGTAGTCTTAGAGCAAATTACTAGTAGTACTTTAAGTTTGTACTATCTATTATTAAAGTACAATGTCGGTAAGCGCATCCTTTGAGGGCTTTAAGCGTTGATTAGCATGTGTTCACTGAAGTTTTGTAGCCGCACCCCGGCCCCAAATACTACCGAAACATCCGCCCGCAGCCACCGAAGGAGACTAGAGCTGGCCGCAGCTGGTTTTTAGTCCCACCTCACTGCGGGAGTTGGCCGCACACCGGCTTAAATTGCTGCGCCGGCGGATGGCAGCAAGCTTCTCTCTTGTTGCATAGGATCAAATCTGGCTACGCGAGCGAGTCATGTTGACACTTGATTGCATTTCATAAACCGATGATTGATCATCGGGTGTCACCTTGCCTCGTTCATGTACATTGAATAATCCTGACACAATGAAAGCGGTTTTTGAAATTAGGTGTGGTTGGAGATGCTGATAGATATAAGAATTATTAGAAGATCACAAAACACACGGTTTCTATGGCGTACCCGTGTGCTTTTTTTGCGTTAATGATTCATAAGTCAGTTACCTATGCGATGTTTCCTAATAAACCAGGCGTACCATTAACTGAAAAAATCAACTACACGTGTACATTTTTTTGGAGACGGGATCTGCCAATTTTCTCTTTTCTCGCACACGAGTATTTTACGCGCTTCGTCTGCATTGTGTGTTTGCCCCGCCCAAGTTTCATGTTTTGCAGCGAAATTTTCATTAGGCGCATGATTTCAGAATTTATTGCTCCAACCACATCCCCACCCATCAAATTTCCTCAGTATCTCCCCCTCCCCCCTCCCCCTACCGGCCGCTCAAACCGCTACCGCCGCAACCACAGCTTCAACCACATCTATGTTCTGCTCGGCTCCAGTCAGGTAACCCACCGATCTCTATCAAGGCCCCGGCCTGATTGCTTAAATGGCGCCTGCGAAACATCCTCATGCCTCCAAATCCCCACCGCCCCTACCTCCAGAGCATCGCCATGCAAGCCCAACCACATATCACTTGGAGGTCGAGGAGCTGATGGCGGTCCATGGCGCGATGGCCGCTGTGCGTGTTGACCCGGAGGAACACCTCGCCTCCGCCGCCGCCGACATGGTGCAGGCTCTGGCCCAGATGAAGTGCCCCAGTGACTACCCCCAGGACTTAACAGGTATGATCTGACCAGCTCAATCTTACCAATACCACTTGCAATGGCTATGTTTTATACGTTTGATGTATTAAGAATGTTCGTGCCTTGTTTATTTCAGTACTGCACACTGTGTGATGTTCAAGTATTAACTGTCCAGCTCAATTTCACAAATACCAGCAACAAACTTACAATACATGACTCAGGATATCACTAGAGATGCTGCCCATTTGGTATTTTTGGTGGATGCCAACCCTGTTGTACTTAACATGCCTGTCGATGTACTTACGCAGGGTCATAACGGCCGATGCTATTATTTGCCATCGAGGTTAGCTGCATCCCATGTCTTACAGTATTTCACATCATTTGTGCAACTGCAGTTTAACTTCTACCATTTATTGGTTTACTATAGGTACACATGTCAGCGGCACTGATCCATGCTTCGACCCGGAGGAATAGCTCGCCTCTGCGGCCGCTAACTTTGGGCGGGCTCTGGCCAAGATGAAGTGCCCCAGCAACTACCTCTCAGGACTTACCAAGTATGTACTCACCAGTTCAATCTTACCAATACCAGTTGCAATTAATGGCTATGTTTTGTACGGTCGATGTATTAAGCATGTTGTAGTAAACATGCCTAACACGTTTTAGCTACTTTCCCTACCTTTTTATAGACAACTGGGCCATTCTCTGCTCTGGCAGCACCTGCCTTGTGATGTTTAACTCTGCCAATTGCATTTTTATCAGTACCAGTTTCAATGGCTATTAAGCCTGTTGCAATTAACAGTTGAATCCATTTTTAAACAGTTGTATTTCAATGGCTACAAACTTACAAAACATGACTTAGGATGCTATTAAGCCTATTGTAATTAACAGTTGTATCCATTTTTTAATCTGTCCCTTTGCTACCGTGCTACTCTCCGCAATGAAGATATACTAGAGATGCTGCCCATTTGCTATTTTTGGTGGATGCTAACCCTGTTGTACTTAACAAGCCTTTCCATGTACTTACGCAGGGCCATAACGGGCGATGCTGTTGTGTGCCGTCGAGGTTAGCTGCATCCCATGTCTTACAGTATTTTACATCATTTGTGCAATTGCAGTTTGGCTTCTAACATTTACTTGCTTCTTGTAGGTACACAATGTCGGCGGCACTGATCCACGCTTCGACCCGGAGGAAGAGCTCGCCTCCGCCGCCGCTGACTTTGGGCGGGCTCTGACCAAGATGAAGTGCCCCAACAACTACGTCTCAGGACTTACCAAGTATGAACTCACTAGTTCAATCTTACCAATACCAGTTAGAATTAATGGCTATGTTTTGTACGGTCGATGTATTAAGCATGTTGCAGTAAACATGCCTTAACACGTTTTAGCTATTTTCCCTACCTTTTTATAGACAACTGGGCCATTCTCTGCTCTGGCAGAACCTGCCTTGTGATGTTTAATTCTGCCAATTGCATTTTTATCAGTACCGGTTTCAATGGCTATTAAGCCTGTTGCAATTAACAGCTGTATCCATTTTTAAACAGTTGTATTTCAATGGCTACAAACTTGCAAAACATGACTTAGGATGCTGTTAAGCATGTTGCAATTAATAGTTGTATCCATTTTTAATCCGTCCTTTTGCTACCGTGCTGCTCTTTCGCAATGAAGATATCACTACAGATGCTGCCGTTTTATTACCATTTGCTATTTTTGGTGGATGTTAACCCTGTTGTAGTTGACATTGGCTTTCCATGTACTTACACAGGGCTACAATGGGTGATGCTGTTGTTTGCCATTGAGGTTAGCTGCATCCCATGTCTTATACACCATCTGTTCCTAAATATAAGTATTTTTAGACATTCCAATATAGACTACATAAGGAGCAAAATGAGTGAATCTAGATTCTAATCTAAACTATATCTATAATTCTATATACATCCGTATGTAGTTCATATTGAAATCTCTAAAAATACTTGTACTTAGGAGTATTTTACATCATTTGTGCAATCTTAGTTTAGCTTCTAACATTTACCGGTTTCTTGTAGGTACATATATGAGCGGTACTGATCCACGCTTCGATCTCTTTTGCGTATGGGGCAATGAGATATTCATGAACAAGCGTCATGTGAGGAAACTAAGAAAGATTGTTAGGCAAAAGAAACGGGTGATGGGAATTAAGCTCTTTATTTAAACTTTGTCCAAGACAATAGTGAACTTTAGGATGGTAAGTAATGTGTTGCCTTTTCCCCCTGCCCACAACAAGTTACTCTATTAGACCTCAGTACCCGATATTTTTATCTTTTTAGTGGTTTTCGAAGCTATTTACTGATGATTACCTTGCAAACTACATGACCGGAGTGGAGGCAACTCATGTTAAAGTATATAATTCATGCTACCATGATAATGCTCTAGAAGTCTTCCTGAAGGCGGTGAAGGATGGGCGGGCGATCATCACAAGGGGTTTGACAAAAGTTGTTCGTGCCTATGGCATGCAAGAAGGCACATTATGGGCATTCCGCTTCTTCAACACCATCGTCAGTGAAAATGATTTACACTTGTCTCTTCACCTTTACCGCCTCGAAATATTGTGGTTCATCATAGTTAATTTCTGTCTAATCCTGTAATTACAGAACATATTGTACTGACAATTTTATATATGGATTCGTTGTTGAACCATTGTGCTGAGAATTTGAATTGCATGTTTCATATTTCAAATTTTCCAATTCAAATAATAAATTATAGGGAAAAATAATATTATACATGAGCGAATCAAATAATGTGCACACGGTTAGAAAGAAAACAACGTGTGCGATGAAAAATAGAGAACAGATGGTTCTTTGACGTGAAACATTTGCGATGCCCGACGGACGCACACATGGTTTCATCTCATATGCGTGTGCGATTCATGGTAATACGGCAAACGTTTCAAACCAGTGTGCGATAGGAATACCAATCGCACACAGTTATGAAAATGGACACGTTGGCGTTAGTACAGGCACCGCACACATTTTACATTCTTGAACCATGTGCAATAATGTACCTATCACAAACATATCGGTAGATTAAATGTTGATGTCCACCTTTTTCACACGACTATAGAGGTGTAATCGTTTGGGATGTCTCTCTTATCAGAAACATAATGTCGAGATGTAACGTGTGGGACTGGGGCGGCTTCTCATACGTTTATTCTATGGCGATCGTCAGTAGCCGCTCACCTATCCCCGACGGTTTCTGGGTCGTGTGGGAAGGACCCCCCTATCGCCCACACTCACATGGCAATGGTTCTAAATGCCGTCACGGAAAGGGGTTAAAAACCGTTTGTATAGCAAGATACGGTACCAGTGACAATCGGTTTTGCAATGCTTGAAAACAAGTCCTAGGGTTCATACTTTCGCTAGTGCAATCTCTTAACAATGCTAACATAGTTAGATCATATGGCAATCCCTCCACGTGCGATAAAGAATCACTCCAAAGTTCTTATCTAGCGTAGAACATAAGACAAAATTATTTTTCGGGTACGAAACCACCTCAAAGCTATTATTTCCGATCGATCTATCGAGCTATTCCTATAAGTGTCACAAATAGCCCTAGAGTTTGTACTAAAATAACACCGAAATAACTTTAGATTCATAATACTCAATCAACACAAAGAACTTCAATGAGTGCCCCAAGATTTCTATCGGAGAAACAAAGACGAAAACATGCATCAACCCCTATGGATAGATTACCCAAATGTCACCTCAGGAATCCGCGAGTTGAGTGCCAAAACATACATCAAGTTAATCAATATGATACCTCATTGTCACCACGGGTATTCATAGCAAGACATACATCAAGTGTTCTCAAATCCATAAAGTATTCAATCCGATAATAACGAAATCTCAAAGGGAAAACTCAATTCATCACAACAAGATGGAGAGGGGAAAACACCATATGATCCAACTATATTAACAAAGCTCGCGATACATCAAGATTGTGCCAACTCAAGAACACGAGAGAGGGAGAGAGATAGAGAGAGAGAGAGAGAGAGATAAAAGACATAGCTACTGGTACAAACCCTCAGCACCGAGGATGGACAATTCCATCCTCATCATGGTGGCTACCGGGATGATGAAGATGGCTCCGGTGATGATTTCCCCCTCCGGCAGGGTGCCGGAATACGGCCTAGATTGGTTTTTTCATGGCTACAGAGGCTTGCGGTGGCGGAACTTCCGATCTAGGGTTTTTTCTGGGGGTTTCTATATTTATAGGATTTTTTGGCATCAGTCTCACGTTGATATGGGCCTAGTGGGGCCCATTACCCACCAGGGCGCTCCAGAGGGGGGTGGCTTGCCCTGGTGCCTAGTTGGCAGCAGCCCCCCCCCCTCCAGTGGTTCTTTGCTCCAATATTCTTCATTTGTTCCATATGAAATCTCCAAAAAGTTTCATCCAATTCCGAGAACTTTTATTTCTACACAAAAAACAACACCATGGTAGTTCTGCTAAAAACAGTGTCAGTCCGGGTTAGTTCCATTCAAATCATACCAAAACCATATAAAATTGTTGTAAACAAGGCATGAATACTTCATAAATTATAGATATGTTGGAGATGTATCAGGTAACATCTTGTGAGCCTCGTGCGGACATTGGCACTATTTCTACTCACAATGCTTTATTATCATGTGCTAGTCCTTGTGAATCATCTAGACATATTACTGCCAAATTTTGTGATGAATTGCTCTCCTTGTCTTGTTGCTTTAACAATGCAGCTTCCTAAAGTACTTTTGTTGATACTAACCTTGTAGAGAAAAACAAAGAGCTCAAGTCCCAAGTCACTAATTTGAAGAAAGACTTGGAAATGTGTCATGAAGGAAATACCACTCTGAACACTATCTTGAGTGTTCAAAAATCCCCTCATGACAAGGGCAGACTTGGTTTCATCCCCAAAAACAAGAAGTCCAAGAAAAAGAAGGGACAAGATCAAGTC
This sequence comes from Thinopyrum elongatum, assembly GCA_011799875.1. Classification (NCBI taxonomy): domain Eukaryota; kingdom Viridiplantae; phylum Streptophyta; class Magnoliopsida; order Poales; family Poaceae; genus Thinopyrum; species Thinopyrum elongatum. The sequence continues at coordinate 631,177,302 of CM022303.1, forward strand.
AAGAATCCGGCCAACATTACATGTTTCAATTGCAAGAATGTTGGACACCATGTGAGATCTTGTCCATTGAAGAAGAAGGCTTCAAATGTGAAGCAATAAGGGAAGCGGCCTCAAGTTCAATCTCAAGGTCAACCTCAACTTGTCGGTGTACTAAAGTTTGGGCCCTTTTGGTACCCCTTACTTGTGCACGGGCAGTTGCAGCCGCGCCCGCGGCAAGGCTTGATGGGTACAGTTGGAGGCAAAATGCAAGACGACCACGACACCATCCGAGCCAGTAATCAGAGAGCAAAAGACAAGCTGAGCCCCCGGCAAGATTCTTGCCGGGGTGGTTTGCGAGCCCCGGCAAGCTCCTTGCCGGGATGATTTGCGAAGCCTCAGCAAGACCAGCACCCTTGAGGTTGAGAGCTCTGACACCATCGACAATGTCAAGACCAAGATCCAGGGGCGCCTGCATGGTGGCATGCAGATCTTTGTGAAGAACAGAGGGCAAGTTCCCACCAAGGCTCTTGCCGGGGACGTTTGCAAGGCCCCGACAAGATTCTTGCCGGGGACGTTTGAGAGGCCGCGGCAAGGCTCGCACACAGAAAGGTTCTGCCGCCTTGCCACCGCTCCAGTGCAGCGACCGGCCTGCCAGCCTGACGAGCACCTGCGTGGTGGCATGCAGATCTTCGTGAAGATCCTACCACCGCTCCAGCGCAGCGGCTAGCCAGTCAGCCTGGCATTGCATGCCTCGTTATCCTGGATGCGTGTCAAGACGGGGTGAGGCGGCGACGAACGGGACGGGTTCTATTTCTATCCCCGATAAAGTTAGAGGGCACGTAAGCAGTGCATTTAGTGCGTTTGTCCTAAGACGTCAATGATAAGCATGTACACTGTAGCTAATTTACACCTCCTGTATGCCTGTACGCCACTGTGGTAGCCCCTTGGTATAAAAGGAGGCCCAGGGTGATACTGGAAGGGACTTTTTGACTTTTCGGCCCAGTTTGCATGCGTAGAAACTAGCCAAAGCTCAAGAACACTCAATACACTACAAGCAGGACTAGGGTTTTACGCTTCTCAGTGGCCCGAACCTGGGTAAAAATCCCTCGTGTTGATCATTAGATCTGCTCTTTGCGCACTCCTCTTCCCTGCCAAACCGTAGAAGGGATCCACTCGATCCCATAGGTGTCATTTCCGTGGATGCCAGCAGGCGACGTTCGAAGTGGCATCTTGCGAGAAATAGTACAACAGCAAAAAAGGTAAGTTGTGAAACCTTGAGTGAATTTCTTTTAAATATGAGGTTATTTTCCTCGAACGATTTTGATTCTTGTATGGAAAACCTGCACGCGAAGGAACTTTGTCAGGATTGGTTGCGCCCTTGCTCTATTTCAAGTCCGCTCAACAGTTCAAGTGGCTGCGCTAAGAACGGCAAGGTATCTTGCCGGCAGCGACACCCCCAGCAGGCTGCTAAGGATCCGTTCCTCAAAGCGCTCGCGGCAAGGGTGCGCGCACCGGCAAGTTTTTCCCAATAAAGCGTAGGGTGTATGCCATACAAAGAGAGATCAGATGAGAATGATAGCATGCATTCAATCCAAAACACAGCAAGTTATATTACATCAATGGTTGCCGCAGTTCTAACTTAAGATAAATTATCTTGGGCACGAGTTCATAGCGGCAAGGAGAAGCGAAGCGGCTAGTCCCGGCGCTGGCCTTCTACCCTCTTGACTTGGTCAACCACGTCGACGATGGGAACGACGAGCTCTTCAAGCGCCTTGCGGTCTGCATCCTCCGCAAGCTGTCAAGCACGTTGGTGAGGTTGAGGCCAGGGTTCCTGTACGCCACCTTGGTGAGCACCTTGAAAAGGACGCCCCGACAAAGCTTGTGGGATTCATTGGCCAGCTGGGTTGCTCGGCTAGAGTGGAGCAGCTTCAGGGCATCAAGGACAGCCTCGAAGAACATGGTCAGTCTGGCGCTCATAGTTACCCTCTCCTCGTGGGAATACCTGAAAGTCGAAAGGTCCATGGTGGACAGTTGTGTTGTGAGCCTCTCCGCGACGTCCACAAGGCACTCAGTCTAGATCTTCACGCCTTTCTCATAGTCATTATAGGTGGCAGCGGCGCTCTCAAGCAGTTGCTTCTCCTCCTGGAGGTCCTTAGCCAGGGTCTTCTCATGAGTCCTGCTGCTCTCAAGGGACTCCTTCAGCGTGGTCAGCTTCAACTCTAGATCAGCAATGGTTTCAGTGGCAGAGGAGAGTTTCTGGGTCTTTTCGGATATGGCAGTTTGCATCTCTGCCAAGTCATAGAGAGCTTTATCTCTGTTGTCTTTGAGCGTCGAGATCTCCTTGCCATGCTTCTCCAGGTCCGCCTCCAGTTTCTCCACCTTGCTGGCCAGCTCGTTCTTGGCGGCCTCTGCAGCTTCGGCGGCATCGACGGCTTCCTTCATCTTGCCGGCATGATCTAGGACCAGAGCGTCAAGCGCTTTCTTGTGCTCCTGCTCCAGCCCTTGGGTCTGCTGCGTGACAAGCTTCTCGATCTCCTCATCCTTGCTGCGGAGCTTGGTGGCAAGTGCCTCCTCGCGAGCGACAAGGTCTTCTTCCTGAGCATTGAGCAGGATGCGGCGCTCCCTTAGTTGGGCGTCTTCCTTGGCGGCCTATTGAGCGGCCTCCTCCAGAGCCTTCTCTATGTCAGACTGCTTCAGAAGGAGCTCGTCCCAACACTGGCTAGCTGCTCCTGGCCAGTCCTCAGCTCTTGCCGGGCCTCGATGAACCAGACCTGCATCTGCTCAACACGCTTTTGGAAGTCTGCCTCTGCCGCGCTGACAACCGCTGCCCTGGAGTCCAGTTTATCCTTACAGGCACGGTGGAGCACCTGGAGCTTCTGGAAGTTATCACTCATGGCCTGGAGGAGCTGGTCTTCTTTGGATCCGCTACTGCTGGCGCTCGGCTCGTCGACAACCTTGAGCCCGGCAGCAGCGATGACTTCTTCATTGAAAGCCTCCCCCTCGGTTGGCCCTCCGGTGCTTGCCGTCCCCGGGATGCTGATGAACAGATTGTCGCCAATCTTCAGGTATCTGCTTGAGGGGGGGGGGGGCTTCGGATGTCGACGGTTGGTCCTGGACCACCGTCTCCCCGGCAACTGGGGGCTCCGGGACCGATGCAGTGCCAGGCGCTCCTGCGGCAGGAATGCCGTCAGTTCGGTCATCGGTCTCCTTGCCGGCCTCCCCGGCAGACCCCTTGGCGGCCTCTTCATGTGCGTCCTTGGCGGCCTCATCGGTAGTGACTTTGGCGGCTTCGGCGGCAGCATCCTTGGCGGTCTCCTCGATGGTGGCGTCAACATCCATCTGATCCACCAAGGGAAGATCTGAAAGCCAAAGAGGAGAAACAAGATGAAAACAAGATTGAAGTTCAAAGCAGAAAGAGAAGAGAGAAAGATCATGTAGGAAGGGCGACAAGTGCCCGAAAGCAAGCGGCATACCTCTGACGAGCACCTGGGAGGTGGTTCCTTCCTCGGCAACATTCGTTGCCGGTATGGGATTGCCGGCACCCGTGCTTGCCGGCTCTTCCTCCACGTGAATGGGCTCGTCGGTGGGAGCCCTTGTCGGGGATCCATCCCTGGGCGGTGTGGTTGATGGAGGCGGCATGTCAGGGTCAGCTCTTAGTAGCTCTCCTTGTTGTTGTTCTTCTCCTGCAAATTCGGCAAGATCAACATCAAAGATACACACCCCAACACCAGCCAATGGCAAATGAGTAACGGACTGACGCTAGGGGCTGAATCGGGGGCTGCGTCGTGGGCTGGGATCCGGGCTGATCATGATCGTCTCCGGCGCACCTGAGATGGTTGCCGGGGGCTCGTCGCCCATCGAGGTCTTGGCCTTCTTCGCCATCTTCTGCGCCAACATTTTCTTGTCTCTGCGGGGACAGGCCAAAATAAGATCAAATAAGATAAGGTAGCAACACAGGGACCCAGGAGATGAAGAAAGCAGTAAGGCACTTACTCATCTTCTTCTTCTGGCCTCATCTCCCTCCTCGGGCAGAAGGAGGAAAGGTCGAAGTCGGCCTCCGGTATGGTATCCGTGCGAGGGGGGGAAGATGGAGACCTGGGCCGCTTGGCCGTGGCAGAGGCGGTGGCTGCTGTTTCCTTTGCTGCCGCGGTCGCGCGCCTTGTCTGGCGCACAGGTTGCGGCTGGAGCTCTTGCCGCTGCGCAGCCTTGCCGGCCGCCCCGTTGACAGGGACCTCTTCGCGTGAGCAGGCTTGCCGGACTGGCTCGACAGAGCCAACCCGCCGGAGGACACGTTTCTTCTTCCCCCGGACTGGGAGCTCCTCGTCCGGCTCCTCTTTAGCTGCCTCTTCAGCCGTCTCCTCGGCTGTCCCCTCGGCAGAAGGGCCCTCGGCAGTGGTGCTGCTGTGTTCCCCGGCAGCAAAATCCTCCTCTGCGCTGGCTTCATCTTCAACAAAACCAACACTGCCGGCCTCCTCGGCAAGGGCTTCTTCTTCCGCCCTGCTAGCAATATACGCCACCTCTTAATCGGTGGTGGGGCGGATGAGCTGCGTTTCTTCCCGGACGGCCCTCTCCAACAAGTTGTCGAAGAACTCTTGTACTCGCTCTGCGTCTGGCTCAGCGCAGGTCTGATCAAGGCCATGGGCATTGAACACCGACATCATGGCGACGATTGAGGACAGGGCGGAGTTCTTGCACAAAGGGATCACGCCCGCCGGCAACTTGAGTGGCTTGTCGGCCTTGAGGTGGAACAGCCTTTGGTACAGAGCCGCATGCTGCATGACCGTCAGGTTGTTGTTCAGGCCGGGGCGCAGCCTCATGATGTCTGCCGTGTTCCGGTACTCCCAAGCTGGCCTCCCCTTGTTCTGCAGAGGGGCGATGCGGCGGCGGAGGAAGTCGGCCCCAATCATCTTGATTGTGAGCCCGGCATCCTTGAGGTGATGGATCCTGGTGGTTGCAACAGTGAGCTTCCCGTCTTGAGGGTCGAGGTCGCCCCAATTGCCGCCATGGACCAGTTTCGTCTGCCGGGGCATACAAAACGGCTGCGGGTCCTTCTCCATGATCCAGCACCACTTGCCCCGCCATTCGTCCCACTTCTCCTTATGGGCCCCGTTCGGGTACGTCTTCTTGGCCAATACCCTTGGGATCCAGGTGACGCAGCCGGAAAGGGCTCCTCCGTGCTGGAGCCGGGGAACAAAATAATGGCGGAAGAGGGCCGTGTTGGGGACCACCCCGACAAAGTTCTCACAGAGGTGGGCGAAGGCGGCCATGCATGCCACAGCATTCGGCGTGAAATCCAAGATATGGAAGCCGAATGTGTACATGATGTCATTGAAGAAATCCAAAAATGGGGGACAGAGCCCGCAGTAGAAGTAATCGACGAAGAAAGGGAATTTATCTAGGGCAGGCTCGGCGCAAGAACCTGGGATGACGCGGGTAGCAGGATGCCTCGTCGTTGCTCTCCCCCACATACACAGATACCACTCCTTCAGAGAGCGCGCATCGAGCGTCGGAGCGAAGACGACGTTCTCCTTCCGCATCTTCACCAACTCGCTCTCTGGCACCTCTTCCCTCTCGCTCGCCTTGGACGCTCCCTTGCCCTTGCTCGCTTTGGGCGCCATAAGAGACTGGAGAGGAGCGGGAGGTCGAGGATGGTGGGGACGCAGGGGGGGCGGCGGATGGATGAGGAAGCTCTGGTTTGGGCTCAAGGATAAAGACGACGGCGGTTCCTAGATTGGAAAGGGCGAAGGGGGTAAATGAGCAGTGCCTCTGTGGATTCCTCTTTTTATGGGGAAGGCGCGAGGCTGCCTCTTTACCATCCAATGTGAAGGCATTTTCGCAGGCGTGCTGCCGCTGCGACCATTCCGCGCACGAACCCCACGTCGCACACTCAATGCCGATCGTGGGGAAGCGCAGCAGACGAGATGATTACAGCAGTTTACCCCTGCCACGTGTGCCCGCGCACTGTTTGGGCCTAGCCCAACAACGCGTCGCGCCCGCATGTGTGGCCCAGGCCCGGGGGCTCCTGTCGGTGTACTAAAGTTTGGGCCCTTTTGGTACCCCTTACTTGCGCATGGGCAGTTGCAGACGCGCTCGCGGCAAGGCTTGACGGGGAGAGTTGCAGGCAAAATGCAAGACCACCAAGACGGCATCCGAGCCAGTAATCAGAGAGCAGAAGACAAGCTGAGCCCCCGGCAAGATTCTTGCTGGAGTGGTTTGCGAGCCCCGGCAAGCTCCTTGCCAGGATGATTTGCGAAGCCTCAGCAAGACCACCACCCTTGAGGTTGAGAGCTCTGACACCATCGACAATGTCAAGACCAAGATCCAGGGGCACCTGCATGGTGGCATGCAAATCTTTGTGAATAACAGAGGGCAAGTTCCCAACAAGGCTCTTGCCGGGGACGTTTGCAAGGCCCCGGCAAGATTCTTGCCGGGGACGTTTGTGAGGCCGCGGCAAGGCTCGCACACAGCAAGGTTCCGTCGCCCTGCCATCGCTCCAGTGCAGCGACCGGCCTGCCAGCCTGACAAGCACCTGCGTGGTGGCATGCAGATCTTCGTGAAGATCCTGCCACCGCTCCAGCGCAGCGGCTAGCCAGTCAGCTTGGCATTGCATGCCTCATCATCCTGGATGCGTGTCAAGATGGGGTGAGGCGGCGACGAACGGGACGGGTTCTATTTCGGTCCCCGATAAAGTTAGAGGGCACGTAAGCAGCGCATTTAGTGCGTTTGTCCTAAGACGTCAGTGATAAGCATGTACACTGTAGCTGCTTTATACCTCCTGTATGCCTGTATGCCACTTTGGTAGCCCCTTGGTATAAAAGGAGGCCCAAGGCGATACAGGAAGGGACTTTTTGACTTTCCGGCCCAGTTTGCATGCGTAGCAACTAGCCGAAGCTCAAGAACACTCAATACACAACAAGCAGGACTAGGGTTTTACGCTTCTCAGCGGCCCGAACCTGGGTAAAAATCCCTCGTGTTGATCGTTAGATCTGCTCTTTGCGCACTCCTCTTCCCTGCCAAACCATAGAAGGGATCCACTCGATCCCATAGGTGTCGTTTACCCGACACAACTTGAAGAAAGGCCACTACCAATGATGAACCAAGATAATGCTCCCCAAGTTGATAAAATTAAGAAGAAGAAAAGGGGGAGCACATGTTGCTATAATTGTTGTGAGAAGGGACACATATCCTCATCATGTCCCAATGGTAACATCCCTAAGCCTCCTCTAGTCAATGATCATTATTCGTTTAGGAAGGATGTTGTTGGCAATTTGTTTCCATGTTTGTTGGTGCCCAAAGTTGTTTAGAAATGGAAAAGACCATTCGGGTTGCCAAGCCTATTGTGACTAACTTCTTGGGACCCAACTTGGTTGGGGACCATCAAGCTCAAACTTGATCAATAGTTGTGTGGAGGACATTGGAGATCTGGCTAGCTCATGAAGAAAAGGATATCCACCATTTATTTGTTCGAGCCAAGTCATGTGGATTATCTTCATATTATCTATCCAATGTTCCTCTTTGAGGTAACTTGTATTTATTTTTGCTTACATTAAAAGTTACTCGCCTCTTGCATGTTTAGGTTTTGTATCTAGCGTGTGTATGCATATGTTGTGTTTCCTAGTGTGCTTGATTTGTGTTATTTAGCATGTGTAGGTTGCATTGTACATCATATAGCGGTGTTTGTTATATTAATCCTTTATTGTATCATATTTGAATCTTGTTTGGTTTTTGTGAGATATTGGTGGATCATCACATTATGGGGGAGTGTTATGTTTTGTGCACATCACAAACCCAAAATGTGAATATGAGAAATACCACCTAGTATTGATATTTAATATATCTAGTCACTATGTGGTATGTCAAGCTCATTTGAAATTCAAATTCTCAAAGTATCCATTAATTATCTCTTGTTGTTTTTTATTTGCCTTCGTAGGGTGCTTCGCCGAGGTGTCCTTAGAGTTTCACAGAAACTTTCTGGACATCCCGTGCACACAGGGTCGTTGACCCCCGTGCGCACGGGGTGCCACGAAACTCTCTGGACACCCCGTGCGCACGGGGACCTGGTCCCGCATGCGCACGGGGTGGTGTTTTCTCCTCTGGACACCCCGTGCACCTGGGGCTGACTTAGCCGTGCGCACGGGGTCCAACGGGCAGAAATGCCCACCTGGCCAAGAACTTTATGAAACTCTCCTCTTATGCTTTGGATTATGATTTTGATCTTGTGCATGCATATTTATTTATAATCTTCTCCATTGCTTTCTTACTCTACTTGATCCTCTATTATGATTTTGATCTTGTGCATGCATATTTATTTATAATCTTCTCCATGCCTTGCTTGCTCTACTTGATCCTCTATATAGGGTAAACTTCATAATATCTTTAATGGTTAAAGATGTGCATGAATTTCGTGTTCATATCCATATGCACATATTTAATGTGTATTTTTCCATATGTATTGTAGTTGGACTAACTACTTCGGACCCAACAAGTTTGGGGACCAAATTGTACCTTAATGTGTTGTAGGCATGTTGGAGAAGCATTGGATGCTTGACTTATTCATGAGGAAGATGGAGACACTGTGGAAAATTATTAGAGCCAATCTTGGTTGATTCTTTGATTTGAGGGAGAAGATAATTGTAAACCCAATTTGGTTGTAAGTGTTTCATTCTCATCATAAAAACCCGGTTAACTAAAATTTGGGTCAATTTGTTGGATATGCATCAAACTCTCACACTTACCGCATTCTCAATAAATCCACAGGATGTATTGAGGAAACAGCAAATGTGGAGTGTGATGAGAATAACGACTTCCATGTGGAGCAATTTGTTTCAAGTGTTGTAGGTGACAAGGCTCCTTCCCAAGCTACAAGTACAATGGGGATTGATCATGTTCTTCCACAAAGAAACTCCCATATCCATGTAGAAGAAGGAGCAAGTGCCCCTCTTTTGGATCCACCACAAGGGAAGTCATCACCCCCAACACAAGAGCAAGATGCTATGGGAGATCATGTACATATCCAAGAACAAGATCAAGTCCCTCAAGTTCGCGTATTAGATCAAGGGCCCCTTGAACCAATGATCTCTCTTGGTAACAATTACTCACTTCATGCATTTATTTAAATTAGAGTCAACATTATGTATGTTCCATCACGACATGATTAGTACTTGACGAGTTTGTGTTTCTTGCAAAAGCTTGAACCTCTTTATTGCATCTATGAGCCATTTGAGAAGAAGCATATCATGGGGATCTATAAAACGATGCTCATGGTTAACTTATCCCAAATATGCCAATTAACTAATTTATTGCATACCAATTCCTCAAAGTGCTCTTATGTGCAATATTGATAAATTTGCAAAAACACTCAATTTGGCTGTGGTGTTTTCTCTCAAGCTTAGTAATTCATTTTTATGCAAATGAGATCAATTTACGCCATGTGCCTTGTGCCATGTGATAATGTTCTTATGCTAAAGATCAAGTTTGTGTAATAATGGATTCATTCATGGATATCATATTCTTATATTTTGTATCTTTTTTGTGGGTGCAAGTTTCTTTGTGGATGCTCATCTTGATGATTATTTGCCACATAAGAAACTTATACACATGAGAAAGTGCATATCTTTCTTTGATATCTGTTCGTTTACTACCGGGCCTTGGGATTGTCTCTTCTTGATTCTTTGATGAATCTGGTAAGAGGATGAGTAGTGAGTGCTTGTATGTATTTCTTATATCTTTGCACTCATGAGTTTTTGGATATATTTTGGACCCATTCTTAGCATGATGATCCTATTGGATACTTCCCGTACATCTTGTCCAAAATATGTTCTCTGGATCTTTCGAATGTGTGATTCTCATGTTGTATCTTCTTGTTGCATTCTATGGATCCCCAATATAGTTTGAGCTCTTCCATGTATTCATAAATGGGTATGTGCATTTGATTCCACTCACATATGAGAAATGCACAAATTAAGGAGGAACTCATACTATATTGGACCTCCAGACTTTTCTTCCATTTTGGCATTTGTTGCCAATGGCGGAGAAGTTTAGAGGGTTTAGGAGAAGTGGGATGGTTCTTGTCATTCATGCATATCTACATTTGTTGGTTTTGCTTCTTGCATGAATGACAATCTCTATGGACTAATGTTTTCATTGAGATATATTTGAAGGATTTGTCCATAGAAGGTGCATCAAGGATATTAGAAGGAATCAAGGATACTAGATGGAATCAAGGATGAAGTCCATATATATGAAGATATGTACGCTCTAAGCTTTGGTTTTAATTGACAACTCCTATGGAGCATCAAGTGCATTGATTCTTACATGAAGATATGCTCCATAGTGATGCTTGAAGTGCTTTGGGTTGTTTTGTGAAGAATGCCATCGAAACATCCGAAGAAGTCCACATGGTATCCCTCTCTGGATACCACGTGCGCACAGGCCTCCTGACCCCCGTGCGCACGGGATCGAGTGTCAACTCTCTGGATACCCTGTGCGCATGGGGTCCCTGAGCCCCGTGCACATGGGGCCTAGGTTTTGGCTCTTGATACGTCTCCAACGTATCTATAATTTTTTATTGTTCCATGCTATTATATTATCTGTTTTGGATGTTTTATATGCATTAATATGCTATTTTATATTATTTTTGGGACTAACTTATTAACCTAGAGCCCAATGTCAATTACTGTTTTTTCCTTGTTTTTTAATTTTACAGAAAAGGAATATCAAACGGAGTCCAAACGAAATAAAACTTTACGGTGATTTTTCTTCGACCAGAAGAAACCCACGAGATTTGGAGAGGAGGACAGAAGACCTATGAGGAGGCCACAAGCCGTCACTACTAGAATCAGCTTCTTTGCCGTCCGCCATGGCGGACGGCAAAGGCATGGATCACGGATGGCAAACATCTTTGCCGTCCGCCAGCAGACGGCAAACTTTCCGGCTGAAAGCATGCCAGCAAAGGCCTTCTTTGTCATCCGCTTCTTAGAAACGGACGGCAAAGGATTACGCCGTCCGCCATCCGAGGCCAGCAGACGGCAAAGACAGCTGACGGCAGTGCGGTGGCGTGAGAGCCGTTAGGGGGTTAACGGCGCTCTTTGCCGTCTGCCAGCGGACGGCAAAGTGTCAAAGCTCTTTGCCGTCCGCTGACAGACGGCAAACAGCTCAGCTAGGCAGTACTAGGAAGCTGACACGTGGCCAGATATGCCGTCCGCTGGCAGACGGCAAAGTGATTTGAATCTTTGCCGTCCGCTGGCAGACGGCAAAGTGACCAAATAGGCAGCTAGTGTTCCCAGGTTTCACAGGTAGCTGCCACGTGTCCTCTTTGCCGTCTGCTAGCGGACGGCACGCAAAGAGGCTATGTATCCCCTGTTTTTATTTGAATCCATTTAATTTGACAGGGTTTCAAACACAGATATACATATATATTTTTTTTTCACAGGCACACACAGATATACATATATGATGTATCCAACACACAGATATACATATACATATCTATCTCCATCCTTGACAACATACATATATACATAAGAAACATAGTTCCATCCATATATACATATTACATATCACAATGTTCATCCAACACATTGTTCCATGCATCCATATAACAAGTTCATAGGTAAGGGAAACAAGCACTCCATGCATCCATGCAAGCTTCCATATAGTGAATTAAATCTGCAAAATGGAAACAAGAAAGTTAGAAGAAGAAGACAGAATCAGAAAAGAAGAAGAAAATGAAGAAAAGAAGAAGAAGAAGAAGTAAGCATACTTAGGTAAAATGGAGCTAACCTAGCTATTGTGCACTTTGAGTAACAAGCAAATTATGCCATTTTTTATATACTTAGAGCTAACTTCATTTTGGAGAAGAAGAAGAAAACTAGAAGAAGAAAAGAAAGAACAAGAAGAAGAAGAAGTTCTTCTTCTTCTTCTTCTTCTCTCTTCTTTTTCTTCTTCTTCTTTTCTTCCTATTCCTTCTTTTCTTCCTCTTCCTGGATTTTCTTCATCTTATTATGTCATTTGTGGACTAAAAAGGATAAATTATGTCATAAAGGGACTAATAGGCTAAATAAGAAGAAAAATGCCATTTTTAAGCTTACCTAGCTAATTATGCCATTTTTGACCTAACTAAGCATATTATGATATATACTTAGAGCTTACTTCATTTTGGAGAAGAAAAGAAGAAGAAAACTATAAGAGGAAGAAGAGAAGAATAAAAAAAGAAGAAGAAGAACTAGAAGAAGAAGAAGAAGAAGAAGAAGAGCTTCTTCTTTCTTCTCCTTCTTTTCTTCTCTCTCTTCTCTTCTTCTTCTTCTTCTTCTTCTTCTCTTCTTCTTCTTCTTCTTCTTCTTCTTCTTCTTCTTCTTCTTCTTCTTCTCTAGTCTTCTTTCTTCCTCTTCCTTGATTTTCTTCATCTTATTATGTCATTTGTGGACTAAATAGGCTAAATTATGTCATAAATGGACAAATAGGCTAAATAAAAGAAAAATGCCATTTTTGAGCTTACCTAGCTAATTATGCCATTTTTGACCTAACTAAGCATATTATGAGATATAACTTAGAGCTTACTTCATTTTGGAGAAGAAGAAGAGAAGAAAACTAGAAGAAGAAGAAGAAGAAAAAGAAGAAGAAAGACTAGAAGAAGAAGAAGAAGTTCTTCTTTCTTCTCCTTCTTTTTCTCTCTTCTTCTTCTTCCTTCTTTTTCTTCTTCTCTTCTTCTTTCTCTCTTCTTCTTCTTCTCTTCTTCTTCTTTTCTTTTCTTCCTATTCCTTCTTTTCTTCCTCTTCTGATTTTCTTCATCTTATTATGTCATTTGTGGACTAAATGGCTAAATTATGTCATAAAGGGACTAAATAGGCTAATAAGAAGAAAAATGCCATTTTTGAGCTTACCTAGCTAATTATGCCATTTTTAACCTAACTAAGCATATTATGCCATTTTTGATTAACTTAGAGCTAACTTCATTTTGGAGAAGAAGAAGAAGAAGAAGAAGAAGAAGAAGAAGAAGAAGAAGAAGAAGAAGAAGAAGAAGAAGAAGAAGAAGAAGGAGAAGAAGAAGAAGACTAGAAGAAGAAGAAGAAGATCTTCTTCTTCTTCTTCTAGTCTTCTTCTTCTTCTCCTTCTTCTTCTTCTTATTTTCTTCCTATTCCTTCTTTCTTTCCTCTTCCTTGATTTTCTTCATCTTATTATGTCATTTGTGGACTAAATAGGCTATATTATGTCATAAATGGACTAAACACGCTAATTAAGAAGAAAAATACCGTTATCACGGAGATGTAGGAATGGTCGGGGCTGCGCCAGTGCCAGACGGAGGTGAAGGACCGGTCGGGGTTCCGGCATTGGCAGAAGGAGTGGTCGATGCTTGTCGGGAGCCATGCTGCACCAAAGATCATTTCCCATAATGTCTCGTTAGCAAGTTTGCAAACTGAAATGTGAATAGTAGTAAGCAACGACCATTCAAATCAAACTCACCGTGGTCGCCGGAGCAATCTGGGGCATCGGCGGAGGGGCCTGACCGTTTTTCTCGCACAAGCTCTGCACATTTGGTTGTCACGAGTCAGTCATATTAGATAGTAATGCGAACATTACGTGCATGATTGGGCTAATATGCACGAGAAACGTACCACGATGAGCTCGTATAGGGCCCGGTTAGCGCTGTCGGTCCGGTTCCTCTCCTCCTCCAACAGCTTAGCCGTCTTCTCCTCCATCTCCATGTCCCTCTCTGCCGCCTCCCTTTGTGCCTCCCTTTTTGCCTCCTCCAGAAGCTCCTTCGTCTTCAATCTCTCTTTCTCAACAATAGCCTGCAACACACCACTCCTCGTTAGCATTGTAATCATCAACGGACGCACACACAATGTAATGGAGGAAAGGTGAGAGAGTCCGTATAACTAACCGCCATGGCGATCTTCGCGGGCTGTGCACGAGGCGTTATCTCAGGATCAGAGCTACTCAGGCGCTTCTTGATCTACGGGAGAGTCTTAGGACAACGTATCAGTCCATCACCAATGGCTAGAGAGCCATGGGACCTCCCGCCACCAGATATCATCACCAGCTCTGTATCAAAAGGATCCTGGCTCGGGTTAAAGTCCTCCCCTTTCCTCGCCTTCCCCTCGTGTCTGTACTTCACAAGCTTGTGGTGGGAGGTCTTGTTGGTGAAGTTCTCTGGATCATCTAGGTCAGACTCCGTGAATGGCTTGGCCTTCTTGTACGGGGCCATATGGGCCATGCCATAGAGGTCGAACAGACCTGGCACAGGCTTCTTGTGGTGGTCCGCCTGAGAGAGAGGAACAAAATATTAGTTAAGGGCTCAAGCTAGCATGAAGAATGATATTGCTATGTAAATAGGTCATTTTGGAGCTAAGAAAGGTTATTATGTCATTTTCGAGGAAAATAAGCTAAGTTTAGGTCATTTTCGAGGTAACCAAGATTATTATGCCATTTTTTACCAAAGTATGCTAATTATTTCATTATTGAGCTATCTAAGGTTATTATGTCATTTTTGAGCTAATTATGTCATGAATGAACTAGCTAAGATTAGTTGAGGTCGTTATTGAGCTATCGAAGGTAATTATGCCATTTTTTAACTGACTAAAGCATATTAAGTCATTTTATAGAGCTATCTAAGGTTATTATGTCATTTTAGAGCTAAATATGTCATAAATGAACTATCTAGCATGAAGAATGAATTGCATGAATCATAGCAAACCACATACCCAGTTATCCCCGTACTCAAACAGGTTGGAGCTCCCTTGATGGTGTGGCACACCTTCCATTTGGTCGCGCTTATCCTTGGCCCTTTGGTGTTCGACTTTCCATTGGGCAGAGCACCACGCATCCACCAACGCCTCTCAACAGTCCATCTTATCCACACACCATCTTGGGGGCACCTAAGTGAGTCAAGAGAAATTTCATCGCTACGCCTACGAATCAAATCAAGAAAACTAAGTTCAAGGCCTTAAGAATAGGTAATTACCTGCATGTACTTCTCCTTACTCAGAAACTTACCGCGACACTTATGCTTGCCCCTCCTAATACCCTTCGAGGCGTACTAGTCTCGAACGGCCTGCACCCGAGCCTCGTGCCTTAAGTTCTGAAGTAGGCGCTTGCACTCGTTTTCGACAACCATACACGCGGCCTCCTGCTCTCCCTCCGAAACCCTGTAGAAGGTCTGCAATCAAACAAGACAACACTAATTAGTACAATCACTAGGTAGTGTTGATTTTTAATTCCGTAAAGGAGAAATTACCCAAAACCGACGGAACACAATGTCCGCCACCGTCTCGCACAAGACACCGTCGACCCTCTCCTCCGGCGGGGCCGGGGCAACTGAGTACAGCTCCCAGGTCAGTGCTAGCTGTGGAACCTGACCCTCACCGGGCAACGTGACCCACCCAGGGAAGTGCTGCCGGCAAAGCACACCAAGGACCTGGTTGGGCCTACGGGAACCACGGGGGCGTACCCAGCCCCTGCAGTATGACAAGGCCAACGCATTAGATATTAATTTGAAGGAACATGAAGGCAAAAGGTTAAAAAATAGTAAATGCACTTACTTCAACCCTTTAGGCGCAATCAACCACCTCTGGTCGGGGGTCGTCGGCACGGGCGGGAGCTTTGTACAGCCACGCTTGTAGACCTTCTTGCCGTTCTCAACCAGCTCGTCGTCGCTGTAGCTATCTTCTGAAAAGGTGTCCTCGCTACCATCCTTCGAGCCACTAGCCTCCGGAGTCTCGTGGGAAGAAGACTCCGGGATCGGAGTCTTCTGGGACGAAGACTCCGGGACCTGGGACGAAGACTCCGGGACCTGGGACGAAGACCCCGTGACCGGAGTCTTCTGGGACGAAGAGCCCGTGACCGGAGTCTTCTGGGACGAAGACTCTAGGACCGGATTCATGTGGGGCGAAGGGTCGGCGACCCGAGTCTGGTGGGGTGAAGGATCAGCGACCGGAGGCTCATGGACCGGAGTCCGAGGGTCCACGTAAGACGGAGCACTCCCGTGGTCGGGTGAATCAGCTGAGGGTGGCGGCGACGAAGGCGTAGCAGCCTTCCTACCTCTCCCACTGCCACGTCCACCTCTACCAGCCTTCTTCGTCCTCCCCCGACCTCTCCCAGCCATAGAAGAAGCGCCCGCCGCAACTGTCTGCATATCGTCCTGCACCGCTCTCCGGAGGGGTTGCGCTGCAATAATGCAACCACCCCTCCCGGTAGCGCTCGCAGGAGGCTCGGGGCGCTCTGGACCCTTGCCCACCATCCTGTCAACACCTGCAATGACAAAAAGTAAACGAAATTAGTACAACATAAAAAAAATTGATACCTGACATGAACATAATAATATGTACACAATTTAAGTGTATCATAATCATGAACATAATATGTATACAATTTTCCTATTCTTCTTCTCTTCTTCTTCTTCTTCTCCTCCTCTCCTCTTTCTTCTTCTTCTTCTTCTTCTTCTTCTCCTCCTCTTCTCTTTCTTCTTCTTCTTCTTCTTTTTCTTCTTCTTTCTTCTCCTCCTCCTCCTCCTCCTCTTCTTCTTCTTCTTCTTCTTCTCCTTTTTCCTCTTCTTAAACCTAGCACTAATTAACCTAAAACAAAACAGGAAAAAACTACACCTAAACCTAGCTATTCTTCTTCTCCTCCTCTTCTTCTAATTATTCTTAGTTTTTTTCATGACTAAACATAAACCTAAAAAACTAAAACTAAACCTAAGACCAAACTAAAAGTAATCAAACTAAACTAAATATAGAACCAAACTAACAGTAATCTAAACTAAACTAAATCTAAAACAAAACTAAAAGTAATCTAAACTAAAAAACAGAAAAAAACAAAAAAAGAGGAGAAGAGGGGTGCGGCCGGGCCAGACGGCGGAGGCCAGGGGGGGCCGGCGGCTGTCGAGGGGCGCGTGCGGGCGGAAGCCGGAGGTGGCACGGTATCGACGGACGGCCGGACCCCTGAGCAGCGCGAAGCGGAGGAATCCTCACCCGAGAACCATAGACATGGGGGTCACGGAAGAAAGGGAAGGGCAGGGGGATGAAGGGAGCAACACGCAAAGGCGAAGGAGCGGATATCCTTTCTAGGAGACGGACTGTCCTTCCGGGGGGGAGGAGGGCTAAAGGGAGGGAGGACACCAGGGGCGGGTCTCGGAAGAAGGGACCCCGCCCTGAGGTCCCAGCCCCTCCATCCACTGTCCCCCCGGGCCCACCCACCGGGAAGTAACCCGCCGCGGGACCGGGGGAGAAGATGGAAGGAGGGAAAGGGTAGCGGAGGAAGGGGGGGGCGACGGATGGAGGCGGGGGTGGACCCCATTTTGCAGGAACCCTCCAGACGCTCCCCCCCCTAGCAGGAAAGCAGGGGGCCGGGGAGGAGGAGGCGGAGGAGAGGAAAGGGAGGATCATGGGCCGCGGAAGAAAAGGACCCAGGGGGCGGGGCGGGCAGGAAAGGGAAAAGGAATAAGGGAGAAGGTGGGCGGTCGGTGGTGTTGAAGGAGGCGGGGGGTGGACGGTAAGAGAGCCGGCGGCGGCGGTGTTCGACGGCGGCGTTGCGGGCGCGGGTGCGGTTGAGTTGGGAGAGAGGGGAGAGAGAGGGGCGGGTGGGGCCGGAGAGACAGAGAGCGAGCATAGGAGGGGGGAGACGGCCGTTAGCTGGGCCATTTCTTTGCCGTCCGCCAGCGGACGGCAAAGACCAGGCAGACGGCAAAGAAGCTGACCTAGCCACGCCGTGCCCTGTGGGGCCCACCTGGCCCTTTGCCGTCTGCCTTCTAGCTCTTTGCCGTCAGCTGGCTGACGGCAAAGAAACAGCGGACGGCAAATAGACTTTTTGCCATCTGCACATTCTTTGCCGTCCGCTATGTGGAAGCGGACGGCAAAGAGGTGGCAGACGGCAAATTACCAGATTCCAGTAGTGCGTGGGGGCCTGCCCCATGGGGGGACCTGGCTTGTGGGTCCCTCGTATCCCTTCCAACCCTAATCTTCGCACTATAAATCCTCAAATATTCCCCCTACACCAGAGGGCACACAAAAAAACTTTTCCGCCGCTGCAAACTTCTATTCCTGTGAGATCCCATCTTGGGGCCTTTTCCGGCACTCCGTCGGAGGGGGATTCGATCACGGGGGGCCTCTACACCAACCTTGCTGCCCTTCCTATGATGTGTGAGTAGTTTACCATAGACCTAGGGGTCCATAGCTAGTAGCTAGATGGCTTCTTCTCTCTCTTTGATCTTCAATACAATGTTCTCCTCGATGTTCTTGGAGATCTATTTGATGTAATCTTCTTTTGCGGTGCGTTTGTTGAGATCCGATGAATTGTGGATTTATGATCAGATTATCTATGAATATTATTTGAGTCTTCTCTGAACTCTTTTATGCATGATTAAGATATCTTTGTATTTCTCTTCGAACTATCGGTTTGGTTTGGCCAACTAGATTGGTTTTTCTTGCAATGGGAGATGTTCTTAGTTTTGGGTTCAATCTTGCGGTGTCCTCACCCGGTGACAGAAGGGGTAGCGAGGCACATATTGTATTTTTGCCATCAAGGATAAAAAGATGGGGTTTATGTCATATTGCATGAGTTTATCCCTCTACATCATGTCATCTTACTTAAAGCATTGCTCTGTTCTTATGAACTTAATACTCTATATGCAGGCAGGAGTCAGTCGATGTGTGGAGTAATAGTAGTAGATGCAGGCAGGAGTCGGTCTACTTGTCCCAGACGTGATGCCTATATTCATGATCATTGCCTTAGATGTCGTCATAATTATGCGCTTTTCTATCAATTTCTCAACAGTAATTTGTTTACCCACCATATGTTTTCTTCAAGAGAGAAGCGTCTAGTGAAACCTTTGGCCCCCGGGTCTATTTTCCATTATATATTTTCAGATCTATAAACAAAAAAACCCAAAAATACCTTGCTGCACTTTATTTATATTTAATTTAGTTTGCTCTTTTATTTATCTTTTATACCTATCTCTATTAGATCTCACTCTTGTTCATGACCGTGAAGGGATTGACAACCCCTTTTCGCGTTGTGTGCAAGTGTTTGTTAGTTTGTGCATGTGCATATATTGGAGACTTGCTTGTGGCTCCTACTGAATTGATACCTTGGTTCTTAACTGAGGGAAATACTTATCTCTACCTTTCCTCTTCAAAGTAAAAATCAACGCAAGCTCAAGAAGTAGCAGGAAGAATTTCTGGCGCCGTTGCCGGGGAGGTTCTACATCAAACCTACCAAGTACCTATCATAAACTCTCATCTCTTGCACTTACATTATTTGCCATTTTCCTCGTTTTCCTCTCCCCCACTTCTAAAATGTTTTCAGAAAAACACAAAAATACTTTCCTTTTTATTTGCCTTCTTTTCGTTTGCCTTTATGTCTTACTTGGTTTGTTTGCTTGTTCGCTTGGTATAATTGTGTGTTTATTAAAAATCAGGAAGCAAAAAGTTTATGCATCCTCATCCACTTGCTAATCTTTTTAAAAGATCAAATTATGATGAACTAATTGCTAGTGAGTTGAGTGCACTAGATTATCTTTATGAAGTTTTGCTTGAAATTTGTGAATCTAAAAAATTGTGATGAAATGTTAAAAGAAGAAATTTATGAAGTGATTCACGATAGCTTTTTGAGTGAAAAGCATGACTGGAATGATGTTATTATAAATTTATGCTAATAATACGCAAAACCCTAAGCTTGGGGATGCTAATTTTGCCATGTCCACTACTTATTGCAATGATCATGATTGGAGTGATAATGTTTCTTTTGATCTTGAAAATTTATTTAAGCCTCATGATGAATATGATATTGGTAATAATGTTTGCAATAATATTGAAAGTGGGTTTGAAGAGTGTCAACTTTATGTAAAAATAATCCCACATATTTGGAGTGTGATGAATAAAGAGTGTCAACATTGCATGGATAACAACATCTTTATTTGTATTATAAAATCGAAAGTGTACGGAAATTAAATGAAACATAGGTAGGCTTTAGTTGCATTGCACTGAGCCGTATGTATCCATCTTGTTTGGTAGTTTGAAGATAAAGGATGCAAAATTTTCCATCTCAAATTTATCTTTGAACTCCATTAGTGCTTATTGATTTTATCAACATCATATATATGAATACACTTTAATGATAAATATAGTATTTTGATTTATAAATCTCAGCAACAACGGTTATAATTAGCACTTATCACAAGTAATTGCTTTATTGCTTATTTAAAAAAATTGCTTGATTGCTAGCACTTGATATTGTTATATACGTGCAAACCATGCTTGTCCCTATTTTTCACATTATGACACCATTATTCCTATGGCCTATTTTATTTAATATATTATTGTACGAACATTTGTGACACTAAAATTCATTAAATTTCAATTTGGGTTTCCCTGCAAGAAAACTCAACTTTGTATTAAAACAATAAGTTTGGATTAAATCAAAACATGTTCCTAGTATACATATGTTATATTGTTTATCTGCCTTGTAATAATTATTAATTATTTAATATCGAGTTTGTATAGGAACCAAATAACAATATTTCCATATTCCAAATTTAATCATTTATGTAGGTATATTCTCAATCCAATGAAATATTATTATATTACAATTTAATTTTAATTTAGCTATTTATAAATGTTACATTGTGTTCATCCTAACTAAATACTACAATTTTCAGTTATTTTGAATTCATAAATAAAACATAGTGTTTTTCTATTGATTTGGTATGTGCGCACGGGCTAGCAAGTAAACTATAAAATACTAAATATTTTTTATGCAATATACATACAAATATAATAATACATATATCTATATGACATCTTGTATTCAGATTGTTGTACTGGGAAATCTAATACAGTTTCATGTACGACAACCCTTCTATTTTCAGTACTTACTGACTTTGGTTATCAGTAATAAGATACTTTGCGAGTTATGTTGTCTACAGGAACTAAAGAGTTGTCATTATTTTTCATAACATGATAAATCTAAGTTTCATGTTCACAAATGATATACATGTTCCAATTCTTCTCAAACATGTTTTTGTTCATCATGAGGAAACAATTTTTCCTTGAACAAACCAATGCATTCTTAGGTTAATATTTGCACATACAATTCATCAATTTGAAAAGAACACCTCGACTAACAGTAATTCATAAATAGTTGATATAGTTGGTGTGCACCAGAACTGAAAAAAAGTAGTACACATAAAGACATGGATCTCTATGGACACAAAGATAGTGCCCATGATTAACAGAGCAACTCTTATTGTGTCATGTACTGGAGCTTCTATTTTGTCTGTGATACTCTTTGATGCTTGACATGTAATCTAAATATATAACCTGCAGTAAAAGTCATCTGAATATAAGATATTATAGTATCACAATGTGCTACGAACATGTATATTCCTACCTCGACTCGGCTTTGCTTTCACCGAGACCATCCAGCGAGTTGCCGTGTAGTTTACAGCCAGCGCGACCTTCAAAACCTAGCTCGATTTGCTTCCGGATGTGATGGCTAGAACAAATCTCCACGTACAAAGCTAGCTGATCAGTCGACCTGCAATAACAAACGCGAAATACCATACGCCAAAATCAATCTATATGACTACATAAAAAATTTATGGACGTGCATGGAATGTAGTGTGCGTGTATCCCAGTGAGAAATCAATCGGATACCTGCTTCGTACATACTTGCATATCTTTGCTGGTCTGATCAGCTCGGAAAGTAATAGAGAGTTAGCTTCCGTGATATGTCAGGTCCTCTTATCTTTAGTCTTGCTATAGGGTGATATGTCAGGTCCTCTTATCTTTAGTCTTGCTATAGGATAGCATGATGACTGGTAGGTCAGCGTGTGGGCTGTAGGTACATGAAGCATAGATAGTGAAATTAGATGGGACATCAAACCTTAGGTGGTGCTCTGGCGATGATAGAGGAGAACGGCGGCTGCTCGGCACGCCATGGGGAAACCGTGAAGGGCATGAGGAAAAAGATGTGGAAGCGTTATCATGGATGGAGGGTGTGCCCTGGCGATGGGAGAGAGAAGGGCGGAGGAAAAAGATGTGGACACGTCATGGAGAAACCGAGAAGGGCTTGAGGAAAAAGATATGGAAGTGCGAGTGAGGCGTTTTGGCTCCCAGGATCATCTGCACCAGCGCTGAGTAAAAAATTCAAAACAAATACTAGAAAAATTCAAAAAATTCCAATTTTTTTTGGCATGGTAGATAATTTGGTGCACGATGTCCGACACAAATTTCAAATCATTTGAACATCTGAGTAGCTCTCGGCAAAAAAGACAAATTTGTGGTCTGTTAAATAGTGTACAGTTCATATACTGTTCTGACTCAATTTGTCTTTTTTGCTGAAAGCTACTCAAATGTCCAAATGCTCTGAAATTTAGAGCACACCTCACGCACCAAATTATCTACGTTCCATAAAAAATTTGGATTTTTTGAATTTTTTTTAATTTTTTAGGAATTTTTTGTTGACCGGGTGCAGATGAGCCCGGGCTCAGAATTTGGATATTCGTGGAAGTGCGCATTATTATGGCGTCAAACCGCACGGGAGGGTTCCAATGAGATGGTTGTAGGGTTACCTCATCATCGGCATCGCCTCTGTCGTCGTCGCTCCTTTGACGCATGCATCCATGTCGGCCATGTGTTGGCTGTTTCGCCATCCTCTGTCGTACTTGTACCTGTGATGCACGTCAAAGAAGGTGTCGATGCTTCCTCGTCAGGTCTAGATTTCTTTGCCCCCGGCCACTAATTTTTGGCACCGAAACTCCACCGTTTCTTCGACACCTGGATCCGTTGGTTGCCACGGGCTGGCTGCTTTAGCAACCTCTGTCGTACTTGTATATACCTGTGATGCACGTCGTTCTCTCTCCCTCGGCAAGCCTCGATTTCTTTGGTCCCGGCCGTTGGTTTTTGGTACCGACACTCATGCGCTTCTTTGACTCCTACATCCACTTTGGCCGTCAGCTTTCTTCGCCACCCTCCAGGCCTAGGTTTTTTTTTTTTTACCTGTTCTTGTGCTAGGAGTCAAAAGTGTTGGTTGAGTCCATGAGCACGTGATGGTTCCTCTAGCACGTAGATGTAATCTGACCGACAGATTATTACCAGTTAAAAAAGTGTTTCCTTTCTTTTTCAGGGGCAAAAGTGTTTCCTTTTATGAGGTGACCTAGTTCTATACGTGCTTATTTGTTGGACTGTTTTGAGTTTTTTTTAGGGATATTTTGTTTTGAGTTGGATTCTGTACGTGATTATCATTCCGTAGGTGCCAAAGGTACGATAGAATTCCTTTTATGCATTTTAATCTGCTTGGACATGTCCCTTCCAAAAAAAACTGGTTGTACGTGAGCATAACAGACTTATATGTTAGCCGCAAAAAAAAAAAAACAGACTTATATGTCTACAACACGTAAACTCTGTCCGTAAGTATGTACGAAGCCTATTCTTTTGTAGTTGGAGAAGCACACGTGGGATCAATGTCAAGTCTGAACGCAGAAAAA
The DNA here is from genome assembly GCA_011799875.1 of Thinopyrum elongatum. NCBI lineage: Eukaryota > Viridiplantae > Streptophyta > Magnoliopsida > Poales > Poaceae > Thinopyrum > Thinopyrum elongatum. Next base: position 631,200,760 of record CM022303.1, read on the forward strand.
AAAAAGATCTATGTTAAGTCAACTATATAGAATCTGCTCACAAAAAAAACTATATAGAATCTTAGCCGTTCAAATCTCATGACTTAACATTGATAAATCTTGACCGTTCTTTTTCTATCGTTTTACTAATATAATAGATAATTTCAGTATTACGCAAATTCATATTTCATATCGAACAGCTGTTTGCCAATTTCATATCAGGCACATAAATATATTTTAACATCACAGTACGATAGCAACCTGAAAACAGCACATTACAGCATATAGCTAGTTCACCTTCATAAGAACAATATTAAAACAATATATTCATTTCCCTAATCGAGATCATCCAGGCTCGTCTTATCCACATTTGCTTTCAGTTCAGTAAGAACCTGTTTTGCACTGGCCAACTAGGAAAGTGTCTCCTCCTTCGCCAACACCATCTTAGCAAAGTCTGATTTAAAAAATCTGAGCTCATTCTCCATCTTACTCTTTTTACCCCGTATCTTCAAATGTTCTCAGCGTTGACAACACTTTCTCTAAGCCTACCTCTGTTCTCTTCCTCATACATGCTCCAGAGCTTTGTTAGGCACATCTTCAAAGACTGTGGCCACTCTTGATCAACCCACTCCAGGTAAAAACACTTTCGTTCATCCTATAATATTTAAACTAGATCAGTAACAATTGTAGGGGAAATGGGTTTCTAGCAACATAGAAAATCACCAAATACATATTTTGATAAATTGAAGAAACAGGTTTATTATGACATATCTTCTCAAAAAGATCAATGTACAAATGAATTATTTGCTACTGAGACAACAACTAAATTATGAAACATCAAAAGTTATAATTAACTACAACAACGCTACAAGTTCTTAGTCATGTACTATAAATAACAAATTGAACATTTTATGAGGAAGCTAAATATAACTACAACATCATAGCGACAGTGTTTGGATGACATCAAATTGATACTAACAGGTGTGTATATTCACAAATTTAGTAACATAGAACTAATAGCACTAAGGCTGTCCACTGTGTATGACAAAACCGGTGTAAAGACAAATGTTGCTACATTTGGCACCGGTGCCCTACACTGGCGAGCCGATGCAGCAGAAAATATCAGGGATCAGGACTCCGGAGCACCTAATTGCTTCGATGCCCAGTTCCTTCGCGCCATAAAGATTTAGTATTTTACTGCTTGGCTGCTCAGATGTGTGGACCAAAATTGACTGCACAAACTGCTGAAGCGGTGCCAAATAATTTTCTAATGGCACCGCTGATGAGATGGCAACATTTTTAGATACTAGGTACAAACTGTGACACTGTCTTAACATCTACAATAACATAGCACAGTGACATTGTCTGAATCACATCTAACAAATGATTTGTAACAACGAAAGTCGGGCTAATCTTCTCTGCACATGACAGAAACTTCCTCCCATTGTCCACAGATTCAAACGCAACTAGCTTCACGCATGGAGATTGATGGTGACAACGAGCAGGCAGATCTTCAGCCACCCCGCTCCATTCATTGCAACTGATGGTCCTAGGGAGCTACAAGAGGAAGAAATGACTCAAATCGACCGCCGGTTAAAATCCTTCATTCCAAGTCATAACGCATGAGAGAGAAGAGAGGCATACCCGGGTGCTGAAAAATTCATCATCGGAGGAGGAACCGCTGCAGAGGTCATTGAAGAAGACCATGGCGACCCTGGCGGTAGGATGCGAGGTGGCGAGAGCGAGGAAGCAAGCGAGGAAGCGGCTATAGCTTCAAAAGGAAGGAAGGAGGAAACATGGGAAATGTGACTTGTGGTCGGGGAGAAAAGGGGGTGGGGAAGGGGGTAGATATTTTGGCGGTAGGCCAAAATTTTCGAAATGTGGAGGGAATCTTTGCGCGCGGTGCCGCCGGACACCATTCACTTTGAACGATTGTGTGCATCGCAAACGATTCTTCTGCTTTACGTGCATGGGATGAGTTTGATAATTCAAATTTTGGTGAAAATTTCCCTGGGTACTGTCCTTATCCACGTCATTGCATAATTTAACATCGCTTGCTAATTTGGGCACACAAAAGAGCGTACAGCACACAGACCACACTTACTGAATCGAGCAATTCTAGTAATTAAACAGAACCAGTTGACCTAAACATTGCTCTAACAAAAGACCAGCATTAAAAACAAAGCCTAAGTACGCATAATTTTAACAAAACCGTCGCCGCGCCGGCCTATGCATCGCCGGTGTGAGATGAGACGTCAATGACTTGTCCTGGCGACATGCCTCCGTCGGTGGACTCCGCGTCTCCCCTGCCGAAGTTGACCGCGTCGTCGTCGTCGTCCTCGGCGCCGCCCTCAAGGTTGTAGTACTCGTAGTAGTGGCTGCGCCAGAGCTCTCGTTGGTACTCCACCGCCGATTCCTCGATGGACAGACTCTTCTCTACCTCAACCTCGGCCACGCGCAACTCCTCCTCCCGGCACTCCTCGATCTCCGCCACCTCCTGCATCTCCAGCTCCCGCTCGGCGATCTCATGAGGAAGCAGGTGCTCCATGGCCACCGCCGCCTTTTCGGACGTGGGTTGCATGCTGGATTCCGAGGTGTCCTAGAATATCTTGGCGTGGGTCCTCGATCTTGGCATTGATGGCCTCGACCAGGGCCAGGGCAACATCGGCGGCACGGACGACAGCTCGAGCGCTCTCGGCGTTTGCAGCCGCCTTCGCAGTAGCTGCTGCAGCCGTCTCGGCTGCTGCAGCTGCCATGTCGGCTGCCGCAGACGCCCTCTCGGCGGATGCGGCCGCGCTCAATGCGGATGCGGTGGCACTCTCGACGTACGCGGCCACGCTCTCGGCACAGGCGGCGGCGCTCGGGGAGGACACGACCACCGTACGGGCGCTCACGAAGCGTTTTCACGGCGTCATCTTTTGCAAGAAGGGGTTACGGGAATGGGGATCGGGATTCGTGGATTCGGGGGTTGCCTGCACTGGAGCAGATGAGCCGGCGAAGCTTAAGGAGGAGGACTTAAATAGACCCACGAATTTTCATCGCAAACGGTTCCTGGAAAACAACTGTGTGTGATGTTGTTGATATGTTTTATTAGCTGTGAAAGACGAATTTGGAGTAAAGTGGCAACGGATGGTGTTTTAAATATACGAGAAAATTTGTAGTAGTAATACAACTGTTATTTGAAAATTTGGAAAATTCCAGGGGTCATTTGACCTTTTTAAGACATTTAAGTGATTTTCTAGCCATTTAATGACCGTAATTCAAATTTGAACTACATCTACATGCAACGGCTAACCATAACGGTTTGAAAAATCATATTTGTGTACTTATGTGTGAGTTAATTCCATGTGCAGTAAATTGAAAGGAATTCTCAAACATATTGGTCTCACGGCTATGACACAAAGCATGGAGTGCCATGGCATTTAAATTCCAAAAAGTAAAAAAAAAGATCAGAAACACATGAAACCTTGCTTGATGTAAAGTCATGTCACCAAGATGATGTGGTAAAAATTTTAGCATGTTTAACGAAAGTTTGGATACACACCCCTCATAAACCGGAGCAAATCACTAGAAGGCTCGTGGTACCGAGAGGGAACAATGCATGTTTGATGACGAATGGGCGATAGCTTCCTCTTACGGCCTTCAAAAAATTTCTACAGTTAACGTGCACTAATACAACTGTCAGTTGAAAAATTGGAAAATTCCAGGGGTCATTTGACCTTTTAAAGACATTTAAGTGATTTTCTAGCCATTTAATGACCATAATTCAAATTTGAACTACATCTACATGAAACGGCTTACCACAACGGTTTGAAAAATCATATTTATGTACTTGTGTGCGAGTTAATTCCATGTGCAGTAAATTGGAAGAAATTTTCAAACATATTGGTCTCACGGCTATGACACAAAGCATGGAGTGCCATAGCATTTAAATTCCAAAAAGTTTAAAAAAAGATCAGAAACACATGAAACCTTGCTTGATGTAATGTCATGCCATCAAGATGATGTGGTAAACAAAATTGGCATATTTGACGAAAGTTTGGACACACACACCTCACAAACTGGAGCAACTCACTAGAAGGCACGTGGTTCCGATAGGGAACAATGCATGTTTGATAACGAACGGGAGATAGCTTCCTCTTACAGCCTTCAATTTTTTTTTCTACAGTTAACATGCACTAATACAACTATCATGTGAAAATTTAGAAAATTCCAGAGGTCATTTGACCTTTTAAAGATATTTAAGTGATTTTCTAACCATTTAATGACCGTAATTCAAATTTGAACTACATCTACATGCAACGGCTAACCATGACGTTTTGAAAAATCATATTTGTGTAGTTGTATGCGAGTTAATTCCATGTGCAGTAAATTGGATGGAATTTTCAAACATATTGGTGTCACGGCCTAGACACATGCATGGAGTGCCATGGCATTTAAATTCTAAAAAATTAAAAAATGATCAGAAACACATGAAACCTTGCTTGACGTAATGTCATGCCAACAAGATGATGTGTTAAAAAAATTAGCCTGTTTGACAAAATTTTGGACACACACCCCTCACAAACCGGAGCAACTCAGTAGAAGGCTCGTGGTTCCAAGAGGGAACAATGCATGTTTGATGACGAACAGGAGATATCTTCCTCTTATGGGCTTAAAAAATTTTATACAGTTAACGTGCACTAATACAACTGTCAAGTGAAAAATTGGAAAATTCTATGGGTCATTTGACCTTTTAAAGACATTTAAGTGATTTTCTAGCCATTTAATGATCGTAATTCAAATTTGAACTACATCTACATGCAACGGCTAACCATGACGTTTTGAAAATAATTTTTTTGTGTACGCATGTGCGAGTTAATTCCATGTGCAGTAAATTGAAAGGAATTTTCAAACATATTGGTGTCATGGCCTAGACACATGCATGGAGTGCCATGGCATTTAAATTCCAAAAAATTAAAAAATAATCAGAAACACATGAAACCTTGCTTGACGTAATGTCATGCCACCAAGATGATGTGGTAGAAAAATTGGCCTGTTTGACGAAAGTTTGGACACACACCCCGCACAAACCGGAGCAACTCACTAGAAGGCTCGTGGTTCCGAGAGGGAACAATGCATGTTTGATGATGAATCGACGATAGCTTCCTCTTATGGGCTTCAAAAAATTTCTACAGTTAACATGAAGTAATACAACTGTCATGTCAAAATTTGGAAAATTTCATGGGTCATTTGACCTTTTTAAGACATTTAAGTGATTTTCTAGCCATTTAATGATCGTAATCCAAATTTGAGCTACGTCTACATGCAGCGGCTAACCATAACGGCTTGGACACATGCATGGAGTGCCATGGCATTTAAATTCCAAAAAAAATTAAAAAATGATCAGACGATGTAAATATCTGGTGTTCAAAAAAGAAAATATAAAGATCTGGCAAGACAACCGGGCCCCACATGATTGGCACTCTATTTCGCGCCTTGAGGTTTGGAAGGTGAGTGGCGCGGGTTATTAATCAGACACGGTTCTGTATTGGAAACCGTCCGCTATTAAGTTCACACACGGCTTTTGCTGCGGGAATCGTGTGTAATTCAAACTACATTACTCATAAATTCCGGCGACTGTCGTGTGTACTGTTCCCGTCGATCTAGATTCCGGCCGCCAATAAATACTACCTTGCTCACGTCATCTCGCCTGCATTCTCATCTACATCCTCCCCTTGCTCGCCCTCTCTCTCTCTCTCTCTCAAATCTCTGCCATGACGCCGTCGATCTGCCCACGCGCCGACGAGGAGGTGCCGCCCCCCGAGGACGCTCAGTCGAAGAGCAGTGATAAGAAGGACCCATACGTGCCGCCAGACGAGGTTGCGCCGGACCCCCCAACTTTGTAGTTGTTTTGGGGTAAGTACAATCTTTGTCTGTGGAAGTCGCTGCCGCCGGCTGAGAAAGCCAGGCAAGTGGCGTTCAAGAAGGAGATGGCGGAGGTGGAAGCCAGGTACCAGGCGGCCTGTGAAGCCCGTGATGCCACCTGGAAAAAGGAGGCGATGGAGCTTTGGGGACGGGCGCATCGTCGTGCGGAGGAGGTGTACGAAGACGGGTACTTCGCGAGAAAGGTCAAAGGCGCTAGGCGCCTCATCGCTGTGTGGAGGTGGGCCGATAAGCTGCAGCGTGCCACCGATGAGGAGCTCCAGTGGGCGCCAAACAAAATGCACGCTCGTCCGCCAGCAAGAGGCAGATCGGTACGTCAAGCACTGAGAGGCAGAGTACTGCCTCCGCGCTGGGAAGACGCCACGCACCAGGGAGCTGTTGGCGAGGGGCTGTCGGAATACTGCCCCTAGGAGGGATTATTAATTTTAGTATTGTTCGTTTTCAATTTTATGCATTGTACCTAGTAGTTAAGTATCATCACGTATATGTGATGATATTATATATATTCTGTGATGAACTAATGAACAATTAATATATATATTATAAATTTCATTTTCTATCTGTTTTTGTATACTAATTTGTATCGAGCTGTTATCATCCACATATACAGAATGGAAAGCATATACACACACATTGAAACAGAACATATAAGAACAGAAAATAGAGTACACACATTGAAACAGAGCAATAAACAGAGCAATATTATGATTGCTGTGAATACATAGTGATGCACGTCGAAACGACTCAACAAAATAAAATGCGTCCATGAGACCATGACCAGCAGCCCTTGCCTACGGTAGCTCTTGGCTCTGCCTGAACTTGTGCAGGCGTTCGTCCAAGCGGTCGACACGCTCGCGGTACATCTGGAGCGCGATCTCGAGCTCCAAGTTGGCTATTTCATCGAAGATCACCAGCTCAAGGATGCAACGGCCATGTTCCTCTACTACGCCTAGGTGGACACCTGGGCCAGGGAGGCGGTCGAGCCTAGCGACCAGTGCGTTGGCATCGAGCGGGCCACGGACAAGGCGAACGGCGCGACCCATGTGAATGGCGCAGCGGGCATCCGGTGCAAGTACAGCGCGGCCGGCCTCTGGTGCAAGTACGGCGCCGACGGCCTGTGCCCACTCCTGGCGAGTAATGGGGGTACTGACGGGACGTGTACCCAGCTGCGACGCCCTGTCGACAGTAGGCAAGCGCCGATGGATCCGCTCTTGCTGTGCGACGTGCCGCGCCTCTCGCTCTGCAGTGCTCCAACGGTCTTGCTGTGCGGCAAGCCATAGCCTATCAGCGCGGACGCGCCTAGCTTGCTCTGCGGCGCGCCATCGATCATGTTGTGCGGCGAGCTGCAGCCTCTCGGCGCTGACATGCCTATCTTGATACACGGCGCTGAAGCGCCATGCGCCAAGAGTCTGCTCAACCCTGGCGATGACGCGCATCACAGCATCGTCCATCGCGTTGCTGGGGAGCGCCTCGGCCTCGACGGGCCGTGGCGCCTTCTTGTTTTCCTTGTCGAGGAGGTTGATGGCAGAGGCGGCACTTTGGTGGGTTGGCATGCTTGGAAAAGATGGATGTGCTATAGGCTGCGCTTGTTGCTTCCGTGCGTCGCGCGCCGCGTGCAATATCGCTGGGTGGCAGCGGAAAACCGGTGAGGAAATGGCGGAAAACGGTGGCGTGTTCATAAAACGCCATCAATTAACTTAGAATAGAAGGAACATCGAGCTAGCACGACACGTGCGGGCACATTGCTCGCCCAAGGCTATGATCCATATACTTGTGTGCCCAACAAAGCACACTATTGAATAATGTTCCGTATGCCGTATATCGCACACACATTGATCTGGCTAACCGTTTCTTTTGTGTTGCATAATCACAAATAGTTCATCCGAGTGAGCTGTATGCCGTATATCGCACACACCTTCATCTGGCTGCCCGTTTCTGTTGTTCCGCCTCATCACAAACAGTTTATCAGAGTGAACTGTATGCCGTATATCGCACACGCCTTCATCTGGCTGCCCGTTTCTGTTGTTCTGCCTCATCACAAATAGTTCATTAAACTGAACCATATGCCCCGCATCGCACAAGTAACTAAAATCTGAACCGTGTTTGATGTCTCCGCCATCGCAAACGTTTTGCATCTTTTTTGACGGGTTTTTTACATCCCCGTTTGCGATTAATGCATCGCACACTGTTTCATCAAAGGGTCTCTGATCGTAGTGTCATGTTAGCAGCATCCTGCAGTAGTGTGATAGCTATATTGTTGAATTTTATTATGATCCTACATGTAATTATTATGAGAGAGGAAAGTATGATTGTATAAATTTTCATGTCACTAAATTACCTCTCGTTATGTTGAGATTGCTATTATTTCTTCCTTCTTCCTTGCATATGCTAGTTTTTGATTTTCTTGATAATTTGTTTACTTATAAAATTCCTATGCATAGGAAGTATGTTAGACTTAAACTTGTTTTTCACATGCTACATGATGCTCTCTTCGTGTCTAAATTGCTATCTTTTATGTGAGCATCATTAAAATTATCAACACCTAGCTAAAAGGATTTAAAGAAAAGCGCTTGTTGGGAGACAACCCAATATTATTCTTTTCTGTTTTTATTTGTATACACATTATTACTTCTGTAGTAATTGTGTTTTAGTGTTTTAATTAGTGTTTGTGCCAAATAAGACCTTTGGGATGGTCATGGTGATAGTTTATTTGATTCTGCTGAAAACAGAAACTTTTGTGCCCAGTAACAGAATTGATCTGACCTGCTGGAGCGACGAAAAATTCTGAATTTTTTCCACTTCATTTATATACAAATTTCTAGATTTTCCTAAGTTTTTAGAATTTTTGGAGTTACAGAAGTATACGAAGTTTCCAGATTACTACAAACTGTTCTGTTTTTGACAGATTCTGTTTTCTATGTGTTGTTTGCTTATTTTGATGAATCTATGGTTAGTATCGGGACATATGAACCACGGAGAAGTTGGAATACAGTAGATATAACACCAATATAAATTTAGAATGAGTTCACAACAATACCTAAAGTGGTGATTTATTTTGTTATACTAACGGATCTTACGAGTTTTCTGTTGAGTTTTGTGTTGTGAAGTTTTCATGTTTTCGGTAAAGCTTCGATTGACCACGAAATAAGGAGTGGCAAGAGCCTAAGATTGGGGATGCCCAAGGCACCCCAGGGTAATATTCAAGGACAACCAAGCATCTAAGCTTGTGGATGCCCTGGAAGGCATGCCCTCTTTTGTCTTCAATCCATCGGTAAATTTACTTGAGGCTTTATTTTTATTCACCACATGATATGTGTTTTGCTTGGAGCGTCTTATATGATAATAGTCTTTTCTTTTTAGTTTGCCACAATCATCATGGCTGTACACACCTTTTCAGAGGGACACACATTAATCGTGAATTTATTAGAATACTCTATGTGCTTCACTTATATCTTTTGAGCTATGTAGTTGTTCTAGTACTTCGCTTATATCTTTTTAGAGTACGGCGGTGGTTTTATTTTATAGAAATTAATGAACTCTCATGCTTCACTTATATTATTTTGAGAGTCTTTAAACAGCATGGTAATTTGCTTAGGTTATGAATTTAGTCCTAATATGATGGGCATCCAAGAGGGATATAATAAAAACTTTCATATAAGAGCATGATACGTCCAATTTGCATCATGTTTTCCTACTGTTATTTATATTGTTTTATGTATAATAATGCTTTTTGGAGTAATTCTAATGCCTTTTCTCTCATAATATGCAAGGTTCACACAAGGAGGGAGAATACCGGCAGCTGGAATTCTGGACCTGAAAAAGCTACGTCAGGCCACCTATTCCGCACATCTCCAAATGAGCTGAAACTTCACGAGGAATTTTTATGTAATATATAAGAATTATTGGAGAAAATAACTACCAGAGGGGGCCCACCAGGTGGGCACAACCCACCTAGGTGCGCCTGGCAGCCCAGGCACGCCCTGGTGGGTTGTGCCCTCCTCGGCCCAACTCCGGTGCCCCTCTTCTGGTATATAAGTCATTTTGACCTAGAAAAAAATAAGGAGAGGACCTTCTAGACCAAGCGCCGCCGTCTTAAGGTGGAACTTGGGCAGGAGCACTTTTGCCCTCTGGTGGAGCGATTCTGCCGGGGGAACTTCCCTCCCGGAGGGGGAAATCATCGTCATCACCATCACCAACAACTCTCCCATCTTGGGGAGGGCAATCTCCATCAACATCTTCAACATCACCACCTCCTCTCAAACCCTAGTTCATATCCTGTGTTCAATCTTTGTACCGGAACCCTAGGTTGGTACTTGTAGGTGACTAGTAGTGTTGATTACATATTGTAGTTGATTACAATAAGGTTTATTTGGTGGAAGATTATATGTTTAGATCCATTACTCTATTTAATACCCCTCTGATCTTGAGCATGATTATTATTTGTGAGTAGTTACTTTTGTTCTTGAGGTCACGGGAGAAATCTTGTTGCAAGTAATCATGTGAAATTGATATGTGTTCGATATTTTGATCATATGTATGTTGTTATTCTCTTAGTGGTGTCATGTGAACATCGACTACATGGAACTTCACCATATCTGGGCCTAAGGGAATACATTGTAGAGTAGTTATTTGATGATGGGTTGCGAGAGTGACAGAAGCTTAAACCCTAGTTTATGCGCTACTTCGTAAAGGACTGATTTGGATCCAAAAGTTTAATGCTATGGTTAGATTTTATCTTAATACTTTTCTCATAGTTGCGGATGCTTGCGAGGGGGTTAATCATAAGTAGGAGGTTTGTTCAAGTAAGAATAGCACCTAAGAACCGGTCCACCCACATATCAAATTATCAAAGTAGCGAACACGAATCAAACCAACATGATGAAAGTGACTAGATGAAATTCCCGTGTACCCTCAAGAACACTTTGCTTATCATAACAGACCGTTTTGGCCTATCCTTTGCCTCAAAAGAATTGGGCTACCTTGCTGCACTCTTGCTATCATTACCGTTACTTGCTCGTACAAATTACCTTGCTATCAAACTACTCGTTACTTATAATTTCAGTGCTTGCAGAGAATACCTTGCTGAAAACTACTTGCCATTTCCTTCTGCTCCTCGTTGGGTTTGACACACTTACTTATCGAAAGGACTACGATTGATCCCCTATACTTGTGGGTAATCAAGGTTCTTTTCTGGCGCCGTTTCCGGGGAGTGAAGCACTCTTGGTAAGTGGAAATCGGTAAGGAAAAATTATTACTACGTGCTGAAATTTATTGTCACTTGTTACTATGGAGAACAATCCTTTGAGGGGTTTGTTCGGGGTATCTTCACCTCGACCGGAACCACAATTAGTTACCCCTCAACCTACTGCACCTACTGAAAATATTGGTTATGAAATTCCTTCGGGTATGATAGAACAACTGCTAGCTAATCCTTATGTAGCAGATGGAACCGAACATCCTGATATGCACTTGATATATGTGGATGAAATTTTTGGATTATTTAAGCTTGTAGGTTTACCCGAAGATGAAGCGAAGAAGAAGTTTTTCCCTTTATCTTTGAAGGGAAAAGCATTGGCATGGTATAGGCTATGCGATGATATTGGATCTTGGAATTGGAATCTATTGAAATTGGAATTTTACCAAAAAAATTATCCTATGCATCTAGTTCATCGTGATCAGAATTACATATATAATTTTTGGCCTCGTGAAGGAGAAAGTATCGCTCTAGCTTGGGGGAGGCTTAAGTCAATGTTATATTCATGCCCCAATCATGAGCTCTCTAGAGAAATTATTATTCAGAATTTTTATGCTCGGCTTTCTCGAGATGATCAATCCATGCTTAATACTTCTTGTGCTGGTTCCTTTATGAAGAAGGCCATTGAATTCAGGTGGGATCTTTTAGAAAGAATTAAATGCAACTATGAAGATTGGGAACTCGATGAAGGTAAAGAGTCAGGTATTAAGCTTAAGTATGATTGTGTTAAATCTTTTATGAATACCGATGCTTTTCAAAAGTTTAGCACTAAATATATACTTGACTCTGAGATAGTAGCCTCCTTTTGTGAATCATTTGGTACTCATGTTGATCTCCCTAAGGAGAAGTGGTTTAAATATCACCCACCTATTAAAGAATAAATTAAAGAACCTGTAATAGCTAAAGATGAAACTATTATTTATAATGTTGATCCAGTTGTTCCTACTACTTATATTGAAAAACCACCTTTCCCTGTTAGGATAAAAGAGCATGCTAAAGTTTCAACTATGGTCAATAAAAGTTATATTAGAGCACCCAAATCTGCTGAACAAATCAAAGTAGAACCTGGTGTTGCTATGGTTAAAGTTCTCCTGGTAGAAAATTTAGGTGGGCATGTTATTTACTTCTGTGATGAAGCTGCTAGAATTGCCAAACCCAATGAAAAAGATAAACATAGACCTGTTATTGGCATGCCTGTTGTCTCAGTCAAAATAGGAGATCACTATTATCATGGTTTATGTGACTTAGGTGCTAGCGTGAGTGCTATTCCTTTTACCTTATATCAAGAAATTATGAATGATATAACACCCGCTAAAATAGAAGACATTGATGTTACTATTAAACTTCTTAATAGAGACACCATCACACCACTTGGGATTGTTAGAGATGTTGAAGTCTTGTGTGGGAAAATAAAATATCCTACTGATTTTCTTGTTCTTGGTTCCCCACAAGATGACTTCTGTCCCATTATCTTTGGTAGACCTTTCTTGAACACTGTTAATGCTAAAATAGATTGTGAGAAACAAACCGTCGGTGTTAGTTTTGGTGATGAGTCTCATGAGTTTAATTTTTCTAAGTTTAGTAGAAAGCATCATATGAGAGAATTGCCTAGTAGAGATGAAATAATTGGTCTTGCTTCTATTGTCGTGCCTCCTACTGATCCACTAGAACAATATTTGCTAGACCATGAGAATGATATGCATATGCATGAAAGAAATGAGATAGATAGAATTTTCTTTGAACAACATCCTCTGCTTAAACACAATTTGCCTATTGAAACACTAGGAGGTCCTCCTCCACCTAAAGGTGATCCTGTGTTTGAATTAAAATAATTGCCAGACACTTTGAAATATGCTTATCTGGATGAGAAAAAGATATATCCTATTATTATTAGTGCTAATCTTTCAGAACATGAAGAAGAAAAATTATTGAAGGTTCTGAAGAAGCACCATGCTGCTATTGGATATACTCTTGATGATCTTAAGGGCATTAGTCCCACTCTCTGTCAGCACAAAATTAATATGGAACCTGATGCTAAACCTGTTGTTGATCACCAAAGACGTTTAAATCCCAAAATGAAAGAAGTGGTAAGAACTGCAATATTGAAGCTTCTGGAAGCAGGTATTATCTATCCCATAGCTGATAGCAGATGGGTAAGTCCCGTTCATTGTGTCAGTAAGAAGGGAGGTATTACTGTTGTTCCTAATGATAAAAATGAACTTATTCCACAAAGAATTGTCACTGGTTATAGAGTGGTAATTGATTTTAGAAAATTAAATAAAGCTACTCGAAAAGATCATTACCCTCTACCTTTTATTGATCAAATGCTAGAAAGATTATCTAAGCACACACACTTTTGTTTCCTAGATGGATATTCTGGTTTTTCTCAAATACCTGTTTCACAACCTGATCAAGAGAAAACCACCTTTACTTGTCCTTTTGGAACTTATGATTATAGACATATGCCTTTCGGTTTATGTAATGCACCTGCTACCTTTCAAAGATGTATGACTGCTATATTCTCTGACTTTTGTGAAAAGATTGTTGAGGTTTTCATGGATGATTTTTCCGTTTATGGAACTTCTTTTGATGATTGCTTAAGCAACCTTGACCGAGTTTTGCAGAGATGTGAGCAAACTAATCTTATCTTGAATTGGGAGAAGTGCTACTTTATGGTTAATGAAGGTATTGTCTTGGGACATAAAATTTCTTAATGAGGTATTGAGGTGGATAAAGCTAAAGTTGATGCAATTGAGAAAATGCCATGTCCTAAAGATATCACAGATATTCGTAGTTTCCTCGGTCATGCTGGTTTCTATAGGAGGTTTATTAAAGACTTCTCTAAAATTTCTAGGCCTCTTAAAAATCTTTTACAAAAGGATGTTCCATTTGTTTTTTATGATGATTGTGTAGAAGCCTTTGAAACACTTAAGAAAGCCTTAATTTCTGCACCTATTGTTCAACCACCTGATTGGAACTTGCCTTTTGAAATTATGTGTGATGCTAGTGATTTTGCTATTGGTGCTGTTCTAGGACAAAGAGTTGATAAGAAATTAAATGTTATTCATTATGCTAGTAAAACTCTAGACAGTGCCCAAAGAAATTATGCTACTACTGAAAAATAATTTTTAGCAGTGGTGTTTGCTTGTGATAAATTTAGATCTTACATTATTGGTTCTAAAGTGATTGTTCACACTGATCATCCTACTATAAAATATCTTATGGAAAAGAAAGATGCTAAACCTAGACTCATTAGGTGAGAACCCCGTAGCTGATAACTTGTCTAGGGTAGAGAATATTCTTGATGACCCACAACCTATTAATGATAGTTTTCCTGATGAACAATTAGCTGCAATAAATGTTTCTCATAACACTCCTTGGTATGCTGACTATGCTAATTTTATTGTTTCTAAATATATACCACCTAGCTTCACATATCAACAAAAGAAAAAATTCTTCTATGATTTGAGACATTACTTTTGGGATGACCCACATCTTTATAAAGAAGGAGTAGATGGTATTATTAGACGTTGTGTACCTAAGCATGAACAGGGACAAATCCTACGGAAATGTCATTCTGAAGCTTATGGAGGGCATCATGCGGGAGATAGAACTGCTCACAAGGTATTGCAATCTGGTTTTTATTGGCCTACTCTCTTCAAGGATGCCCGTAAGTTTCTTTTATCTTGTGATGAATGTCAAAAATTGGTAATATTGGTAAGCGTCAAGAAATGCCTATGAATTATTCACTTGCTGTTGAACCATTTGATGTTTGGGGTTTTGATTACATGGGACCTTTTTCTTCCTCTAATGGGTATACACATATTTTGGTTACTGTTGATTATGTTACTAAGTGGGTAGAAGCTATTCCAACTAGTAGTGCTGATCACAACACCTCTATTAAAATGCTTAAGGAAGTTATTTTCCCAAGGTTTGGAGTCCCTAGATATTTAATGACTGATGGTGGTTCCCACTTTATTCATGGTGCTTTCCATAAAATGCTTGCTAAGTATGATGTTAACCATAGAATTGCATCACCTTGTCATCCTCAGTCTAGTGGCCAAGTTGAACATAGCAATAGAGAAATAAAATTAATTTTACAAAAAACTGTCATTAGGTCCCGAAAGAATTGGTCTAAGAAATTAGACGATGCACTTTGGGCCAATAGAATAGCATATAAAAATCCTATGGGTATGTCTCCTTATAAGATGGTTTATGGAAAAGCTTGTCATTTGCCTCTTGAGTTAGAACATAAAGCATATTGGGCAATCAAAGAACTCAACTATGATTTCAAACTTGCTGGTGAAAAGAGGTTGTTTGACATTAGCTCATTGGATGAATGGAGAACCCAAGCTTATGAAAATGCCAAATTATTTAAAGAAAAAGTTAAAAGATGGCATGACAAAAGAATCCAAAAGCATGAGTTCAATGTTGGAGAATATGTTCTTTTGTACAACTCTCGTTTCAGGTTCTTTGTAGGAAAACTCCTCTCCAAATGGGAAGGACCCTATGTTATCGAGGAGGTTTATCGATCTGGAGCCATCAAAATAAATAATGCCGAAGGCACTAACCCGAAGGTTGTCAATGGGCAAAGAATAAAACATTATATCTCAGGTATGCTCATTAATGTTGAAAGCAATATTGTCCAAACAATGACACCTGAAGAACACATAAAGGAAACCTTCCGGAACACTCCAGAATTATGAAAAAAGAGGAGGTACGTGATACGGTAAGTAAACGGACTCCGAAAAATCCGCAAAAATATTTTCTGTCAGTTTTGGAATATATTAAAAATTAGGAAAATAAGGAACAACCAGGAAGGCACCCCTGGTGGGCACAAGACACCAAGGCGCGCCAGGGTTGTGCCCACCTCGGGTACCTTCCGGACTCCGTTTTTCTTCCGTTTGCTTGTTTCCCAAGATAAAAAAAATCTTTATATACCCCCCAAACATATTGACCACCGTATCGCGGAGAAATCTTCTGTTCTTCTTTCTTGCTGTTTTTTGTCAGATCTGTTAAGCCAGGCATCATGTCTTCTCCCTCCTCCAACAACGTAGAAGAGGATGCTTGGTTGATGAAGATTGAATTGAAGAGAGAAGAACCCAAAGAAGCCTTCAAAGGGGACAAGAGCAAGGAAGCTACTGGAGATCAAGTGCATGTGGTCAAGCAAGCCTTGCCTGCTAAGGAGGAAGAAGAAGATATCCTTAAACCATACTATGATCATCTTACCCCCACTGAGATTGAAGCATTTCGGATCATCAAAACGGTTCATGTGCAAAATAAATATCTTACTCGTGAAAATATTCTATTGCAAGAGCACATCATCACCCTCCAGAGTGTCATGCGTAGATTGGAGTATCTTTTGAGCCTGAAGGATAAGATTGCTACCACTTCATCACCACCACCTCCTTATTCATCACCAAAGGAAACTTGAGTATTGGGTATGGGCACTCCCCTTGGCTTGTGCCAAGCTTGGAGGAGGTGTCCCAGTATCGTATCACCTCCACTATCTTTTGCCTTTACTTATCTTAGTTCGATCCTCAGTTATCTTTTGCTTTAGCTGAATAAAAGTTTAGTTCGATCCATTCTTTTCGAGTGTTTGCTTAGTGATCTATCCCTGTAATCATGTGCAAGATATATAATAAAGTTTAGTTTGAGTTTTGTTTTCTTTACTTTCGTGTTCAATAAAAAGAAAGGAAATAATGAAAAAGATCATATGCTAATCTTATGGTAAGTAATGACATCACATAAGGAAGAGTATAAGTAGAAACTTTTATTAGAGATTTACAAACATAGCATTGGTGAATGATGCAATTCATGACAGAATTAATAAGGGAAGAGAAGATTCACATGCAAATACACTATCTTGGACATCTTTTGTGATTGTGAGCCCCCATCAAAATATTATATGCCAAAATTGTTGACATTGGACAAGGAAGACAACGTAATGATTTATGTTTGTTCATATTCACATAGAAGTTATATTGTCATAGATCCTTTAACATGTGGTGCTTGTCCCCCATCTTTGCTAGCCAAAAATTCCTCACTAAGTAGAGATACTACTTGTGCATCCAAAAACCCTTAAACCCAAATCTTGTTTTGAGAGTACACCATACCTACCTATGGATTGAGTAAGTTCCTTGAAGTAAGTTGTCATTGGTGCAATAAGGCAATAAAAATTGCTTCTAAAAGTGTTGGATCATTAGTGTAAGAGAAAATTGAGCATTGTACGAACTTGTGATGGCAAAGAATAAAAGCGACAGACTTCATAATAAAGGTTGCTATCATAAGGGGAAATATAATGTGACGTTCTTTTGCATTAAGAGATTGAGCATACAACCAAAAAGCGCATGGCAACCTCTGCTTCCCTCTGTGAAGGGCCAATCTTTTACTTTTATGTATTTACTTTTATGTAAGAGTCAAAGTATTTCTCTCTATTCCTTTATTTTCTCTTTTGGCAAGCACCATGTGGTGAGGAAAGATCTAGGCACATATATCCAGTTGAATATGAATGGGCATGAGTTATTATTGTTGACCTCACCCTTGAGGTGAATACGTTGGGAGGCGAAACTATAAGCCCCTATCTTTCTATGTGTTCGGTTGAAACTTTTTGCTCATGTGTATGCGGTGAGTGTTAGCAATCATAGAAGACTATATGATGGTTGAGTATGTGGACTTGCTTAAAGGCTCCGATACGTGACCCTTCCTGAAAAGATGATGAATTGTAGTTGCAAAGTTGACTGAGAACATAGTTTGTTGGTTTTCAATAGAGTTTATGCTTTATACTTCGATGTTGTGATGAATTGTTACTTACCCATGAGAAGTTATATGATAAAAGTTCTATGATAAAGTTTTATGTTAAAGTTTGTTGTTATTATAATAATATACATGATGCTTCTATGTCTGTATTTTGTTTTTATCGACACCTCTCTCTCTAAGCATGTGGACATGTTTTTCGATTTCGGTTTTTCGCTTGAGGACAAGCAAGGTCTAAGCTTGGGGGAGTTGATACGTCCATTTTGCATCATGTTTTCCTACTGTTATTTATATTGTTTTTATGTATAATAATGCTTTTTGGAGTAATTCTAATGCATTTTCTCTCATAATATGCAAGGTTCACACAAGGAGGGAGAATACCGGCAGCTGGAATTCTGGACCTGAAAAAGCTATGTCAGGCCACCTATTCTGCACATCTCCAAATGAGCTGAAACTTCACGAGGAATTTTTATGGAATATATAAGAATTATTGGAGCAAATAACTACCAGAGGGGGCCCACCAGGTGGGCACAACCCACCTGGGCGCGCTTGGCAGCCCAGGCGCACCCTGGTGGGTTGTGCCCTCCTCGGCCCACCTCCGGTGCCCCTCTTTTGGTATATAAGTCATTTTGACCTAGAAAAAAAATAAGGAGAGGACTTTCGGGATGAAGCGCCGCCATCTCGAGGCGGAACTTCGGCAGGAACACTTTTTCCCTCCGGCGGAGCAATTCCGCTAGGGGAACTTCCCTCCTGGAGGGGGAAATCA
Organism: Thinopyrum elongatum; assembly: GCA_011799875.1. Taxonomy (NCBI): domain Eukaryota; kingdom Viridiplantae; phylum Streptophyta; class Magnoliopsida; order Poales; family Poaceae; genus Thinopyrum; species Thinopyrum elongatum. The sequence continues at coordinate 631,219,440 of CM022303.1, forward strand.
TCGTCATCATCATCACCAACAACTCTCCCATCTTGGGGAGGGCAATCTCCATCAACATCTTCAACAACACCATCTCCTCTCAAACCCTAGTTCATCTCTTGTGTTCAATCTTTGTACCGGAACCTTAGATTGGTGCTTGTAGGTGACTAGTAGTGTTGATTACATCTTGTAGGTGATTACTATATGGTTTATTTGGTGGAAGATTATATATTCAGTTCCATTATGCTATTTAATACCCCTCTGATCTTGAGCATGATTATTATTTGTGAGTAGTAACTTTTGTTCTTGAGGTCAAGGGAGAAATCTTGTTGCAAGTAATCATGTGAACTTGATATGTGTTCGATATTTTGATGATATGTATGTTGTTATTCTCTTAGTGGTGTCATGTGAACGTCGACTACATGGCACTTCACCATATTCGGCCCTAAGGGAATACATTGTGGAGTAGTTATTAGATGATGGGTTGCGAGAGTGATAGAAGCTTAAACCCTAGTTTATGCGCTACTTCGTATGGGACTGATTTGGATGCAAAAGTTTAATGCTATGGTTAGATTTTATCTTAATACTTTTCTCGTAGTTGCGGATGCTTGCGAGGGGGTTAATCATAAGTAGGAGGTTTGTTCAAGTAAGAACAGCACCTAAGCACAGGTCCACCCACATATCAAATTATCAAAGTAGCGAACACAAATCAAACCAACATGATGAAAGTGACTAGATGAAATTCCCGTGTACCCTCAAGAATGCTTTGCTTATCATAAGAGACCATTTTGGCCTGTCCTTTGCCTCAAAAGGATTGGGCTACCTTGCTGCACTTTTCTATCATTATCGTTACTTGCTCGTTACAAATTACCTTGCTATCAAACTACTCGTTACTTATAATTTTAGTGCTTGCAGAGAATACCTTGCTGAAAACTACTTGTCATTTCCTTCTGCTCCTCGTTCGGTTCGACACACTTACTTATCGAAAGGACTACAATGGATCCCCTATACTTGTGGGTCATCAGAGCATTGATTAATATGAGAAGTTTGATTCCTTGCATTTGTTTTGAGATATAATGATGGTGATATTAGAGTCATGCTAGGGAGTAATTGTGGATTGGTAGAAATACTTGTGTTAAAGTTTTTGATTCCCGTAGCATGCACGTATGGTGAACCGTTATGTGATGAAGTCGAAGCATGATTTATTTTTTTATTGTCTTCCTTATGAGTGGCGGTTGGGGATGAGCGATGGTCTTTTCCTACCAACCTATCCCCCTAGGAGCATGTGTATTAGCACTTTGCTTTGATGGCTAATAAATTTTTGCAACAAGTATGTGAGTTCTTTATGACTAATGTTGAGTCCATTGATTATACGCACTCTCACCCTTCCACCATTGTTAGCCTCTCTAGTACCGCGCAACTTTCGCCGGTGCATTAAACCCACCATATACCATTCCTCAAAACAGCCACCATACCTACCTATTGTGGCATTTCCATAGCCATTCCGAGATATTTTGCCATGCAACTTCCACCGTTCTGTTTATTATGACACATACCATCATTGTCATATTGCTTTGCATGATCATGTAGTTGGCATAGTATTTGTGGCTTGGCCACCGTTCATATTTTTTATACATGTCACTCTTGATCATCGCACATCCCGGTACACCACCGGAGTCATTCATATAGAGTCATATTTTGTTCTAGTATCGAGTTGTAATTCTTGAGTTGTAAATAAATAAAAGTGTGATGATCATTATTAGAGCATTGTCCCGTGTGAGGAAAGGATGATGGAAGCTATTATTCCCTCACAAGTTGGGATGAGACTCTAGACTTAAAAATAAAAGAGGTCAAAGAGCTAAAAAAAGAGGCCAAAGAGCCCAAATAAAAAAAGAGAGAGAGAAAAGAGAGAAGGGACAATGTTACTATCCTTTTTCCACACTTGTGCTTCAAAGTATCACCATGTTCTTCATGATAGAGAGTCTCCTATGCTGTCACTTTCATATACTAGTGGGAATTTTTCATTATATAACTTGGCTTGTATATTCCAATGATGGGCTTCCTCAAAGTGCCCTAGGTCTTCATGAGCAAGCAAGTTGGATGCACACCCACTTTGTTTCTTTTTGTGCTTTCATACACTTATAGCTCTAGTGCATCCGCTGCATGGCAATCCCTACTCACTTGCATCGATATCAATTGATGGGCATCTCCATAGCCCATTGATTTGCCTAGTTGATGTGAGACTTTCTCCTTTTTGTCTTCTCCTCACAACCACCTTCTATTCCACCTATAGTGCTATATCCATGGCTCACGCTCATGTATTGCGCGAAAGTTGAAAAAGCTTGAGAACATTAAAAGTATGAAACAATTGCTTGGCTTGTCATCGGGTTTGTGCATGATGAAATATTTTGTGTGATGAAGATAGAGCATAGCCAGACTATATGATTTTGTAGGGATAACTTTCTTTGGCCATGTTATTTTGAGAAGACATGATTGCTTTATCAGTATGCTTGAAGTATTATTGTTTTATTGTCTATATTAAACTTTTGTTTTGAATCTTATGGATCTGAACATTCATGCCACAATAAAGAAAATTGCATTGATAAATATGTTAGGTAGCATTTCACATCAAAAATTCTGTTTTTATCATTTACCTACTCGAGGACGAGCAGGAATTAAGCTTGGGGATGCTTGATACGTCTCCAAGGTATATATAATTTTTAATTGTTCCATGCTATTATATTACCTGTTTTGGAGGTTTTATATGCATTAATATGCCATTTTATGCTATTTTTGGGACTAACTTATTAACCTACAGCCCAGTGCCAGTTTCTGTTTTTTCCTTGTTTTTGACTTTTACAGAAAAGGAATATCAAACGGAGTCCAAACGGAATAAAACTTTACGGTGATTTTTCTTGGACCAGAAGAAACCCACGAGACTTGGAGAGGAGGCCAGAAGATCTATGAGGAGGCCACAAGCCGTGGGGGCACGCCAGGCACGCCCCCTGGCTTGTGAGGCACGCCCCCTAGCTTGTGGGCCCCTCGTAGTCCTTCCAACCCTAATCTTCGCACTATAAATCCTCAAATATCCCCCTACACCAGAGGGCACACCAAACATACTTTTCCACCGCCGCAAGCTTCTGTTCCCATGAGATCCCATCTTGGGGCCTTTTTCGGCACAGCGCCGGAGGGGGATTCGATCACGGAGGGCCTCTACACCAACCTTGCCGCCCTTCCGATGATGTGTGAGTAGTTTAGCATAGACCTATGGGTCCATAGCTAGTAGCTAGATGACTTCTTCTCTCTCTTTGATCTTCAATACAATGTTCTCCTCGATGTTTTTGGAGATCTATTCAATGTAATCTTCTTTTGCGGTGCGTTTGTTGAGATCTGATGAATTGTGGATTTATGACCAGATTATCTAGAATATTATTTGAGTCTTCTCTGAACTCTTTTATGCATGATTAAGATATCTTTGTATTTCTCTTCGGACTATCGGTTTGGTTTGGCCAACTAGATTGGTTTTTCTTGCAATGGGAGAGGTGCTTAGTTTTGGGTTCAATCTTGTGGTGTCCTCATCCAGTGACAGAAGAGGTAGCGAGGCACGTATTGTATTGTTGCCATCAAGGATAAAAAGATGGGGTTTATGTCATATTGCATGAGTTTATCCCTCTACATCAGGTCATCTTACTTAAAGCGTTGCTCTGTTCTTATGAACTTAATACTCTAGATGCAGGCAGGAGTCAGTCGATGTGTGGAGTAATAATAGTAGATGCAAGCAGGAGTTGGTCTACGTTTCACGGACGTGATGCCTATATTCATGATCATTGCTCGTCATAATTATGCGCTTTTCTATCAATTGCTCCACAGTAATTTGTTTACCCACCGTATGTTTTTTTCAAGAGAGAATCCTCTAGTGAAACCTATGGCCCCCGGGTCTATTTTCTATCATATATTTTCAGATCTATAAACCAAAAAACCCAAAAATACCATGCTGCACTTTATTTATATTTACTTTAGTTTGCTCTTTTATTTATCTTTTATACCTATCTCTATTAGATCTCACTCTTGTTCATGACCGTGAAGGGATTGACAACCCCTTTTTCATGTTGTGTGCAAGTGTTTGTTAGTTTATGCAGGTGCATATATTGGAGACTTGCTTGTGCCTCATACTGGATTGATATCTTGGTACTTAACTGAGGGAAATACTTATCTCTACTTTGCTGCATCACCCTTTCCTCTTCAAGGGAAAAATCAACGCAAGCTCAAGAAGAGGCAGCTCTCAAGGTCCCATATCTAGTGGGGTTTCAAGTTGGTCTTTGGGGATTTCTATTAAGGCCATTAAGATTGATTTTAATGTCTAACCACATATGTTCAAGGTGGCGTTCGTTAGTGGATCTCAAAGATTGACATAAGTGGGCTTATAAGAATCAAGAGCTTGAGAGAAAAATCAAAGAGAAGAATTCAGGCTAGGCTTCAAGATGAGATCATGGTAAGCTCATGTGCTGGGTCTCAGTTGATCATGTCTTGAAGCATGCAACTAGAGTGAAGAATCATTGTGCCTCTCAAGAGATTATGATGGAGTTCTTAGAAGGGCAAATGATGAACAATATGATATTCATAGTGAAACTTGATATGGTTATTAAATAGTCTTTGGTGATATAGTCTTGAAGCAATGAAGGGAAATTAAGAGTTCATTGTGGCTTTCAAGAAACCAAGACGGGGCATGAAGTAAAGATGTTGGTTGACCAAGATGAAGCTCGAAGATTATCTAAATGGCCAACTCACAAAGTGCAATCTTTGTACCACATACGATCAAGTGATCTAGTGGTATGGTAAGTAATTGTGAATTGTGCTTTGTTACCTACCCCATACTATGTGTTTGTTATCTCTATGTGGGTTAGGTGTTTCTCATGGGCTTGCATCAAAAGGAAAGATTTCAAGTAGCCTATGTGTGGATGACATCAAGTGGTGATGGTCATCGGGTTCGAAGAGTCCAAGTGCAAGATGAGAACCCGGAGGTTATATGCTTTGAATCTTGTGGTCCACAACATGATAATGTGCACGTGAAGATGGACTTAAGTTAAGGCTTCCCTCATTGCAATAGGAGGAAGCATTTCGAGTATCTTCACCAAGTAATTGTGGACAAGAAAACGATTCCAACTTGAGGCAAGCATTAAAGTCATCATCAAGCTCAAGTGGAATGTGCAAGCCAAAGGTATAACTTAGCTAGGTTTTCCTAGTTTTGCCGGTCTCATGGTGCTTGGGGGAGACAGTATTATAGGTTTGATAACCGTACTGTCAAGGGGGACTTTCGGGCAAGTAGCTTGATCACGTCGCATGTAGAGAGCTCAAACCTTTTCATTTCATCATTATTTCTTGGTGATCTTGGGTATTTCTCTATGTGAGGACCTTGGGATTTCCCATAGCTTTAAAATGAGGCCAAGTTCATCGAATTCGGAGTTTGTATGCCAAAGTTGTGCATGTTTTAGTGGGCTGCTGCAGGCTGTTTCTGGGTACCCCGTGGGCACAGGGCCGTCGTGCGCACGGGACCCCGTGGGCACAGGGTCTTGACCCCCGTGGGCTCGGGGTGACCAGGAAGTGTCCGTTGGAGCCCTAACGACTAGTTTTGGGGATTGGCTATAAAAGAACCCTTCCTCCCCACCGGTTTGGGGGTAGTTCATACACTTACTAAACAATATTTTGAGCATCATACCACCTTTCCCAAACCCCTATCTCCCCTCTATGTGAAGGGGGGTTTGTAGATGGATCTTGGAGTCATTTGTTGATTTCCTCCATTGTATCCCCTCTCTTCAATCTCCCACTTGCTTGAGTTGCATCTTGTGAGATTGAGAAAGTGAGTTGAGCATTCGTTGCTTGACCTTGCTTTGCATTTCTTGCATTGGTTTGAGCTCCCAGCATCGATTTGTTCGAGTGTGAGCCCGTGAGCTTATTACTCTTGGAGGCTTTGTCCTCCTAGACTGTTTGGTGATTTATTGAGAAGTTTGTGAAGAGACCTAGGTGGCTGATACGTCCATTTTGCATCATGTTTTACTACTGTTATTTATAATGTTTTTATGCATAATAATGCTTTATGGAGTAATTCTAGTGACTTTTCTCTCATAATATGCAAGGTTTACACAAAGAGAGCGAATGCCGACAGCTGGAATTCTGGACCTGAAAAAGCCACGTCAGAGCTACCTATTCTGCACAACTCCAAATGAGCTGAAAATTTACGGAGAATTATTTTGGAATAAATGAAAAATACTGGAGCAAATAACTACCGGAGGGGAGCCACCTGGTGACCACAAGACACCAGGGCGCACCAGGCCCCCCAGGCGCGCCCTGGTGGGTTGTGGTCAGCCCAGCCCACCTCTGGTGCCCATCTTCTGGTATATAGGTCATTTTGACCTAGAAAAATAAGGAGAGGACTTTCGGGACGGAGCGCCGCCGTCTCGAGGCGGAACTTGGGCAGGAGCACTTTTTCCCTTCGGCGGAGTGATTCTGCCAGGGGAACTTCCCTCCCGGAGAGGGAAATCGAAGCCATCGTCATCACCAACAACCCTCTCATCTTTGGGAGGCCAATCTCCATCAACATCTTCAACAGCACCATCTCCTCTCAAACCCCAGTTCATCTCTTGTGTTCAATCTTTGTACCAGAACCTCAGATTGGTACCTGTGGGTGACTAGTAGTGTTGATTACATCTTGTAGTTGATTACTATATGGTTTATTTGGTGGAAGATTATATGTTCAGATCCATTATGCTATTTAATACCCCTCTGATCTTGAGCATGATTATCATTTGTGAGTAGTTACTTTTGTTCTTGAGGTCATGGGAGAAGTCATGTTGCAAGTAATCATGTGAACTTGATATGTGTTCGATATTTTGATGATATGTATGTTGTGATTCCCTTAGTGGTCTCATGTGAACGTCGACTACATGGCACTTCACCATCTTTGGGCCTAAGGGAATGCATTGTGGAGCAGTTATTAGATGATGGGTTGCTAGAGTGATAGAAGCTTAAACCCTAGTTTATGTGCTACTTCGTAAGGGACCGATTTGGATCCAAATGTTTAATGCTATGGTTAGATTTTATCTTACTACTTTTCTCGTAGTTGCGGATGCTTGATACGTCTCCAACTTATCTATAATTTATGAAGTATTCATGCCATGTTTACAACAATTTTATATGGTTTTGGTATGGTTTGGATGGAACTAACCCGGACTAACAATGTTTTCGGCAGAACAACCATGGTGTTGTTTTTTGTGCAGAAATAAAAGTTCTCCAAATGCAACGAAACTTTTTGACGATTTTTTTTTGGAAAAAAAGAGGCAGTGGAAACTTCGTGGGAGGGCCAGAAGAGCCACGAGGAGGACACAACCCACCAGGGCGCGCCAGAGGGGCCTGGCTTGCACAGATGGGTTGTGCTCACCTCGAGGCCCATCTTAGCGTGATTCCAACGCCAAAAAAATCCTATAAATAGAGAAACCATCAGAAATAACCCTAGATCAGAAGTTCCGCCGCCGCAAGCCTCTATAGCCATGAAAAACCAATCTAGACCCCGTTCCGGCACCTTGCCGGAGGGGAAATCATCACCGGTGGCCATCTTCATCATCCCGACGGCCACCATGATGAGGAGGGAGTAGTCCACCCTCGGGGCTGAGGGTTTGTACCAGTAGCTATGTGTTTAATCTCTCTCTCTCGTGTTCTTAAGATGTCACAATCTTGATGTATCACGGGGTTTGTTAATATAGTTGGATCATATAGTGTTTTCCCCTCTTTATCTTGTTGTGAATTGAGTTTTCCCTTTGAGATTTCGTTCTTATCAGATTGAATACTTTTATGGATTTGAGAACAATTTATATATGTCTTTTTATGAATACCCATGGTGACAATGGGGTATCATATTGACTCAGTTGATATATGTTTTGGCACTCAACTCGCGGATTCCTGAGGTGACATTTGGGTAATCTATGCATAGGGGTTGATGCACGTTCTTGTCTTTGTTTCTCCAGTAGAAATCTTGGGGCACTCTTTGAGGTTCTTTGTGTTGGATTGAGTATTATGAATCTGAAATTATTTGGTGTTATCTTAGTACGAACTCTTGATAGATCGATAGGAAATGATAACTTGGTGTTATTTTAGTATGAACTCTTGATAGATCGATCAGGAAGGATAATCGGGTGTTATTTTAGTACGAGCTCTTGGATAGATCGATCGGAAAGAATAGCTTTGAGGTGGTTTCATACCCTACCAACAATTTCGTCTTATGTTCTCCGCTAGATAGGAACTTTGGAGTGATTCTTTGTGACACCCCATGTGATTAACCACAATGATCAACCTTAGTTGAAGCCATGTCATCATGATCAATAGTGTTTAAACATCATTTGGATCCTATCTCTTTTCAATTCAAATTCAAATGGAAATTCAAACTAAAAGTGAAAATAAAAGTTATTCAAAAAAGAAACTAAAATATTCATTAAATAAAAAATATTCCAGAGACAATCCTAAAATTGTAACCAACAATTAATAAATTAATTAAGTGACTCTAACAGTGTCAAAACAGCAATATTTAATCCCATTTTGTTTTATAAAATTGCAAATGAAATCATATTGTCTCCAAACCAAATTCTGGCAGTAGTAGAAAATACATAGCATTTAATGGTACAAGTCACATATTTTGCTAGAGTCATTTTGTGGCCTAACAATTTACAAAACAGAAAAGCAGAAGAGAAAAAAAAACGCCTCCCCCACCCACTGGGCCAACCAGCCAAGCTGTATGGCAACGCGCAGGCACGCAGCCCACCCCCCTCCCCTCCTACTTACCACCCCCACCCCCCCCCCCCCCGGCATCGAAGAAACCCCTAGCCCATTGCGCCCATTCCCCCCCCCCCTCGCTCTCTCCCTCCCCCGACCCGATCTGGATCGGGATCGGGCGCCCGACGACGCCACCCTGACCAGACGCCGCGTCGCCGCCGCCTTGACCACCCCGTCGCTGGACCTCGCCTCCTCATCCTCTTCCCCGCCGGCTCCATCGAGCCTCGCCGCCCCTCTCCCCGTCAACGCCGGTAAGGCCAACCCCCGGCCTCCTCTTCCCCTCGCCCCGCACTCACCGCGCACGCGCGCGTGCTCACCGTGCCACACGCACCGCGCGCCCGCGCCTCGACACACCCGGGCCGCGTCCCGCTACCGCCGCAAGTGCCCCCGTGGCCCGCTACGCCCCGGCCGCTGCGACTGCTGCTGCTGCTGCTCACCGCTGCGCCGCTCGCCGCACCCACCCCGCTCGCCTGCGCGCGCCCATGCTCGCCGCGCCTCCTACTTGCTGCTGCTGCTCGCCTGGCCGCGCTCGGCCGCTGTGGCCGCCGTCCCTGCTGCCGTCGTGCTCCACCCGCGCCGCTCCTGCGCGCTGCTGCTGCTCCGGCCGGTGAGCCCCGCCGTGGCCACGACCTCACCCCGCGTCCTGGCGGGCAACTCCCCGCCCGCGCCCGTCGGGTTTGCCCGCTAGCGCCCACTCCGTTGGCCTCTGGCCACTGACTGCTGGGCCCCACCCCCTGTGCATATGACAGGTGGGCCCAGCCAGAACGAAAATGTTTAAAAAAATGATTTTAATAAAATCAATAATTATTAATTAATTAATTAGTCAAACAATTGAGTTAATTAATTCTGTTTAATTAAACTAATTAATTAGTTAGTCTAATTAATCAGTAGTTAGTTTAATTAAACCCTAATTAACCTAAACAGTCAATGACAGTGGGACCCACCTATCAAATTGACCCAGTCAACAGTACAGTTGACTGATGATGTCATGCTAACATCGTGATGACGTCATAATTGTATTTTTGAATTAATTTAATTAATAATAATTTCAGAATTGATTAAATCTTTAAAATTTAAAATAAAATAAACCGTAACTCAGATGAAAATACTTTGTACATGAAAGTTGCTCAGAATTTCGAGACGGATCCGAATACGTGGTCCGTTCATCTGTCAGATGCCCCTAGCTACCTGAACATGGAACTTTTAGACTGTTTCAGATAAATGAATAGTGCATGGCTGTTATAATATAAATCCAAACAAAATCCTAAAATAACTAAAATGAATTAGACATATCTTTAGGCAACCCTGCACTGCACATTAGCACAGCCTGCTCTGTGTTGCAATGTTTGCTGTGTATTTATTTGTTTCCTCCCCTCTTCTCTCTCGGTAGATCTCGACACCGACGCAGTTCTCGGTACCGACGCAGCTCCGGAGACCGATGACACCGTTGACGACCTTGCCCTTGCCGCCGAGCAACCAGGCAAGCACCCCCCTTTGAGCATGCCTATATAGCCTATTCTATTCTCTCTTATGCTTGCATTAGAATAGCTGCTGCTACTGCTTTACCTATTCTGATGCATAGCCTGTTCATTGTAACCGGCTATTGATACCTTACCTGCTTATCCTAAACTGTTTAGTATAGGCTGGGTAGAGACCCACCAGAGACCCCGCTTTGTCCCCAGTTGCACCCACTGGATTACCCGATGACTTGATCAACGCGATCGACAACCAGGCCCCAGCACCGCACATCACCTCCTTAGTTGTAACAACACTGCAGCGTTACTATCGAGTGCCGAGGGTGATACCTCGTATAGCACTCCTGATGTTAACTCTGTAGAGTAGCTATTTGGTCGTGGTCGTCGAGGGTGATTCCTCCTTCTCCACTTCCGATACGGCCCTGTCGTGCAACACATCAAGTGTGAACCCATCGAGGGTGATTCCTCCGAGTTCACCTAGACGGATACATCGAGTAGGAATCCAACGAGGGTGATACCTTGGATTCCCCTGATGTTATGGACACACGGACACTTTGACTGTACTACTGTTACTTGGAAAGGCGGGTCGACCCTGAGGAGTACCCGCGTGTGACGTGAAGACGTGTTGACCTGGATGGTGCCCGAGTGAGAATACGAGGTGTGGCCAGGCATTCTTAGCCCTTGCCGCAAGTCCTCGAGACGGGGCGATGGGGTCACATCTTTCGTGAGTCTCTGCTCGTTACCGCAACCCCCAAGGTACTAACAATTTGGATATTTGATTCGAGTGGGCCTCTGGCCCAATAGCACTAACCATCACGCGGGAATAAATATGGGTACTCTGCATCGTGGCATCAGCTGAAAGCTCTGACAGACGTCCAGTTCAGCATTGTGGCCGGGTCGGATCGTGCCGTTGGCGCTGGTATCCACCCTGCTCGCAATGACCCGCAGTGCACAGGGCGATGGCCCAAGACCCCTGAGCGCTTAGGATGTAGACCGGCGGGGACCTCTCTACTAAGCTCTAGGTAGGGTTGCGGTGTGTCATTTGGCCGAGGCCGGGCATGTCCCAGAAAGTGTGTCCGGCCGGAGTTAAGCGAGCGTGGTGGGTAAGTTGGTGCACCCCTGCATGGAAGAACTAAACTATGCATAGCCGGATCCTCGGTAACGGACGCTCGGAGTTGTATCCGAATCGATACAACTAGACTCGGATAGTATGGCTCTGGGATTGCTTCTCGCAGGGAGTCGAGAAGGGATCTCTGGATGAGGTTGATGACTGTATGGCTCTGGGATTGCTTTCTCGCAGGGAGTCAAGAAAGGTTCTCTGGCCGAGGTTGATAACACTGCTACTACTTTATACTGTGCTAATCTACACTCTTCTAATGCTGCAAGACCGCTGAAGATGCTAGTCTTCGCTAGGACTAGGCTTTCTCTCTATTCTGGCATTTCTGCAGCCTAGTCCACATATACAGCCTCCCTTTGATAATGTTGCATATGTAGTGTAGATCCTTGCTTGCTGAGTACTTTGGATGAGTACTCACGGTTGCTTTGCTTTCTTTTTCCCCATACCCTTTTGGTGCAACCAGATGACAGAGCCCCGAGGGTGGATACTACTACGAGTTGGCCGACGACCAGGAGTAGGTTCGGAGGGTCCCAGGCAGGAGGCCTGCGCCTTTCGATCGTAGTGTTTTATTTTGCCCCGCCTTTCTAAGGGCCTATCTGTGAACTTATGTCTGTACTCAGATACCTGACGCTTCCGCTGATGCTTGTTTGACATCGAGCTTATGTATTCGAGCCCTCGAGGCCCCTGGCTTGTAATATAAAGCTTGTATGATTTTATTTATGTTTTAGAGTTGTGTTGTGATATCTTCCCGTGAGTCCTTAGGCTTGATTGTGTGCATTTGCGTGTATGATTAGTGCACGATTGAGCCGGGGGCGTCACAAGTTGGTATCAGAGCCGACTACCTGTAGGAACCCCCCTTTCCAACTCCTTGGCCGAAGTTGAGTCTAGTGGTCCAAAACTAATTTACTAACTTGGCTGTGTGGCTTACGGGCCCACATCGCCAACTGGGTGGTATTAGGATCTTTTATTCCTCGTCTTTACTCTGGGACTCTGATCTCTCTTCTATTCGGGTTAAAAGAATTTTACTAACACCGACACTTAGGATCTCGTACATCTCGTCTACCCGGAGAGCTGGATATCTGTGCTTAATTCCTTATCATTGATCTGATTAGTCTGATAATCATTTTCCTTTCCATTGTTTTGATTAACCTTTCTCTCCGAGTTGTATTATTCTTATCATTGTCATTTGACAAATCCTGAATTTCCTCTGTTTCAGATGGATCGTTTGTTTCCACCACGCCCTACGACGCAGCTTGTGCTTCGCACTTGCGCTCGTGGTGCCCCTGGTTTCCCAGCTGTCCTGATCGCCCTCCTGACCAGACTGGCCTACCGCTGGTACCCCGAGTACATGGTCTATGAGGATTACCGCGAGAACAACCAGGAGCAGTACCATGCTGATGTTCGTATCTATGATCAGCGTGATGACTCAGACACTGAGCTGCACCTTTTCCACGGTATCGGCATGATGATTGAGATGGCAGTCCATGATGCCGCCTACTCTGCTGTTGCACGTCTTCGAGGAGAGTCTAGCGTTAGCTTGGATGCCTCTGAGTTTCGATACATTCCGTATGCCCCTGCTGGAGATACTACTGGATACTACACAGCTAGCTATGCTTCATACGAGCGTCGTCGTTACGACCCGCATGTTCTGATTCAGTGCACTCAGGATCTGGATCGCATTGTTCGGGCTCTTGCCGTCGAGTTGTTTGCCACTAGAGCACGTCTCTACGATGCTATGGCGCAGTTGCTACCAGCTGTTCGTGGGGGGATACATCCCGAGCACATCCTTTACCCACCCAGGACTCAGATGTATACTGGTATTGATTGGCCTGCTGTTAGAGGACACATACCTACATGTGGACCTCTTCTTGCAGCTCGAGACCGAGTTCTGCATCAGAGTGCACATGGAGCGCAGGATCCTTCCGAGACGAACATTCGCCGTCCGCAATTGCAGTTGCCCCGTTTCAGTGGTCCTCCCCGATATTGATGTAGCCTTTGCTATGTCTCATTGTGTACTTCTTTACCACATGCCTGCGTGCCGCCTAGCATGTCTTGCTTTAAATTTGCGCAGTTATACTGCGAGCATGTACCCGACTCTGTGTATGGATCTGTATGTCTTAATTGACTACTGTTAAGTATCTAGTACACTACTTATTTATTGTCGTGATACATCATGCTTGTCTCTAAACACTCGCAATTGCTTTTACTGAACTACCCCTGTCGAAACTTAGCAGGATGGTTAGACCAGGTGGTCGTGGTCGTGGACGTGCCGCTGAACGCCCACTACCGCCAGATTATATGGCATCTATGATGCAACAGTTTGAGCTAAACCGTCAGTTTATGACTGGGATTATGGGTCAGTTCCCGCAACAGAACAACCAGAACCAGAACCCTCCTTCAATAACTCTGCCGGAATTTATGCGACTTAACCCCACTCCGTTTTGCAACTCTGAGAAGCCACTGGATGCTGATGACTAGATTCGCGACATCACTCACGAGATGGAGTCTGCAAATGTCTCCCCTGCCAACTTTGTCGCCTTCGCGTCCTTTTTCTTAAAGGGTCTCGCTGCACAATGGTGCGACAGCCACAAGCGTACACTGTCTGATGGAACAGTCATTACCTGGCCTGAGTTCTAGGCTGCTTTTCGTGCCCACTATATTCCTCAGGGAATTATGGACCGCATGAAGACCCAGTTCCGCAACCTCACTTAGGGCAACAAGACTGTCGAAGCTTATCAGCAGGAATTCCTTGATCTATCCCGCTATGCTGAAGAAGACATCACCACAGATGCTCATAGACAGGAGAAGTTCCATAATGGACTCCACCCAGACCTCGAGCTTGCCCTAGCTGCTCAAGACTGCCCTGACTTTGCTACTCTTGTGAACAAGGCTATTGTGGTTGAGACCGCTCAAATGAAGCATAAGGACTCGCAGAAACGTCATCGTGATGTTGGCTCATCTTCGAGCTCAACACAGAAGTGTCGAGTCTGGATTCCCAACAACGTGTTCCGTCCAGCTGCCCCTGCGCCAAGGAACAACTATGCTACACCGCATATTCCACCCAATGCTCCTCTTCGCCCTGAAGATGGATTGTGCTTCAAGTGTCGCAAACCAGGCCACCTTGCTAAGGACTGCCACCAGACTCAGAATCAGTTGGCTCTCCCACGTACTGGCTGTGGCAATGATCGTGCCAACAATCAGCCCCGCAACTATAATACTGGGTCTGCTGCTCATGGTCGTGGACACGCTTACAACATTGATATTGAATGAGACCAGGATCAACCTGCCACTGTGATGGGTACCCTTCTCGTTAACTCAGTACTTGCTTCTGTTTTATTTAATTCAGCAGCATCACATTCATTCATCTCCGAAAAATTTGCATTCATGCATAACCTTCATTAGGAGGAAATGCAAACTCCGTTAGTCAGCTAAGCTAGTGAATTACCATGCCCAGACAACTCAAAATGCTGAGGCTAAAATATACACCTTGAATGCGTTGAACGCTTCTCTGCTTGAGGGGATCGAAAACATTCCAGTCGTTCGAGATTTTCCGAACGTTTCTTCGGAAGAACTTCCAAGAATACCCCACCTTCTTTCAGTCTTCCTCTTAATTCTCGGGACGAGAATTCTTATTAGTGGAGGAGAATTGTGACACCCCATGTGATTAACCACAATGATCAACCTTAGTTGAAGCCATGTCATCATGATCAATAGTGTTTAAACATCATTTGGATCCTATCTCTTTTCAATTCAAATTCAAATGGAAATTCAAACTAAAAGTGAAAATAAAAGTTATTCAAAAAAGAAACTAAAATGTCCATTAAATAACAAATATTCCAGAGACAATCCTAAAATTATAACCAATAATTAATAAATTAATTAAGTGACTCTAACAGTGTTAAAATAGCAATATTTAATCCCATTTTGTTTTATAAAATTGCAAATGAAATCATATTGTCTCCAAACCAAATTCTGGCAGTAGTAGATAATACATAGCATTTAATGGTACAAGTCACTTATTTTGCTAGAGTCATTTTGTGGCCTAACTATTTACAAAACAGAAAAGCAGAAGAGAAAAAAAAATAAAACAAAAGAAACCGCACCCCCCCACCACCCAATAGCCAACCGGCCCAGCTGCACTTGCGGCAAGGCGGCCACCTCCCCTCCTACTTACCCGCCGGCACCGAAACCCTAGCCCATCGCCCCCATTCCCCCCCTTCGCTCTCTCCCTCCCCCGGCCCGATCTGGATCGGGATCAGGCGCCCGACGACGCCGCCCCGACCAGACGCCGCGTCGCCGCCGCCTTGACCACCCCGTCGCCAGACCTCGCCTCCTCGTCCTCTTCCCCGCCGGCTCCATCGAGCCTCGCCGCCCCTCTTCCCGTCAACGCCGGTGAGGCCAACCCCCGGCCTCCTCTTCCCCTCGCCCGGCACTCACCAAGCACGCGCGCGCGCTCGCCGTGCCGAACGCACCGCGCGCCCGCGCCTCGACACGCCCAGGCCGCGTCCCGCTACCGCCGCTCGCGCCCCCGTGGCCCGCTGCACCCCGACCGCTGCGGCTTCGCTTGCTGCTGCTCGCCGCTATGCTGCTCGCCGCAGCCGCCCCGCTCGCCTGCGCGCGCACGCGCTACCACACCAGCGCGCCATCGTGCCCGCACTCGCCGCTCCCTCCTGCCTGCCTGCTGCTGCTCGCCTGGCCGCGCTCACCCGATGTGGCCGCCGTCCCTGCTGCCGCCGCGCTCCGCCCGCGCCGCTCCTGCGCGCTGCTACTGCTCCGGCCGGCGAGCCCCGTCGTGGCCACGGACTCACCCCGCGTCCTGGCGGGCAACGCCCCGCCCGTCGTGTTCGCCCGCTAGCGCCCGCCCCGTTGGCCTCTAGCCACTGACTGCTGGGCCCCACCCCCTGTGCCTATGACAGGTGTACCCAGTCAGAACGAAAATGTTAAAAAAAATGAATTTGATAAATAAATAAATTAATTAATTAGTCAAATAGTTGAGTTAATTAATTTTGTTTAATTAAACTAATTAATTAGTTAGTCTAATTAATCAGTAGTTAGTTTAATTAAACCCTAATTAACCTTAAAAGTCAATGACAGTGGGACCCACCTGTCAGATTGACCCAGTCAACAGTACAGTTGACTACTGATGTCATGCTGACATCGTGATGATGTCATAATTGTATTTTCGAATTAATTTAATTAATAATAGTTTCAGAATTGATTAAATCTTTAAAATTTAATATAAAATAAACCGTAACTCAGATGAAAATACTTTGTACATGAAAGTTGCTCAGAATTTCGAGACGAATCCGAATACATGGTCCGTTCATCTGTCAGATGCCCCTAGCTACCTGAACATGGAACTTTTAGACTGTTTTAGATAAATGAATAGTGCATGGCTGTTATAATATAAATCCAAACAAAATCCTAAAATAACTAAAATGAATTAGACATATCTTTAGGCAACCCTGCACTGCACGTTAGCATAGCCTGCTCTGTGTTGCAATGTTTGCTGTGTATTTATTTGTTTCCTCCCCCTCTTCTCTCTCGGTAGATCCCGACACCGACGCAGTTCTCGGTACCGACGCAGCTCCGGAGACCGATGACACCGTTGACGACCTTGCCCTTGCCGCCGAGCAACCAGGCAAGCACCCCCCTTTGAGCATGCCTATATCGCCTATTCTCTTCTCTCTTATGCTTGCATTAGAATTGCTGCTGCTACTGCTTTACCTATTCTAATGCATAGCCTGTTCATTGTAACCTGCTATTGATACCTTACCTGCTTATCCTAAACTGTTTAGTATAGGGTGGGTAGAGACCCACCAGAGACCCCACTTTGTCCCCAGTTGCCCCCGCTGGATTACCCGATGACTCGATCAACGCGATCGACAACTAGGCCCCGGCACCGCACATCACCGCCTTAGTTGTAACGACACTGCAGCGTTACTATCGAGTGTCGAGGGTGATACCTCGTATAGCACTCCTGATGTTAACTCTGTAGAGTAGCTATTTGGTCGTGGTCATCGAGGGTGATTCCTCCTTCTCTATTTCTAATACGGCCCTGTCGTGCAACACATCAAGTGTGAACCCATCGAGGGTGATTCCTCTGAGTTCACCTAGATGGATACATCGAGTAGGAATCCAACGAGGGTGATACCTCAGATTCCCCTGATGTTATGGACACACAGACACTTTGACTGTACTACTGTTACTTGGAAAGGTGGGTCGACCCTGAGGGGTACCCGCATGTGACGTGAAGACGGGTTGACCTGGATGGTGCCCGAGTGAGAATACGAGGCATGGCCGGGCATTCTTAGCCCTTGCCGCAAGTCCACGAGACGGGGCGACGGGGTCACATCTTTCGTGAGTCTCTGCTCTTTACCGTAACCCCCAAGGTACTAACAATTTGGATATTTGATTCGAGTGGGCCTCTGGCCCAATAGCAATAACCATCACGCGGGAATAAATATGGGTACTCTGCATCATGGCATCACCCGAAAGCTCTGACAGACGTCCAGTTCAGCATTGTGGCCGGGTCAGATCGTGCCGTTGGCGCTGGTATCCACCCTGCTCGCAACGACCCGGAGTGTATAGGGCGATGGCCCAAGACCCCTGAGCGCTTACGATGTAGACCGGCGGGGACCTCTCTGCTGAGCTCTAGGTAGGGTTGCGGTGTGTCGTTTGGCCGAGGCCAGGCATGTCCCAGAAAGTGTGTCCAGACGGAGTTAAGCGAGCGTGGTGGGTAAGTTGGTGCACCCCTGCAGGGAAGAACTAAACTATGCATAGCCGGATCCTCGGTAACGGATGCTCGGAGTTGTATCCCGATCGATACAACTAGACTCGGATACTATGGCTCTGGGATTGCTTCTCGCAGGGAGTCGAGAAGGGATCTCTGGACGAGGTTGATGACTGTATGGCTCTGGTATTGCTTTCTCGCAGGGAGTCGAGAAAGGTTCTCTGGCCGAGGTTGATAACACTGCTACTACTTTATACTGTGCTAATCTACACTCTTCTAATGCTGCAAGACCGCTGAAGATACTAGTCTTCGCTAGGACTAGGCTTTCTCGCTATTCTGGCATTTCTGCAGCCCAGTCCAGTTATACAGCCTCCCTTTGATAATGTTGCATATGTAGTGTAGATCCTTGCTTGCTGAGTACTTCGGATGAGTACTCACGGTTGCTTTGCTTTCTTTTTCCCCATACCCTTTTGGTGCAACCAGATGACGGAGCCCCGGATACAGCTGCCCCCGCCGACGATCGCTTCTACTACCCGGAGGGTGGATACTACTACGAGTTGGCCGACGACCAGGAGTAGGTTCGGAGGGTCCCAGGCAGGAGGCCTGCACCTTTCGATCGTAGTGTTTTATTTTGCCCCGCCTTTCTAAGGGCCTATCTGTGAACTTATGTCTGTACTCAGATACCTGACGCTTCCGCTGATGCTTGTTTGACATCGAGCTTATGTATTCGAGCCCTCGAGGCCCCTGGCTTGTATGACTTTATTTATGTTTTAGAGTTGTGTTGTGATATCTTCCCGTGAGTCCTTAGGCTTGATCGTGTGCATTTGCGTGTATGATTAGTGCACGATTGAGCCGGGGGCGTCACATTCTTCATCACACGTTGAGGGATGGTTATATGATCCAATTATATTAGCATTGTTGAGAGATTGCACTAGCGAAAGTACGGACCCTAGGCCTCATTTTCAAGCATTGCAATACCGTTTGTGCTAACTTTTGTTACTTGCTACCTTGCTGTTCTTTATTGTTACTATTACAAAAATCAATATCTACTATCATTACTACACTTGTATCACCATCTCTTCACCGAACTAGTGCACCTACACAATTTTACCATTGTATTTGGTGTGTTGGGGACACAAGAGACTTTTTATTATTTGGTTGCAGGGTTGTTTGAGAGAGACCATCTTCATCCTACGCCTCCCATGGATTGATAAACCTTAGGTCATCCACTTGAGGGAAATTTGCTACTGTCCTACAAAACTCTACGCTTGGAGGCCCAACACGAGTCTACAAGAACAAGTTGTGTAGTAGACATCAAGCTCTTTTCTGGCGCCGTTGCCGGGGAGGTGAGTGCTTGAATTTATATCTTTAGATCTTGCAACTGAATCTTTTAGTTTCTTGTTTTATCACTAGTTTGGTTTATAAAAGAAAACTACAAAAAAATGGAATTGAGGTTTCATCTTTATAATGTCTTTCGTGAAAATGATGGAAAGGAAAATTGTGCTCAATTGATAGAAGAAGAATTCTATAAAATATTTGACAAAAAATCTTTGAATGATGTGCAAGATTGCAATGTTGTTGGTATGAACTATTTGAATATCCATGATGCTAATGATATGCAAAGCCATAAGTTTGGGGATGCTATGTTTGATGAAGATGATATTTTTAGTCCCCCAAGTTTTGATGAGCAAATTTATTATGATAAAAGCATGCCTCCTATTTATGATGATTATATTGATGAAAGTGGGTTTGGAAGAGTGTCAACTCTCAGTAATGATCCCACTATTTTGGAGGGTGTTGAATCTTATAATAATAATTATGAAAGTGGATTTGGAGAGGTCATGACTTTATTTAGTGACGAATCCACTATTTCGGAAGAGGTTTCAATTGATTATGACAATAAAGTTGCTATCTATGATGATTATGGTGATGACATATATGTTATAGAGAATAATTATAAGCATGAAACTTGTCGTCATGGTTTTAATTTTCAATCACATGATAATTATTTTGTTGAGTTTGCTCCCACTACTATTCATGAGAATAAATTTGCTTATGTGGAGAGTAGTAAAATTTCTATGCTTATAGATCATGAAAAGAATGCTTTATGTGATAGATATATTGTTGAATTCATTCATGATGCTACTGAAAATTATTATGAGAGAGGAATATATGCTTCTAAATATTTCAACAATATCAAGACTCCTCTCTATGTGTTGAAAATCTTGAAGTTTTGCTTGTTTTGCCTTTCTATGCTAGTTGATTCTTACTCCCATGAATTGTTTGCTCACAAAATCTGTGGCACCCCGGCTGAGAGAGACCGGAACGCCCTGTATTCTAGCCCAGAGATCAAGTTTTCTGGAATATGACACTGCTTGGCATAGAACAAATCAGCTCTTTATTACAAATGATACGGATACAAGGGTTCCGATATCACAAAGAATTACATTGGCACGGCGAAACTAGGCCTACTCAGGTTGCTCTATGCTAGCAGTAGAACAACTCAAAGCAGTGGAATAACTTCTAGCAGTGGAACAACAATGGTGAAGGATTCCACTCCGCAGGGACTCTAGCTGGAACGCTTATCCTAGCTGGCGAACTTGGGATCCTCGACAAGCAAGCAAACACGGCATGACCTGCAAAACTGGCATGACACGCCAGGTGAGTACTTTGAATGTACTCGCAAGCTCACAGCAACCAAAAGCAATGAAGACAAACAATAGTATGGCATTTACAGATTAATCATCCATGATGAGCATGATATCACTAGAACAACATAAGCATGGCATGAACATATGAGCATGATGATACTAGCATGCAACATGATTAAACTATCATGATTCAACTTACTCTGCTCGGAGGTTATCTCGTAACCACCACATGTACCAACTTACCAACTTGGGCATCACACGATCACCTCGGGACCAACCAAGCTTCGTATTAACAATACCGTAGTGATCACCTGACCATAAGGAGCTTGATCTTTACCCAGGATCATCACATGACACCATAAACATCAACCAACTTCGACATCCACTCACCCAGCCAACTTCTTTCCTCATCGAACCAGGGTTGTTTATTAATCAGGTTATTATTACTATTGACCCATAGTGTGACCTAGTATGAACTGGGCCCATATCCGTGGGCCCGGCTATCGATAGATTATACACTCTGCAGAGGTTAGTACACTGTACCCACACCACGGAACCCAAGGCCTCGTGCTCCCATTCGGGTGGACCAACGGTGTTCCGACAAAACCAATCTATTGTATGACACTCTCCCAGCCACTCCGACCAACTCCCCTTTGGGCTCAGTCCTGGGTGGCCTAGATGTCACCTCGTGACATCCAACGGCCACCGTCGTGGCAAAACATAAACAGTCCCAAACAGGGACAATGGTATACCAAACAACTAACGGGCACACAAGGTTATTTCCGCCAACCGAGCCAGGGCAGCGCGCGCACATAACCTTCCCTAGTGTTCCCATACAGGCAAGTGTGGCGAGAGGCATGGCAATAGACCGCATTAAGGCCTTCCCATACAGGCAAGTGTGGCTGCACTGGTCAGGTCGACTCGATGGCACTATGACTCAGCCAACCGGTGTTCAAATTCGATTAAAGTCTGGCTTAACTTGAATGATAATGAGCTGAGTTATAATAACATGATGAAATAACAATGCACATGAACATGATATCAACATGAGCATGGATGGTAAGCATAACCATTAAAATATGAATCATAGCAACAATATTTATTCTACTGATGCACATGAGCATGTCATACCGATGATCATGAATAACACAAGTATAATAACACTTTAGATGAACATAGCATGATCACTAGCACCGGAAAATAATTACCAGAAAAGAACATGATAACAATATTAGCAAGTAAGCATGTAATCAACTAGATGAAAATACTCATGGCATAAGAACGAGCATGGATCCATAAGCATATAAAGCATTCACGAAATTATTAACATGCACAACTTATTTAAATATTCAAGTTGACAACCATGGCTACTACAAGGCCATCATACAAGTGGTTGTTGTGGCTTGCCTAGGGATGAAGGATCCACGGGGAAGAGGTGCGAGGAACTCGCGGAACGATTTGCCGGAAACGTTTCTCTCTCGGAGGGGGATAAATAAAGGCAAGGGAAACATGGTCATTTTCAGTATGTGACAACATATTGAAAATGGTACCAACAAAACAGGCTTGATGAGACGAGAACGTGGGCTTTGGAATCACCTGATTCGGAGCTACGGTCGCGGAGATATGGACCGTGGAAGACCAGGGACCAATCTGTAAAAGATTCTTCACAAACAGGCCCCTGACTGGAAAAACAGAAAGCGCAATGCTGAGAATACGTTTACTTATAGAGAAAACGTACTTTAGGCCGAAGGAGAAGAAAAATACGCTTTCTGAAGACGAAAACGTACTTTCAGGAAAGACGTTTCCACTTGCCACGTCAGTTGAGCGGGGTCAACTCCCCGTGTGGCTGACTGGTGGGGTCCGTGGGCAGGTGGGGTCCTCGGGCATGGTCGTCGTCTTCATCTCCTCGCTCGCCAGACAGGGCAGAGCAGAGGCTCGGCACCGGCGGCCGTCCTGGCGGCTCGGTCCACCCCAGGTAGAGCTCCGACCACCGAGATGACCGACGCAGAGTGGCGCACCCGACTAGAGGCAGCTGATACGTTCATTTTGCATTATGCTTTTATATTGATCTTTATTACATTATGAGCTGTTATTACACATTATGCTACAATACTTATGCATTTTCTCTCTTATTTTACAAGATTTACATGAAGAGGGAGAATGCCGGCAGATGGAATTCTGGACTGGAAAGGAGCAAATCTGAGAGACCTATTCTACACAACTCCAAAAGTCCTGAAATTTTACGGAGAATTATTTTGGAATATATAAAAAATACTGGGCGAAGAAAATTCCAGAGAGGACACATCAGGAGGCCACAAGCCTGGGGGGCGCGCCCTACCCCCTAGGCGCGCCCCTAGGGCTTGTGGGCCCCATAGCAGGTCTCCGGTGCCCATCTTCTGCTATATGGAGGGTTTTGACCTGCAAAAAAATCATAAGAAAGCTTTCGGGACGAAGCGCCACCGTCTCGAGGCAGAACCTGGGCAGATGCAATCTAGAGCTCCGGCGGGGCTATTCTGCCAAGGAAACTTCCCTCCCGGAGGGGGAAATCGAAGCCCTCGTCATCACCAATGATCCTCTCATCGAGAGGGGGTCAATCTCCATCAAAATCTTCACCAGCTCCATCTCCTCTCAAACCCTAGTTCATCCCTTGTATCCAATCTTTGTCTCAAAACCTCAGATTGGTACCTGTGGGTTGCTAGTATTGTTGATTACTCCTTGTAGTTGATGCTAGTTGGTTTATTCAGTGGAAGATCATATGTTCATATCCTTAATGACATTTAATACCCCTCTGATTATGAACATGAATATGCTTTGTGAATAGTTATGTTTGTTCCTGAGGACATGGGAGAAGTCTTGTTATAAGTAATCATGTGAATTTGGTATTCGTTCGATATTTTGATGAGATGTATGTTGTCTTTTCTCTAGTGGTGTTATGTGAACGTCGACTACATGACACTTCACCATGATTTGGGCCTAGGGGAAGGCATTGGGAAGTAATAAGTAGATGATGGCTTGCTAGAGTGACAGAAGCTTAAACCCTAGTTTATGCGTTGCTTCTTAAGGGGCTGATTTGGATCCACATGTTTCATGCTATGATTAGATTTATCTTAATTCTTCTTTCATAGTTGCGGGTGCTTGCGAGACGTGTTAATCATAAGTGGGAGGCTTGTTCAAGTAAGGACAGCACCCAAGCACCGGTCCACCCACATATCAAATTATCAAAATAACGAACGCGAATCATATGAGCATGATGAAAACTAACTTGACAGTAATTCCCATGTGTCCTCAGAGAGCAATTTGCTTTATATAAGAGTTTGTCCAGGCTTGTCCTTTGCTACAAAAAGGATTGGGCCACCTTGCTACACCTTAGTTACACTTGTTACTTGTTACCCGTTACGAATTATCTTATCACACAACTATCTGTTACCGATAATTTCAGTGCTTACAGAGAATACCTTGCTGAAAACCGCTTGTTATTTCCTTATGCTCCTCGTTGGGTTCGACACTCTTAATTATCGAAAGGACTATGATAGATCGAAAGTACTAATGTGAGCCCGAGATCACAGGGTCCCGGAATCTGTACCACTTGTGTATCTCGCGATGTGTGCTGGTGTCAGGGTGGGCCGAGATGTTTTCCAGGATTATGTTGTTTTATTAAGCCCCTTGGCCCACATGTGTGGCCGCCCACTGGTTACGCCGTCAGGTATGCCCGACGCGGATCAGGAAAACGTTCACGTTTTGAGCCGCATCGACTGAGATTCTGAGCTAACGCCGTCATATACTTTATTCAATGCATCCACCCGTTGGACCTACCAATCTTATTCACCACGGTCCTCCTCTACATAATTCCATCTATCCACCCGATTGCTCTCCCAGATCCACCAGAACTCTCCAAAGCTTCGTAGCCATGTCCGCCTCTTCCTCGTCAGTAGGCCATGACGAGATCTTGCCTCTAGTGCCCTGCAGGGACTGCAAGGACCGGGTATACACTTGGATTGCTTGCAGCGGTGTAAACGCCTGTCGTCGACCCCACTGTACTTCCGCATAAACAAGTCATGCACCACCGTCCTCTCAAGTCCTTTTTTATTAGGAATAAAGACTGTCTACTAACTATGGCTATGTGGTCAACCCTGAGAACACGAATGCATACGCCAACCGGAATAATTCTTCCCAGCACTACTCCACATACTTAATACATTGTACTACCCCACACACGGACACAGATTCACGAAGGTAATGGCGTCATTACCTTAGGTACATCCACTTCTCACATCCGGCTAACCACGCATCTCTAAATGCACCTACGCCGTTTCACTATGGAAATGTTACTCTCCTCAACCACATCATCTTCCACCCGCCCGTCTGGAGTTTGTACAGTGCCCTCCTGCACTTCTTCAGCGTCAGGATCATGGTCGCCATAACCCTCGTTCACATATGCCAGCGACGGCTGGCTGGCGTCGACTCCACTATCATCCCCTCCACACTCTGTTTCAGGATTCTTCTCTACCTGCATCGATCACAACGGATCCGTAAGGATGAATGCTTGCATGGACCAACCCATATACCATTTGTACTTACTTCTTCCGAGAAGGATGAGACGGTAGATTCTTCAGGCTCGCTTAGGTGAGATTCTGAACCTTGATTGACGGAAGACTCTGAAGCTGCACCTCCCTAGTATGCACAAAAGATCTGCTTCTCAATATCAAAGTCTACATATGTAAGCAGCAAGGACTATGTTCAGTTTGTACCTCTGACGCCGGCAAGCCACCGATCGAGCAATCTTTCCAACCGGTGAGACCTGATGCACCGAGTAGGCAACCATGTCAATCCATACGGCCAACTCCTTCACAATTGGTCTTGCTGTTACTTCAGGACAATGCACATAGACGCCTCCACTCCCCTTTTATAGATGGCCACTCATGGGATCCCGCCCATGCGATTTGAAATTTGAATACTCCAGACTAACAAACATACAGGCTTACTAAGCCAACTTACATCATTCTTTCTGCCTACCACAGCCACACAACAAGATATTATATCATTTTATCCAACCTTAGCTGCCCAGCTTTGTGGCAGTTATTTCGCCTATGGCCTTCCACGCCACAATTTTTGCACCTTGCTGGCTTCCTTGGTTGCTTTAGCACGTCACCACGATCCGGGCATGTTGTCCGCTTGTGCCCAGGCCGACGGCAAATCATACAGAATCTTGTTCTCTTGCTCAGCCCTTCGTACGGCACCTTCTCTCTGCTTGTTGTCGGCCTTCCCATTTCCTTCCGCTTCGTAGGCGGCAACAATCCACCAAGCCCATTAGCCAATTCATTTGCTGAATGCACGTCACCATTCCCGACAACAGCGTCCGTGTGCCCCCCCCCCCCCCCCACCCCCCCCCACCCCCCCACCCCCCAAAAAGAAAAATAAAAAAAGAAAAAAAAAGAAAAAAAAAAAAAAAAAAAAGAAAAAACAAAAATAAAAAACCAAGAAAAAAAAAAAAAAAACAAAAATAGAAAAAAAAAAAAACCAAGAAAACAAAGAAAAACAAAAAAAAAAAAAAAAAAGAAGAAAAAAAACAAAGAAAAACAAAAACAAAAAAAAAAAAAAAAAAAAAAAAGAGAAAAAAAAGAAAATAAAAAATAACAAAATAAAACAAAAAAAAAAAAAACAAAGAAAAAAAAAATAAAGAAAAAAAAAAAAAAAAAAAAAAAAAAACAACAAAAAAAAAAAAAAACAAAAAAAAAAAAGAAAAAAAAAAACAAAAACAAAAAAAAAAAAGAAAAAAAAAACAAAAAAAAAAAAAAAACCCCCCCCACCACCCCCCCCCCCCCCCCCCCCACCCCCCCCCCCCCCCTCTCCAGCATGAACAGCTCCAGCAAAATCTTTGTTCACGACCACACCACTTTCAGCTATCCTGTCTTCCAAACCAAGACCATCTCTTATCTCTTCAAAGGGCTTCATTTCTTTAGCACAGTCCTTGAACAATTTCATAAGGTGTTCATACGCCTAAACACTTGTGTCGCCCATCCACACTAGCTCCATCGCATGCATGTACATGTTGAAATGCCTATAACTAAATCGGTTATTCTTGTCAGCATTGTCTTTCTGGTACTGGCTAAGATGTGCAGGAAGCACATCCCGTGCGTCGTCCTGTGCGTCTCTTGTCCACCTCTTCATTGTGTGTTTCTTCGGAATTTCTGTTATGCGGATGAAGTCCAAAACCTGCAGCCACCACAGAGTTCATCAACATAGTCAGCTATCTGTTTGTAGCCTCACTAGATAGACATGCATTATATGCTTTATCGTTTTTCTAGATTACCATCTCATGCCTTCAGAACATGGCTGCAGAGTAGCCCCATGTGAGAGAACTGGCTACATTCGCAATCAAACTCTTCGCCGCCATCCACCACTGTAACCTCATACGAAATTCTGCACCATTTCTCTCTGCGAGCTGCATCCGTGTGGATTGCAACATATTTTTTCCCTTTCTGCACCACACTCGTACACGATATGTCCGAACTGTTCAAACATTGCTCTTGTGTAAATCTGTCCAGCATGCCTTTCAGTAGCCATGTTCGCTCGTAGTAGAGGTCTTCCCTGCAAAAATCAAGTTAATGTTAGCCACAATTCTGCGAAACTGTATGCCTACGCAGCAAATTACACCTCCAATATTAACTTTTTTTCTTACAATTCTTGTTCGCTTCTCCTCATAATTTCTTCAGCTTCTCTATCAAACTGAAGTAGCATGTACTTGCGCACGAACATATGCATAGGGCACCCAGGGGAGACATAGTTCTTCAACATGTGATTTGCGCTTTCGCTCCGCTGGGTGCTTGTCATTTTTGCACAGAACACTCCTTTGAAGTATGGTTTCGCCCATTTGTGACGGATCTCATATAGATTTGTCATGTAGTTATGCGTCTTCAGGCAGTACTTCTCGATGAGCATCTTCCATGCTTCCTCAAACTCATCAATTGTTAACATGTGGTTCACAACTTTGTGGAACTCTGCTTGGAAATCACTCCTCTTAGAATACAGCAGCCCCAACGACTCCTTCACCTTCTTTAAAACATGCCACTTGCACCACCTGTGTGCTGTGTTTGGCAACACATTCTCTATGGCAACTTCCATTGCGCGATTTTGGTCTGCAAATGCACAGTTTGTCTCATATCATAAGCTGAGGTTAACACCAAATTTTAGGTCGTTCACACATGTTATAGCACTATCAACAGAAGCACAAGAAGTTACCCGTTAGTATTATCCGTGGTGGAGTGCCGCCCATCATCTGACAAATTCTAAGAATACCCACTCAAATGTTTCTTGCTTCTCATCCCTGACAAGCACGCCGGCGAGTATGACGCTCTGGAAGTGGTTGTTCACTCCGACAAATAGCCCAAATGGCATATCATACAGATTAGTCTTGTAAGTCGTATCAAATGTAACCACATAACCAAAGAATGTGTACTGAAGCTTGCTGTTCCCGTTCGCCCACATAAGACTATTTATCCTCCCCTCTTTGTCAGCTTGTACTCTGTATGTGAAATGTTGATCCTTAGCACCAATCTCTTGAAACACCTTCATTATCTTTCTGACATCATCCTCTGCCTGGTCACGGCTGATGTTGCCACACAAGTTCAGCAATGCTCTCTTCGTGAACGGTACATTCCCCATTTTCCCAAAAAAGCTACCTATACACTTTTGACAGGTTCACATTGTTCTCCCGCAGCTGCTTAACCAGATCCCTGCTGTAGACGTCGATATGTTTATGTGATGGCCAGTGCAAAGTCTGACCGTATGTGCTGGACAAGGCATGATTTTGCTGCTCCCTGTGCTCTACTATGTACCACCCATTGTCCTTCGATCGCACCAATCGGATTAGGGCAGGGCATTCACACCGGCAGGCTCGAGTATTCTCCACTATTGGTTTTCCCTGCAATCATTACACACTACCAAATATCAGATATCCTACAAACAGATCTGCATATTATGTAAAGAAGTATGTGTGTACGGAGTCATACCGCGCAACCGCAGACTATCTCTTGCATTCATTTTGTCCGATTCACATTTAGCCTGCTCTTTCCATAACGAATCCCGAATGCCTTCTCCCAGGAGTACAGATTGTAGAAATCGTACGCCTCGCCTAACGTATCAAAACTGAGCCCCAATTTTGGTACAATGACATTATCCCCTGGGGATTCCGCAAACAACCTCACTGATTTTTCTAATGATGTCATCCTATCTGGGCAGGGGGCACGACCCGGCCCAGCAGCACCAATTCTGACTCTGAAAATGAAAACACACAATATTATGCCGGCGTACGCCAATGATTTGGTGCACAAATGTCAACAGAGCACAAAAATAAAAATATTCAGACAAAAATTTCCCTGAGTATACTGTTCTTAATGCCCACAACAGAGCACAGCCACAGCCTGTTGTTTCAACAAAGTTCAATACTTGCAAGCAGACATATCTTTTCAAACTATTTTACCAATTTTACTTGTGTACTCATTCTACAACAAGCGAATCAGATCGATGCTGCACAAGGCTAGGCATGTTCATAACTTAGTTCAGTGATTTCTGCTGAATATTAGTTGGGCTATAGGCCTATTTAATAATTTCAGAAAATTCCTAAGAGCCCATGCTGTCAAGGGAGTGGTGGGAAGTTTAGTCCCACATGGCCACGCCTCGTCACGACGCGCGCGCGCGCCGCGGGTTGCGGCAATGAGCCGAGCCGATGCAATGTTTTGCCGGTCAAAATTGGAGAGTCCATTACAGACACAAAATGAATATGAGACGTCATATTCATTGCGGAAATGAAAACGTCCATAATAAATACGTTTTATTGTGAAGATGGAAACGTCTGTTATTAAACGTGTTTTTATGGAGATGAAACGTCTGTCATTAAACGTGTTTTTATGGAGATGAAACGTCTGCCATTAAACGTGTTTTTATGAAGATGAAATGTCTGCCATTAAACGTGTTTTTATGGGGATGAAACGTCTATAATTAAACGTGTTTATTGCTGGACCGTTCTCCTACCCGACTGGTTATATATATGAGGCATCGCAACCCAGCCAAATAGAACACTTCACACCTCCACTGCTCCTCGGTCGTTCCGTTCACTGCTGCTGCCTTCGGTGATCCCATCCCGTCTACCGCGTACACGGCTGACGGGAGAGCAGGCCTCCGAAACCCCGCTTCTCCAGATCCTGTACAGGAGAGAGGCGATTAGGTTTTTGGGGAGCGTCTCCTACGCGACTGCTCGCTTCTTTCGACTACTTCCTCTACGTCGACTACTTCCGCGTCACCTTCGTCTTCACCATGAGCACTGACGCCGATCGCGTGGCTGCCGAGAAGGCTGCTGCTGACAAGACGATCGCCGACGAGGCCAACGCCTCCGCTGCTGCTACGGCCGACTGGCCTACTGGAGGGTATGACACATTTACCCCACTCCTGTTAATTTTCATGTGTGCAGTACTAGTGGTTTGTGTAGATATTTCTACTATCTGCCTAGTACATGAGTACATCATCAAAATTCAGTATGTCATTAGCACTGCCTATGTCATGTTCATGATTTATTATTGGATTAAATTAATCGAACAATTGCTTAATTTCTCAATAATCCAAAAACCTAATTTGTGTAGGCAATTTTCGATCCATGGTTTTGCTGCTGCACTGAAACCAGCCCCATTTACGGGGACGTACTTTAAGCGTTGGCAGACCAAAACCGTCTTATGGCTCACGGCGATGAACGTGTTCTGGGTCGCCGGTGTTACTCCCACGGGAACGATCGCTCCTGAACAGGAGAAGGCGTTCAGGGAGGCCATCGTCGTCTTTGTTGGATGTGTTCTGAGCGTGATCGGAGATAAGCTGGTTGATGCATACTTACATATGCGGGTTGCCAAGGACTTGTTGGAGGCGCTCGAATCTAAATTCGGCGCAACGGATGCTGGGAGCGAGATGTATATTATGGAGCAGTTCCATGATTACAAAATGGTCGAAAACCGTTCTGTATTGAAACAGGCTCATAAGATACAGTGCATTGCTAAGGAGCTTGAGCTTCTCAAGTGTGTGCTGCCGGGCAAATTTGTCGCGGGTTGCATTATCGCTAAGTTACCCAATTCCTGGAGGAACTTTGCCACTACTCTAAAATATCAGAGGCGTGAATTCTCAGTTGAGGATGTCATTGGCCATCTGAGTGTCGAGCAGAATTCGAGGGCAAAGGACTCGCACAGAAAAGGGACCGAAGGGACCTCTGTCGCCAATGTGGTGCAGAAGAACTTCAACACCCACAAGCCCAAGGGGAAGACTAGTGTCCAACAGAATACCGAGTTTAAGAAGAAGGGCAAGAAGACCTTCAAGAAAGATAAGAAGAAGGGTGGCTGTTTTACTTGTGGTTCAGATGAACATTGGGCTGCCAAGTGCCCAAACAAGTTCAAGAAGCCAGGACAGAACTCCAAGACTATCAACATGATTGTGAGCAACAATGAGAGTGGGCCATCTGGGTACGGTAATTTGTTTACTGTATTTTTAGTTTGTCAGTCTACCGATTGGTGGATTGACACAGGTGCAAATATTCATGTGTGTGCTGACATTTCATTGTTTTCTTCTTATTAGGCCACAGGGAACGGGTCCGTACTGATGGGGAACGGCGCGAGTGCTTCTGTTCATGGTGTTGGCACGGTCGATCTGAAGTTTACTTCGGGAAGGATCGTGCAACTGAAGAACATGCAACATGTCCCCGCCATCAAGAAGAATCTTGTTAGTGGTTCCCTTCTATGTAGAGAAGGGTTTTAAGTTGGTATTCGAGTCTAATAAAGTAGTTGTTACGAAATATGGACTGTTGGTTGGAAAAGGTTATGAATGCGGAGGTCTATTCCGTTTTTCCCTCGCTGATTTTTGTAATAAAGTCGTGAACAATATTCATTCGAGTATTAATGAAACAGAAGTTTGGCATTCACGTCTTTGTCACATTGGTTTTGGTAGTATGACGCGGTTAGCAAAATCGAATTTAATCCTGAGTTTCACTTTAGCCAAAGGTTCTAAGTGCCATTCGTGTGTGCAATCTAAGCAACCTCGCAAGCCTCACAAGGCAGCAGAGGAGAGACACTTGGCGCCACTGGAACTCATACATTCTGATCTTTGTGAGATGAATGGTGTGTTGACTAAAGGTGGAAAGAAATACTTCATGACATTGATAGATGATTCCACTAGATATTGCTATGTGTATCTATTAAATACTAAAGATGAGGCTCTACACTACTTTAAAATCTATAAGGCAGAAGTTGAGAATCAACTTGAAAAGAAAATTAAACGAGTCCGGTCAGATTGTGGTAGAGAGTACTTCTCAAAAGAGATTGATGCCTTTTGTGCGGAACACGGTATTATTCACGAGAAGACGCCTCCCTACTCACCCCAGTCAAACGGGGTTGCCGAGTGGAAAAACTGTACTCTAACTGATTTGGTTAACGCCATGTTAGATACGTCGGGTTTATCCAAGGCATGGTGGGGGGAGGCTATAATGACATCATGTCATGTCCTGAATAAAGTTCCGACAAAGGATAACGAGATCACTCCTTATGAGAAGTGGACAAAGAGAAGGACAACACTCTCGTACTTACGTACTTGGGGCTGCTTGGCAAAAGTCAATGTGCCGATCCCCAAAAAGCGTAAGCTTGGGCCAAAGACTGTGGACTGTGTTAATTTGGGCTACGCTATGAATAGCGTTGGCTATAGATTTCTAGTAGTGAAATCTGAGGTACCTGACATGAAGGTCGGTACAATTATGGAGTCTAAGGATGCTACATTCTTTGAGGATATTTTTCCCATGAGAGATATGCAAAGCACTTCTAGACAGAAATCTAAGGAAACTCCTGAGCCTGCCATTCCAATGGAATATTATGAACATACACATGATGAAAATCATGAGGAGAATAATGAGGAAACCCTTGGTAGGGGCAAGAGACAAAGGACTGTAAAGACCTTTGGTGATGATTTCCTCATATACCTCGTGGAAGATAATCCCACTTCTATTTCAGAAGCGTATGCCTCTCCAGAAGCTGACTACTGGAAGGATGCGGTCCGTAGCGAGATGGATTCCATCATGGCTAACGGGACTTGGGAGATTACTGAACGTCCTTATGGTTGCAAACCATTGGGATGTAAGTGGGTGTTCAAGAAGAAGCTTAGGCCCAACGGTACGATTGAAAAGTACAAGGCTAGGCTTGTGGCCAAGGGCTATGCCCAGAAAGAAGAAGAAGATTTCTTCGACACTTATTCACCTGTGTCCAGACTGACCACCATTCGAGTATTACTCTCATTGGCGGCCTCGCATGGTCTTCTCATCCATCAGATGGATGTTAAGACGGCTTTCCTGAACGGAGAGCTAAAGGAGGAAATCTACATGCAACAGCCTGATGGCTTTGTGATTGATGGTCAGGAAGGAAAGGTGTGCAGGTTGGTGAAATCTTTATATGGCCTGAGACAAGCGCCTAAGCAATGGCATGGCAAGTTTAATGAAACGTTGACATATGTTGGCTTTGTTGTTAATGAGGCCGACAAATGTGTATACTATCGCTATGCTGGGGGCGAAGGAGTTATACTGTGCTTGTATGTTGATGACATACTGATATTTGGAACTAGCCTCAAGTTGATTGAGGAGGTTAAGTCCTTCTTATCTCAGAACTTTGAGATGAAGGACCTTGGAGTGGCTGATGTTATCTTGAACATCAAGCTATTGAGAGATGATGAGGGTGGGATTACACTTCTGCAATCCCATTATGTTGAGAAGGTGTTGAGTCGCTTTGGATATTCGGACTGCAAACCATCTCAAACACCATATGATTCTAGTGTGCTGATTTGAAAGTCTAAAGGCACAGCTATAGATCAATTGAGATACTCTCAGATTGTTGGTTCACTCATGTATCTAGCTAGCGCAACGAGGCCTGACATCGCATTTGCTGTTAGCAAACTGAGCCAGTTTGTTTCCAAACCGGATGATGTACATTGGCAAGCTTTAGAAAGAGTTATGCGCTATTTGAAAGGTACTATGAACTATGGACTTCACTATACCGGATACCCATCGGTACTTTAAGGGTATAGTGATGCGAATTGGATCTCTGATGCTAATGAGATGAAGGCCACAATAGGGTATATGTTTACTCTTGGAGGTGGTGCTGTTTCCTGGAAGTCTTGCAGGCAAACGATCTTAACGAGATCGACAATGGAAGCAGAATTAACAGCATTAGACACATCGGGTGGCGAAGCAGAATGGCTTCGAGATCTTTTGATGGACTTGCCAGTGGTTGAGAAGCCGGTTCCGGCCATCCTTATGAACTGTGACAATCAAACAGTTATTTTCAAGGTGAAGAGTTCAAAGGACAACATGAAGTCCAACAAACACATAAGAATGAGACTAAAAGCTGTCAGAAAATTAAGAAACTCCGGAGTGATAGCGTTGGATTATATCCAAACGGCTAAGAATCTGGCAGATCCCTTTACTAAAGGGCTATCACGTGTCGTGATAGATAATGCATCGAGGGAGATGGGTATGAGACCAACATGAGTTGCCATGGTGGTAACCCAACCTATGTGATCGGAGATCCCGTGAAGTAGGACCCACTCCGTTGGAGATGCAATACTCTCGATACTGTATGGTAGGATGACTACTGTCTTAATGTGTTCCAAAGCTTATGTAAGCGAGATGCTATCCTACAGAGCAATCTTTGGAGGAACACACCTATGTGAGCCCGACTGCTGGTCACAGTCTATGAGATTGGGGTGATCTCTAGTAAGCTCATGAATAGGCCAGGAGTGTGACTTATATGCTCCACCCGAGGGGTTAGCCTTTGGCAGCCTAGTACCAGTAAGACATGTGGTGAAGCTTCTTTACGCCAAACTGACAATTCAAGGCTTAGTCTATTGTTCAGTTGTGAAGGAGTGTAGCTATTTGTTCTCGGTGGATGTTCAACCTTAACGGGTCTCCACTGAAAATACTGGTATATCAAAACAGATTTTGGAACAGAGGACAACCCCATGGGCCTTGGGGATCTGGTGGGGGATTGCTGAATATTAGTTGGGCTATAGGCCCATTTAATAATTTCAGAAAATCCCTAAGAGCCCATGATGTCAAGGGAGTGGTGGGAAGTTTAGTCCCACATGGCCACGCCTCGTTACGACACGCGCGCGCGCGCCTCGGGTTGCGGGAATGAGCCAAGCCGATGCAATGTTTTGCCGGTCAAAATTGAAGAGTCCATTACAGACACAAAATGAATATGAGACGTCATATTCATTATGGAAATGAAAACGTCCATAATAAATACGTTTTATTGTGAAGATGGAAACGTCTGTCATTAAACGTGTTTTTATGGAGATGAAACGTCTGCCATTAAACGTGTTTTTATGGAGATGAAATGTCTGCCATTAAACGTGTTTTTATGGAGATGAAACGTCTATAATTAAACGTGTTTATTGCTGGACCGTTCTCCTACCCGACTGATTATATGTATGAGGCATCGCAGCCCAGCCAAATAGAACACTTCACACCTCCACTGCTCCTCGGTCGTTCCCTTCACTGCTGCTGCCTTCGGTGATCCCATCCCATCTACCGCGTACACGGCTAACGGGAGAGCAGGCCTCCGAAACCCTGCTTCTCTAGATCCCGGGAGAGAGGCGATTAGGTTTTTGGGGAGCGTCTCCTACGCGACTGCTCGCTTCTTTCGACTACTTCCTCTACGTTGACTACTTCCGCGTCACCTTCGTCTTCGCCATGAGCACTGACGCCGATCGCGTGGCTGCCGAGAAGGCTGCTGCTGAAAAGACGATCGCCGACGAGGCCAACGCCTCCGCTGCTGCTACGGCCGACTGGCCTACTGAAGGGTATGACACATTTACCCCACTCCTGTTAATTTTCATGTGTGCAGTACTAGTGGTTTGCGTAGATATTTCTACTATCTGCCTAGTACGTGCGTACATCATCAAAATTCAGTATGTCATTAGCACTGCCTATGTCATGTTCATGATTTATTATTGGATTAAATTAATCGAACAATTGCTTAATTTCTCAACAATTTCGACGCTCATACCTTCGTGTCCACCCAGGCGTCTTCGGATCAATCCATTCCTCACCCCACTTGGTTCCGCTCCACCTTTCGGCCCTACTCCCCCTAAAAATCGCCATCCCCACCCGCCATATTCCTCCTCCTCACTTCTCCTAATCTCACGAACATAACAACACTCTGTCCCCCATTTTCCCTTTCCTAGCTACCGTTCCACTCTTTCTCGGGTCTCCCCCCCACATCTCCGCTAGCGCTTTTTTTCCGGACGCCAACCCACCCGCGTCGCCTCTATTAACCTCTACATGCTCGATGGAGTTTTCTGAAACTTGTTGCTTCTCTCCACTTCCTGCAGATCTGCGCCCCCCCCCCCCCCCCAACACACACACACACACACATTGAACCATGAACGGCGCCAATTCCTGCCTGGGCGGCGACCAAACAGGGTGATGCGCCGGTTTCATTGGCAATTCACTGTCTGTTACCTCTTCAATCAAAGTTCTACTGCAAACAAAAACGAGTGTTGTCGATTTAGATCTCCCAGCTTTATCAACAACAAGGACGCACAGAGTAAAACCGAGATTTCCGCACCTGTTGCACGGCTGCATCAAGAACTCCATGGCCATCGGCAGAGAGATTCAGGAACCCTAGAATAGCCGCCACTGCCTCCGCCTAGTAACCAAGATAGAAGACGACCGACAAGCGCGTGCGGACAGAGCAAGCTATATCCACCTACCCGCGTTCTTCATTTACTCTGCCCTATTGACGACGTTAGCCCACACTGATCCACGGATCAGGAATTGGCCTCCGTGTCGAGCCATGGCTCTGACGGCAATCCGCCACGGCCTTGAATGTAAATCATGTTCTGGCCCACCGTCCGGGAGGATTACTCCTTCAATTTATCTTCGCCACGTCCTCAGATGGGCTCGTGCCAGAGTCACATGCGACTGTTCATGCGAATCGCTACACCATACCGAGGGGGACAGATACCAAGAGCTTGTGCGCTCGGGATCAATTCCTCCGCGTCCTATGATAGATACCCTATACTTGTGGGTCATCAAGACTCTTTTCTGGCGCCATTGCTGGGGAGTGAAGCGCCTTCGGTATGTGGAATTTTGTAAGGAAACATTTATATAGTGTGCTGAAATTCACTTGTCACTATGGAAAATAATCCTTTGAGGGGCTTGTTTGGGGTATCTTCACCCCAACTGGTAGAGCAAGAAGTTGCTCCTCAACCTACTGAACCTACTGAAAATATTTATTATGAAATTCCTTCGGGTATGATAGAGAAACTGCTAGCTAATCCTTATGCAGAAGATGGAACATTACATCCTGATATGCATCTATTCTATGTGGATGACGTTTGTGGATTATTTAAGCTTGCAGGTTCGCCCGAGGATGAAGTCAAGAAGAAGGTCTTCCCTTTATCTTTGAAGGAGAAGGCATTGACATGGTATAGGCTATGCGATGATATTGGGACTTGGATCTACAACCGATTGAAATTTGAATTTCATCAGAAGTTTTATCCTATGCATCTAGTTCATTGTGATCGGAATTATATTTATAATTTTTGGCCTCGTGAAGGAGAAATTATCGCTCAAGCTTGGGGGAGGCTTAAGTCAATGTTATATTCATGCCCGAATCATGAGCTCTCAAGAGAAATTATTATTCAGAATTTGTATGCTCGGCTTTCTCGTAATGATCAATCCATGCTCGATACTTCTTGTACTGGTTCTTTTATGAAGAAGACTATTGAATTCAAATGGGATTTATTGGAAAGGATTAAACGCAACTCTGAAGATTGGGAACTCGATGAAGGTAAGGAGTCAGGTATAAACCTTAAGTTTGATTGTGTTAAATCTTTTATGGATACCGATGCTTTTCGTGAATTTAGCACTAAATATGGACTTGACTCTGAGATAGTAGCTTCTTTCTGTGAATCATTTGCTACTCATGTTGATCTCCCTAAGGAGACGTGGTTTAAATATCATCCTCCCATTAAAGTGAAAGTAGGAGAACCTATTAAAGTTGAAGAAGAAACTATTACTTATAATGTTGATCCTGTTATTCCTACTGCTTATATTGAGAAACACCTTTCCCTACTAGGATAAAGGATCATGCTAAAGCTTCAACTATGGTTCGTAAGAGTCATACTAGAACACCTACACCCCTTGAGCAAATTAAAGTTGAACCTAGTATTGCTATGATTAAAGATCTCTTGGTCGATAATATTGATGGGCATGTTATTTATTTCTATGATGAAGCTGCTAGAATTGCTAGACCCGATACTAAAGATAAACATAGACCTATTATTGGCACGCCTGTTGTTTCTGTTAAAATAGGAGATCATTTTTACCATGGATTATGTGATTTGGGTGCTAGTGTGAGTGTAATTCCCTTTACTTTATATCAACGTTATTGGCACAAATGATGAATGATATTGCATCGACTGATATTGAAGATATAGACGTTACCATTAAGCTTGCCAATAGAGATACTATCTCACCAATTGGGATTGTTAGAGATGTTGAAGTCTTGTGTGGGAAAATAAAATACCCTACCGATTTT
Source organism: Thinopyrum elongatum (assembly GCA_011799875.1). Classification (NCBI taxonomy): domain Eukaryota; kingdom Viridiplantae; phylum Streptophyta; class Magnoliopsida; order Poales; family Poaceae; genus Thinopyrum; species Thinopyrum elongatum. The sequence continues at coordinate 631,257,827 of CM022303.1, forward strand.
CTTGTTCTTGGTTCCCCACAAGATGATTTTTGCCCCATTATATTTGGTAGACTTTCTTGAACACCGTCAATTCTAAGATAGATTGTGAGAAAGAAACTGTTAATGTAAGTTTTGAGGATGTGTCCGATGAGTTTAATTTCTCTAAATTTCATAGACACCCCCATGAAAAAGAATTGGCTAGCAAAGATGAAATTATTGGTCGTGCTTCTATTGCTGTGCCTCCTACTGATCCTTTAGAACAATATTTGCTAGACCATGAAAATGATATGTTTATGAATGAAAGAAGGGAATTAGATGAGATTTTCTTTAAACAGATGCCTGTCTTAAAACACAATCTGCCTGTTGAGACTCTTGGAGATCCCCTACCACCCAAGAGTGATCCTGTTTTCGATCTTAAGCAATTGCCTGATACTTTGAAATATGCTTATCTTGATGAAAAGAAGATATATCCTGTTATTATTAGTGCTAACCTTTCAGAGCATGAAGAAAAGAAATTATTGAAAACTCTGAAAAAGCACCGTGCTGCTATTAGATATACTCTTGATGATCTTAAGGGCATTAGTCCCACTCCATGTCAGCATAAAATTAATATGGAGCCTGATGCCAAACCAGTTGTTGATCATCAACGGCGGTTAAATCCTAAGATGAAGGAAGTGGTAAGGAATGAAATATTAAAACTTCTGGAAGCAAGTATAATTTATCCTATTGGTGATAGTAGATGGGTAAGCCCTGTTCATTGTGTCCCTAAGAAGGGAGGTATTACTGTTGTTCCTAATGATAAGAATGAATTGATTCCACAAAGAATTGTCACATGTTATAGAATGGTAATTGATTTTAGAAAATTAAACAAAGCTACTAGGAAAGATCATTACCCTCTACCTTTTATTGATCAAATGCTAGAAAGACTCTCAAAACATACACACTTTTGCTTTCTATATGGTTATTCTGGTTTTTCTCAAATACCTGTGTCACAAGAGGATCAAGAAAAAACTACTTTTACTTGCCCTTTTGGTACCTTTGCTTATAGACGTATGCCTTTTGGTTTATGCAATGCACCTGCTACCTTTCAAAGATGTATGACTGCTATATTCTCTGACTTTTGTGAAAAGATTGTTGAGGTTTTCATGGATGATTTCTCCGTTTACGGAACCTCTTTTGATGATTTCTTAAGCAACCTTGATCGAGTTTTGCAGAGATGTGAAGAAACTAATCTTGTCTTGAATTGGGAGAAGTGCCAATTTATGGTTAATGAAGGAATTGTCTTGGGGCATAAAATTTCTGAAAGAGGTATTGAAGTTGATAAAGCTAAAGTTGATGCTATTGAAAAAATGACGTGTCCTAAAGATATCAAAGGTATAAGAAGTTTGCTTGGTCACACTGGTTTCTATAGGAGGTTTATCAAAGACTTCTCTAAAATTTCTAGGGCTATCACTAATCTCTTGCAAAAAGATGTTACATTTGTTTTTGATGATGATTGTGTAGAAGCATTTGAAATACTTAAGAAAGCCTTAATTTCTGCACCTATTGTTCAACCACCTGATTGGAACCTACCCTTTGAAATTATGTGTGATGCTAGTGATTATGCTATTGGTGCTGTCCTATGACAAAGAGTTGATAAGAAATTGAATGTCATCCATTATGCCAGTAAAACTCTAGACAGTGCTCAAAGAAATTATGCTACTACTGAAAAAGAATTTTTAGCAGTTGTGTTTGCTTGTCATAAGTTTAGAACTTATATTGTTGATTCCAAAATAACTGTTCACACCGATCATGCTGCTATTAAATATCTTATGGAAAAAAAGATGCTAAACCTAGACTTATTAGATGGGTTCTCTTGCTACAAGAATTTGATCTGCATATTATTGATAGAAAGGGTGCTGAGAACCCCATAGCAGACAACTTGTCTAGGTTAGAAAATATTCTAGATGACCGACTACCTATTGATGATAGGTTTCCTAATGAACAATTAGCTGTCATAAATGCTTCTCATAATGCTCCATGGTATGCTGATTATGCTAATTACATTGTTGCTAAATTTATACCACCTAGTTTCACATACCAGCAAAAGAAAAAGTTTTTCTATGATTTAAGACATTACTTTTGGGATGACCCACACCTTTATAAAGGAGTACATGGTGTTATTAGACGTTGTGTAGCTGAGCATGAACATGAACAAATCTTACACAAGTGTCACTCCGAGGCTTATGGAGGACACCATGCTGGAGATAGAACTGCACACAAGGTATTACAATCTGGTTTTTATTGGCCTACTCTTTTCAAAGATGCTCGTAAGTATGTCTTGTCTTGTGATGAATGTCAAAGAATTGGTAATATTAGTAGACGTCAGGAAATTCCTATGAATTATTCACTTGTTATTGAACCATTCGATGTTTGGGGCTTTGATTATATGGAACCTTTTCCTTCCTCTAATGGGTATACACATATTTTAGTTGCTGTTGATTATGTTACTAAGTGGGTAGAAGCTATTCCAACTAGTAGTGTTGATCATAACACTTCTATTAAAATGCTTAAAGAAGTTATTTTCCCGTGGTTTGGAGTCCCTAGATATTTAATGACTGATGGTGGTTCACACTTTATTCATGGTGCTTTCCGTAAATTGCTTGCTAAATATGATGTCAACCATAGAATTGGATCTCCTTATCATCCTCAGTCTAGTGGTCAAGTAGAATTGAGCACTAGAGAAATTAAATTGATCCTGCAAAAGACTGTCAATAGATCTAGAAAGAATTGGCCTAAGAAGCTTGATGATGCATTATGGGCTTATAGAACTGCTTATAAAAATCCTATGGGTATGTCTCCGTATAAAATGGTTTATGGAAAAGCATGTCACTTACCTCTTGAACTAGAACATAAAGCTTATTGGGCAATTAAAGAGCTCAACTATGATTTCAAACTTGCCGGAGAGAAGAGGTTATTTGACATTAGCTCACTTGATGAATGGAGAACCCAAGCCTATGAAAATGCCAAGTTGTTTAAAAAAAGTTAAAAGATGGCATGACAAAAGGATACAAAAGCGTGAATTCAATGTACGTGACCATGTCTTGCTATACAACTCTCGTTTAAGATTTTTTGCAGGAAAGCTTCTCTCTAAATGGGAAGGTCCTTACATTATCGAGGAGGTTTATCGCTCCGGTGCCATCAAGATCAACAACGCCGAAGGCACTAACCCGAAAGTGGTAAACAGTCAAAGAATCAAACATTATATCTCAGGTACTCCCATAAATGTTGAAACCAATATTATTAATACCATAACACCGGAGCAGTACATAAGGGAGAGCTACCAGAATGTTTCAGACCCCGAAAAGGAATAGGTATGAGGTACGGTAAGTAAATCGACTCCAAAACTTTTCCAATGGCAGTTTTACTCCGTTTTGGAATTTTTTAAAAAATAGGAAAATAAAAAGTAGTCCAAAAAGTGCACGAGGAGGCGACAAGCCCTGGGAGCACGCCCTAACCCCCTGGGCGTGCCTCCTTGGCTTGTGGCCACCTCGTGTGCCCTCCGGACTCCGTTTTCTTGTAGTACACTTCTTTTGGCCGGTAAAAATTCATTATATAATCTTCCGAAGGTTTTGACAACCGTATCACGGCAAAATCCCTTGTTTTCGTTATGAGCTGTTCTCTGACAGATCTGAAAGCATGGCGTCCCAAGATTCGGAGGGAGAGAGCTATGTAGCTGATTATATTGCAGACCCCAAGGTTTACGGGGATGTGGAGCATTATTGTTGGACCTCAGAGGAAGAAGAAGACTACGACCCGAAGAGAAAAGAGGAGACAAGTTCCGATGAAGAGTCTTGATAACCCACAAGTATAGGGGATCGTTTGTAGCCTTCTTCGATAAATAAGAGTGTCGAACCCAACGAGGAGCTAAAGGTAGAACAAATATTCCCTCAAGTTCTATCGACCACCGATACAACTCTACGCACGCTTGACGTTTGCTTTACCTAAAGCAAGTATGAAACTATTTTGCAAGAATAAAACTACGAGTACTTTGCGAGAATAAAACTATGAATAAATTGGAAGGTAATAAAAGTAGATAGCTTTTGTCAACAAGAAAGTCATTTGTCCATAGGCAATCGATAACTAGACCGATAATCATTCATGCAATTTTATATGAGGGAGAGGCATGAGCTAACATACTTTCTCTACTTGGATCATATGCACTTATGATTGGACCCCTAGCAAGCATCCGCAACTACTAAAGATCATTAAGGTCGTGAAACCCAACCATAGCATTAAGTATCAAGTCCTCTTTACTCCCATACGCCATAACCCACTTATCCGCGTTTTGGCTGCTGTCACCCCCGCAACACCGATAATAAGCAAACCATGAACATATTGCAACACCCTAAACGGGGGCCCATCTGTTTGCGCGACACGGAGGGCACCGTAGGACAGCACCATAAATAAAATATACAATCATACCAACCAAGATCACGATTAACTAATAATACAAAATGGATCTACTCAAACATCATAGGATAACCATAGATCATTGGGAAATAATATATGGAGTTGAGCACCATGTTTAAGTAGAGATTACAACGGGGAGAAGGGGTGTTACACCATTGCATAGAGGGGGAGAGAGTTGGTGTTGATGGTAGCAAGATTGATGACGTAGATCGCCGTCATGATCCTTGCCCCGGCGGCACTCCGGCGCCACCGGGAGAGAGGGGGAGAGAACCCCCCTCCTCCTTCTTCTTCCTTGGCCTCCCCCCTAGATGGGAGGAGATTTCCCCCTCTGGTCCATGGCCTCCATGGCGACGGAGGGGCGGGAGCCCCTCCGAGATTGGATCTCCCTCTCTGTTCTCTTCTGTTTCGCGTTCTCCCGATCTTGCCCTTCACGGTTTCTTTAATTCCCGGAGGTCCGTAACTCAGATTGCGCTGAAATTTTGACACGATTTTTTCCATCAATTACCTTTCTTGTGCCCGAAGAAGGGCACTAACCGACTTACGGGGAGGGCACAAGACACATGGGCATGCCAGGGGGTGCCCGACGCGCCCTGGTGGGTTGTTGAGGCCGTGGGCCTCCATTAGCATTGATTCCACCTCCCAAAAATCATAAATATTGCAAAATAATTCTCTGTAAATTTTTATCGTGTTCGGACTTTGTTTGATATGGATATTCTATGAAATAAAAAACATGCAACAAACATGAACTGGCACTGGGCACTGGATCAATAGGTTAGTCCAATAAATCATATAAAATGTTGCCAAAAATATGTGAAAGTTGTATAATATTGGCATGAAACAGTCAAAAATTATAGATACGACGAAGACATATCAGCATCCCCAAGCTTAATTCCTGCTCGTCCTCGAGTAGGTAAATGATAAAAAAGATAATTTTTGATGTGGAATGCTACCTAGCATAATCTTGATCATATGTCTAATCATGGCAAGAATATTAAGACATAAGTGATTCAAAGCAATAGTCTATAATTTGACATAAAGACATCAATACTCAGGCATCCCAACAAACAATCATGTCTTTCAAAATATCAACGCTAAAGAAAGCTATCCCTACAAAATCATATAATCTTGTCATGCTTTGTCTTCTTAACACAAAGTTTTTATCATGCACAACCCCGTTGACAAGCCGAGCAATTGGTTCATACTTTTTAACGCGCTTCAGCTTTTTCAACCCTCACGCAATACATGAGTGCAAGCCATGGATATAGCACTATGGATGGAATAGAGTATGATGATAGGTGTAAATATAGAGAAGACAAAAAAGTAAGAAAATATCACATCGATGCGGCTAACCAACGGGCCATGGAGATGCCCATCAATTGATATCAATGCGAGGAGTAGGGATTGCCATGCAACGGATGCACTAAGAGCTATAAGTGTATGAAAGCTCAATATGAAAACTAAGTGGGTGTGCATCCAACTTGCTTGCTCATGAAGACCTCGGGCATTTGAGGAAGCCCATCATCGGACTATTCAAGCCAAGTTCTATAATGAAAAATTCCCACTAGTATATGATAAAATTTTACAAGGTTCAGTGGAGTAATCACACCGAGGAAGAAGCAACCTGGGAAAGAGAGGATCACCTGAGGACTGAATATCCGTACCTGTTTGGGGGACAGCTAAAATCTTGGGGGCGAGATTTTTCCTAAGGGGGGTAGGTGTTGTAACACCCCAAAAATATTTCTTTTGGATTTTCAAAATCTATTCCTTAAAATAAAATACTTTGAATTATTTTTGGCCTTATTCTCTTTCTAGTTCTTCTGCTCTGAAAATTATTTTAATCTTTAATTGGGTTTCAAAAAATTTGAATGGTTCTGTTCTGGGTGACATATTTATTGGGTAATTATTTTTGAGGGATCAAAAATATTTTTCTTTTAGAAAAGTTTTGAAGAATTAAAATTACTTCAAGAATATGGCCTTTCCTTTTCTCTCTAGCACTTCCAAAAATCCATTCGATAATTTTCTAGCAATCCTCAATTATCCCACAAGTCTTTCACACCTTCCAGGACAGTGTCCAACTCTCTCCCACCCCACAAAAATATTTTTCATATTTCAAATAAATTCCAAAGTAGGAATTTACAATATTCATGGTTTCTTTGAATTACAAAGGAACCACATTTTCTACAAGACTTCTACCACCACCAAAATTATCCTAGCAATTAGATGGTACCCACAACCCATTTCTCCAAAAATATTGGGTTCCACAGTTCAAAAATTTCAAATGCCATTCAATTCAAATTTGGACAAGATTCAATATTTCTGATCCAAACCTATTTTTAAATGCTCCAAAAATTCTGAAACTTTGCCACACTCATTTTTGAGCATCAACACCTTACCACAAAAATTCACACAAACTCCTAAAATGCCTAGACCCCTCTGTCATTCCATCAAACACCTAACATGCTTACTGTTCATCTCTGATGAAATTCAGTTAACTGAATTTGGTCAGCGGCAGAGGCGATCGATGCCGTGCCACTCACTCCACCATCTTTCCTACTCCACACCACCTCTCGCCTTAACTGAGCTCGCCGGGACCCTCCTCGTCAGCGCCTCACTACCGATAGCACAGGAGGAGGCCGGTACACCTGCCTCCGTCCTCGCTGGCGGCAAGCCGAGCAGATCAGCTCGATCACCGGCCACCATCACTGCCCCTCAACGCTCTCCTACCTACCTCCCCTCCACGCGTCCGTCCCTCCGCAGTATCGCCTCGCCGCCCAACTCTCTGGACCCCTCTTGGCATTCGCCGGAATTGGTCATCACCGCCGCACCCGTACGGGAGCTCCGCTCCGGGATAAGCTCGAGGAACTCGAGCTCGTCCACGCCGATCCTTCCGGAGCTCTCCATCGTCCTCATCAACTCCGCACCGCCCTTTACCATCGGCCAAACCAACCTCGGCGGCCGGAGTTACTCCGGCGTCATCCACTCCGCCTCGGCCACCCTTGGATCACCTATAAAAGGCCCTCCCGAGCTCCGTTCTCCTCACCCATCGCCAACACCATGTCCCAATCGCCCCCTATTCCACTCCCCTGACCCCGAGAAGGTCTTCTTCCTCCTCTCCGATCACCGCCCCGCCGCCACTATCCCCAATCCATTCATCGTTGTTACTCCACCACCACCTCCAAAACTTTGCCAGTAACCCTCTTATCCACCAAGAGATCGATCCCGCGCTCCAAGTCCGCTCCTCGAGCTCTCTCCGGCGAGTCCCAACTCCACCCAAACCACCGTCCGCCGCAGTCGACCTCGCCAGCGTTCTGTCGCTCTCCAGCGACCACCACCGCCAACCCCCGACGCGGTACTTCACCCCGAGTATGACTGCACCATCGCGGCCCCCTGCTGCACCGGCGATCGTCGCCGGCGAGCGTCGCCATCTCTCTGTCTCGCGTGCGAGCGCGTTTGAATTTAAACCTGATGGGTGGACCCCACCCGTCAGCATTTTACTCTTTTTCATTTAAAACAGAAGGCGTATTTTGCTATTTACGCTTTCCATGCTGAAAAGCGTATTCGTGCCCGAAGCGTTTTCTTTATAAGCGCACAGGGACTAGATTTTTGCAGAAAAACCCTTGAGTTTAAAAGTTTAACTTTTAAACCACAACTTTGCTTGAGTTGATTCTTTTTTTGAAATTCTTATTTTTCTGTCTAGTTTTTTGTAGTATTTATTTAAAAATGTTTTGAGATAACTTTTTGTACTGTTGCCAAAAAAATTATTTTGAGTTCGAATTCGAATTTTTCGGAAAAAGAAGAGGGGGACTTTGCCGGGAATTTCGAAGGGTTTTCTCCTGACTACCTTGGACAAGGCAAGCATTATTGAACTTGGGATATTGTGATTGCATTTCCATTTGCATGTTTGCATTGGTTGGAGTTGCACCACATATATCACAAGTGCATGCATGTTTGGTCATATCAGTTCTTGCTCATAGCTTGCACTTCACTCAAGCAAGAAATCTTTCTGACATGGTAATACTGTGAGAATTCAGGAGCGTGTCTCCTGCCTTGGATGTGCCGGTGGGCACGGGCCATTTTTGACACGGTGGTGTCATGTGGCGTATGTGGAACATATCGGTGATAATAAGTAACACCTCCTGAGTCGGCCTAGATCGAGTCTTGTTCCGTTACGCCTAGCTGGATATCGTGCTGCCATGGGTCCTTCCGCAAGGAAGGTAAGGCTTAGTAAGTTGTTAACCCCTGTCCGGGTACACACCACATAGAGGGCCACGATGAGGGTTTCCATAGCCATGGACTAAATCCTGTCATCGGGTCAGCGGGCATGGGTGTTACTGGTCATAGCCGAGTGGGGGTCCCCCCTTGGAATCCGCACGTATTAATAGTGATCCCATGCTACTTGAGATAGTTGTCTCCCCGACTTAGAGTTTTTCTGAAATGATGCTTTGGGTGATTCCTGGCATCCGGAAGGTTAATCTGGTGTGTGCTGGTCAGGTGTGTTTTCAACCCAAAGACCGTAATGGGAATTAGTCAGTGTCATGGTGCTGACTAAAGAAATCCTTTACTTGTGGGGAAAGAGTACACCCTCCGCAGAGTTTAAACCTATTCGAATAGCCGTGTCCACGGTCAAGGGCGTAGCTGGGTGGGTCAAGTGCCGGTCCCGGTGTCGGTCTCCGGAGGAAAATAATTATAATATGCCTGAAATATTTTGCAGGACAATTATTGACACCCTCATGCTACCATGAATATTTTGCTATGCATATTAATATTATTGTGGTTATGCATATTACTATGGACTAACCCATTTCTCTTATTTTATATTTCCTGAGTGTCTCAGGGGCTGGCTAGACTACACCGGGCATTCGGTTTTATTTTCAAGACCTCTTCGTGGCGTCCCTCGAGTTCACAGGTGATTTATCACGCCACTACTCTTGTGGATACCCGATTGGCATTTCTTTTCAAGACCTCTTCGTGGCGTCCCTCGAGTTCACAGGCGGTCTATCACGCCACTACTCTTGTGGATACCCGATTGGCATTTCTCTTCAAGTCCGACCGTGGTGTCACTTTTGACACCCGACTGGCATTTCTTTTCAAGACCTTTCGTGGCGTCGCTTGAGTTTTCGGGCAGTCGCCTGACTCTCTTTTAGACACCCGATTGGCATTTCTCTTATTTTTCTGAATGTCACTTGGGTTGGCCAGACTACCCGTGGCATTCACTTGCTTTTATTTTTAATAAGATTGATTATGACTAACATGCTTTATTTACTTCCGTATCATTTTGTTATTGTCATGTCATGACCAAGATTTTAGTCAGCATGGGCATTTTAGCATAATCCAACATGAGCATATGCATTCATTATATCTTTTGTTCATTATGTTTGCGAGTACATTCCAACGTACTCACTGTCTTGTCCCTGGCTATTTACTTGGCCATACTTGGAGGAGGACGAGCTTGTGGAGGAAGATTGCGCTAGCGAGCCCGACGCTTAGAGGAGTCCCAATCAGTCAACCTGTGAGATAGGAGTCTACCACATGTATCATCCGTTGAGCTTCCGCTTCACAAATAAAATAGCCAAGCCTCACACTGACGCTTGGCTCTATTTTATTGTACCAGTATTGTATCACCACCACACCACTGTCATATTCCGCCACTGCCATATATTGGCGAGTTTGTAATAATTTTGTTGAGCCCTCAGACTCAACCCTGTGTAATATTATACTGTACTGGTTATCTGTATCAAGGAAGTACACCAGTTGTGTTGATCTTGGGGTTGGTGTGACATGGGGCTTTTCTGTGATTTATTCCAGAAAGGGGCTCGACAGACCTTGGTACCAGAGCCAGGCTGACTGTAGGAAGCCCTAGGCACGATCGCTAGCACTCGAGTTAGTACTAACATTTTTAGCATGCATTTCATGCATTGTAGCAAATTTTCCTTGGTCATCACATACTTATGGTATGACTGTTTGGATTTTTGTCTACTATTGTAGATGTCTGGCGGCAACTGTCCATCCCAGATTTTTACCAACGAGCCTACGAGATTTTCCTGTCATCTTATCGTCATCGCTAGAGATGCGATGAGATCTCCGAGCCATCCAGAGTACACCGTTTTTCCTGACAGGATCACAGACACTCTGACTATGTACCAGGCTTCGGTATATATTCGGGGTGGAAGTACCTTGTCTTTCCACAACTATCATTTTATGGGAAGAGTCATGCCCTCTGAGAGGCATGCTGTCCAGATGGCTGCCCGTGAGGCTATTGCTCGTCTCAGGGACATCCTGCCTGTCATGCAGACCCGTCCCTATCACTACCTTCCGTGCCATGTTCCTTACACTAGCCACTACGCATTTTCCTGCACCACAAGAGAAAGAGATGAGGCGATCAAGCCCCTTGTTCAGTATATCATGGCACTAGAGTCAGTCTTCACCGCACTGGTGGATGACCATCTTGCTGCACGAATGGACTTGGCTCATGCGAGGATCCCTCACAGGAGTGAGTTCCGTTCACCTTCACCACGTGCCCCTCGTATTCTGACTCCACCACACTATTCCCCTACTCAGCCCGTGGTTCAGCGCTCATCCCCGAGCGATGAGGCTAGTCGCTTGGTTGCTCCTGTTCCAATCAGAGCTCCACCACCGACATGCACAGTGCCACCTCAGGCAGGCGTAGCATCAACCTCTGCCGGACTGGAGACCATTCCTAAGGAGGAGGAGGTTGAGTCTCCAGGACCTCAGCTGGAACTCACCCTCAGTGGAGCTTACAGCGTCTCGGACACCCCGTGAGGACAGATCGAGCGTCAGCACCGCAGTAGTCTTTTTATGATGACGTGGTTGTAAGATATTTATTTTCTGTTTCTTCTTCCTTTTGTAAGATGGCGAGTAATAGACTCAGACCACAGCATGCTAAGAGGACGAAGTAGTACGCTAGTTGAATAAGTGGTCGTGTAGTATACAGTTTCTGCGAGCATCTTGTATAATTAAGCCATGCTTGTATAATTAAATCCTGCATGTATGATATAACCTGTTGTATTTACGTCCTGGGGGGAGATTTATTTTCAGTCTCTTAAAAATTTTATTTGCTGCCTTTATAATTTCTTTTCTCATCGGTGTTACACAAATACCCCCAGAAAGAAAATGCATCGCCCCTGGACCCGTTCCATGCCAAATCCGCCAGAGAACAACCATGGACAAATGGGAAATAATTTTACACAAGGACAGACTAGTCAACAGAGTAGCGACTCAGCATTTTCACAAGTATGCCATCTATACGAGCAAAGCCAGCAACAGCACCAAGAGATGATGCGGCATTTAATCAATATGGGAAATCACCAAGGACAAAATCAGCACAGGTCAAAATTATCTAAGTTCCAGAAGACCAATCCTACTGTGTTTTCTCACACCGACAAACCATTGGAGGCAGATGATTGGCTACGTGATATTGAAAGGAAGTTGGTTATTGCCCAGTGTACGGACCAGGAAAAAGTGCTATATGCTCCACACTATTTTTCTGGTACAGCAGCATCATGGTCGGAAAACTTATGCCACACTCACCCCAACGGAGCCAATATGACATGGGGGCAGTTCAAGGAAAACTTTCGGGGAGCACATATCCCCAACAGTATTATGAAATTAAAGAAAAGGGAGTTTGAGGATCTCAAGCAGCGAGGCACCACGGTGATGCAGTACCTGGATCAGTTTACTCAACTAGCCCGGTACGCCAATGACGAATACATGACAGAAGACAAAAATATGGAAAAATTCCTCGATGGACTTATTCCATCTTTAAAGTGCCAACTGGTAGTCCACACCTTTCCTGATTTCAAGACACTGGTGGACAAGGCAATTATACTGGAGAACGAGCACCGCAACATGAACGAAATACGCAAGCACCATATGAACCAGTCATCTCAGGTTCGCAACAACAGGTCCAAGAATGAATTTCAGAGGCCTACAACACCCCGACCAGCAACTCCGCTACCCCGACCAGCAGCTATAGCACCAAAACAGAACCGCAGTGCTTTTAAGAACAGGACCAAAGATACAACATTCTATCCGGGCATCACCTGTTATGCCTGCGGAGGAGAAGGGCATTACTCCAGGCAATGCCCAAAGCAAGGAAAATACTCCCAAGCCCAACAACAATGGCCATGGTACAAACACAGCTCCAAAACGCAACAACTTCAACCCCAATAACAACCAAAGGAAGGGACAGGTCAACCACGTGACCTTTGAGGAGGCATAAAATGCACCAGATATTATGTTTGGTACGTTTCCTATCAACTCAATTAATGCTACAGTCTTATTTGATTCCGGAGCTTCCAATTCGTGCATCTCAAAAGATTTGCATCGAAGAATCAGTTTTCTTTTTCGCCTTTGCAAAACTCCATGGTTATTCAGACCTCGGGATCGAAGCAAAGCACACAATGGTACTGCAAGGATGTGAATATTGAGATCAAAGGAATGGAATTTTTAGCCAACCTTATTGTACTGGAAGCAGTCGATCTGGACGTTATTCTAGGAATGGATTGGTTAACCAAAAATAAAGGTTTCATAGACTGCTACAACCGCACAGTGACTCTTACAAGCTGCCAAGGGAAAACAATAAAATTTGGCACAAGGAGGATTTCCGCATCACAAGGAAATATAAATCAAGTGGATGTGGCAGAATTAAGTAAGGTTCATGTAGTCTGTGAGTACCCCGATGTATTTCCTGAGGAGCTACCAAGAATGCCCCCGGACCATGAAATTGAATTTGTTATTGAATTGGCACCTGGAATGACACCCATTTATAAGAAGCCGTACCGAATGGCTCCAACGGAATTGGCTGAGTTAAAGAAACAGATTAAGGAACTAATGGAAAAAGGTTATGTTCGACCCAGCTCATCACCATGGGGATCGCCAGTTTTATTTGCTAAGAAAAAGGATGGTACCCTAAGGCTATGTATTGATTACAGGGCACTCATTATGGTCACCATAAAAAATAAATACCCGCTGCCCAGGATAAATGACTTGTTCGAACAGCTGGCAGAAGCCAAGGTTTTCTCAAAAATAGATTCGAGGTCAGGCTACCATCAATTAAAAATCTGATCGTCAGATATACCCAAGACTGCCTTTACTACCAGATATGGATTATACGAGTTCACAGTGATGCCCTTCGGCTTAACCAACGCTCCTGCTTACTTTGTGCATCTCATGAACAAGGTCTTCATGAAATATTTGGACAAGTTCGTGGTCGTATTTATCGATGACATACTTATTTATTACAAGACACCCGAGGAACACAAGCAACACCTACGAATAGTCCTGGAAGAATTAAGGAAAAATCAACGATATGCCAAATTCTGTAAATGTGAATTTTGGTTACAAGAAGTTGGTTTTCTGGGACACGTACTGACACAGGATGGGATAGCAGTGGACCCAAGTAAAGTAAAGGTTGTCCAAGAATGGAAGCAACCCACAAATGTGACAGAGGCCAGGAGTTTTCTTGGTCTGGCTGGCTACTACCGGGGATTTATTGAAGGATTCTCCACCATAGCTAAACCCATGACCGAATTACTCAAGAAAGATAAGAAGTTTGAATGGACCGAAGCCTATGAGAAAAGTTTCCAAGAATTGAAAAAGATGTTAACAACAGCACCCGTTCTGGTCGTGCCCGATGTGCACAAAATTTTTGAGATATACTGTGATGCGTCCAGGAAGGGCCTTGGATGTGTACTGATGCAAGAAGGAAAAGTCGTGGCATATGCCTCAAGACAGCTATGACGACATGAGGAGAATTATCCTACTCATGATCTGGAGCTAGCTGCAGTAATACATGCACTCAATGAATGGCGACACTTTCTTCTCAGTAAACGATGTGAAATATACACAGACCACAAAAGTCTTAAGTATAACTTCACCCAGCCAGAATTAAACTTGAGACAGCGTCGCTGGCTTGAGTTAATAAAGGATTATGACATAGGAATTCATTACCATCCAGGTAAAGCAAATGTTGTGGCAGACGCCCTCAGCTGAAATCCTTGCACCAGCAACAATAGTGTGCAATTCTCACAGCATGAGTTCAACCAGGAATTTGCCAAACTCAATATGGTCCTAGTCATAGAAGGAACCATTAATCAACTGGAGATAAAACCAACATTAGAGGATCAGATCAAAGAAGCCCAAAAAGGACATCCAAGCATTGAGGGGATTAAAAGGAAAATGAATTTGGGCAAGGCATCCGAATTTACCATTGACAGTCAGGGAATTTCATGGTTCAGAAAAAGATTATGCGTGCCTAATAAGGAAGAGTTAAAGCAACAAATTTTGGCAGAGGCTCATACCACTCCATATAATATTCACCCAGGAGGAACCAAGATGTATAAGGATCTACAAGAAAAAAATTGGTGGCACGGGATGAAAAGAGATATAGTCGTATATGTCGCACGTTGTGATTCATGTCAGCGTGTAAAAGTAGAACACCGGAGCCCAGTAGGACTATTACAGCCACTCAGAGTGCCTGAATGGAAATGGGATGTAATAGGAATGGATTTTATCGTTAGATTGCCAAGGTCACGACACAGAAATGATGCTATCTGGGTTATAACAGATTATTTAATCAAGGTGGCACATTTCATTCCGGTAAAAACCACATACTCAACACAGAGGCTTGCCAGGTTATACCTCTCCCGGATTGTTTGCTTACACGGAGTACCCAAAACCATAGTCTCCGATAGAGGCACCCAATTTGTCTCTAGATTTTGGGAACACCTACAGCAAGCCCTAGGGACTCAACTGACGTTCAGCACAGCATACCACCCGCAGACTGGAGGATAAACTAAGCGGGTAAATCAAATATTAGAGGACATGCTGAGAGCATGTGTGCTCACTTACGGAGTTAGCTGGGAAGACAGTTTACCATACGTGGAGTTCTCATATAACAACAGTTATCAAGCCAGTTTGAAAATGTCACCTTTTGAAGCCCTGTACGGACGAAGGTGCCGTACCTCACTCAATTGGTCTGAGACTGGAGACAGTCGAATCTTCAGTCCCGAAGTTCTTAAAGAGGCAGAAACAAAAGTGAAGCTTACTCAGGATAGAATGAGAGTGGCTTAGAGCCATCAAAAGAGTTACTATGATCAAAAACACCGCCAAATCTGTTTTGAGCCCGATGAATATGTGTATCTCAGAGTATCTCCAACAAGAGGACCACAGCGATTTAAAGTCAAAGGGAAATTGGCACCAAGGTTTATTGGACCATTCAGAGTAATTGAAAGGAGGGGCAAGGTTGCCTATCAACTGGAGCTACCGGCAGAATTATCAGATGTTCATGATGTGTTTCACGTGTCACAACTAAGGAGATGTGTCAGTAACCCAAAAAAGCAAGTCCAGCATTAGGATCTGGATATCCAACCAGACCTTATGTATAGGAAACGTCCTATAAAGATTTTGGAGGAGTCTGAACGGAGGACCCGGCAGAATGTGATAAAATTTTACAAGGTTCAGTGGAGTAATCACACCAAGAACAAGCAACCTGGGAAAGAGAGGATCACCTGAGGACTGAATATCCGTACCTGTTTGAGGGACAGCTGAAATCTTGGGGGCGAGATTTTTCCTAAGGGGGGTAGGTGTTGTAACACCCCAAAAATGTTTCTTTTGGATTTTCAAAATCTATTCCTTAAAATAAAATACTTTGAATTATTTTTGGCCTTATTCTCTTTCTAGTTCTTCTGCTCTAAAAATTATTTTAATCTTTAATTGGGTTTCAAAAAATTTGAATGGTTCTATTCTGGGTGACATATTTATTGGGTAATTATTTTTGAGGGATCAAAAATATTTTTCTTTTAGAAAAGTTTTGAAGAATTAAAATTATTTCAAGAATATGGCCTTTCCTTTTCTCTCTAGCACTTCCAAAAATCCATTCAATAATTTTCTAGCACTCCTCAATTATCCCACAAGTCATTCACACCTTCCAGGACAGTGTCCAACTCTCTCCCACCCCACAAAAATATTTTTCATATTTCAAATAAATTCCAAAGTTGGAATTTACAATATTCATGGTTTCTTTGAATTACAAAGGAACCACCTTTTCTACAAGACTTCTACCACCACCAAAATTATCCTAGCAATTAGATGGTACCCACAACCCATTTCTCCAAAAATATTGGGTTTCACAGTTCAAAAATTTCAAATGCCATTCAATTCAAATTTGGACTAGATTCAACATTTCTGATCCAAACCTATTTTTAAATGCTCCAAAAATTCTGAAACTTTGCCAAACTCATTTTTGAGCATCAACACCTTACCACAAAAATTCACACAAATTCCTAAAATGCCTAGACCCCTCTATCATTCCATCAAACACCTAACATGCTTACTGTTCATCTCTGATGAAATTCAGTTAACTGAATTTGGTCAGTGGCAGAGGCAATCGACGTCGTGCCCCTCACTCCACCATCTTTCCTACTCCTCCACGCCACCTCTCGCCTTAACTGAGCTCGCCGGGACCCTCCTTGTCAGCGCCTCACCACGGACAGCACAGGAGGAGGCCGGTGCACCTGCCTCCGTCCTCGGCAGCGGCAAGCCGAGCAAATCAGCTCAATCACCGGCCACCATCACTGCCCCTCAACGCTCTCCTACCTACCGCACCTCCATGCGTCCGTCCCTCCACAGCATCGCCTAGCCGCCCAACTCTCTGGACCCCTCCTGGCAGTCGCCAGAGTTGGTCATCGCTGCCGCACCCGTACGGGAGCTCCGCTCCGATATAAGCTCGAGCTCGTCCACGCCGATCCTTCCGGAGCTCTCCACCGTCCTCATCAACTCCACACCGCCCTTGACCACCGGCCAAACCAACCTCGGCGGCCGGAGTTACTCCAGCGTCATCCACTCCACCTCGGCCGCCCTCGGATCGCCTATAAAAGGCCCTCCCGAGCTCCGTTCTCCTCACCCATCGCCTCCACCACCTCCTAACCGACCCCTATGCCACTCCCCTGACCCTGATGAGGTCTTATTCGTCCTCTTCGATCACCACCCCGCCGCCACTGTCCCCGATCGATTCATCATTGTTACTCCACCACCACCTCCAAAACCTTGCCAGTAACCCTCTTATCCACCAAGAGATCGATCCCGCGCTCCAATTCCGCTCCTCGAGCTCTCTCCTGCGAGTCCCAACTCCACTCGAACCACCGTCCGCCGCCGTCGACCTTGTCGGCGTTCTGTCGCTCTCCGGCGACCGCCACCACCACCCACCGACGCGGTACTTCACCCCGAGTGTGACTGCACCATCGCCGCCCCCTGCTGCGCCGGCGATCATCGCCGGCGAGCACCGCCATCTCTCTGTCTCGCGCGCGAGCGCATTTGAATTTAAACCTGACGGGTGGACCCCACCCGTCAACTTTTCATTCTTTTTCGTTTAAAACAGAAGGCGTATTGCGTTGTTTACGCTTTCCACGCTGAAAAGCGTATTCGTGCCCGAAGCGTTTTTTTTTATAAGCGCACAGGGACTGGATTTTTGCAGAAAAACCCTTGAGTTTAAAAGTTTAATAACTTTTAAACCACAACTCTACTTGAGTTGATTCTTTTTTTGAAATTCTTATTTTTCTCTCTAGTTTTTTGTAGTATTTATTTAAAAATGTTTTGAGATAACTTTTTGTACTGTTGCCAAAAAATTTAATTTGAGTTCGAATTCGAATTTTTCAGAAAAAGAAGAGGGGGACTTTGCCGGGAATTTCGAAGGGTTTTCTCCTGACTACCTTGGATAAGGCAAGCAATTTTGAACTTGGGATATGGTGATTGCATTTGCATTTACATGTTTGCATCGGTTGGAGTTGCACCACATATATCACAAGTGCATGCATGTTTGGTAATATCAGTTCTTGCTCATAGCTTGCACTTCACTCAAGCAAGAAATCTTTCTGACATGGTAATACTGTGAGAATTCAGGAGCGTGTCTCCTGCCTTGGACGTGCCGGTGGGAACGGGCCATTTTTGACATGGTGGTGTCATGTGGCATATGTGGAACATATGGGTGATAATAAGTAACACCTCCTGAGTCGGCCTAGATCGAGTCTTGTTCCATTATGCCTAGCTGGATACCATGCTGCCACGGGTCCTTCCGCAAGGAAGGTACGGCTTAGTAAGTTGTTAACCCATGTCCGGGTACACACCACATAGAGGGCCACGATGAGGCTTTCCACGGCCATGGACTAAATCCTGTCATCGGGTCACAGGGCATGGCTGTTACCGGTCATAGCCGAGAGGGGGGTCCCCCCTTGGAATCCATGCGTATTAATAGTGACCCCATGCTACTCGAGATTGTTGTCTCCCCGACTTAGAGTTTTTCTGAAATGATGCTTTGGGTGATTCCTGGCATCCAAACGGTTAATCTGGTGTGTGCTGGTCAGGTGTGTTTTCAATCCAAAGACCGTAATGGGAATTAGTCAGTGTCATGGTGCTGACTAAAGAAATCCTTTACTTGTGGGTAAAGAGTACACCCTCTGCAGAGTTTAAACCTATTCCAATAGCCATGTCCATGGTCAAGGGCGTAGCTGGGTGGGTCAAGTGTCGGTCCCGGTGTCGGTCTCCGGAGGAAAATAATTATAATATGCCTGAAATATTTTGCAGGATAATTATTGACACCCTGATGCTACCATGAATATTTTTCTATGCATATTAATATTATTGTGGTTATGCATATTACTATGGACTAACCTGTTTCTCTTATTTTATATTTCCTGAGTGTCTCAGGGGCTGGCTAGACTACCCCGGGCATTCGGTTTTATTTTCAAGACCTCTTCGTGGCGTCCCTCGAGTTCACAGGCAGTTTATCGCGCCACTACTCTTGTGGATACCTGATTGGCATTTCTTTTCAAGACCTCTTCGTGGCGTCCCTCGAGTTCACAGGCGGTCTATCATGTCACTACTCTTGTGGATACCCGATTGGCATTTCTCTTCAAGTCCGACCGTGGCGTCACTTTTGACACCCGACTGTCATTTCTTTTCAAGACCTTTCGTGGCATCGCTTGAGTTTTTGGACAATCGCCCGACTCTCTTTTAGACACCCGATTGGCATTTCTCTTATTTTTCTGAATGTCACTTGGGCTGGCTAGACTACCCGTGGCATTCATTTTCTTTTATTTTTAATAAGATTCATTATGACTAGCATGCTTTATTTACTTCCGTATCATTTTGTTGTTGTCATGTCATGACCAAGATTTTAGTCTACATGGGCATTTTAGCATGATCCAACATGAGCATATGCATTCATTATATCTTTTGTTCATTATGTTTGCAAGTACATTCCAACGTACTCACTAGCTTGTCCCTGGCTATTTACTTGGCCAGACTTGGAGGAGGACAAGCTTGTGGAGGAGGATTGCGCTAGCGAGCCCGACGCTTAGAGGAGTCCCAGTCAGTCAACCTGTGAGATAGGAGTCTACCACATGTATCATCCGCTGAGCTTCCGCTTCACAAATAAAATAGTCAGGCCTCACACTGACGCTTGGCTCTATTTTATTGTACCAGTATTGTATCACCACCACACCACTATCATATTCTGCCACTGCCATATATTGGCGAGTTTGTAATAATTTTGTTGAGCCCTCAAACTCAACCCTCTGTAATATTATATTGTACTGGTTATCTATATCAAGGAAGTCCACCAGTTGTGTTGATCTTGGGGCTGGTGTGACTTGGGGATTTTCTGTGATTTATTCCAGAAAGGGGCCCGACATTAACGTCTCTATATCGCAAAACTATTTAAAGGAATCAAACATATCATATTCAGTGATCCACAAGTTTTATCTAGGATTTTTTGACTAACCATGCAAATGACCAAATCCTGTTGACTCTCTAAATAGATATAAGTGAAGCAAGAGAGTTTAATTCTTTCTATAAAAGGCCATGCTCTAATAAATATAAGTGAAGCAAAAGAGCATTCTACAAATAACGGGTTTTCTATGTGAAGGGAAACAGGCAATCCAAACTTCAAATGATATAAGTGAAGCACATGAAGCATTCTATAAAGCCATACTCAAAAGATATAAGTGAAGTGCAATGAGAATTCTATAAATCAACCATGGAATATCTCATACCAGCATGGTGCATAAAAGAAAAGTGAAAACTAAACACAAAAGATGCTCCAAGATTTACACATATCACGCGAACGAAACAAAGACGAAAACATACCGATACTTGTTGAAGAAAGATGGGATGCCTTCCGGGGCATCCCCAAGTTTAGACGCTTGAGTCTCCTTGGATATTTACTTGGGATGCCTTGGGCATCCCCAAGCTTGAGCTCTTGCCTCTCCTCCTTCTCCTCATATCGACACCTCCTTGATCTTTGATCACTTCATCCACATAAAACTTAACTGGACTTTTAGTGGCGGGGTTAGTGAATATGGCAGTCAAATCCCATCATGTACTGCTATAACATTATTGTATAATTATAATCAAACATTACCCACTGTATGCTATTACAATTCTATGGCCCCAAGTCAAAGGAGGCTCAACTAGATTTCAAACATAGGCAAATAATGAAGCTATAACAGCAATCTGTGAAAACAGGACAGCCTGTAAAGATCTGAACATTCAACATACTTCTGTAAATTTAAATATTTTGAAAAATTAGTATGAAATAAACAATTTGTATAGAAACACTGTGCAAAAAGTTTCAGAACCGTTTGACATTCCAGTAAAAAAATGAAAATTCATGCGCTACAGCCAAAGTTTCTGTTTTTACACCGCACATACCAACAAGCAATCTAATCATCCTAAAGGCAAATCTTGGCACATTATTTTTATAATACAATGGATTTGTACAAGGGGTAATTATTTTTGTTGAAAATTTTCTGTAATTGATATTCACAAAGTTTCCATGGGCATGAACAAAGTTCAAGGACGTCCCCACTTCAACGGTGCTCGTCTTTCTCACTTTCACTTTTCTTTTTGTGAAGTTTTAAGTTCCCCTCTATATTTTTTTGTTTCTAAACTTTAAAAGCACTCAACAGAATAAAATGACTCTCTAAAACTTCTGGGTTGTCTCCCTGGCAGTGCTTTCTTTAAAGCCATTAAGCTAGGCATAAAGTGCTCAAGTAATGGATCCACCCGGATCCCAAGGTATATCAAAGCCAATTTTAATTAGCAATGATTTATAATTTAGTAGTGAGCACAAAGCAGCATATATCATGCAATGACGAAGTCTAACTCTCTTCCTATGCATTGGCATGTCATAAAAGAACAATTCATACACATCAAGTAAAGGCCAATACATAGCATAATCAGTTTCTTGCAATTTTATCGTGTTGGAAACACAGAGAGGTGGAGATGTGGTTCCTCTCTCATAATAATTGCAAGTAGGAGCAGCAAGCACATGCATATTATATTCATTAAAATCATCATGTGCAATGGTAAAAGGCAACCCATCAATGTAATCCTTAATAAGTGCAAACTTCTCCGATATAGTGTAGTTTGGAGAATTCAAAAAGATAATAGGACTATCATGTGTGGGTGTGATACGTCCATTTTGCATAATGTTTTCCTACTGTTATTTATATTGTTTTTATGTATAATAATGCTTTTTGGAGTAATTCTAATGCCTTTTCTCTCATAATATGCAAGGTTCACACAAAGAGGGAGAATACCGGCAGCTGGAATTCTGGACCTGAAAAAGCTATGTCAGGCTACCTATTCTGCACAACTCCAAATGAGCTGAAACTTCACGGATATTTTTTATGGAATAAATAAGAATTATTGGAGCAAATAAGTACCAGAGGGGGCCCCCCAGGTGGAAACAACCCACCTGGGCGCGCTAGGGAGCCCAGACGCGCCCTGGTGGGTTGTGCCCTCCACGGCCCACCTCCGGTGCCCCTCATCTGGTATATAATTCATTTTGACATAGAAAAAACAAGGAGAGGACTTTTAGGATGAAGCGCCGCCGTCTCGAGGTGGACCCTGGGCAGGAGCACTTTTGCCCTCCGATGGAGTGATTCTGCCGGGGGAACTTCCATCTCGGAGGAGGAAATCATCATCATCATCACCAACAACTCTCCCATCTTGGGGAGGGCAATCTCCATCAACATCTTCAATAGCACCATCTCCTCTCAAACCCTAGTTCATCTCTTGTGTTCAATCTTTGTACCGAAACCTTAGATTGGTGCTTGTGGGTGACTAGTAGTGTTGATTACATCTTGTAGTTGATTACTATATGGTTTATTCAATGGAAGATTATATGTTCAGATCCATTATTGTATTCAATACTCCTCTAATCTTGAGCATTATTATCATTTGTGAGTAGTTGCTTTTGTTCTTGAGGTCAAGGGAGAAATCTTGTTGCAAGTAATCATGTGAACTTGATATGTATTCGATATTTTGATGGTATGTATGTTGTGATTCCCTTAGTGGTGTCATGTGAACGTCGACTACATTACACTTCACCATATTTGGGCATAAGGGAATGCATTGTGGAGTAGTTATTAGATGATGGGTTGCGAGAGTGACAGAAGCTTAAACCCTAGTTTATGCGCTATTCCGTAAGGGACCGATTTGGATCCAAAAGTTTAATGCTATGGTTAGATTTATTCTTAACACTTTTCTCGTAGTTGCGGATGTTGCGAGGGGGTTAATCATAAGTAGGAGGTTTGTTCAAGTAAGAACAGCACCTAAGCACCAATCCACCCACATATCAAATTATCAAAGTAGCGAACACAAATCAAACCAACATGATGGAGGAGACTAGATGAAATTCCCGTGTACCCTCAAGAACGCTTTGCTTATCATAAGAGACCGTTTTGGCATGTCCTTTGCCTCAAAAGGATTGGGCTACCTTGCTGCACTTTTGTTACCGATACTGTTACTTGCTCATTACAAATTATCTTGCTATTAAACTACTTGTTACTTATAATTTCAGTGCTTGCAGAGAATACCTTGCTGAAAACCACTTGTCATTTCCTTCTACTCCTCGTTGGGTTCAACACTCTTACATATCGAAAGGACTACGATTGATCCCCTATACTTGTGGGTCATCAAGGCTCTTTTCTAGCGCCGTTCTCGGGGAGTGAAGCGCTCTTGGTAAGTGGAAATCGGTAAGGAAAAATTATTACTACGTGCTGAAATTTATTGTCACTTGTTACTATGGAGAACAATCCTTTGAGGGGTTTGTTTGGGGTATCTTCACCTCAATCAGAACCACAATTAGTTATCCCTCAACCTACAGCACCTACTAAAAATATTGGTTATGAAATTCCTTCGGGTATGATAGAACAACTGCTAGCTAATCCTTATGCAGGAGATGGAACCGAACATCCTGATATGCACTTGATATATGTGGATGAAATTTGTGGATCATTTAAGCTTGCAGGTTTACCTGGAGATGAAGCTAAGAAGAAGGTTTTCCCTTTATCTTTCAAGGGAAAAGCATTGGCATGGTATGGGCTATGCGATGATATTGGATCTTGGAATTGGAATCGACTGAAATTGGAATTTCACCAAAAAAATTATCCTATGCATCTAGTTCATCGTGATCAGAATTATATATATAATTTTTGGCCTCGTGAAGGAGAAAGTATCGCTCTAGCTTGGGGGAGGCTTAAGTCAATGTTATATTCATGCCCCAATCATGAGCTCAAAAGAAAAATTATTATTCAGAATTTTTATGCTCGGCTTTCTCGTGATGATCAATCCATGCTTGATACTTCTTGTACTGGTTCCTTTATGAAGAAGACTATTGAATTCAGGTGGGATCTTTTAGAAAGAATTAAATGCAACTCTGAAGATTGGGGACTCGACGAAGGTAAAGAGTCAGGTATTAAGCTTAAGTATGATTGTGTTAAATCTTTTATGAATACCGATGCTTTTCAAAAGTTTAGCACTAAATATGGACTTGACTCTGAGATAGTAGCCTCCTTTTGTGAATCATTTGCTACTCATGTTGATCTCCCTAAGGATAATTGGTTTAAATATCACCCACCTATTAAAGAAGAAATTAAACAACTGGCAATAGCTAAAGATGAAACTATTATTTATAATATTGATCCAGTTGTTCCTACTGCTTATATTGAAAAACCACCTTTCCCTGTTAGGATAAAGGAACATGCTAAAGTTTCAGCTGTGGTCAACAAAAGTTATATTAGAGCATCCAAACCTGTTGAACAAATAAAAGTAGAACTTAGTGTTGCTATGGTTAAAGATCTCCTGGTTGAAAATATAGATGGGCATGTTATTTACTTCTGTGATGAAGCTGCCAGAATTGCCAAACCCGATGAAAAAGATAAACATAGACCTATTGTTGGCATGCCTGTTGTCTCAGTTAAAATAGGAGATCACTGTTATCATGGTTTATGTGACATAGGTGCTAGCGTGAGTGCTATTCCTTTTTCCTTATATCAAGAAATTATGAATGATATAGCACCCACTGAAATAGAAGACATAGATGTTACTATTAAACTTGCTAATAGAAACACCATCACACCACTTGTGATTGTTAGAGATGTTGAAGTCTTGTGTGGGAAAATAAAATACCCTACTGATTTTCTTGTTCTTGGTTCCCCACAAGATGACTTTTGTCCCATTATCTTTGGTAGACCTTTCTTGAACATCGTTAATGCTAAAATAGATTGTGAGAAACAAACTATCGGTGTTAGTTTTGGTGATGAGTCTCATGAGTTTAATTTTTCTAAGTTTAGTAGAAAACATCATAAGAAAGAATTGTCTAGTAAGGATGAAATAATTGGTCTTGCCTCTATTGCTGTGCCTCCTACTGATCCACTAGAACAATATTTGCTAGACCATGAAAATGATATGCATCTGCATGAAAGAAATGAAATAGATAAAAAAATCTTTGGACAACAACCTCTGCTTAAACACAATTTTCCTATTGAAATTCTAGGAGGTCCTCCTCCACCTAAAGGTGATCCTGTGTTTGAATTAAAACAATTACCAGACACTTTGAAATATGCTTATCTTGATGAGACAAAGATATATCCTGTTATTATTAGTGCTAACCTTTCAGAACATGAAGAAGAAAGATCATTGAAGGTTCTGAAGAAGCACCGAGCTGCTATTGGGTATACTCTTGATGATTTAAAGGGCATTAGTCCCACTCTCTGTCAGCACAAGATTAATATGGAACCTGATGCTAAACCTGTTGTTGATCACCAACGATGTTTAAATCCCAAAATGAAAGAAGTGGTAAGAACTGAAATACTGAAGCTTCTAGAAGCAGGTATAATCTATCTTATAGCTGATAGTAGATGGGTAAGTCCTGTTCATTGTGTCCCTAAGAAAGGAGGTATT
This sequence comes from Thinopyrum elongatum, assembly GCA_011799875.1. Classification (NCBI taxonomy): domain Eukaryota; kingdom Viridiplantae; phylum Streptophyta; class Magnoliopsida; order Poales; family Poaceae; genus Thinopyrum; species Thinopyrum elongatum. Next base: position 631,283,522 of record CM022303.1, read on the forward strand.
ACTGTTGTTCCTAATGATAAAAATGAACTTATTCCGCAAAGAATTGTCACTGGCCACAGAATGGTAATTGATTTTAGAAAATTAAATAAAGCAACTAGAAAAGATCAATACCCTTTGCCTTTTATTGATCAAATGCTAAAAAGATTATCTAAGCACACACATTTTTGTTTCCTCGATGGATATTCTTGTTTTTCTCAAATACCTGTCTCACAACCTGATCAAGAGAAAACCACCTTTACTTGTCCTTTCAGAACTTATGCTTATAGGCATATGCCTTTTGGTTTATGTAATGCACCTGCTACCTTTCAAAGATGTATGACTGCTATATTCTCTGATTTTTGTGAAAAGATTGTTGAGGTTTTCATGGATGATTTTTTCATTTACATAACCTCTTTTGATGATTGCTTAAGAAACCTTGATCAAGTTTTGCAGAGATGCAAGCAAACTAATCTTGTCTTAAATTGGGAGAAGTGCCACTTTATGGTTAATGAAGGTATTGTCTTGGGACATAAAATTTCTGAACCAGGTATTGAGGTGGATAAAGCTAAAGTTGATGCAATTGAGAAAATGCCATGTCCTAAAGATATCAAAGGTATTCGTAGTTTCCTCGGTCATGCTGGTTTCTATAGGAGGTTTATTAAAGACTTCTCTAAAATTTCTAGGCCTCTTACAAATCTTTTACAAAAGGATGTCCCATTTTTTTTATGATGATTGTGTAGAAGCCTTTGAAACACTTAAGAAAGCCTTAATTTCTGCACCTATTGTTCAACCACTTGATTGGAACTTGCCTTTTAAAATTATGTGTGATGCTAGTGATTATGTTGTTGGTGTTGTTCTAGGACAAAGAGTTGATAAGAAATTAAATGTTATTCATTATGCTAGTAAAACTCTAGACAGTGCCCAACGCAATTATGCTACTACTGAGAAAGAATTTTTACTAGTGGTGTTTGCTTGTGATAAATTTAGATCTTACATTGTTGATTCTAAAGTGATTGTTCACATCGATCATGCTGCTATAAAATATATTATGGAAAAGAAAGATGCTAAACCTAGACTCATTAGGTGGGTTCTTTTGCTACAAGAATTTGACTTACATATCACTGATAGAAAGGGAGCTAAGAACCCCGTGGCTAATAACTTGTCTAGGTTAGAAAATATTCTTGATGACCCACAACCTATTAATGATAGTTTTCCTGATGAACAGTTAGCTACAATAAATGTTTCTCATAACACTCCTTGTTATGCTGACTATGCTAATTACATTGTTGCTAAATACATACCACCTAGTTTCACATACCAACAAAAGAAAAAATTGTTCTATGATTGAAGACATTACTTTTGGGATGACCCACATCTTTATAAAGGAGTAGATGGTATTATTAGACATTGTGTACCTGAGCATGAATAGGGACAAATCCTACGGAAATGTCACTCCGAAGCTTATGGAGGGCATCATGCGGGAGATAGAACTACTCACAAGGTATTGCAATCTGGTTTTTATTGGCCTACTCTCTTCAAAGATGCCCATAAGTTTGTTTTATCTTGTGATGAATGTCAAAGAATTGGAAATATTGGTAAGCGTCAAGAAATGCCTATGAATTATTCACTTGCTGTTGAACCATTCGATGTTTGGGGATTTGATTACATGGGACCTTTTCCTTCCTCTAATGGGTATACTCATATTTTGGTTGCTGTTGATTATGTCACTAAGTGGGTAGAAGCTATTCCAACTAGTAGTGCTGATCACAACACCTCTATTAAAATGCTTAAGGAAGTCATTTTCCCAAGGTTTGGAGTCCCTAGATATTTAATGACTGATGGTGGTTCACATTTTATTCATGGTGCTTTCCGTAAAATGCTTGCTAAGTATGATGTTAACCATAGAATTGCATCACCTTATCACCCTCAGTCTAGTGGTCAAGTTGAACTTAGCAATAGAGAAATAAAGTTAATTTTACAAAAAACTGTCAATAGGTCTTGAAAGAATTGGTCTAAGAAATTAGATGATGCACTTTGGGCTTACAGAATAGCATATAAAAATCCTATGGGTATGTCTCCTTATAAAATGGTTTATGGAAAAGCTTGTCATTTGCCTCTTGAGTTAGAACATAAAGCATATTGGCAATTAAAGAACTCAACTATGATTTCAAACTTGCCGGTGAAGAGAGGTTATTTGATATTAGCTCACTAGATGAATGAAGAACCAACCTTATGAAAATGCCAAGTTATTTAAAGAAAAAGTTAAAAGATGGCATGATAAGAGAATCCAAAAGCATGAGTTTAAAGTTGGAGAATATGTTCTTTTGTACAACTCTCATTTCCGATTCTTTGCAGGAAAACTCCTCTCCAAATGGGAAGGACCCTATGTTATCGAGGAGGTTTATCGATCTGGAGCCATCAAAATAAATAATGTCGAGGGTACTAACCCGAAGGTTGTCAATGGGCAAAGAATAAAACATTATATCTCAGGTATGCCCATTAATGTTGAAAGAAATATTATCCAAACTATGACACCGGAAGAACACATAAAGGAAACCTTCCGGAACACTCCAGAATCATGAAAAAAGAGGAGGTACGTGATACAGTAAGTAAACGGACTCCGAAAAATCCACAAAAATATTTTCTGTCAGTTTTGGAATATATTAAAATTTAGGAAAATAAGAAACAACCAGGAAGGCACCCCTGGTGGTCACAAGACACCAGGGCGCGCCTGGCAGCCAGGCGCGCCCAGGTGGGTTGTGCCCACCTCGGGTACCTTCCGGACTCCCGTTTTCTTCCGTTTTCTTATTTCCCAAGATAAAAAATCTTTATATACCCCTCGAACCTATTGACCACCGTATCACGGAGAAATCTTCTGTTTTCTCTTCTTGCTATTTTTGGTCAGATCTGTTAAGCCAGGCATCATGTCTTCTCCCTCCTCCAACAACGTAGAAGAGGATGCTTGGTTGATGAAGATCGAATTGAAGAGAGAAGATCCCAAAGAAGCCGTCAGAGGGGACAAGAGCAAGGAGGCCACTGGAGATCAAGCGCCAGTGGTCGAGCAAGCCTTGCCTAGCGAGGAGGAAGAAGAAGATATCCTTAAACCTTACTATGATCATCCTACCCCCACTGAAATTGAAGCCTTTCGAATCATCGAAACGGTTCGTGTGCAAAATAAATATCTTACTCGTGAAAATATTCTGTTGCAAGAGCACATCATCAGCCTCCAGAGCATCATCTGTAGATTGGAGTATCTTTTGAGCCTGAAGGATAAGATTGCTACTACTTCATCACCACCACCTCCTTCTTCATCACCAAAGGAAAATTGAGTATCGGGTACGGGCACGCCCCTTGGCTTGTGCCAAGCTTGGGGGAGGTGCCCCGATATCGTATCACCTCCACTATCTTTTTCCTTCACTTATCTTAGTTCAATCCATAGTTATCTTTTGCTTTAGATGAATAAAAGTTTAGTTCGATCCTTTCTTTTTGAGTGTTTTCTTAGTGTGCTATCCTTGTAATCATGTGCAAGATATATAATAAAGTTTTGTTTTCTTTATTTTTATGTTCAATAAAAAGAAAGGAAATAAATGAAAAAGATCATATGCTAATCTTATGGTAAGTAATGACATTACATAAGGAAGAGTATAAGTAGAAAAATTTATTGGAGATTTACAAACATAGCATTGGTCAATGATGCAATTCATGAAATAATTAATAAGGGAAGAGAAGATTCACATGCAAATACACTATCTTGGACATCTTTTATGATTGTGAGCCCCCATCAAAATATTATATGCCAAAATTGTTGACGTTGGACAAGGAAGACAACGTAATGATTTATATTTGTTCATATTCACATAGAAGTTATATTGTCATAGATCCTTTAACATGTGGTGCTTGCCCCCCATCTTTGTTAGCCAAAAAATACCGCACTAAGTAGAGATACTACTTATGCATCCAAAAACCATTAAACCCACATCTTGTTTTGAGAGTCCACCATATCTACCTATGGATTGAGTAAGATCCTTCAAGTAAGTTGTCATCGGTGCAATAAGGCAATAAAAATTGCTTCTAAAACTGTTAGATCATTTAGTGTAAGAGAAAATTGAGCGTTGTACGAACTTGTGACGGCAAAGAATAAAAGCGACAGACTGCATAATAAAGGTTGCTATCACAAGGGGCAATATAACGTGACTTTCTTTTACACTAAGAGATTGAGCATACAAACAAAAAGTGCATAGCAACCTCTGCTTCCCTCTGCGAAGGGCCTATCTTTTACTTTTATGTATTTACTTTTATGCAAGAGTCAAAGTTTTTCTCTCTATTCCTTTTTATTTTTCTCTTTTGGCAAGCATCATGTGGTGAGGAAAGATCTAGGCACATATATCCAGTTGGATATGGGTGGCATGAGTTATTATTGTTGACATCACCCTTGAGGTGAATATGTTGGGTGGCGAAAACTATAAGCCCCTATCTTTCTATGTGTCCGGTTGAAACTTTTTGCTCATGTGTATCCGGTGAGTGTTAGCAATCATAGAAGACTATATGATGTTTGAGTATGTGGACTTGCCAAAAAGGCTCCGATACGTGACCCTTCCTAAAAAGATGATGAATGGTAATTGCAAAGTTGACTGAGAACATACTTTGTTGGTTTTCAATAGAGTTTATGCCTTATACTTTGATGTTGTGATGAATTGTTACTTGTTCATGAGAAGCTTATGATAGAAGTTCTATGATAAAGTTTTATGTTAAAGTTTGTTGTTGTTATAATAACATACATGATGCTTCTATGTCCGTATTTTGTTTTTATCGACACCTCTCTCTCTAAGCATGTGGACATGTTTTCGATTTCGGTTTTTCGCTTGAGGACCAGCGAGGTCTAAGCTTGGGGGAGTTGATACATCCATTTTGCATCATGTTTTCCTACTGTTATTTCTATTGTTTTTATGCATAATAATGCTTTTTGGAGTAATTCTAATGCCTTTTCTCTCATAATATGCAAGGTTCACACAAAGAGGGAGAATACCGGCAGCTGGAATTCTGGACCTGAAAAAGCTACGCTAGGCTACCTATTATGCACAACTCCAAATGAGCTGAAACTTCACGGAGATTTTTTATGGAATAAATAAGAATTATTCAAGCAAATAAGTACCAGAGGGGGCCCACCAGGTGGGGACAACCAACCAGGGCACGCAAGGGAGCCTAGGCGTGCCCTGGTGGGTTGTGCCCTCCTCGGCCCACCTTTGGTGCCCCTCTTCTGGTATATAAGTCATTTTGACCTAGAAAAAAACAAGGAGAGGACTTTCGGGACGAAGCGCCACCGTCTCGTGGCGGAACATGGGCAGGAGCACTTTTGCCCTCCGGCGAAGTGATTCCACCGGGGGAACTTCCCTCCCGGAGGGGGAAATCATCGTCATGATCATCACCATCAACTCTCCCATCTTGGGGAGGGCAATCTCCATCAACATCTTCAACAGCACCATCCCCTCTCAAACCCTAGTTCATCTCTTGTGTTCAATCTTTGTACCGGAACCTTAGATTGGTGCTTGTGGGTGACTAGTAGTGTTGATTACATCTTGTAGTTGATTACTATATGGTTTATTCGGTGGAAGATTATATGTTCAAATCCATTATGCTATTTAATACTCCTCTGATCTTCAGAATGATTATCATTTGTGAGTAGTTACTTTTGTCCTTGAGGTCACGGGAGAAATCTTGTTGCAAGTAATCATGTGAACTTGATATGTGTTCGATATTTTGATGGTATGTATGTTGTGATTCCCTTAGTGGTGTCATGTGAACGTTAACTACATGACACTTCATCATATTTGGGCCTATGGGAATGCATTGTGTAGTAGTTATTAGATGATGGGTTGCGAGAGTGACAGAAGCTTAAACCCTAGTTTATGCGCTATTCCGTAAGGGACCGATTTGGATCCAAAAGTTTAATGCTATGGTTAGATTTATTTTTAATACTTTTCTCATAGTTTCGGATGCTTGCGAGGGGGTTAATCATAAGTAGGAGGTTTGTTCAAGTAAGAACAGCACCTAAGCACCGATCCACCCACATATCAAATTATCAAAGTAGCGAACACAAATCAAACCAACATGATGGTGACTAGATGAAATTCCCGTGTATCCTCAAGAACGCTTTGCTTATCATAAGAGACCGTTTTGGCCTGTCCTTTGCCTCAAAAGGATTGGGCTACCTTGCTGCACTTTTATTACAGATACCGTTACTTGCTCATTACAAATTGTCTTGCTATCAAACTACTCATTACTTATAATTTCAGTGCTTGCAGAGAATACCTTGCTGAAAACACTTGTCATTTCCTTCTGCTCCTCATTAGGTTCGACACTCTTACTTATCGAAAGGACTACGATTGATCCCCGATACTTGTGGGTCATCAGGGTGCAATAGCAACAATTTCGTTCTTAACATAAGGAACTATAGCAAGTTCATCTCCATAAGCATAATTCATATTGGCATCTTGGCCACAAGTGTAGCAATCATCAATTTCATCAAAAAGGGATATTTCAAATGAATCAAAGGGCTCATAGCAATTATCATAGCATCCATCCTTCGATAAGAATGAAGGGGCATTAAACAATGTACGGGATAAAGAGTTACTCACATTAGAAGGTGGGCACGGGTGATCAATTTGCTCTTCCTCCTTTTGTTCTTTGCTCTCCTCCTTATCTTTTTCATCTAATGATCTCACAGTGTCATCAATTTCTTTTTCCATAGACTCCTGCAAAATGTTAGTCTCCTCTTGGACAGTAGAGACTTTCTCAATAAAAGCATCAATATTGGAATTGTATTTATAATTCTCATAGCAATATTTAAGGATAGCAAAAATTTCAGGACTATAAACTGAATCATCAAAATCTTCATACTTTTTAAACAAAGATTCAATTTCATAAGCACCCTTAAAAGCAACAAATTCTTCTATTCATTCCAAATCATAATAATCATATCTACCATTAGCATAAGAAGCCAAGGTTTCATTATCACTAAATTCACATGAAAAGGGAAGGTGTGGAGCCTTCATCCTAGAGCAACAAGTATAATCATATCTCTGGCATAAATTGCAAGCATACCAATGCAACATATCAATTTGATCCCATAACAGTTTCCCTTTTTGTGTCAAGAGATAATCCCTAAAGTATTCATGTTGATCCAACGTGTCTCCCATTATCAAGTTGAACGGGGTTTTCTCAGGATTATCAAAGTAGAGCATAATATTTTTCACATAACAAGCATCGAGGGTTTTACGAGGTTCCCCATCTCCGTGAGTAGCAAGTACAACTAACTTTTTTGTATTTCGTGTTCCATATCCATAACTAAAGATAGAGAACAACTTAGAACATAAAATAAAAACTACTTAGTGATAAAGCAAATAAGCACACACGAGAATATTCACCCCACACTATTGCTCCCCGGCAACGGCGCCAGAAAAAGGTCTTGATAACCCACAAGTATAGGGGATCATTTGTAGCCTTCTTAAATAAATAAGAGTGTCGAACCCAACAAGGAGCTAAAGGTAGAACAAATATTCCCTCAAGTTCTATCGACAACCGATACAACTCTACGCACACTTGACGTTTGCTTTACCTAAAACAAGTATGAAACTATTTTGCAAGAATAAAACTACGAGCACATTGCGAGAATAAAACTATGAATAAATTGCAAGGTAATAAAAGTAGATAGCTTTTGTCAACAAGAAGTCATTTTTCCCTAGGCAATCGATAACTGGACCGATAATCATTCAAGCAATTTTATATGAGGGAGAGGCATGAGCTAACATACTTTCTCTACTTGGATCATATGCACTTATGATTGGACCCCTAGCAAGCATCCGCAACTACTAAAGATCATTAAGATCATGAAACCCAACCATAGCACTAAGTATCAAGTCCTCTTTACTCCCATACGCCATAACCCACTTATCCGCGTTTAGGCTGCTGTCACCCCCGCAACACCGACAATAAGCAAACCATGAACATATTTCAACACCCTACAATGGGGGGCCCTTCGTTTGCATGACATGGAGGGGACCGTAGGATAGCACCATAAATAAAATATACAATCATACCAACCAAGATCACGATTAACCCATAGGACAAAACAGATCTACTCAAACATCATCGGATAACCATAGATCATTGGGAAATAATATATGGAGTTGAGCACCATGTTTAAGTAGAGATTACAGCGGGGAGAAGGGGTGTTACACCACTGCATAGAGGGGGAGATAGTTGGTGTTGACGGTAGCAAGATTGTTGATGTAGATCGCCATCATGATCCTTGCCCCGGTGGCACTCCGGCGCCACCGGGAGAGAGGGGGAGAGAGCCCCCTCCTTCTTCTTATTCCTTGCCCTCCCCCCTAGATGGAGGAGAGTTCCCCCTATAGTACATGGCCTCCATGGCGGCGGAGGGGCGGGAGCCCCTCCGAGATTGGATCTCCCTCTCTATTCTCTTCTGTTTTGCGTTCTCCTGATCTGGCCCTTCACGGTTTCTTAAATTCCCGAAGATCCGTAACTCCGATTGCACTAAAAAATTTACATGATTTTTTTCCAGCAATTATCTTTCTTGCGCCCAAAGAAGGGCCCCAACTGACTTACGGGGAGGGCACAAGACACATGGGCGTGCCAGGGGTGCCCGGTGCCCCCTAGTGGGTTGTTGAGGTCGTGGGCCTCTGTTAGCGTTGATTCCACCTCCCAAAAATCATAAATATTCCAAAATAATTCTCCATAAATTTTTATCGTGTTTGGACTTCGTTTGATATGGATATTCTGTGAAATAAAAAACATGCAACAAACAGGAACTGGCACTGGGCACTGGATCAATAGGTTAGTCCAATAAATCATATAAAATGTTGCCAAAAATATGTGAAAGTTGTATAATATTGGCATGAAACGGTCAAAAATTATAGATACGACGGATACGTATCAAAGAGGAAGTTCCACTACCCTAACCTGGGGACATGCACGTGGAGTTCAAAAAGTCAAGTCTCCCTGATAAAGCAAAGAAACCTAAGATCAAGTTTTTCCCTTTTCATCTTTTGCAGGAGAATAAGCAAGAATTATGCAAAAAGATATTAATACTAGAGCGGGAGATCGATGACCTGAAGGGGGAAAATTCCATCCTTAAGCGTAAGCTGAGGAAAAAGGACAAGCCTACAACATCATCAACTTCATCATCACCACCTCGGAAGAAAGAGATCTAAATACATGGGTATGGGCACTCCCCTTGGCAACTGCCAAGCTTGGGGGAGGTGCCCCGGTATCGTATCACCATCACATCTTTACCTTTATCATTTTTCTTAGTTCAATCATTTTGGTTATATCTTGATCTAGTAGAATAAAAGTTTTAGTATGATCTAGTCTTTGAGTTTTGCTTTGTGTTCCATCTATGTAATCGAGTTCATGAGTTATATAATAAAGAGTAGTTTTGAGTTGAGGGCTTTGCTTTCTTGCTATGATCTTGAGAAAGAGAAAAATAATAAAAGAAGTAAAAAGATCATATGGTGATCTTATGGAGAGTGATGACTTCACATATAAGAAGTATGATGAATAAAATTTGTTGGGAGTTGACAAAAATAGTTTTGGTCATTGTTGCAATTAATAGGAAGTAATAAAGAAAGAGAGGTTTCACATATAAATATATTATCTTGGACATCTTTTGTGATTGTGAGCACTCATTAAAATATGACATGCTCAAAAGTTGATGTTGGACAAGGAAGACAACATAATGGGTTATGTTTTCTTATATCCGAATAGAAGTTATATTATCATGGACCCTCCAACATGTTGAGCTTGCTTTCTCTCTTATGCTAGCCAAACCTTTTGCACCAAGTAGAGATACTACTTGTGCATCCAAACATCCCTTAAACCAGTTTTGCCATGAGAGTCCACTATACCTACCTATGGATTGAGGAAGATCCTCCAAGTAAGTTGTCATCGGTGCAAGCAATAAAAATTGCTCTCTAAATATGTATGATCTTTTAGTGAGAGGAAAATAAGCTTTATATGAACTTGTGATATGGAAGAAATAAAAGCGACGGACTACATAATAAAGTTCTTTATCACAAGCGGCAATATAAAGTGACATTCCTTTGCATTAAGATTTTGTGCATCCAACCATAAAAGCGCATGACAACCTCTGCTTCCCTCTGCGAAGGGCCTATCTTTTACTTTTATCTTCTATCCTTATACAAGAGTCATGGTGAACTTCACCTTTCCTTTTTTACACTTTTTCTTTTTGGCAAGCACTATATGTTGGGGAAAGATCCAGATATATATATATATCCATACGGATGTAAGCTATCATAAAGTATTATTGTTGACATTACCCTTGAGGTAAAAGGTTGGGAGGCGAAACTATAAGCCCCTATCTTTCTCTGTGTCCGATAGAGACTTTGAACTCATAAGTATCGCGTGAGTGTTAGCAATTATAAAAGACTAAAATATGGTTGAGTATGTGAACTTGCTATACAAAAGCTCTTACATTGACTCTTTCCGATATTATGATAAATTGCAATTGCTTCAATGACTGAGATCATAGTTTGTTAGTTTTCAATGAAGTTTCCGATTCATATTTTACCTTGTGAAAGAATTGTTACTTTAGCATAAGAAATTATATGTCATTATATGTTGTTGTTTTAAAGATGATCATGATGCCCACATGTCCGTATTTTATTTTATCGACACCTCTATCTCTAAACATGTGGACATATTTATCGATTTTGGCTTTCACTTGAGGACAAGCGAGGTCTAAGCTTGGGGGAGTTGATACGTCCATTTTGCATCATGCTTTTATATTGATCTTTATTGCATTATGGGCTGTTATTACACATTATGGTACACTACTTATGGCTTTTCTCTCTTATTTTACAAGATTTACATGAAGAGGGAGAATGCCGGCAGCTGGAATTCTGGACTAGAAAGGAGCAAATCTGAGAGACCTATTCTGCACAACTCCAAAAGTCCTGAAAATTTATGGAGAATTACTTTGGAACATATAAAAAATATTGGGCGAAGAAAATACCAGAGGGGACCCACCAGGAGGCCACAAGCCTGGGGGCATGCCCCTAGGGCTTGTGGGCCCCCTGGCAGGTCTCCGGTGCCCATCTTCTGCTATATGGAGGGTTTTGACCTGGAAAAGATCATAAGGAAGCTTTCGGAATGAAGAGCCGCCGTCTCGAGGTGGAACCTGGGAAGAAGCAATCTAGGGCTTCGGCGGAGTTGTTCTACCGAGGAAACTTCCCTCCCGAAGGGGGAAATCAAAGCCCTCGTCATCACCAACGATCCTCTCATCGAGAGGGGGTCAATCTCCATCAACATCTTCACCAGCTCCATCTCCTCCCAAACCCTAGTTCATCTCTTGTATCCGATCTTTGTCTCGAAACCTCAGATTGGTACCTGTGGGTTACTAGTAGTGTTGATTACTCCTTGTAGTTGATGCTAGTTGGTTTATTCGGTGGAAGATCATATGTTCAGATCCTTAATGATATTTAATACCCTCGGATTATGAACATGAATATGCTTTGTGAGTAGTTACGTTTGTTCCTGAGGACATGGGAGAAGTCTTGTTATAAGTAATCATGTGAATTTGGTATTCGTTCGATATTTTGATGAGATGTATGTTGTCTTTCCTCTAGTGGTGTTATGTGAATGTCGACTACATGACACTTCACCATGATTTGGGCCTAGGGGAAGGCATTGGGAAGTAATAAGTAGATGATGGGTTGCTAAGTGACAGAAGCTTAAACCCTAGTTTATGCGTTGCTTCTTAAGGGGCTGATTTGGATCCACATGTTTCATGCTATGGCTAGATTTATCTTAATTCTTCTTTCGTAGTTGCGGATGCTTGCGAGAGGGGTTAATCATAGGTGGGAGGCTTGTCCAAGTAAGGACAGCACCCAAGCACCGGTCCACCCACATAACAAATTATCAAAGTAACGAACGCGAATCATATGAGCATGATGAAAACTAACTTGACAGTAATTCCCATGTGTCCTTGGGAGCGCTTTGCTTTATATAAGAGTTTGTCTAGGCTTGTCCTTTGCTACAAAAAGGATTGAGCCACCTTGCTGCACCTTAGTTACACTTGTTACTTGTTACCCGTTACGAATTATCATATCACACAACGATCTGTTACCGATAATTTTAGTGCTTGCAAAGAATACCTTACTGAAAACCGCTTGTCATTTCCTTCTGCTCCTCGTTGGGTTCGACACTCTTACTTATCAAACGGACTACGATAGATCCCCTATACTTGTGGGTCATCAGTAGCACGCTTGCCGGAGAGCACTGAGACGAGCGGGGCCACGACCATGGTGGACGGCGACTTCGGGCGGCGATGGGGATCATGGCAAGAGGCCACCAGAGGATGAGGAGAAGTGTTAGGGCGGCCCTAGGGTGGATGTGGAGGTCCCTGGTGGTGGGAGGAGGGGGAATGGGGCTTAGCTTCGGGCTAATTTAGCCAGTGGGGAGCGGCAGCCATGGCTGTCATGGGAGGGCTCGGGAACTCCTCGAGCTCGCCGAAGTGGCTGGGCGGGACCAGTGAAGTGCGGTGAAGCTGATGGATGGCTCGAAGGGGCTCGGGCATGGCTTATATAGCCGAGGCATGATGCCCGTGGCCGGAGTCCGCCGCGAGGGCTCAGCCAAAACCCTGGCGAGGAACAGGGCACTCGTGAGCCGTGAGGCGACGGGAGGGGGCAGAGGATATCGCTGGAGCAGAGGACCGCGCCAAGGGAGGAGGAGAAGGAGACGAGCAAGCGCCGACGAACGAGCTACAGGAGGGGAACAGGGGGAGAAGGACACGCGGGCATCGCCGGAAACAGAGAGGCCGACGCGTTTCGTCACCCAGAGCGCGTCCAGTGCTGCCAGAGCGCGTGCACAGGCGTGCAGACATGTGGTCACCGCATCGACTAGCAAATAGAGGACTTGAGAGGCTAGCAAACTATGTCTGTAGTGTTGTCCTTACTCCCATGGACAGACTAGAGTTGATAGATCGAAGAAAGAAGCTCTGAGCTGATGGGAATCATCGATGCAAGTTTGCTGTAGCAAACTCTGGCATGAAACTGTGGTGAACAGGGATGGCTAAGTGATAAAACAAGATGTCTCAGAGGTTTAGGGCAGGAAAGACTAGAATCCTGTGAAGTTTGAGGGGATTAGGACCAATATTTAATATAGTTGGTTTGCAACTGCCAAATCTGGTCCAGAAAGAAGATCATGAAGTGGCACTTACATGGAGTGTTGGATTGAGCTGAAATTTTGTGTAGAGGAGTCATTTGGGCACATAAACATACTGTAAAATTTTCATACCATTTGGATACACCAAAATGGTACTTCCTTCATAGTGGTCCTCTCTGGACAGAAATTAAGAAAATTCTAGAAAAATATTGGATGAATGAAATAAGTCCAAATTTTGTGGAGAGTGGCTATATGGGTAGGAGCACGTCCTGGTAAAATTTCAGCAATAATGAAGCAATATAAAATATAGTTACTTCACAAGCTGGAAATCTGACCAGAAGCAAATATTTGATGATGAGCTCACATGGATTGATGACATGAGATCAAATTTGGAGGAGAGGTATGATTTGAGCATATTAAGGATGTGACAAAATTTCAACTCATTTGGATATGCCTAGCTTGTACTTCCTTCACAAAGTTCATTTCTGGACAAAAACTTTGGAAAATAACTGAGGAATATTTACTAGGCAAATGAAGTTGAATTTTGTCATGAGGCAATAATATCTATAGTAAAGAGTGCCCAAAAAGTTAGGGAGCAATCAAGAAAAGATAGTTGGCACTTCCTTCACAAAAAGCCACACTGGATAGAATTGAAGAATGAATATTGATGAATTATTTTTGGGCTAGAAAAGGAAAGTTTGGACATATTTGGGGCATATATGATCCAAACCATTTATGAGAATTATTTTAGAATTTTATGGAATACAGAAATATAGGTTGCTTCACAACCTAGGGCAAACAGGGTTATCTATCTATTATATTATTAAAATGATAGAAAACGAACGACCAAGATTTATCAATTTAAAACCAAACTATTTCAATGGCCAAGATTTAGGCCGCTAAACACATATCTAACCATGAGGCAAAGAAAAAAAACTGATGTATGCTGCCGTGCCTTAAACAATAGCTTAGTAATTGTACCAGGACAAGGACTCCTGCTAAACATATATCTCACGTATGAGGCAAAAAGAAATCTAACGTATGCTGCCGTGCCGGAGATAGTAGCTTAGTAATTGTACTAGGATGAGGACTCCTAGGGTCAAGAATATACCAGCAGATCACCTTAGGAGAGCCCCCTCAGAAAAAAAAGGAGATCGCCTTAGGAGAGTCCTCTCCATCAGCCCGACAAGACTCCTGATCTTAGCCTTCCAGCTGCGTCTAGGTTGAACAGGCCCCACAAAAAAAATCTAGAACAAATCTCGGATGTTTTCTACTACGCCGCCATGGTTCTAATGAAAGTGCTGTCGGATGTGCTACTTCAACCTTCTTTCTCCTACTGATCCGTTTATGGTATAAGCCTCGACAACCAGCAGTAGCTCCTGGCGTTGTTGAGATAGGTTCAGTTGGATTTGTGGTGAAGGAGCGAGGCGACGTCTTGGGCGGTGATGTCAAGCATGCGTGTACCATCCAAGCATTCATAGATGGACTGAACGCCTTAGCCATTGGGAACGCATGGAAGATGCAATTTATTTGGTGGGGGGGGGGGGGGGGGGGGGGGGGGGGGGGGATCGGGAGTTAATGCGAGGATGGGTGGACAAGGCGCGCACACAGTTCATCTGCTGGTGGAGACTGGCATGTACACGGAGAAAATAATGAAATATCCACGCACAGTTAGGTACAGGGAGGCGCAAAGAAATCAGCCTCCATCAAGCTACCTCCTTATTTCTGACCAAGCTGCGTCCCATCCTCTAGGAAATATTTGGTGGTGATTGAGCACGCTTGCTCTAAACAAAGGTTGAGAACCAATATGCATCAGGTGCTACTGGCCATGGTGACAATCAGATCCATCCATGGTGTTCATGACGGGAGTCACATGTTGATACTTGAGATACTGGATCTAGCCATCAGGCATGCTCTCACTGAAGATGTGACCCATGTACGGTGACGGATAGATTAACTGTTGTAATTGATGGCAGTAATGATGCTTCATATAGCTCCAGCTTGCAGGGTTTCACCACCTGAACCAAAAGATGCAGCCTTCAGATCATGGATTATTTGGAGATTCAAGTAATAGGCCACTTTTAGCAAGTACATCGACTGTAAAGATTCCTATAGTTATTTTGTATTCTATATAGCACAATTGCGAATATGGAATTAATTTGACACCTCCTTTTCTTTTGTGATTTTGTTTAGTAGGTTTAAGCAAGTATTGCCCGGTTGATTTCACTCCACAAATTGATAGTACAAAGTTCAGAACTATCAGTGCGTGCATACCAATAGTTCCTTGGATGAAACCGGCAAAGTGTGTAAGTTTATCAAATACAGTTATTTTAGATATGTCCATATCGGCGTACTGTCCAAATATTTACCTCTATGTTGGTGCTACAGTATGAGTTTACTTTTTGCATGTTAAGATGAACCCATGTTGATTGCTGCAAAGCTAGCGAGTACTCTAAGCCATTAATTTTCTTAATCGGGACAGTATTGGAAAAGTTATATACCAGTTACAAGATAAAATATTTGATGCTAAGTTGCAACCAAATATACCAATTATACAAATAGATTTAATTTTCTTTATTCTATTTGAGTTAGTGAGTTTTCCAAAAAAATTAAACTAAAATAATTACAGCTACCATAACAATGTTCTTTCTTACATCATTTCCTTTCATTATTGTCTCCCCCCTCAAGGAAGGAGTTATATTTTAGAATTTATATGAAAAAGAGAACCCATTGATTAAGGAACCACTATTTTTCATTTCAATGAATCTACACTTCTAGAATACATAGTATATAACAAAGGAAATATGAAGTTGATTTAATTGTTTGTTTTTCCTTTTCATATTATACAGCCGTGATGATATTATAGCCGTATGGCTATAATCAGTTTGTTGCAACCCTTTTGTAAAACAAAACCTCTGTATTCCTTTTATTGTGTACTCCCTCAATTCACAAATATAAGATGTTTTTCAATATTTTAATATGGACTACATAAGGACTAAATGAATGAACAAAGACACTAAAATGCATCTACATACATCCGAATCAGAAGAAAGTTATAGTATCTTATTGTAGTGAACCGAGGGAGTACCTGTTTGGTTCTTGGAACTGTAGGTGCTAACTATCTGTCCGGTCCAGTTTTTTTTAAAGCATCAGTCCGTTTGGGGATGTGAAGCTGCGGTTTTCCCTTCTTCCTTTTTAACCTTCTGTATATAAGTTATTTTTCCTTACCACGCAATACAGGTGTTGTACATAACTATATATTAGTACCCTGCATACGAAATGAATAGCCAAATGTTTAATCTGCTGGGTATTTAAAAAACTAAATAAAAATATGCATCTCACCTATGAACAAGCCTGATTGATGCATACATACATTATTATGTATACAGCATTTCCCAACATCACCCATATGTAATGCCATTTTTACTTTACATATGCATGGCTAAGTAAGGAGTATTTTTTACGTTTTATTGTGCCATTGCCATTAAGAAAAGAATACAACTACAGTTCGACGGGAACTCAGCATTACCCGCTTGATGCATTACGCACGTCATCGTGCATCATCTCATCTCAGGCAAGTGCGGCAAGCCATGGCGCCGGCGACCACATGGCACAGACCAGACCTGCATGGCATTCTAAGTCATATATGCTGACATCTTTGGTCATTATAAATTGGAATTAAATATATATGCACAAAATTTTCGGCTTTAGAGCTTCGATGATTAAAAATGAGGTTCCATTCCGGTCGTAAATGTGTGAAACCTCACTACCAAGCTACCTCTCTCTCCTCTCATGGCAAACTTACACAGACTTCACTCAGGCAAGATGGTGCATTATGTCATGTGATAAAACAAAGTAAAAGTCATGGTGCATGCAAGGATTGTGGGCTAATATGAAGTGGAGAACTTTTAGGAGAGAGGAAATACAAAGGAGCCTTACCATGCGTGAAGATTGATAAAACACCCAAGCCATTGCACATGAGGTGGTGTTATTATTGTCAACTTGGTCTCAATGGCGTGCCTGATAGGCCAGAGAATATAAAAGCTGATGTGGAATTTAGAACCACCAGTTATGCAGTAGGTTAGAGGGTGGAAAAAATACGGGTGAAAGAGAGTACGTACATATAGCAAAAAAAAAGGGACTAGGTTGTAGGAGAAGATGGTCAGTCCCTACAAAATGGATAGTTCACCTGTCAAACTCATCCTATAGTACAAGTAGATAGGTGAACATCCATATCAATGGTAGTAACAAGACAAAACAAACCATTAGAACGGTAAAAAAAAATCTGAAATTAGCTATACACATATATTCTGATTCAAAGTGAAATAGTTAGGTACAGGGAGGCGCAAAGAAATCAGCCTCCATCAAGCTACCTCCTTATTTCTGACCAAGCTGCGTCCCATCCTCTAGGAAATATTTGGTGGTGATTGAGCACGCTTGCTCTAAACAAAGGTTGAGAACCAATATGCATCAGGTGCTACTGGCCATGGTGACAATCAGATCCATCCATGGTGTTCATGACGGGAGTCACATGTTGATACTTGAGATACTGGATCTAGCCATCAGGCATGCTCTCACTGAAGATGTGACCCATGTACGGTGACGGATAGATTAACTGTTGTAATTGATGGCAGTAATGATGCTTCATATAGCTCCAGCTTGCAGGGTTTCACCACCTGAACCAAAAGATGCAGCCTTCAGATCATGGATTATTTGGAGATTCAAGTAATAGGCCACTTTTAGCAAGTACATCGACTGTAAAGATTCCTATAGTTATTTTGTATTCTATATAGCACAATTGCGAATATGGAATTAATTTGACACCTCCTTTTCTTTTGTGATTTTGTTTAGTAGGTTTAAGCAAGTATTGCCCGGTTGATTTCACTCCACAAATTGATAGTACAAAGTTCAGAACTATCAGTGCGTGCATACCAATAGTTCCTTGGATGAAACCGGCAAAGTGTGTAAGTTTATCAAATACAGTTATTTTAGATATGTCCATATCGGCGTACTGTCCAAATATTTACCTCTATGTTGGTGCTACAGTATGAGTTTACTTTTTGCATGTTAAGATGAACCCATGTTGATTGCTGCAAAGCTAGCGAGTACTCTAAGCCATTAATTTTCTTAATCGGGACAGTATTGGAAAAGTTATATACCAGTTACAAGATAAAATATTTGATGCTAAGTTGCAACCAAATATACCAATTATACAAATAGATTTAATTTTCTTTATTCTATTTGAGTTAGTGAGTTTTCCAAAAAAATTAAACTAAAATAATTACAGCTACCATAACAATGTTCTTTCTTACATCATTTCCTTTCATTATTGTCTCCCCCCTCAAGGAAGGAGTTATATTTTAGAATTTATATGAAAAAGAGAACCCATTGATTAAGGAACCACTATTTTTCATTTCAATGAATCTACACTTCTAGAATACATAGTATATAACAAAGGAAATATGAAGTTGATTTAATTGTTTGTTTTTCCTTTTCATATTATACAGCCGTGATGATATTATAGCCGTATGGCTATAATCAGTTTGTTGCAACCCTTTTGTAAAACAAAACCTCTGTATTCCTTTTATTGTGTACTCCCTCAATTCACAAATATAAGATGTTTTTCAATATTTTAATATGGACTACATAAGGACTAAATGAATGAACAAAGACACTAAAATGCATCTACATACATCCGAATCAGAAGAAAGTTATAGTATCTTATTGTAGTGAACCGAGGGAGTACCTGTTTGGTTCTTGGAACTGTAGGTGCTAACTATCTGTCCGGTCCAGTTTTTTTTAAAGCATCAGTCCGTTTGGGGATGTGAAGCTGCGGTTTTCCCTTCTTCCTTTTTAACCTTCTGTATATAAGTTATTTTTCCTTACCACGCAATACAGGTGTTGTACATAACTATATATTAGTACCCTGCATACGAAATGAATAGCCAAATGTTTAATCTGCTGGGTATTTAAAAAACTAAATAAAAATATGCATCTCACCTATGAACAAGCCTGATTGATGCATACATACATTATTATGTATACAGCATTTCCCAACATCACCCATATGTAATGCCATTTTTACTTTACATATGCATGGCTAAGTAAGGAGTATTTTTTACGTTTTATTGTGCCATTGCCATTAAGAAAAGAATACAACTACAGTTCGACGGGAACTCAGCATTACCCGCTTGATGCATTACGCACGTCATCGTGCATCATCTCATCTCAGGCAAGTGCGGCAAGCCATGGCGCCGGCGACCACATGGCACAGACCAGACCTGCATGGCATTCTAAGTCATATATGCTGACATCTTTGGTCATTATAAATTGGAATTAAATATATATGCACAAAATTTTCGGCTTTAGAGCTTCGATGATTAAAAATGAGGTTCCATTCCGGTCGTAAATGTGTGAAACCTCACTACCAAGCTACCTCTCTCTCCTCTCATGGCAAACTTACACAGACTTCACTCAGGCAAGATGGTGCATTATGTCATGTGATAAAACAAAGTAAAAGTCATGGTGCATGCAAGGATTGTGGGCTAATATGAAGTGGAGAACTTTTAGGAGAGAGGAAATACAAAGGAGCCTTACCATGCGTGAAGATTGATAAAACACCCAAGCCATTGCACATGAGGTGGTGTTATTATTGTCAACTTGGTCTCAATGGCGTGCCTGATAGGCCAGAGAATATAAAAGCTGATGTGGAATTTAGAACCACCAGTTATGCAGTAGGTTAGAGGGTGGAAAAAATACGGGTGAAAGAGAGTACGTACATATAGCAAAAAAAAAGGGACTAGGTTGTAGGAGAAGATGGTCAGTCCCTACAAAATGGATAGTTCACCTGTCAAACTCATCCTATAGTACAAGTAGATAGGTGAACATCCATATCAATGGTAGTAACAAGACAAAACAAACCATTAGAACGGTAAAAAAAAATCTGAAATTAGCTATACACATATATTCTGATTCAAAGTGAAATACATTTGGCTCAAATTAAATTGCCAATCAGGTGCACATAAAGAGTAAAAAATAGTATGTATTTTACACCAAACGACCTTCCAAATATCAGAAAATGATACCGAATTACAATATGGTTCCATTTTGGCTACATCACACTCAGAATTTTAAATGTTTTTGTGATTACCTGAATCGAGCAAAAATAATAATTTCCTCTAGCTCCATACACAAACTAACATTTGATATATAAACACTACATTGTAAATCTAGCCGCACAAATGCGCGGGTCACTCCGCTAGTTCCTTTAATAGAAAAAGGAATATTCCCAAGAAAAAGAATATTAGGATTGGCACAAGATGGGAAATGACATGATCTTGGGATGGTTTTGAGGATGACAAGCCACTTGTGAGACCTGAGAAGAGATGATCTTCCCAAGTTGCAGACCACAGAGCCACAGAAAAAGAAATCTCAAGCAACATCCTCAGAAAATCAAAAAAAAAAGAAAGGGCCAAAATCCAAGGTGTGACAAACCTTCCCCCTTAAAGAAATCTCATCCTCAAGATTTTGTTGCTCATGGAACAAGTATGAATATTCTGACTTAAGGAAACCGTTTCCAACTCGGGTATCCTTCACTAGTAGAAAACAGGGCATTTGTCCCGGTTCCAAAGGGCCTTTAGTCCCGGTTCTGCAACCGGGACAAAACGATCGGGACTAATGCCCATTACTTTGAGTCCCAGTTGGCTTACGGACCGGGACAAAAGGGGCTCCACGTGGCCGCTGTGGGGCGCCCAGGCAGGAGGACCTTTAGTCACGGTTGGTAACACTGACCGGGACTAAAAGACAGCCACGCGTCAGCAGCCCCCAGGCGCTGGGGTTTTTTTTTGAAGGGGGGTTTAGGGGTTTTGGAGGGTTTAGGGGTTTCATATTGTGTTAGTTAGCTACTACATATAGAGAGAAGTGACCTCTCTTTCTCCGTGCTTGGTCGACGCTAGCTACTACATATAGAGAGAACTCGACGCTAGCTAGTAAGCAAATGAAGAAAACCATTAATTACACAAGATCGTCATGAACATATATAGAGAGAAGTGACCTCTCTTTCTCCGTGCTTGGTCGAACAACAAGTTTTTGTATATCTATCCGACGCTACTACATATATACAATATAACATCCCTGACATCATCAAGCACCAAACTCTCATTGAATTTCCCTATGGTATTCTCCCTTTTCATGTATGATGTGGTCAAGAAAGAATCCCGCCAATTCCTCTTGAATTGCTCGTATGCGATCATGTGGTAGGAGTTCTTCCCGCTTCTCCCAGATCTAATTTAAAGAAGGGGTCAATACATATATATATGAATGAAACTCAACACAATTGATGGTAATAAAATAAAATTGTGAATATTGTTTACGTACTTCAAATTGTTTGTCAGAGAAGCCCCGCTCAGAGGTCGAGTGGCGAATGAACTTGCAAACATAGTATCCACATAAATTATTCCCGCCTGCCTGCCACAAGCACTTTACGAGAATAGAGTTCAATCAAACTGATAATCAAGCATGATAATGGTATTGATGAAACTAGAATCAATGAGAGATGCGTGGAACTAGCTAGTACTACTTACTTTGGGGTGTGTAAATCGCAGCTCATTCTTCAGACCCGGAACCATTCCGGTGAACTTTTTCCAAACCCTGCCCGGCAAAGAAAATGATTACTTGATATCAGGAAATGAATGAAAGTTGCCGATATGGTGCGATAATGATTGAACTTACTTCTGGAGCATTGCAGTCATGTCTACATAATCCTTGGGGTCTTTACATCTCGAGTCTAAGACAGTTACTACTCCCCCATCAAGCTTAATGGATAGCAGAATAAAGTGGAACCTGCGCACGGATAACTCATCAATTACAGTACTTAACCTCGAGTAAGCGAAACCGAATATGCACAAGACAATAACACTCACTTGAAGTTGTAAGGAAAGAGTATTTCCCTTTTGTTTTGATGTCGAGGGAACGCTTTTAGCAAGTTTTCCTCAGTATCTTCAACTCTATTTTCTACCGTCCATTCATTTACGGTATTTGGGCTAATGAACCCAATGTCATAGATTTGTCCTCTTTTGCATTCGACGATCTTCAATCTGCATAATATAGTGAGGATAATTATATATGCATGCAATGAACGAGCTGAGCTAGAGACTTAATTACAGAAGTAATACTTACAGACAGTACCAAGTCATGAGTTGTTTGTCGAGGGCCTCTTGATTGAATAACTAAAATAATTCCACAAATTCAATAGGCATCAGGTCGACTCCAATGAAGTCGTGCTCATCTTTAATTTTCACCATCATACTATCGGTCCCATCCTTCCTGCAGCTTTCCAAGTACCAGTCATGCAATCTTCGCATCATCGTTGTTAGATGAGGGAGCTGATCAGGTTTGACGAGAGGCTTCCTGTGACGCCCCCGATTCAATCGTACACTAATCATACATGCAATGTGTACGATCAAGATCAGGGACTCACGGGAAGATATCACAACATAACTCTAGACACAAATAAAAATAATACAAGCTTTATATTACAAGCCAAGGGCCTCGAGGGCTCGAATACATCAACTCGAATACAAATGAGTCAGCGGAAGCAACAATATCTGAGTACAGACATAAGTTAGACAAGTTTGCCTTAAGAAGGCTAGCAGAAAAGCAACATCGATCGAAAAGGCAAGGCCTCTTGCCTGGGAGCCTCCTAACTACTACTGGTCGTCGGCGGCCTCCACGTAGTAGTAGGCACCCTCGGTGTAGTAGTAGTCGTCGAACATGGCGTCTGGCTCCTGGGCTCCACCATCTGGTTGCGACGTCCGAGAAGAAAGGAAAAGAGGAAAAGAGGAAGCAAAGCAACCAAGAGTACTCATCCAAAGTACTCGCAAGCAAGGATCTACACTACATATGCATCGGTATCAATGAAATGGGTAGTATCTGTGGACTGAACTACAGAATGCCAGAAGAGAAGGGGAAAGCCTAGCCTATCGAAGACTAGCATCTTCAAGCAGCTCCAACCATCTTGCAGCATCAGAAGAGATAAGAGTGGCATATTATAATATTAATAAGTATGTTGTAACATCGCCCAGAGATCACTTCCTCGACTCCCTGCGAGAAAGCAATCCCGGAGCCACATATCCATAACATGCCTCAGCATTCAGTATCCAGTTCTAGTTGTATCGATCGGGATACAACTCTGAGCGTCCGTTACAGTGGAGACGGCTATTCGAATAGACCAATCTTCCCTGCAGGGGTGCACCAACTTACCCAAAACGCTCGATCAACTCCGGCCGGACACACCATCAGGTCATGACCGGCCTCGGCCGATCAACACACTGCAGTCCTACCTAGGCTCAACAGAGAGGCCAGCACGCCAGTCTACATTCTAAGCGTGCAGGGGTCTTGGGCCCATCGCCCTTTGCACTCCTATACGTTGCATGGGTGGCTGGTGAGCAGACCTAGCTACCTCCTTAAAAAGGCAGGTGCTTACGTAGTCCAACCCAACGCGCGCTGCTCCATCGCTGATGTCCGTTCAGCTTTCAGCGATACATACGACACAGAGTGCCCATACTTATTCCCGCGTGGTGGTTAGTGCGAAAAATGCCAGAGGCCTACTCGGATCAAATATCCAAATCGTTAGTGTCTTGGGGGTGCGCGGTAACGAGCAGAGACTCACGATCATGTGACCCCGTCACCCCGTCTCGTGGACTTACGGCAAGGGCTAGGAATGCCTGGTCGTGCCACGTAATTATCTCACGGGTACCCTCTAGGTCAACCCGACTTCACATCACTCGCGGGTACCCCTTGGGGCCGACCCGATGTCATCATGGTTCTGTGGTAAGTCAAAGTAACCGTGTGTCCGAAACAGCAAGGGGGAAACCCGAGGAATCACCCTCAATGGATTCCCACTCGATGTAACCGTCAAGGTGGATCTGGAGGAATCACCCTCGATGGTCCACACTTGAGGGGTTGCACGACAGAGTCGTTATCGGGAGTGGTGAATGAGGAATCACCCTCGATGACCACGACCGAATAGCTACACTACAGGGTTAACATCAGAAGTGCTGACGAGGTATCACCCTCGGCACTCGATAATAACTATGCAGAGTCATACAACTAAGGGGGGCGATGTGCGGTGTCGGGACCTGGACGTCGATCACGTTGATCGAGTCATCGAACATAAAGCGGGGCAACTGGGACAAGGTGGGGGGTCACTGATGGATCTCTAACCAACCTA
The DNA here is from genome assembly GCA_011799875.1 of Thinopyrum elongatum. Lineage (NCBI taxonomy): Eukaryota > Viridiplantae > Streptophyta > Magnoliopsida > Poales > Poaceae > Thinopyrum > Thinopyrum elongatum. Next base: position 631,307,931 of record CM022303.1, read on the forward strand.
TACTAAGCAGTTTAGAATAAGCAGGTAAGGTATGAAAGCAGGTAACAAAAACAGGCTGTGCATCGGAGTAGGATCATACAAAAAGAAGTAGCAGTTCTAATGCAAGCATAAGAGAGAAGGGAATGGGCGATATCGGAATGATCAATGGGGGGTTTGCTTGCTTGGAAGCTCTGCTGCAAAGGAACGGTCGTCGGTGACGTAGTCGATCACAGGGGCAGCATCGGTCTCGGGGTCTACCGGAGAGAAGATCGGGAAGAAACAATAAACATATAGCAAACAAGTGCATCACTAAGCATGACATGAAGATATGCAGAGCTAGGGGTGTTCTAACACAGTACCACGCGTTGCAGACAGAGAGGGAAAACATCCGGAGGGGTTTTCCCAGCGTTTGGTATTTTTCGGACAGATGAAAGAGAGGGGATGGTTCCATGTTCAGCCTGCTAGGGGCATGTGATAGATGAACGGACCGCGTATTCGGATTCCTTGGATTTTTCTGAGCAACTTTCATATATAAAACTTTTTCATCCGAGTTACGGTTTAATTTCTATGATTTTTCAAAGTTTTAATAATATCCTGAAATTATTATTAAATAAAAAGAAAAAACTGCATCAGCATGACGTTGGGGTGATGTCAGCAGTCAACAGGACATTGACTGGTAAAAACTGACGTGGGGGACCCACCTGTCATAGACAGTGGGTTAAACAGAGTTAAAACTAATCTAAAATTTAGTTAGTTGAACTACTGGGCCCACCTGTCATTGTCTAATTAACCTAATTAATTTATTTTTAAAAATCCTTTAGTTAATTAGGGGAGGTGGGCCCCATTTGTCAGCGGCTGGGGTGTCGGTCCAGTCAGCGGGGTTGACCAGGTCAACTGGCCAGCCGGGCCCCTGGGGCCCGCGGGTCAGTGACCCAAGGGTTGGCCCCGGCCGGCCACATCGGCAGACAGCGCCGGGGTAGCGCCGGCATGCACGACAAGGTGGCGGCGGGCTCAGCCTTCGCCGAGAATCGGCCACAGAGGGTCCCCGGGCTCGCGGCTTGGCGCGTTCGAACGCGGTGACGCAGCTGCGTCGGACGGAGGCGGTGGGATCGGCTGGAACGGCCGGAGACGGCGCTGGCGTCGAGCTTGGCGGGCACCAGAGTTTGGGCGCGGACGGGGATCACGCTACGGGGCTCAGTTCGATGCGCGTTTGGGTCCGAACGGACAAGCGCATCGAGGCGCGTCGGAGGTGAGTTCCTCGTCGATGGCAGCGGCGGCGGCTTCGGGCGCTCGACGGAGTCGACGTTGCGGAGTGCGGCAAGACAAACTAAGGGCACGGGTGGCTCCGCCGCGAGGCCCTGAACGTGACGCGAGGCTCGGTTGAGCTCGACGGCGTCGGTAGCGACGGCGAGGACCTCAGCGGCGGGGCCGAGCTTCGGCAGCTGCGGTGAGCGAGCTATAGAGGGAGGCGGCCTACGTGAGAGAGGGAAGAGGAGGGCGAGCTCACCGAGAGGGTGCACGAGGGCCCGGCGGTGGGTTTAGGAGCTGCAGCGGGCACCAGCGTTGAAGAAGACGGCGGTGAGCCGAGGAAGAAGACGACGACGGGGTGGGCGTTGTAGGGCGGCGAGCTCGAGTCCGTGGCCGGAGAAGATGTAGCGGGGCACGGCGGCGCTCGGGGACTCGTCGGAGAAGGGCGGGGACAGCGGTGGCCGCAGTCAGCACAGCGGCGTGGCCTTGGGCGCGCTCGGAAGCAGTGGATCTGAAGGGCGAGGGCGAGAGGGAGGAGGAGAGAGCGAGGGGAGCGGGGACCGAGTGGGAGAGGGGATCGAGGGGGCGTGGCTGTCTCCCTTATCCCCTCGGGATGGCGCCGGCGAGGTGGTGTGGCGGGGACACGTGGGAGGAGCCCCGGTCGGATGAACTGGGGAGGAAGAGAGCGACCGGGGGAGGTGGGCCGTCTAGGTTGGGCCGGCTGGTCCGGATGGGCCAAGGCCCAGGGAGGCAGGGGCTTCCTTTCCTTTTTATTTTTATTTTTCTATTTTTCTTTTACAGAGAGGGTTTTGTAATATTTGGGGCACTGAAATGATTTTTGTAAAGTATGGGAATTGTCCACATAAATACAATGCAATGTTTGGCACTGCCACAAAAAGTTTGGAAGAAGTTTGAATTAGTTTGAATTTGCATAAAATGGAAAAGCAATTAATTTGCTGATTTGGCAATGTTTTCAATTGCTATAGTCCATCTTAGCTTGGAGGTAATGATTTTTCTTTAACAATCATTTATTATGGATTTTTTACTAAATGGTGAACTATTTTGCAGCAACTTTTGTGTAACTTCAAAATTCACTTGCAAATTGAATTTGATTTCAAAGTGGAAATTCAAATGAGATTTGAATCAAGTTTGATCAAGTCCTGTTTAGCAAAATGATTAGCTTAATCATGGAGGGTTACTATAGCATGACACTGGGGGTGTTACAAATCTCCTCCACTACAAGAAATCTCGTCTTGAGATTTAAGATGTGGAGTAAGGAGAGAAGAGTTGGTTACGAAATTCGGACGAATCTTCTTTTTCGTGTTGCTCTCATCGAAGAGGTTGACCCATAACATTGATGTCTTCAACTCGCTGCATCAGGGCATCATGATGAAGTCATCATCATTTCTTCGGGAGTTCCATCGTACATATGGAAAGGATAAGGGTAACTTCGAAAGGACGGACCTCTACAAGGTTGCTTATCTGGTAGATAACATCAGGGAAGGTGGTGGAAAGTAACTCTCGAATTGAAACTTAAGAAAATATCAAGAGCAAAGTAAGAAGGTGCAAATAAGAAGTTCCAAGCGGATAGGCAATCGATCGTTGCCTGTAATAGAGTGTGAAATCGGGGGGGGGGGGTTCGGAGCAATGGGAATAAGTATTGTGTCTGATACCAGAATTTATGATCTCTTGGAAGGTGGCTCGTGAATTCCATATGAAGCCACGCGTGAGAAATAACTTTGGAAACAGGAGGTGTACAGGAGAGTCAGGTTTCGATCCTATAGAACTGTGGGTTATGGGCCCACCATGTGGTTTTAAAAGTAGATAGAGGGGGCTGACATCTTGCACGGTCATAATAGCAAGGCATGTCAGAGAATAGCCTGTCAGTTATGTCGGCAACGATGTCGGTACCAAGGGCGGGGAACGAAGAGAACCACTTTCCTCCTCGTTGAAACGAGGCGGACCAATAGGCAAAGTTCTCGTCCACCAGCGGTTACCGGAATGTTACCAACAATAGTAACAGGGTCTTACTGACAGAATTGTACACTGAGGTGTTTACCTAAGCAGACAATTACCTCTGCTCAGATAAGTTAGATTACGAGAAAGGTTAAACAAACCAATGGAAAGGAAAATGTGATTATTAATTTAATCAGAACAGTGGAAAGGAAAATGTGTTTAAACACAAATATCAGGAGTATATCCTTTCAAGGACAAGCAGATGATGATATCCATAACAGGATAGTAAGTAGATTACCATTTAGGTAAAGGGGAGAGGAAATTCATGACGTTAACCATACAACAGTGTTTGGATAATTGGACAAGAAACATTTAGCATTGCGCCTCCAATGTTCTTAATGATGTTCGGAGTACCACAGTCATGCTTCAGGATAGCATTGACATGGTCATCAGGTAAAGGTCGGACCTTGGGAACACAAAGGATCCATCAGGAATTTTTAGAACATCTCATGCAATTTTATCAGGGAAAAGATGAGGAGGTGGCCGATGGGTTCAGCAGCAATCCATCGACATGTCAAAAAGGATGTATTTCCAAAATTATAGGAACAAGTTTGTGTTGGGGGGAAGGCAAGAAGGTTGTCGATGATAACACAAATCATCGAGGGGCAAGGATGGTATTTCTCATAATGAATTCGATTGATATCCTGGATCAGCTCAGAATGCTGATGATGATCATGACACATTTTTCAAGAGATTTCATGAAGATGTAATCGATCGACGATGACATCAAGTCAAAGGAATGATGAAGCAAAAATTTATTGGAACCACAGGTACAACACAAACTCGAAATCAAGCTTGTTGTTCAAGGCGAAAAATGATATGACGAGGAAGATCGACGTAAGCTTAGCTCATCGTCAAAAATTGTGCTCCGGGAGGAACGACCAGGTAGCACAGTTAAAATTTAGTATGATAATGATAAAGCTAATCAGGCTAGGAATGACTTGAAGGATTATTAAACTCGTAAGGAACAAAAATTACTTAAGAGTTATAGAATCAGAGTGCGGAATCGATTCACTTATCGGTGTTCTCGAGTGACTAATAACCCAGAACCCGGGGGAAAATCTGAAGTCGGTGAGAAGTAATACTAGATGAAGACTCATAGGAAGCAACACAGTTCCTTGTTATTCTCGAGATACCGGAGGGCAATACTCGAGGGAAGATAAAAATAGAGGTTGCGGGGATGCATTGATCTGCAGGAGACAAGTGCTCTAACTTGTCTAAGAAATGGTATCAGGGAGAAAATATGGTCAGAACCATGATTGTAAAGGATCAATTCATAGATACTAGATGATATTTTATCTAGGAAATAGTTATTATTACAAGAAGCTTCCATGATAGGATCTACATCGTGTCCATGGGCATGAACACAAAGTTCAAGGTCGACTCCCACTTCTTCAATGACTAACCTTTCATTCACTTCTCGTCTTCGAAGAAGTTGTAGTGTTGAAATTTTATCTGGCATAACACCAATAGAGTATGAACCATAGAAGTTTCCGGGTTCACACAGATTATAAAAGGTATAGGTTCAACCCATCGGGGCATCTTAGGAACATATACCACAAACTTCAAGAGTAAATAACACCAGCTCGATAGTAGAGCATGGCTGGAAAAAAAAGCAGGGGATACAATTTACCAAAGGTCATTATGTATCCTAGGAAAGACTCGCAAATTATTGAATACGAAGGACATTATCGGATATTATCCCAACAAAGGATTTGGCGGTCCACAATGGAGCTGATGTGAGTATCAGTACTCAATCAAAGGAAGAAAGAATGTAAAGGTATTGAATTATAGAAACAACTGACTAATTCAAAGTTTAATTAACAAAGGAATTATGATTTCCAAAATGAAGGATCAGAAGCAGATGCTCTGATCAAATGATGAGTAAGTTGAATAGAATTAGAACGGCAATCAACCAAGGTTTGATTTGCCGAGAACCAGCTCATGTTTAAAATATCGTCTGAGCCGAAAGTAAAATTTCTAAGGATCAATTGAAGACTGCGAGTAATTGCACACATGTTGAATCAAAGGCTCAGAATGACAACCACAAAGGATTTTAATGAATATTGCTATACATACGGAATTAACCATAAAGCAAGCAGGTAAAACTTTCCAGAGCAATAGGTTGCTGAGGATTTTCGGAAGATTGAATAGTGTTTTGAAGACATTTGTGAAACACATGAACAACTGGGGATGAAAGAATCCCCGGTAAGTGTGAGGAATTATCCATGCATGTATTCATGCGGAAAAGGAGCTGCAAGGCAGTAGGCACAAAGGATTCTCAGAATATCCGAAGTATTTCAGGGTATCTTGTAATAGCAAGAAAAATTGGAAATGAAGGTATGGACGACAAGTGTATGCAGCTATCCATAGGGATTTATCGGTGATAGGGAATTGCAACGGCGAAGGGCACAAGGGTTTCGGGGAAACATCGGAGAGTATCTTCAAAATCTTCTGGTGCAGCAAGCGATCATCTGGACTGAAGGGGCACTCCGGGAGAAAGTATTTTTGAGAACCTAAAGTTAGATTTTAGCAAAATCATTTAATCCAAATAGAAGAGAGATCAGAATCCCAGAGTATAGACGAGGAATAAAAGATCCTAATGCCACCCAATGGTGACGTGGGCCCGTAAGCCACACATCCATGTTAGTAAAAGTTTTTCAATGACTAGACTCAACTTCGGCCAAGGAGTTGGAAAGGGGGCTACCTACAGGCAGTCGGCTCTGATACCAACTTGTGACGCCCCCGATACAATCGTACACTAATCATACATGCAATGTGTACGATCAAGATCAGGGAATCACGGGAAGATATCACAACATAACTCTAGACACAAATAAAAATAATACAAGCTTTATATTACAAGCCAAGGGCCTCGAGGGCTCGAATACATCAGCTCGAATACAAATGAGTCAGCGGAAGCAACAATATTTGAGTACAGACATAAGTTAGACAAGTTTGCCTTAAGAAGGCTAGCACAAAAGCAACATCGATCGAAAAGGCAAGGCCTCTTGCCTGGGAGCCTCCTAACTACTCCTGGTCGTCGGCGGCCTCCACGTAGTAGTAGGCACCCTCGGTGTAGTAGTAGTCATCGAACATGGCGTCTGGCTCCTGGGCTCCACCATCTGGTTGCGACGTCCGAGAAGAAAGGAAAAGAGGAAGCAAAGCAACCATGAGTACTCATCCAAAGTACTCGCAAGCAAGGATCTACACTACATATGCATCGGTATCAATGAAATGGGTAGTATCTATGGACTGAACTGCAGAATGCCAGAAGAGAAGGGGAAAGCCTAGCCTATCGAAGACTAGCATCTTCAAGCAGCTCCAGCCATCTTGCAGCATCAGAAGAGATAAGAGTGGCATATTATAATATTAGTAAGTATGTTGTAACATCGCCCAGAGATCACTTCCTCGACTCCCTGCGAGAAAGCAATCCCGGAGCCACATATCCATAACATGCCTCAGCATTCAGTATCCAGTTCTAGTTGTATCGATCGGGATACAACTCCGAGCGTCCGTTACAGTGGAGACGGCTATTCGAATAGATCAATCTTCCCTGCAGGGGTGCACCAACTTACCCAACACGCTCGATCAACTCCGGCCGGACACACCATCAGGTCAAGACCGGCCTCGGCCGATCAACACACTACAGTCCTACCTAGGCTCAACAGAGAGGCCAGCACGCGCGGTCTACATTCTAAGCGCGCAGGGGTCTTGGGCCCATCGCCCTTTGCACTCCTGCATGTTGCATGGGCGGCTGGTGAGCAGACCTAGCTACCTCCTTAAAAAGGCAGCTGCTTACATAGTCCAACCCGACGCGCGCTGCTCCATCGCTGACGTCCGTTGAGCTTTCGACTGATACATACGACGCAGAGTGCCCATACTTATTCCCGCGTGGTGGTTAGTGCGAAAAATGCCAGAGGCCTACTCGGATCAAATATCCAAATCGTTAGTGTCTTGGGGATGCGCGGTAACGAGCTGAGACTCACGATCATGTGACCCCGTCGCCCCGTCTCGTGGACTTACGGCAAGGGCTAAGAATGCCCGGCCGTGCCACGTAATTATCTCACGGGTACCCTCTAGGTCAACCCGACTTCACATCACTCGCGGGTACCCCTCGGGGCCGACCCGATGTCATCATGGTTCTGTGGTAAGTCAACGTAACCATGTATCCGAAACAGCAAGGGGGAAACCCGAGGAATCACCCTCAATGGATTCCCACCCGATGTAACCGTCAAGGTGGACCTGGAGGAATCACCCTCAATGGTCCACACTTGAGGGGTTGCACGACAGAGTCGTTATCGGGAGTGGTGAATAAGGAATCACCCTCGATGACCACGACCGAATAGCTACACTACAGGGTTAACATCAGAAGTGCTGACGAGGTATCACCCTCGGCACTCGATAATAACTCTGCAGAGTCGTACAACTAAGGGGGGTGATGTGCGGTGTCGGGGCCTAGACGTCGATCACGTTAATCGAGTCGTCGAACATAAAGTGGGGCAACTGGGACAAGGTGGGGGTCACTGATGGATCTCTATACTAAGCAGTTTAGAATAAGCAAGTAAGGTATGAAAGCAGGTAACAAAAACAGGCTATGCATCAGAGTAGGATCATACAAAAAGAAGTAGCAGTTCTAATGCAAGCATAAGAGAGAAGGGAATGGGCGATATCGGAATGATCAATGGGGGGTTTGCTTGCCTGGAAGCTCTGCTGCAATGGAACGATCGTCGGTGACTTAGTCGATCATAGGGGCAGCATCGGTCTCGGGGTCTACCGAAGAGAAGAGGGGGAAGAAACAATAAATATATAGCAAACAAGTGCATCACTAAGCATGGCATGATGATATGCAGAGCTAGGGGTGTTCTAACGCAGTACTACGTGTTGCAGACGGAGAGGGAAAACATCCGGAGGGGTTTTCCCAGCGTTTGGTATTTTTCGAACAGATGAAAGAGAGGGGATGGTTCCATGTTCAGCCTACTAGGGGCATTTGACAGATGAACGGACCGCGTATTCGGATTCGTTGGTTTTTTCTGAGCAACTTCCATATATAAAACTTTTTCATCCGAGTTACAGTTTAATTTTTTTGATTTTTCAAAGTTTTAATAATATCCTGAAATTATTATTAAATAAAAAGAAAAAACTGCGTCAGCATGATGTTGGGGTGACGTCAGTAGTCAACAGGACATTGACCGGTAAAAACTGACGTGGGGAACCCACCTGTCATAGACAATGGGTTAAACAGAGTTAAAACTAATCTAAAATTTAGTTAGTTGAACTACTGGGCCCACCTGTTATTGTTTAATTAAGCTAATTTATTTATTTTTAAAAATCCTTTAGTTAATTAGGGGAGGTGGGCCCCATTTGTCAGCGGCTGGGGTGTCGATCCAGTCAGCGGGGTTGACCAGGTCAACTGGCCAGCCGGGCCCCTGGGGTCCGCGGGTCAGTGACCCAAGGGTTAGCCCCGGCTGGCCATGTCAGTGGACAGCGCCGGGGTTGCGCCGGCGTGCACGACAAGGCGGCGGCGGGCTCGGCCTTCGCCGGGAATCGGCCACAGAGGGTCCCTGGGCTCGTGGCTTGGCGTGTTCGAACGCGGCGATGCAGCTGCGTCGAATGGAGGTGGTGGGATCGGCTGGAACGGCCGGAGACAGCGCCGGCGTTGAGCTTGGCGGGCGCCGGAGTTCGGGCGCGGACGGGGATCGCGCTACGGGGCTCGGTTCGATGCATGTTTGCGTCCGAACGGAGGAGCGCATCGAGGCGCGTCGAGGGGGTAGTGGTGGCTCGCCCGAGGATGGCCGGACATGAGTTCCTCGTCGACGGCAGCGGCGGCGGCTTCAGGCGGTCGACGGAGTCGGTGTTGCGGGGTGCGGCAAGACAAACTAAGGGAACGGGCGGCTCTGCCGCGAGGCCCTGAGCATGACGCGGGGCTCGGTTGAGCTCGACGGCGTCGGTAGCGACGGCGAGGAGCTCAGCAGCGGGGCCGAGCTTCGGCAGCTGCGGTCAGTGAGCTATAGAGGGAGGCGGCCTACGTGAGAGAGGGAAGAGGAGGGCGAGCTCACCGAGATGGCGCACGAGGGCCCGGCGGTGGGTTTAGGAGCTGCAGCGGGCACCAGCGTTGAAGAAGATGGTAGCGAGCCAAGGAAGAAGACGACGACAGGGTGGGCGTTGTAGGGGCGGCGAGCTCGAATCCGTGGCCGAAGAAGACGTAGCGGGGCACGACGGTGCTCAGGGACTCGTCGGAGAGGGGCGGGGATAGCGGTGGCCGCGGTTAGCATGGCGGCGCGGTCTTGGGCGCGCTCAGTGGATCTGAAGGTCGAGGGCGAGAGGGAGGAGGAGACGGCGAGGGGAGCGGGGACCGAGTGGGAGAGGGGATCGAGGGGGCGCGGCTGTCGCCCTTATCCCCTCGGGACAGCGCCGGCGAGGTGGTGTGGCGGGGACGCGCTGGAGGAGCCTCGGTCGGATGAACAGGGGAAGAAAAGAGCGACCGGGGGAGGTGGGCCGGCTGGTCCGGATGGGCCAAGGCCCAGGGAGGCAAGGGCTTCCTTTCCTTTTTATATTTTTTCTATTTTTCTTTTACAGAGAGGGTTTTGTAATATTTGGGGCGCTGAAATGATTTTTGTAAAGTATGGGAATTGTCCACATAAATACAATGCAATGTTTGGCACTGCCACAAAAAGTTTGGAAGAAGTTTGAATTAGTTTGAATTTGCATAAAATGGAAAAGCAATTAATTTGCTGATTTGGCAATGTTTTTAATTGCTATAGTCCATCTTAGCTTGGAGGTGATGATGTTTTCCTTAACAATCATTTATTATGGATTTTTTACTAAATGGTGAACTATTTTGCAGCAACTTTTGTGTAACTTCAAAATTCACTTGCAAATTAAATTTCATTTCAAAGTGGAAATTCAAATGAGATTTGAATCAAATTTGGTCAAGTCCTTTAGCAAAATGATTAGCTTAACCACAGAGGGTTACTATAGCATGACACTGGGGGTGTTACACTTCCCGTGCTCGTATCTAAAGGTCTGTACTACCTCAGTCGTTTCAAATTGTACATCATCACCCACGTAATCACCAAGAGTGGTACCGGGCAGTAGCCCCGGATGATTAGCGATATCGCTAGACACCTTGAGCAGGGGGCATGATTGCTTCTCCTGTTCGCCGAGCTGGGGAATTGTTTTCCCACTTCTTCGTCTTGCAGCACTGGTAGTACTTCCCGACCACCGCGCTTCATCATATGTGTTTTCAATACAGCGGTCATAGTTGGATTGCGGTGGAGGCGGTGGTGGTCGCTTAAGGGCATCTAGAGTGCGCATCGCTTTCACCGGATCTATTGTTTCCTTCGGAGGTGCATGTATCTTCTGCACCTCCAATCCTAGAGGGCATAGAACCTTCTTTGCTTAGTACGTACTGTCGGGCAATTTGCTATCCTTTGGAAGCTTCTTCTTCATTATTTTCAGTAGCTTCCCAAATCCATTGTCAGATACACCATTGTCTGCCTTCTATTGCAGCAATTCCAGTGTGGTACCGAGCTTTGTGTTGTCATCTTCGCAATTTGGGTACAACCCTTTTTTGTGATCCTCTAACATGCAATCAAACTTCAACTTCTCACTTTCACTTTCGCATTCTCTCTATGCATCAACAATGACCCAGCGAAGATCATCATTGGGCACATCGTCTGGTTCCTCTTGATCTTCAGCTTCCCCCATTGCAGTATCACCGTATTCAGGGGGATAGTTGTCATCATCCTCTTCTTCTTCGTTGTCTTCCATCATAACCCCTCTTTCTCCGTGCTTGGTCCAAACATTATAGTGTGGCATGAAACCCTTCTCAAGGAGGTGGATGTGAAGGGTTTTCAAGTTAGAGTGATCCTTCGTATTCCCACAGACAGTACATGGACAATACATAAAACCATTCTGCTTGTTTGCCTCAGCCACTTCGAGAAATTTATGCAGGCCCTCAATATACTCAGAGGTGCGTCGGTCACCGTACATCCATTGTCGGTTCATCTACGTGCATTATATAATTAAGTGTATCAAAAACCATTACAGAACATCATGAATAGAGAAGTGACCAAATTAATACAAGTTCATCATCACATTAAAACCAAAGTACAGTAGTGATCAAATGTTATTACTGAAAAAATAAATACATAAAGTTCATACATAGTTAAAACATACATTGAAACTAACATACAACTATGTAAAACATAGTTAAAATAAATACATAAAGTTCATAGAACAACATACAACTCTCTAGAGCATTACATTGAAACTAACATACAACTATGTAAAACATTTAAATGCAACAACAAATGCGATCACAATCGCAACTAAGGTAACAATTGATCCAACAGCATAATGATACCAAGCCTCATTATCAATGGCATATTTTTTTGTCTTTCTAATCTTCAAGCGCATTGTATCCATCTTGATCTTGTGATCATCGATGACATCGACAACATGCAACTCCAATTTCATCTTCTCCTCCTCAATTCTTTTCAATTTTTCTTTCAAATACTCGTTTTCTTTTTCAACTAAATTTAACCTCTCGACAAGAGGGTCGGTTGGGATTTCCGGTTCACATGTCATAAACACTAAATGAAACAAATAGTTATAAAAGATAATATACCACATCCGAATCATAGACCGGATGAGGGCCAACGGGGGCGGATACCAAAACCATGGCACTATATAATAACAAACAATAATAAAAGTAAGAACTTTATACAAGTATATCTATCTAAATCATACAAGTAAGAATTTTTTTCTTTTAAAAAGAAGATAAGAACAAGAGGCTCACCACGGTGGTGCCGGTGACGAGATCGGCGCGGGCGATCGACGACGGTGAGGACGGGGACGGGACGGCACCCTACACATGTGCAAACTCTAAGAAGTTAATTTGAGCTCAAACTGTGCATCTAAATCAAAAGAACTCCCACATACACTCCTACACTAAAACCCACAAACCACTCTACTTCTAGAGCATTTGAAATGAGCAAAACTAGTAGTGAGAGATGAAAGGATGAAGTAGCTAACCTTTTAGGACACTTGTGTAGTTGGTGCACCGCCAAACCTAGACAAATCTTGGGGAAAAAGGAGCTTGGAGGTTGAGCTTGGAGAGGAGAAAGCTTAAGTGTGGATCAGGCATTTCATCAAACACCTCATGTGCATAGGAGGTGAAAACAGAGAGCAGCACACCTCCCACCCTTCCACGGCCAAAAAATAGAGGAGATGGGGGGCGTGGATATATATAGGCAAAACTTTAGTCCCGGTTTGTGTCTAAAACCGGGACTAAAGGACAACCTTTAGTATCCGTTCTAGCCACCAACCGAGACTAAAGGGGCTGCGCTAGGAGCGAGGCCCTTTAGTCTCGATTCGTGTCTAGAACCAGGACCAAAGGGGTCAGACGAACCGGGACCCTAGCCTGGCCGGCGCCCTGGCCTCACGAACCGGCACTGATGCACCCATTCGTCCCGGTTCGTAACAGAACAGGGATTAATGCTCTTATCTGGCCTGGACCAAAGCCCTGTTTTCTACTAGTGCTTTTTCCCTTATATAAGTTGTTCCCACTATATTTCATATGACTGCTTATCTTGTTCTGGGGTGGTTTGCTTCATTCTATCCACATTCTGACAGATCTGACCCATATACTACTCTGACTCCAATTCTTTTATATCTCCCGGCTTAACGGGGTGCGGTAGATTATCATGACTGCAATACATGCCCTTCTTACAAGTCCGAGAATGATTTCTAAGGGATATGGCATTCCTTTATCTAGCACTGACAACCTTTCATGGAGTTGTGAACAATTTTCTCGATGGACACTAAATCTTTTACTCCTTGCATTGGGTTGCTCAATTAGATGTATGTCCTCCGAGTTCAAAACAGTGTTGTGAATCATAACTAGTCTCCGGGCGGAATCTGACTTCTCACAGGGATTCCTGAATCATCTTGGATGGCTCCACTGTCTCGAGCATCAAATCTGTACCAAGGAGTTTCCCGTCACCTGTCCGGACCAGCATAAAGAAATACGGCCTTATAACAAGAGCATCTCGAGACTTGACGGACGGTGGTTCTGACAGAAGCATCTTGTTCACGGTAGGCTATCCTTTAACTGATTCCCATATGCGAGGGCACATGCTTCGAGACTATTGTTCAACATTCTAATTACTCATTCTATCGGCATACCCATGTGGATAGTGGGCCGTGTGATGCCATAACATGGTTGCTGGAGTCAAACGGCTGGACTGGCCTTTGCTCTGTCATGACAGACTTGGATATTCGATACTAACAAATCTGAGCATGGCCGAGCGGGTTACCTTGATATGAGATCCTTACCAAAATGGGGTAGACCCCTTAGGTGTATATTCATGGTGATCGATAGTGAATCAGACTGTCCTGGGTATCTGTCCCATGTTGTTTATGCAACAATTATCATACATGTATTCCCAGTCTTGCGCCGTCATTATTGTTTTAATTATCTGGATCTTTTGCTGGAAGAGCTTGGCCACATATACCCTTTTATATTTCTGCTGCCGATTACTTGTATGAAAACGGTTGTTTGACTATCCTTTTTGCTGAGTACTAGATTCATAGCATATTTTGACTTGCTTCTAGGTATAGCATGTTCCAAATCATATTCGTAGCCGAATCAAACCTTGTATATGAACCATACCTTTTGTCTTGAAATATACAGTTGGTCTTTTACATCACTTGTCTTCTGGCTAATTTAATCATTGCTGCGGTAAAGAATGCACACTGATGTAGACTTGATGCTGATAATCAAGCTAGGATATCATTTGTATTCAGACTAAATATTCCCAATACAATGTAGTCGGCTGAGAATTCCATAATATTTAACTGAGCTTCCAAATATTTGAACTCCTTTCTGATACTCCAGGTCCGGTGTCGGTTGATGAGCAACTTTAATAAGGGGTAATAAGGTAACACCGAAGTCCCAAAGAAATATGCAGAAGAAACGAATGAAACAAAAGCACACAAGTCATACAAATAATATCATATTCAAGCAACATCACATATTACTGCTACTCACAACTATAATATGCATGCATACTTAGGCACACCAACCTTGCGGAAACTCCGGTATTACGGTCTAACATGCTATGGCGGTGTGCACGAAAGTGAATCCACGTGTGGAGGGGTTGGTGTAAACAAGGCTACACCAAGTGCGGGCTTAACATCAATTCCATCTGGACGGTCTAGAGGCGAAGACGGACTTGGTGATCATGTAGCGAAACACGAAGGTCACGACCACATTATCATCAAGCGGACAGAAGGGGACCGTACTCGTCCAGGGGATGGGGTGACAGGGTAGGATAGTGGTGGAAAGCAGGGCTCGCTGGCATTACCCTTTTTCTAGTAGCAAAGATTAGTAAGGGTAACCAAAGCGGCGAGTCGAAAGGCATGATTCAGGATAGAAGCATGTCTATCACCGAAATGATAGGTGTGGCTGGCAGTAAGATATTGGCGCGATACCTGAGCATAACTCCTGCAAATGGTGTCTGGAAAACTTGGTACCACGGCATCACTCCGCTGGGACAGAGATGACGCCGAACACTGAGAAGCATGTATGCAAGACTGGAGGGGTGCAGGTAGTGGATCGGAACCGATACCACCTACACTCACAAGATCAACCGTTAGCGACAAGATAATAAGTCTATATGCATGCTATGCAGCAAACAAATGCAATAATCAAGTGCAACAAACCGACTAGACTCTATACTACCGCATTCTAACACTCGCGCAGACTAGGGCGTCCTACAGCTAGACCTGCTTTGATACCAACGCTTGTGGCACCCCGGCTGAGAGAGACCAGAATGCCCCGTATTCCAGCCCATAGATCAAGTCTTCTGGAATATAGCACTGGTTGGCATAGAACAAATCATATCTTTATTACAAATGATACGGATACAAGGGTTCTGATATCACAACGAATTACATTGGCACGACGACACTATGCCTGCTCAGGTTGCTCTATGCTAGTAGTAGAACAACTCGAAGCAGCGGAACGACGACGGCGATGGACTCCACTCTGCAAGGACTCTGGCTGGAGTGCTTATCCTAGCTGGCAAACTTGGGATCCTCGACAAGCAAGCAAACACGGCATGACTTGCAAAACTGGCATGACACGCCAGGTGAGTACTTTGAATGTACTCGCAAGCTCACAGCAACCAAAAGCAATCAAGACAAACAATAGTATGGCATTTATAGATTAATCATCCATGATGAGCATAATATCACTAGAACAACATAAGCATGGCATGAACATATGAGCATGATGATACTAGCATGCAACATGTTTAAACTATCATGATTCAACTTACTCTGCTCAGGGGTTATCTCGTAACCACCACATGTATCAACTTACCAACTTGGGCATCACACGATCACCTCAGGACCAACCAAGCTTGGTATTAACAATACTGTAGTGATCACCTGACCACAAGGAGCTTGATCTTTACTCGGGATCATCACATCACACCATAAACATCAACCAACTTCGGCATCCATGATACCACCGTGATCCTCTCACGATCACATAAAGATCAACCAACTTATTTCCTCATCGAAACAGGGTTGTTTATTAATCAGGTTATTATTACTGTTGACCCATAGTGTGACCTAGTATGAACTGGGCCCATATCCACGGGCGCGGCTATCGATAGATTATACACTCTGCAAAGGTTAGTACACTATACCCACACCACGGAACCCAAGGCCTCGTGCTCCCATTCGGGTGGACCAACAGCGTTCTGACAAAACCAATCTATTGCATGACACTCTCCCAGCCACTCCGACCAACTCCCCTTTGGTCTCAGTCCTGGGTGGCCTCGATGTCACCTCGTGACATCCAACGGCCACCGTCGTGGCAAAACATAAACGGTCCCAAACGGGGACAATGGTATACCAAACAACTAACGGGCACACAAGGTTATTGCCGCCTACCGGGCCAGGGAAGTGTGCGCACATAACCTTCCCTAGTTGGAGGCACCGGTGAGAGGCATGACAATAGACCGCATTAAGGCCTTCCCATATAGGCAAGTGTGGCTGCACTGGTCAGCTCGACTCGATGGCACTATGACTCAGCCAACAGGTGTTCAAATTCGATTAAAGTCTGGTTTAACTTGAATGATAATGAGCTGAGTCATAATAACATGACGAAATAACAATGCACATGAACATGATATCAACATGAGCATGAATGGTAAGCATAACCATTAACATATGAATTATAGCAACAATATTTATTCTACTGATGCACATGAGCATCGCATACCGATGATCATGAATAACACAAGTATAATAACACTTTAGATGAACATAGCATGATAACTAGCACCGGAAAATAATTACCAGAAAAGAACATGATAACAATATTAGCAAGTAAGCATGTAACCAACTAGTTGAAAATAATCATGGCATAAGAACAAGCATGGATCCATAAGCATATAAAGCATTCACGAAAATATTAACATGCACAACTTATTTAAATATTCAAGTTGAAAACCATGGCTACTGCAAGGCCATCATGCAAGTGGCTGTCGTGGCTTGCCTGGGGATGATGGATCCACCGGGAAGAGGTGCGAGGAACTCGCGGAACGATTTTCCGGAAACGTTTCTCTCTCGGAGGGGGCAAAATAAGGGCAAGGGCAAAACGGTCATCTTTAGTATGTGACAACATAGTGAAAATGGTACCAACAGAAAGGCTTGACGATATGAGAACGTGGACTTTGGAATCACCTGATTCGGAGCTACGGTTGTGGAGATATGGACCGTGGAAGACCAGGGACCAATCTGTAAAAGATTCTTCACAAACAGGCCTCTGACTGGAAAAACAAAAAGCGCAATGCTGAGAATACGTTTACTTACAGAGAAAACGTACTTTAGGCCGAAGGAGAAGAAAAATACGCTTTCTGAAGATGAAAACGTACTTTCGGGAAAGACGTTTCTACTTGCCACGTTAGCTGACCGGGGTCAACTCCCCGTGTGGCTGACTGCTGGGGTCCGTGGGCAGGTGGGTTCCTCGGGCACGGTCGTCGTCTTCATTTCCTCGCTCGCCCGACGAGGCAGAGCAGAGGCTCGGCACCGGCGGCCATCCCGGCAGGTCGGTCCACCCCAGGCGGAGCTCCGACCACCGAGAGGACCGGCGCGGACTGGCGCACCCGACTGGAGGTAGCATGCTCGCCCGAAGAGCACTGAGACGAGCGAGGCCACGGCGACGGCGGACGGCGACTTCAGGCGGCTATGGGGATCACGGCAAGAGGCCACCGAAGGAGGAGGAGAAGTGCTGGGGCGGCCCTAGGGTGGATGTGGAGGTCCCTGGTGGTGGGAGGAGGGGGAATGGGGCTTGGCTTCGGGCTAATTTAGCTGGCAGGAAGCGGTGGCCATGGCGGTCATGGGAGGGCTCGGGAACTCCTCGAGCTCACCGTAGTGGCTGGGCATGACTAGTGAAGTGCGGTGAAGCTGATGGATGGCTTGGAGGGGCTCGGGCATGGCTTATATAACCGAGGCATGATGCCCGTGGCTGGAGTCCGTCGCGAGGGCTCGGCAAAAACCCTGGCGAGGAACAGGGCGCTCGTGAGCCATGAGGCGACGGGAGGGGGCAGAAGATATCGCTGGAGCAGAAGACCGCGCCAAGGGGGGGAAGAAGGAGACGAGCGAGCTCAGAGGTGGTCGATGCACTTTTTGTCCGTGAGCACGTGGCGGCGAGTGCCGACAAGCGAGCTACAGGAGGGGAACAGGGGCTAGAGAGCGACATGAGTGCAGGGGAAGTCAGGTCGGCACTCTAGGACACGCGAGCATCACCGAAAATAGAGAGGCCGACGCATTCCGTCACCCAGAGCGTGTCCAGTGCTGCCAGACTGCGTGCACAGGCATGCAGACATGTGGTCACCACGTCAACTGGCAAAGAGAGGACTCGAGAGGCTAGCAAACTATGTCTGCAGTGTTGTCCTTACTCCCAGTGACAGACTAGAGTTGGTAGATTGAAGAAAGACGCTCTAAGCTGATGGGAATCATCGATGCAAGTTTGTTGTAGCAAACTCTGGCATGAAACTGTGGTGAACAGGGATGGCTAAGTGATAGAACAAGATGTCTCACAGGTTTTGGGCAGGAAAGACAAGAATCCTGTGAAGTATGAGGGCATTAGGACCAATATTTAATATAGTTGCTTTGCAACTGCAAAATCTGGTCCAGAAACAAGATCATGAAGTGGCACTTACATGGAGTGTTGGATTGAGCTGAAATATTGTGTAGAGGAGTAATTTGGGCACATAAACATATTGTAAAAGTTTCATACCATTTGGATACACCAAAATGGTACTTCCTTCATAGTGGTCCTCTCTGGACAGAAACTAAGAAAAATTCTAGAAACATATTGAATCAATGAAATAAGTCCAAATTTTTTGGAGAGGGGTTATATGGGTAGGAGCATGTCCTGGTAAAATTTCAGCAATAATGAAGCAATATAAAATATAATTACTTCACAAGCTGAAAATCTGACCAGAAGCAAAGATTTGATGATGAGCTCACATGGATTGATGACATGAGCTCAAATTTGGAGGAGAGCTATATGATACGTCTCCAACGTATCTATAATTTATGAAGTATTCATGCCATGTTTACAACAATTTTATATGGTTTTGGTATGATTTTATTAGAACTAACCCGGACTAACGCTGTTTTCAGTAGAACTACCGTGGTGTCGTTTTTTGTGCAGAAATAAAACTTCTCGGAATGGGCTGAAAATTTACGGTGATTTTTTATGGACCAAAAGAGACCCCCGAGGCACAAGAGTTGGGCCAGAAGAGTCCCGAGGCAACTACAAGGGTGGAGGGAGCGCCCACCCCCCTAGGGTGCGCCCTCCTACCTTGCCGCTGCCTCGTGGACCCCCCCTGACGTGAGACCAACGCCAAAAATTATTATAAATACAGAAACCCCTGAAAAGAAACCTAGATTGGGAGTTCCGCCGCCGCAAGCCTCTGTAGCCACGAAAAACCAATGGGGAGCCCGTTTCGGCACCCTACCGCAGGGGGAAACCATCACCGGTGGCCATCTTCATCATCCCGGCGGTCTCCATGACGCGGAGGGAGTAGTTCACCCTCGGGGCTGAGGGTATGTACCAGTAGCTATGTGTTTGATCTCTCTCTCTCTCTCGTGTTCTTGATTTGGCACGATCTTGATGTACCGCGAGCTTTGTTACTATAGTTGAATCATATGGTGTTTCTTCCCCTCTACCTTCTTGTGATGAATTGAGTCTTGCTCTTTGAGGTTTCGTTATGTTGGATTGAGTATTGGATTTGAGAACACTTGATGTATGTCTTGCGATGGTATATCTGTGGTGACAATGGGATGTTCTATTGATTCACTTGATGTATGTTTTGGCACTCAATTCACGGTTTCCCGAGGTGACATTGGGGTAATCTATGCATAGGGGTTGATGCATGTTTTCATCCTATGTTCTCCGATAGAAACTTTGGAGTGATTCTTTGTTGCACGTTGAGGGATTGTCATATGATCTAAGTATGTTATCATTGTTGAGAGAACTTGCACTAGTGAAAGTATGAACCCTAGGCCTTGTTTTCAAGCATTGCAATACCATTTTCGCTCACTTTTGTTACTGGCTACCTTGCTGTTTTTATATTTTCAGATTACAAAAACCTATATCTACCATCCATATTACACTTGTATCACCATCTCTTCGCCGAACTAGTGCACCTAATCTATGCATAGAGTCTCTTGTGTCCCCAACACACCCAATACAATGGTAAATTGTATAGGTGCACTAGTTCGGCGAAGAGATGGTGACACAAGTGTAATATGGATGGTAGATATAGGTTTTTGTAATCTGAAAATATAAAAACAGCAAGGTAACTAGTAACAAAAGTGAGCAAAAACGGTATTGCAATGCTTGAAAACAAGGCCTAGGGTTCATACTTTCACTAGTGCAAGTTCTCTCAACAATGATAACATAATTGGATCACATAACAATCCCTTAATGTGCAACAAAGAATCACTCCAAAGTTTCTATCAGAGGACGTAGGACGAAAATGTGCATCAACCCCTATGCATAGATTACCCCAATGTCACCTCGAGAATCCGTGAGTTGAGTGCCAAAACATACATCAAGTGAATCAATAGAACATCCCATTGTCACCACAGATATCCCATCGCAAGACATACATCAAGTGTTCCCAAATTCATTACTCAATCCAACATAATGAAACCTCAAAGAGCAAGACTCAATTCATCACAAGAAGGTAGAGGGGGAGAAACACCATATGATCCAACTATAATAACAAAGCTCGCGGTACATCAAGATCGTGCCAAATCAAGAACACGAGAGAGAGAGAGATAGCAAACACATAGCTACTGGTACATACCCTCAGCCCCGAGGGTGAACTACTCCCTCCTCGTCATGGAGACCGTCGGGATGATGAAGATGGCCTCCGGTGATGGTTTCCCCCTCCAGCAGGGTGCCGGAACGGGCTCCCGATTGGTTTTTTGTGGCTACAGAGGCTTGCGGTGGCAGAACTCCCGATCTAGGTTTCTTTTCGGGGGTTTCTGTATTTATAGGAGTTTTTGGCATCGGTCTCATGTCAGGGGGTCCACGAGGAGGCGGCATGGTCGGGGGCGCGCCTCCCACCCTTGTGGTCGCCTCGGGACTCCTCTCTGGTATCTTTTTGCTCCAGTATTTTTTATATTTTTTCAAAAATATTCTCTGTAAATTTATAGCTCATTCCGAGAACTTTTATTTCTGCACAAAAAACGACACCACAGTAGTTCTGCTGAAAACAGCGTCAGTCCATGTTTAGAACAATTTTATATGGTTTTGGTATGATTTTATTAGAACTAACCCGGACTGACGCTGTTTTTATCTATAATTTATGAAGTATTCATGCCATATTTAGAACAATTTTATATGGTTTTGGTATGATTTTATTAGAACTAACCCGGACTGACGCTGTTTTCAGCAGAACTACCGTGGTGTCATTTTTTGTGCAGAAATAAAAGTTCTCGGAATGGGCTGAAAATTTACGGTGATTTTTTATGGACCAAAAGAGACCCCCGAGGCACAAGAGTTGGGCCAAAAGAGTCCGGAGGCAACCACAAGGGTGGAGGGCGCGCCCACCCCCCTAGGGTGCGCCCCCCTACCTTGCCGCTGCCTCGTGGACCCCCCTGACATGAGACCAACGCCAAAAATTCCTATAAATAGTGAAACCCCCAAAAAGAAACCTAGATCGGGAGTTCCGCCACCGCAAGCCTCTGTAGCCACGAAAAACCAATCAGGAGCCCGTTCCGGCACCATGCCGGAGGGGGAAACCATCACCAGTGGCCATCTTCATCATCCCGGTGGTCTCCATGACGAGGAGGGAGTAGTTCACCCTCGGGGCTGAGGGTATGTACTAGTAGCTATGTGTTTGATCTCTCTCTCTCTCTCTCATGTTCTTGATTTGGCATGATCTTGATGTACCGCGAGCTTTGTTACTATAGTCAAATCATATGGTGTTTCTCCCCCTCTATCTTCTTGTGATGAATTGAGTCTTGCACTTTGAGGTTTCGTTATGTTGGATTGAGTATTGGATTTGAGAACACTTGATGTATGTCTTGCGATGGGATATCTGTGGTGACAATGGGATGTTCTATTGATTCACTTGATGTATGTTTTGGCACTCAATTCACGGATTCCCGAGGTAACATTAGGGTAATCTATGCATAGGGGTTGATGCACGTTTTCGTCCTACATTCTCCGATAGAAACTTTGGAGTGATTCTTCGTTGCACGTTGAGGGATTGTCATATGATCTAATTATGTTATCATTGTTGAGAGAACTTGCACCAGTGAAAGTATGAACCCTAGGCCTTGTTTTCAAGCATTGCAATACCATTTTCTCTCACTTTTGTTACTTGCTACCTTGCTGTTTTTATATTTTCAGATTACAAAAACCTATATCTACCATCCATATTACACTTGTGTCACCATCTCTTCGCCGAACTAGTGCACCTATACAATTTACCATTGTATTGGGTGTGTTGGGGACACAAGAGACTCTTTGTTATTTGGTTGCAGGGTTGTTTGAGAGAGACCATCTTCCATCCTACGCCTCCCACGGATTGATAAACCATATAGGTCATCCACTTGAGGGAAATTTGCTATTGTCCTACAAAACTCTGCGCTTGGAGGCCCAACACGAGTCTACAAGAAGAAGGTTGCATAGTAGACATCACTATGATTTGAGCATATGAAGGATGTGACAAAATTTAAACTCATTTGGATATGCCTAGCTTGTACCTCCTTCACAAAGTTCATTTTTGGATAGAAACTTTGGAAAATAACTGAGGAATATTTACTAGGCAAATGAAGTTGAATTTTGTCATGAGGGAATAATATTGATAGGAAAGAGTGCCCAAAAATGTTGGGAGCAATCAAGAAAAGATAGTTGGCACTTCCTTCACAAAAGGCCACACTGGACAGAATTGAAGAATGAATATTGATGAATTATTTTTTGGCTAGGAAAGGAAAGTTTGGACATATTTGGGGCATATATGATCCAAACAATTTATGAGAATTATTTGGGAATTTTGTGGAAGACAAAAATATAGGTTGCTTCACAACCTAGGGCAAACAGGGTTATTCCTTTAATAGAAAAAGGAATATTCCCAAGAAAAAGAATATTAGGATTGGCACAAGATGGGAAATTACATGATCTTGGGATGTTTTGAGATTGAAAAGCCACTTGTGAGACCTGAGAAGAGATGATCTTCCCAAGTTACAGACCAAGGAGCCACAGAAAAAGAAATCTCAAACAAAATCCTCAAAAAATCAAAATAAAAAGAAGGGGCCAAAATCTAGGGTGTGACAAAATCCGTATGCATAGTAAGTGGGTTAAACTTAAATGTGATTGCCATGTGATTCATGATGCTCTCTTTACGTTTCAATTCTTATCTTTTATGTGAGCATCATTGAAATCATCATGCCTAGCTAAAAATGCATTAAAGGAAAGCGCTTGTTGAGAGATAACCCAACACTTTTACAAACTATTTTTGTGTGTTCACATGATTAGGCTACTGTAGTAATCATGTTTTATAGCTTTTGTTTTAATAAAGTACCAAGTAAAGCCTTTGGGATAGTGTGGATGATAGTTGACTTGATTCTATGTCGAAAAATTCTGAATTTTTTTCATCTGATTGATATACAAATTACCTACGTTTTTCTAATTTTTCAGAATTTTTGGAGTTACAAAAGTATGGTAAAAGTTCAGATCATTACAGACTGTTCTATTTTTAACAGATTATGTTTTCAATGCATAGTTTGCTTGTTTCCTAGTTTCTATGGCTTATATTGCTCAATATAAATTGTGGAAATGATAAGGTACAGTAGGAATTGTGTGAGAACAATTATGAATCTTGTCTTTGACAGTACCAAAGTGAATGTCTTGTCTTTATCATACTAACCTATCTCACGAAGTTCCGTTAAGTTTTGTGTGATTGAAGTTTTCAAGTTTTGGGAGAGATATCGATATGAGGAGAATAAGGAGTGACAAGACCCTAAGCTTGGGAATGCCCAAGGCACCCCAAGGTAATATTCAAGGAAGGCCCAAGCAACTAAGCTTGGGGATGCCCCGGAGGGCATCCCCTCTTTCGTCTTCAACATTATCGGTAACCTCACTTGGAGCTATATTTTTATTCATCACATGATATGAGTTTTGCTTGGAGCGTCATTTTATTTTATTAGGATTTGCTTTCTGCTATTTAGAATAATATTTTTATATCTTTTACTCCAATAAAAATGTCAAGTATAGCCTTTACCATGCTTATTTTGCAAGTCTATATGTGGCTGTTTGAAAACAGAAAGTTGCACGCTAGAGCGTGAATTGTTAAAAAAGTCAGAATGTGATAAAATGTTGAAATTTTTTGCACAATAAGCTATGATAAATTTTCTACAGTGTTCTAAATTTTCAGAATTTTTGGAATTAAATAAGTATGAATATTCTTGCATCCTTTACAGACTGCCATGTTTAGACAGATTGCTGTTATGTTTGCATTGTTTGCATATGTTTGCTTGTTTAATGATTCTATTTGAGGATAGGCGTGTTAAATATGCAGAGGCATTTAGTATGAAATGTTGAATAATAATTTTAATGATTTTCTACAGTATATAATGATATGGTTATTGCATTGATTTATACTAACGTATCTCACGAGTTCTTGTTGAGTTTTGTGTGGATTAAGTTTTTAAGATTTAGGGAAACCGTGATATAAAAGGAATTAAGGAGATACAAAAGCTCAAGCTTGGGGATGCCCAAGGCATCCCAAGTCAATATTTCAATAAGACTCAAGCATCTAAGCTTGGGGATGCCCCGGTAGGTGATGACCCACAAGTATAGCGGATCAATCGTAGTCCTTTCGATAAGTAAGAGTGTTGAACCCAACGAGGAGCAGAAGGAAATGACAAGTAGCTTTCAGCAAGGTATTCTCTGCAAGCACTAAAATTATAAGTAATGAGTAGTTTGATAGCAAGGTAATTTGTAACGAGCAAGTAACGGTAATGATAGCAAAAATGCAGCAAGATAGCCCAATCCTTTTTAGGCAAAGGACAGGCCAAAACGGTCTCTTGTGATAAGCAAAGCGTTCTTGAGGGTACACGGGAATTTCATCTAGTCACTTTCAGCATGTTGGTTTGATTCGTGTTTGCTACTTTGATAATTTGATATGTGGGTGGACCGGTGCTTAGGTGTTGTTCTTACTAGAACAAACCTCCTACTTATGATTAACCCCCTCGCAAGCAACCGCAACTACGAGAAAAGTATTAAGATAAAATCTAACCATAGCATTAAACTTTTGGATCCAAATCAGTCCCTTATGAAGTAGCACATAAACTAGGGCTTCAGCTTCTATCACTCTTGCAACCCATCATCTAATAACTACACCACAATGTATTCCCTTAGGCCCAAATATGGTGAAGTGCCATGTAGTCGATGTTCACATGACACCACTAAGAGAATAACAACATACATATCATCAAAATATCGAACACATATCAAGTACACATGATTACTTGTAACAAGATTTCTCCCATGACCTCAAGAACAAAAGTAACTACTCACAAATAATAAACATGCTCAAGATCAGAGGGGTATTAAATAGCATAATGGATCTGAACATATAATCTTCCACCAAATAAACCATATAGTAATCAACTACAAGATGTAATCAACACTACTAGTCACCCACAAGCACCAATCTAAGGTTCTGGTATAAAGATTGAACACAAGAGATGAACTAGGGCTTGAGAGGAGATGGTGCTGTTGAAGATGTTGATGGAGATTGCCCTCCACAAGATGGGAGAGTTGTTGGTGATGATTGTGACGATGATTTCCCCCTCCGGGAGGGAAGTTCCCCCGGCAGAATCACTCCGCCGGAGGGCAAAAGTGCTCCTGCCCAAGTTCCGCCTCGGGACGGTGGCGCTTCGTCCCGAAAGTCCTCTCCTTATTTTTCTAGGTCAAAATGACTTATATACCAGAAGAGGGGCACCGGAGGTGGGCCGAAGAGGGCACAACCCACCAGGGCGCGCCTGGGCTGCCAGGCACGCCCAGGTGGGTTGTGCCCACCTGGTGGGCCCCTCTGGTAGTTATTTGCTCCAATAATTCTTATATATTCCATAAAAATTCCTCGTGAAGTTCCAGCTCATTTGGAGATGTGCAGAATAGGTGGCCTGACGTAGCTTTTTCAGGTCCAGAATTCCAGCTGCCGGTATTCTCCCTCCTTGTGTGAACCTTGCATATTATGAGAGAAAAGGCATTAGAATTACTCCAAAAAGCATTATTATACATAAAAATAATATAAATAACAGTAGGAAAACATGATGCAAAATGGACGTATCAACTCCCCCAAGCTTAGACCTCGCTTGTCCTCAAGCGAAAAACCAAAATCGAAAAACATGTCCACATGCTTAGAGAGAGAGGTGTCGATAAAAACAAAATACGGACATAGAAGCATCATGTATATTATTATAACATCAACAAACTTTAACATAAAAATTTATCATAGAACTTTTATCATATAACTTCTCATGGGTAAGTAACAATTCATCACAACATCAAAGTATAAAGCATAAACTCTATTGAAAACCAACAAACTATGTTCTCAGTCAACTTTGCAACTACAATTCATCATCTTTTCAGGAAGGGTCACGTATCGGAGCCTTTAGGCAAGTCCACATACTCAACCATCATATAGTCTTCTATGATTGCTAACACTCACCGCATACACATGAGCAAAAAGTTTCAACCGGACACATAGAAAGATAGGGGCTTATAGTTTCACCTCCCAACGTATTCACCTCAAGGGTGATGTCAACAATAATAACTCATGCACATTCATATTCAACTGGATATATGTGCCTAGATCTTTCCTCACCACATGGTGCTTGCCAAAAGAGAAAATAAAAAGGAATAGAGAGAAATACTTTGACTCTTGCATAAAAGTAAATACATAAAAGTAAAAGATAGGCCCTTCGCAGAGGGAAGCAGAGGTTGCCACGTGCTTTTTGGTTGTATGCTCAATCTCTTAGTGCAAAAGAACATCACGTTATATTGCCCCTTATGATAGCAACGTTTATTATGTAGTCTGTCGCTTTTATTCTTTGCCATCACAAGTTCGTACAACGCTCAATTTTCTCTTACACTAAATGATCCAACACTTTTAGAAGCAATTTTATTGCCTTATAGCACCGATGACAACTTACTTGAAGGATCTTACTCAATCCATAGGTAGGTATGGTGGACTCTCAAAACAAGATTTGGGTTTAAGGGTTTTTGGATGCACAAGTAGTATCTCTACTTAGTGCGGAATTTTTGGCTAGCAAAGATGGGGGACAAGCACAACATGTTAAAGGATCTATGACAATATAACTTCTATGTCAATATGAACAAACATAAATCATTACGTTGTCTTCCTTGTCCAACGTCAACAATTTTGGCATATAATATTTTGATGGGAGCTCACAATCACAAAAGATGTCCAAGATAGTGTATTTGCATGTGAATCTTCTCTTCCCTTATTAATTCTTTCATGAATTGCATCATTGACCAATGCTATGTTTGTAAATCTCCAATAAAATTTTCTACTTATACTCTTCCTTATGTGATGTCATTACTTACCATAAGATTAGCATATGATATTTTTCATTTATTTACTTTATTTTTATTGAACATGAAAGTAAAGAAAAGAAAACTCAAACTAAAATTTATTATATATCTCGCACACGATTACAAGGATAGATCACTAAGCAAACACTCGAAAAGAAAGGATCGAACTAAACTTTTATTCAACAAAAGAAAAAGATAACTGAGGATCGAACTAAGATAAGTAAAGGCAAAAGATAGTGGAGGTGATACGATACCGGGACACCTCCCCCAAGCTTGGCACAAGCCAAGGGGAGTGCCCATACCCGATACTCAAGTTTCCTTTGGTGATGAAGAAGGAGGTGGTGGTGATGAAGTGGTAGCAATCTTATCCTTCAGGCTCAAAAGATACTCCAATCTACGGATGACACTCTGGAGGGCGATGATGTGTTCTTGCAATAGAATATTTTCATCAGTAAGATATTTATTTTGCACACGAACCATTTCGATGATCCGAAAAGCTTCAATCTCAGTGGGGGCAAGATGATCATAGTAAGGTTTAAGGATATCTTCTTCTTCCTCCTCAGCAGGCAAGGCTTACTCAACCACAGGTGCTTGATCTCCAGTAGCTTCCTTGCTCTTGTCCCCTTTCAAGGCTTCTTTGGGTTCTTCTCTCTTCAATTCAATCTTCATCAACCAAGCATCCTCTTCTACGTTGTTTGAGGAGGGAGAAGACATGATGCCTGGCTTAACAGATCTGACAGAAAACAGCAACAAAGAAGAACAGAAGATTTCTCCGTGATACGGTGGTCAATAGGTTCGGGGGGTATATAAAGATTTTTTATCTTGGGAAACAAGCAAACGAAAGAAAAACGGAGTCCGGAAGGTACCCGAGGTGGGCACAACCCAGCTGGGTGCGCCTGGCAAGCCAGGCGCGCCCTGGTGTCTTGTACCCACCAGGGGTACCTTCGTGGTTGTTTCTTATTTTCCTAATTTTTAATATATTCCAAAACTGATAGAAAATATTTTTGCGGATTTTTGGAGTCCATTTACTTACCGTATCACGTACCTCCTCTTTTTTCATGATTCTGGGGTGTTCCGGAAGGTTTCCTTTATGTGTTCTTCAGGTGTCATAGTTTGGATAATATTGCTTTCAACATTAATGGGTGTACCTGAGATATAATGTTTTATTCTTTGCCCATTGACAACCTTCGGGTTCGTACCTTCGGCATTATTTATTTTGATGGCTCCAGGTCGATAAACCTCCGCGATAACATACGATCCTTCCCATTTGGAGAGGAGTTTTCCTGCAAAGAATCTGAAACGAGAGTTGTACAAAATAACATATTCTCCAATTTTGAACTCACGCTTTTGGATTCTTTTGTCTTGCCATCTTTTAACTTTTTCTTTAAATAATTTGGCATTTTCATAAGCTTGGGTTCTCCATTCATCTAGTGAGCTAATGTCAAACAACCTCTTTTCACCGGCAAGTTTGAAATCGTAGTTGAGTTCTTTAATTGCCCAATATGCTTTATGTTCTTACTCAAGAGGCAAATGACAAGCTTTTCCATAAACCATCTTATAAGGAGACATACCCATAGGATTTTTATATGCTGTTCTATAGGCCCAAAGTGCATCATCTAATTTCTTAGACCAATTCTTTCGGGACCTATTGACAGTCTTTTGTAAAATTAATTTTATTTCTCTATTGCTAAGTTCAACTTGGCCACTAGACTAAGGATGATAAGGTGATGCAATTCTATGGTTAACATCATACTTAGCAAGCATTTTACGGAAAGCACCATGAATAAAGTGTGAACCACCATCAGTCATTAAATATCTAGGGACTCCAAACCTTGGGAAAATAGCTTCCTTAAGCATTTTAATAGAGGTTTTGTGATCAGCACTACTAGTTGGAATAGCTTCTACCCACTTAGTAACATAATCAACAGCAACCAAAATATGTGTATACGCATTAGAGGAAGGAAAAGGTCCCATGTAATCAAAACCCCAAACATCAAATGGTTCAACAGCAAGTGAATAATTCATAGGCATTTCTTGACGCTTACCAATATTACCAATTCTTTGACATTCATCACAAGATAAAAGAAACTTACGTGCATCCTTGAAAAGAGTAGGCCAATAAAAACCAGATTGCAATACCTTGTGAGCAGTTCTATCTCCCGCATGATGCCCTCCATAAGCTTCGGAGTGACATTTCCGTAAGATTTGTCCCTGTTCATGCTCAGGTACACAATGTCTAATAATACCATCTACTCCTTCTTTATAAAGATGCGGGTCATCCCAAAAGTAATGTCTCAAATCATAGAAGAATTTTTTTCTTTTGTTGATATGTGAAGCTACGTGGTATATATTTAGCAACAATAAAATTAGCATAGTTAGCATACCAAGGAGTGTTATGAGAAACATTTATTGCAGCTAATTGTTCATTAGGAAAACTATCATTAATAGGTTGTGGGTCATCAAGAATATTCTCTAACCTAGACAAGTTATCAGCTACGGGGTTCTTAGCCCCTTTTCTATCAGTGATATGCAAGTCAAATTCTTGTAGCAAGAGAACCCACCTAATGAGTCTAGGTTTAGCATCTTCCTTTTCCATAAGATATTTTATAGCAGCATGATCAGTGTGAACGATCACTTTAGAATCAACAATGTAAGATCTTAATTTATCACAAGCAAACACCACTGCTAAAAATTCTTTTTCAGTAGTAGCATAATTTCTTTGGACACTGTCTATAGTTTTACTAGCATAATGAATAACATTTAATTTCTTATCAACTCTTTATCCTAGAACAGCACCAACAGCATAATCACTAGCATCACACATAATTTCAAAAGGCAAGTTCCAATCAGGTGGTTGAACAATAGGTGCAGAAATTAATGCTTTCTTAAGTGTTTCAAAGGCTTCTACACAATCATCATAAAAAACAAATGGAACATCCTTTTGTAAAAGATTTGTAAGAGGCCTAGAAATTTTAGAGAAGTCTTTAATAAACCTCCTATAGAAACCAGCATGACCGAGGAAACTACAAATACCTTTGATATCTTTAGGACATGGCATTTTCTCAATTGCATCAACTTTAGCTTTATCCACCTCAATACCTCGTTCAGAAATTTTATGTCCCAAGACAATACCTTCATTAACCATAAAGTGGCACTTCTCCCAATTCAAGACAAGATTAGTTTGCTCGCATCTCTACAAAACTTGGTCAAGGTTGCTTAAGCAATCAACAAAAGAAGTTCCGTAAACGGAAAAATCATCCATGAAAACCTCAACAATCTTTTCACGAAAGTCAGAGAATATAGTAGTCATACATCTTTGAAAGGTAGCAGGTGCATTACATAAACCAAAAGGCATATGTCTATAAGCATAAGTTCCAAAAGGACAAGTAAAGGTGGTTTTCTCTTGATCAGGTTGTGAAATAGGTATTTCGGAAAAACCAGAATATCCATCTAGGAAACAAAAGTGTATGTGCTTAGATAATCTTTCTATCATTTGATCAATAAAAGGTAGAGGGTAATGATCTTTTCTAGTAGCTTTATTTAATTTTCTAAAATCAATTACCATTCTATAACCAGTGACAATTCTTTGTGGAATAAGTTCATTTTTATCATTAGGAACAACAGTAATACCTCCCTTCTTAGGGACACAATGAATGGGACTTACCCATCTGCTATCAGCTATGGGATAGATAATACCTGCTTCCAGAAGCTTCAATATTTCAGTTCTTACCACTTCTTTCATTTTGGGATTTAAACGTCTTTGGTGATCAACAACAGGTTTAGCATCAGCTTCCATATTAATTTTGTGCTGACAGAGAGTGGGACTAATGCCCTTAAGATCATCAAGAGTATATCCAATAGCAGCACGGTGCTTCTTCAGAACCTTCAATAATTTTTCTTCTTCATGTTCTGAAAGATTAGCACTAATAATAACATGATATATCTTTTTCTCATCCAGATAAGCATATTTCAAAGGGTCTGGCAATTGTTTTAATTCAAGCACAGGATCACCTTTAGGTGGAGGAGGACCTCCTAGAGTTTTGATAGGCAAATTGTGTTTAAGCAGATGACATTGTTGAAAGAAAATTCTATCTATCTCATTTCTTTCATGCATATGCATATCATTCTCATGGTCTAGCAAATATTGTTCTAGTGGATCAGTAGGAGGCACGGCAATAGAAGCAAGACAAATTATTTCATCTTTACTAGGCAATTCTCTCTTATGATGCTTTCTACTAAACTTAGAAAAATTAAACTCATGAGACTCATCACCAAAACTAACACCGACGGATTGTTTCTCACAATCTATTTTAGAATTAACGGTGTTCAAGAAAGGTCTACCAAAGATAATGGGACAGAAGTCATCTTGTGGGGAACCAAGAACAAGAAAATATGTAGGATATTTTACTTTTCGACACAAGACTTCAACATCTCTAATAATCCCAAGTGGTGTGATGGTGTCTCTATTAGCAAGTTTAATAGTAACATCAATGTCTTCTATTTCAGCGGGTGTTATATCATTCATAATTTCTTGATATAAGGTAAAAGGAATAGCACTCAGGCTAGCACCTAAGTCACATAAACCATGATAACAGTGATCTCCTATTTTGACTGAGACAACAGGCATGCCAACAACAGGTCTATATTTATCTTTTTCATCGGGTTTGGCAATTCTAGCAGCTTCATCACAGAAGTAAATAACATGCCCATCTAAATTTTCTACCAGGAGATCTTTAACCATAGCAACACCAGGTTCTACTTTGATTTGTTCAGCGGGTTTGGGTGCTCTAATATAACTTTTATTGACCACAGTTGAAACTTTAGCATGCTCTTTTATGCTAACAGGGAAAGGTGGTTTTTCAATATAAGCAGTAGGAACAACTGGATCAACATTATAAATAATAGTTTTATCTTTAGCTATTACCAGTTCTTTAATTTCTTCTTTAATAGGTGGGTGATATTTAAACCACTTCTCCTTAGGGGAATCAACATGAGTAGCAAATGATTCACAAAAGGAGGCTACTATCTCAGAGTCAAGTCCATATTTAGTGCTAAACTTTTGAAAAGCATCGGTATTCATAAAAGATTTAACACAATCATACTTAAGCTTAGTACCTGACTCTTTACCTTCGTCAAGTTCCCAATCTTTAGAGTTGCGTTTAATTCTTTCTAAAAGATCCCACCTGAATTCAATGGTCTTCTTCATAAAGGAACCAATACAAGAAGTATCAAGCATGGATTGGTCATCACGAGAAAGCCGAGCATAAAAATTCTGAATAATAATTTCTCTTGAGAGCTCATAATTGGGGCATGAATATAACATTGACTTAAGCCTCCCCCAAGCTAGAGCGATACTTTCCCCTTCACGAGGCCAAAAATTATATATGTAATTCCGATCACGATGAACTAGATGCATAGGATAAAAATTTTGGTCAAATTCCAATTTCAATCGATTCCAATTCCAAGATCCAATACATCGCATAGCCTATACCATGCCAATGCATTTCCCTTCAAAGATAAAGGGAAAACATTCTTCTTAGCTTCATCTCCGGGTAAACCTGCAAGCTTAAATAATCCATAAATTTCATCCACATATATCAAGTGCATATCAGGATGTTCGGTTCCATCTCCTGCATAAGGATTAGCTAATAGTTGTTCTATCATACCCGAAGGAATTTCATAACCAATATTTTCAGTAGGTGCAGTAGGTTGAGGGGTAACTAATTGTTGTTCCGGTCAAGGTGAAGATACCCTGAACAAACCCCTCAAAGGATTGTTCTCCATAGTAACAAGTGACAATAAATTTCAGCACATAGTAATAATTTTTCCTTACCGATTTCCACTTACCAAGAGCGCTTCACTCCCCGGCAACAGTGCTAGAAAAGAGCCTTGATGACCCACAAGTATAGGTGATCAATCGTAGTCCTTTCGATAAGTAAGAGTGTCAAACCCAACGAGGAGCAGAAGGAAATGACAAGTAGTTTTTAGCAAGGTATTCTCTGCAAGCACTGAAATTATAAGTAACGAGTAGTTTGATAGCAAGGTAATTTGTAATGAGCAAGTAACGGTAATGATAGCAAAAGTGCAGCAAGGTACCCAATCCTTTTGTGGCAAAGGACAGGCCAAAACGGTCTCTTATGATAAGCAAAGCGTTCTTGAGGGTACACGGGAATTTTATCTAGTCACTTTCATCATGTTGGTTTGATTCATGTTCGCTACTTTGATAATTTGATATATGGGTGGAACGGTGCTTAGGTGTTGTTCTTACTTGAACAAACCTCCTACTTATGATTAACCCCCTCGCAAGCATCTGCAACTACGAGAAAAGTATTAAGATAAAATCTAACCATAGCATTAAACTTTTGGATACAAATCAGTCCCTTACGAAGTAGCGCATAAACTAGGGTTTAAGCTTCTATCACTATCGCAACCCATCATCTAATAACTAATCCACAATGTATTCCCTTAGGCCAAAATATGGTGAAGTGCCATGTAGTCGACATTCACATGACACAACTAAGAGAATAACAACATACATATCATCAAAATATCGAACACATATTAAGTTCACATGATTACTTGCAACAAGATTTCTCCCGTGACCTCAAGAACAAAAGTAACTACTCACAAATAATAATCATGCTCAAGATCAGAGGGGTATTAAATAGCATAATGGATCTGAACATATAATCTTCCGCCAAATAAACCATATAGTAATCAACTACAAGATGTAATCAACACTACTAGTCACCTACAAGCACCAATCTAAGGTTCCGGTACAAAGATTGAACACAAGAGATGAACTAGGGCTTGAGAGGAGATGGTGTTGTTGAAGATCTTGATGGAGATTTCCCTCCCCAAGATGGGAGAGTTGTTGGTGATGATGATGACGATGATTTCCCCCTCCGGGAGGGAAGTTCCCCCGTCAGAATCGCTCCGCCGGAGGGCAAAAGTGCTCCTGCCCAAGTTCCACCTCGAGACGGCGACGCTTCATCCCGAAAGTCCTCTCCTTATTTTTCTAGGTCAAAATGACTTATATACCAGAAGAGGGGCACCGGAGGTGGGCCGAGGAGGGCACAACCCACCAGGGCGCGCCTGGGCTGCCAGGCGCGCCCAGGTGGGTTGTGCCCACCTGGTGGGCCCCCTCTGGTAGTTATTTTCTCCAATAATTCTTATATATTCCATAAAAATTCCTCGTGAAGTTTTAGCTCATTTGGAGATGTGCAGAATAGGTGGCCTGACGTAGCTTTTTTAGGTCCAGAATTCCAGCTGCCGATATTCTCCCTCCTTGTGTGAACCTTGCATATTATAAGAGAAAAGGCATTAGAATTACTCCAAAAAGCATTATTATACATAAAAACAATATAAATAACAGTAGGAAAACATGATGCAAAATGGACGTATCAGTAGGCATCCCACCTTTGTTCATCAACAACTATCGGTTAGTATCGGTTGAGCCTAAGTTTTTGCTTCTTCACATGAGTTGTGCTATTCTTGGAATGTCATTTAGTTTTTGTTTTTCTTGATGTTTTAATAAAATACTTAGATCTGGAAGTTTTTAAATAAGAGAGAGTCCTCAAATAGCTACCTATTTACTTAACTACTCGCTTGATCTTCACTTATATCTTTTTGGAGTAGCTTGTCATTTACTCTTGTGCTTCACTTATATCCTATGAGTAAATAGTTGAATGAATTGAATATCATGAAGTTGAAATTATATGTTCATATCATGCCTAGTGGCAGCTTCACATTGGGTTTAGAAAGTGAAATCTTTTGAAGCTTGACAATCACAATATTGGTCATACAAGCAATTCATGAATGATTAGTATAAGGAAGAGAACTTTCACATATATATATTTTTTCTTGGACATCTTCTATGATTGTGAATACCCATTAATTATTTTTAAACTTGAGCAAATTAGTTGAAGTTGGACAAGGAAGAGAACGTAATAAGTTTTGGTTTTGTATATTTATATAGAAGTTATATTGTTATGGATCCTCCAACATGTGGTGTTTGCTTAGGAACTTTTGCCAGCCAAAAATTCGTACTAAGTAGAGATACTACTTGTGCATCCAAAAACCCTTAAACCCAGTTTCTTGCCATGAGTGTCCACCATACCTACCTATGTATTGAATAAGATCCTTTAAGTAAGTTGTCATCGGTGCATAAAGCAATAAAAATTGCTCCTAAATATGTTTGATCTTTTATTGTAAGGGAAAATTGAGCGTTGTACGAACTTGTGATGGCAAAGTAATAAAAGCGACGGACTGCATAATAAAGGTTGCTATCATAAGGGGCAATATAACGTGACGTTCCTTTGCATTAAGAGCTTAGGCATCCAAAAATAAAAAGCGCATGACAACCTCTGCTTCCCTCTGTGAAGGGCCTATCTTTTACTTTTCAGTATTTACTTTTATGCAAGAGTCAATAGTATGCATTCTCATTTCAACCTCAATTATCCTCTAGTTGGCAAGCATCATGTGGTGGGGAAAGATCTAGGCACATATGGCCAGTCAAATATATTTGATCATGATTTATTATTGTTGACAATTATCTCTATGATAAGTGAATTGGGAGGCGATACATTAAGCCCCTATCTTTCTCTGTGTTCGATGGATGCCATTTGTTCTAAGAATATGCTTTGAGTACTAGCAATCATGGAAGACTATATGATGATTGAGTATGTGGAGCTCTTACTTAGACTCCGTTGAATAAGTTGAATTGCAATTGTTTGGTGACTAAGAATACAGGTTGTTGAGTTTCAAGAGAATTCATTGTTTGAATCTTAACATGTGAATTGGTTGCTATTTTAACATGAGAAGTTTTATGAGAAAGAACTATTGTTATGATGCTAGGAAAAGTGATTGAAATTATCATTGATCAAACTTATGCACTTTGCTAGCATTCACACTTCATAAATTATTTCTTTTATCATTTACCTACTCGAGGACGAGTAGGAATTAAGCTTGGGGATGGTGATACGTTCTCCAACGTATCTATAATTTATGAAGTATTCATGCCATGTTTACAATAATTTCATATGGTTTTGGTATGATTTGGATGGAACTAACCCGGACTAACGCTGTTTTCAGCAGAACTACCGTGGTGTTATTTTTTTGTGCAGAAATAAAAGTTCTCCAAATGCAACAAAACTTTTTGATGATTCTTTTTGGAACAAAAGAGGCACTAGAAGCTTCGTGGGAGGGCCAGAAGAGCCACGAGAAGGGCACAACACACCAGGGCGCGCCAGAGGGGCCTGGCTTGCCTAGATGGGTTGTGCTCACCTCGAGGACCATCTTAGCGTGATTCCAATGCCAAAAAATCCTATAAATAGAGAAACCATCAGAAATAACCCTAGATCAGAAGTCCCACCGCCGCAAGCCTCTATAGCCACAAAAACCAATCTAGACCCCGTTCTGGCACCCTGCTGTACGGGGAAATCATCACCGGTGGCCATCTTCATCATCCCGGCGGCCACCATGATGAGGAGGGAGTAGTCCACCCTCAGGGTTGAGGGTTTGTACCAGTAGCTATGTGTTTAATCTCTCTCTCTCGTGTTCTTGAGATGTCACGATCTTGATGTATCGCGGGCTTTGTTAATATAGTTGGATCATATGGTGTTTTCCCCTCTCTATCTTGTTGTGAATTGAGTTTTCCCTTTTAGATTTCATTCTTATCGGATTGAATACTTTTATGGATTTGAGAACACTTTATGTATGTCTTGCTATGAATACCCGTGGTGACAATGGGGTATCATATTGACTCACTTGATATATGTTTTGGCACTCAACTCGCGGATTTACGAGGTGACATTGGGGTAATCTATGCATAGGGGTTTATGCACGTTCTTGTCTTTGTTTCTCCGGTAGAAATCTTGGGGCACTCTTTGAGGTTCCTTGTGTTGGATTGAGTGTTATGAATCTGAAATTATTTGGTGTTATCTTAGTACGAACTCCTGATAGATCAATCGGAAAGGATAACTTGGTGTTATTTTAGTACGAACTCTTGATAGATAGATCGGGAAGGATAACTTGGTGTTATTTTAGTACGAACTCTTGGATAGATCGATTGAAAAGAATAGCTTCGAGGTGGTTTCGTACCCTACCAACAATTCCGTCTTATGTTCTCCGCTAGATAGGAACTTTGGAGTGATTTTTTGTCGCACATTGAGGGATGGTTATATGATCCAATTATATTAGCATTGTTGAGAGATTGCACTAGCGAAAGTACGGACCCTAGGCCTCATTTTCAAGCATTGCAATACCGTTTGTGCTCACTTTTGTTACTTGCTACCTTCCTGTTTTTTATTGTTACTATTACAAAAATCAATATCTACTATCATTACTACACTTGTATCACCATCTCTTCGCCGAACTAGTGCACCTATACAATTTACCACTGTATTTGGTGTGTTGGGGACACAAGAGACTTTTTATTATTTGGTTGCAAGGTTGTTTGAGAGAGACCATCTTCATCCTATGCCTCCCACGGATTGATAAACCTTAGGTCATCCACTTGACGGAAATTTGCTACTGTCCTAAAAAACTCTATGCTTGGAGGCCCAACACGAGTCTATAAGAATAAGTTGTGTAGTAGACATCAATGCTTGCGAAGGGGTTAATCATAAGTGGGAGGCTTGTTCAAGTAAGAATAGCACCCAAGCACTGGTCCACCCACATATCAAATTATCAAAGTAGCGAACGCAAATCAAACCAATATGATGAAAGTGACTAGATGAAATTCCCGTGTGCCCTCAAGAATGCTTTACTTATTATAAGAGACCGTTTTGGTCTGTCCTTTGCCACAAAAGGATTGGTCTACCTTGCTGCACTTTATTTACCGTTACCGTTACTTGTCCGTTACAAATTATCTTGCTATCAAGCTACCTGTTACCGACTATTTCAGTGCTTGCAGAAAATATCTTGCTAAAAACCACTTGCCATTTCCTTCTGCTCCTTGTTGGGTTTGACACTCTTACTTATCGAAAGGACTATGATTGATCCCCTATACTTGTGGGTCATCGGTGGCCAAGGTTCCTCTGGAAGCTTCCTTTTGTGGTGTGCTCCGAGGAAGGGTGTGAAGTGGCCAAGGTGGTCAAGTTCCTCCGGAAGCTTCCGTGTTTGTGGTATGCTCCGGAGAAGTTTGTAAAGGTGTGCTAGTCACCTTCAACACCAACCCCGAGTGAATCGAGACTCGTCCGTTGGGGGTGACTCGGAAGGATGAATACGGTGAGTCACTTGGTGACGCCCCGGAGCTTTGGCTTCGGCACGGCTCCAACGAAGATTAGCACTCTCCCGAGTGTGAACTTCGGGATAAATCCACGTCCCCGGCTCACTTGTGGTTATCTCATACCCACACCCTTTACTTTCCGCAATTCATACTTGCTCTTATTGATATATCTTGTGCTAGTTGAATTGCTTAGTTGTTCCTACATTTCCATATCTTGTGATATAGTTTGTGCTTGCTAGTTTTCTTAAGTGCCTATCTTGTTTAGCATAGGTTGTTGGTGCACTTAGTTAAGCCTAGCATATTTAGGATTTGTGCTTGAAAAGTATCCGTTAGTTTAATTCCGCATTAGGATAAAGCGAAATCCGTAAAAGTTTTAAAACGCCTATTCACCCCCCCCCCCCCCTCAGTTGTCATCTAGATCCTTTCACTATGCATTAGCATTTTTTTCCTGAATCTTTTTTTGAACTGCATGCTATTTAGTGCAACCTTTGCTATACTCAATTTGTCCGCTTTTAATTTATTTATTTATGTGATATGTAAGGACGAGGACATCTGGACAACTTTTTCACTGGCTCTTTCTTTTTCTTGTTCATTTTTGCCATCAGGTTCATAGTAAGATTATAGAGACGATGTTTACCCTCTATTATTCTCATCCGTTTATGCTTGCTTACAATACATAATTAAATGACTAGAGATGGTAATTTCAGACAAAGGGGAATAAGAAGCTCTTTTTGGTCTGTGTTGTTGCACCTGTACTTGCAGTTCCATTATCCACTCTCCCGCTCTCACACCGGCCATGTTGTACCCGGACGGAGAAGGGTGCGAGGAGGATCGTCGGATGGGGGCAGGCCTCCACGTCTAGGAAGAGAGGAGGTGTCTATGCAGTTTGCTACGAAGGAAAAGCAATCCTCGAACAGTTGAACTGATCAATTTATACTACTTGCCTTCGTAGTTTCTGCGTGCCGATTTTGAATGACCAGTCTGAACTTATTTTTGAAGCAGTTCCTGAACTCGATCGGAACATGTCTGACTAACACTTAAGCGACCTATTGTGTTCACTCCTTCTCACAATCTCCTGGAATGACCTGCTTGGATAGGGTGAGGACAAGTGCATGGGGTGGTGGACATAAGTAGGACTGTGAACATGGAGGATTGTCAGATTGTCGTGATGTACCAAATTACGTTTTGCACTGCTGCATGTGCTTCACTAAACAATTTCCATTATTTGTTAATTTAACTATGATGCAGAGCAAGATGAGCGCTTGGACATGTCGGGGGAGTCCGTAGCCAGCATGAAGCACATCACGCTGCCAATCAACGAGGAGCACTGGAGACTTGTTGATGTGGAGCGAACCTCGAGACGAGGGTCGATCCATTGTTGACCTGATCTTTCACGGCACAAACCTCCATCACAGCAAATAATCGTATAGGCTCAGCTTGTAGCAGGTTTACGAAGATGTTCGCAAATCCTGCAAAAACAACACGCCAACCCCTCAATCTGAAGTTATAACGTGGACGGACCGTATAGACTCAGCTTGTAATCTCCTACGAATCGCGTCGCAGGAACTCACACACCAACAGAGATTTTTGACAAGGTTTCTCTAAACTCGATAATGGCCGATGGCCGGAACACACATGGTGTCTAATTCATCTCAGAATAACCAGCGTATTACAAAGACCGTATCATAACTATTTATACTAGTACAACCGACTCAAACTTTCTACTTCTCCTTGACCTTATCTTTAGCTCGTAATGCTTACATGACCAACAATAAAAAGTCAACTAGACTTTGACTAATTATTAACTGGATGTGACGCCCTTGGTCCTCCATGGCAGGTGGACCCCAGCCAGCTGCCATCGAGGGCGTGACTTCCATGGGCAGAAACCTGTCCATGCATGCATGCAATTCTGGTGGACGACATCTCCAAAGGTAACAACCAGATTGATTAACCAAATAAATCTCACTTATAGTTTTAAATAGAGTCAATTGCACAAACGGTCACTTTGATGCTAGAAGTTGCGGTGTACATCGAAGTGGTGCAAAAACTTAGCATTGACGTGCAAATACAGTGCTTATCTCGTTTGTATACAGATCCGGTGCTGACTAGGCGCATGGGGCCCGCTGTCACCCACGCGATCAGAGAGAAGGGGCTTGTGGTTGTCGGAGTGCACTTTCAGCGCACGGCGGCATTGGCGCACTTTATCTAGATTTTTTTTCAAAAGTATGACAAATTTTATAGCAAATTTGAAAACTAGCAGGCTGAAACAAAAAAAAACCAGAAATAGCACCCTGTCGGCTTCCCGCAGGCCGAGGGGGGGCCTGTCGACCTCCCGTGGGCCGAGGGGTGGCTGGTCGGCCGGCTGTGGGCCGAGGGGGGCCTGGTCGGCCTCGTGGCGGCCCAGGGGAGGCCTGTCGGCCTAGAGGCGGCCCAGGGGGGCCTGTCGGCCTCCAGGAGGCCGACGAGCCCCTGGATAAGGCCGACAGCCTCCTTCTTCTTCCTCCCTTCTCTGCTTCTCCTCTCTCTCTCTCATTTCTCTCTGTATTCTCCACACCCGCGCCGATCTCTTCCCTCATCCACCCATTTTCATATCTAACCCGCAGAAACAATAGATCATAGCATTCTCCGCCGGCGTACGGTAATTTTTTTTGCTATGGGGTAGTTTTTTGTGCGTGAGGAGGAGCCATGGTGGGGTGGAGGAGGTGTAGCTGGTGAGGAGGTGGTGGGGTGGACGCAGTGGTGGTGAGGAGGAGGAGGTGGTGGTGAGGAGGAGTTCCGGTGGTGCAAGTAGTCCGCAAGGTGACCGGTGCCGCTGAGTTGAAGAGAGGAGGAAGAAGAAGGGGACACACGCGTCGAAGGTATAACTATATCGTCATAATTTTTATTAGTGTAGCAGGTAATATTTTTATTAGTGTAGCCGGTAATTTTTTGTTAGTGTAGCCGGTAATATTTTTGTTTAGTGTAGCCGGTAATATTTATAGTTAGTGTAGCCGGTAATATTTGTAGTTAGTGTAGCCGGTAATATTTTCGTTTAGTGTAGCCGGTAATATTTGTAGTTAGTGTAGCCGGGAATATATTTTTAGTGTAGCGGTAATATTTGTAGTTAGTGTAGCCGGTAAATTTTTTTTAGTGCAGCCGGTAATATTTGTAGTTAGTGTAGCCGGTAATATTTTTTTATTGTAGCCGGTAATATTTGTAGTTAGTGTAGCCGGTAATTTTTTTTTAGTGTAGCCGGTAATATTTTTAGTTAGTGTAACCGGTAATTTTTTGTTCGTTGCGATTAATGAGAAGGTGCAGACTGACAGGTGAAAATGTTCTGAATCAGTAAATTTGACTGTTTACTACGGCCCTGGTAATGTTCGATAT
This sequence comes from Thinopyrum elongatum, assembly GCA_011799875.1. Taxonomy (NCBI): domain Eukaryota; kingdom Viridiplantae; phylum Streptophyta; class Magnoliopsida; order Poales; family Poaceae; genus Thinopyrum; species Thinopyrum elongatum. The sequence continues at coordinate 631,349,942 of CM022303.1, forward strand.
AATGAGTTGGGGGTTGATCTTAGCGAGTTTAAAAATGGCGTCATGACACTTTCAGACCCAAACAGAATGGACATTAGACAGTTGAAGTACTGGTTGACTACTAGTTTTGGGCTGGATCCTGAAGTATGTTCCGTCAGTATTCATGCATTGTGGACGAAATCCTGTAAAAATGTGAAGTGGGAGTTGATGCCGATAGATAGGAGCCAGCATTGGTTGACCCTGTTAAGTCGTTGCCGAGACAGAAGAATCCACCCATATGCCCTAGTGCAACCTGTGGCGAAGGAGGAGAATACCGTACAACTCCACGTAGGGTATGAACCCGGGCAGGGTAGTCAAGTGGCTAACGAGATTTATTTATCCGGGTCACAGCCACAGGATGTGGATGCTAGCCAAGAGTCAGACTACGTGCCACACAATGTTTGTGGTCATGATACTGGGCAGAGTCAGTCGATAATATTAGCTGGTTCTGGTGTTGCTGATGGGGATGAGGAAGGCGATGAAATGCAGAGGGTGATGGAGGAAGAGGACGAGGATGGATTTGCGGAGGATCTGGATTCTGAAAATTCCGAGGATGAAGTGGAGGTACCGATTCCTTCTGCATGGGATCAGGACGTATCCACCGGACTTACGGTCAACGATGGCCATGAGACTCTATGGCAGTATAATCTGAACCAAGTCCAGATAGGGGCTATGTTTGATACAAAGAAAAAATTGAAGTATGCGGTGATAAAGTGGGCTATGTCTACGCAGAGGGTTTTCCGGACACACATATCAAGTCCAACAAACTATACCGTGAAGTGTGCTGAAACAGGTTGTCCTGCGAAGGTGCACGGGCACGTGCCGAAGTATAACATCCACTGGGTTGTCACCAATGTGGTCCCACATAATTGTGTGAGGAAAAACCTGTTAGTTCGTCATCCAAACCTAACTTCAACTCTCATTGCGCAACTCATGTATACTGAGATAGTGGAGAAGAAAGATATGGAAGCAAAACACATCCAGACAGCAGTGAAGGTCAGATGGAATTATGAGATTCCTTATGGGAAGGCTTGGAGGGCTAAGCAGAAGGCTATGGAGGAAAGGTTTGGGACGTTCTTCGACTCATATGATAATGTTGTCCGTCTCCTTGACATACTGAAGGAGAGGAATCCCGGCACTTATGTTAACATACAACACACGAGGTTGGAAAGTATACCAGATTTCAAGGTGTTGAAATGAGTATTCTTCTCTTTCGCTATGTGCATCGAAACTTTCCGGCATTGTCCTCCTGTGATGTTTGTGGATGGTACATTCCTGACTGGTCAGTACAAAGGGCAAATCCTGACTGCTATTGGTGTGGACGGGAACAATCAAATCATCCAACTTGCCATGGCATTTGTGGAGGGTGAGAACTTTCCGAGCTGGGTATGGTTCTTCCGTCAAGTTAAAATTGCGATCGTGAAAGACCGACCAAACGTCTGTGTCATTCATGACAGACATGCTGGTATATTGAAGGCCGTGAAGACACTAATGAATTTATTTGTAAAAAAAACACTTAGAACCCCTCGGCCCACAGCACTGCCTACTACACTACACTGCACTACCTACCCACCTTACTGTCTAGGGGGTTTTATAGGAAGAGAGTAGAAAATGACGGGAAAGGGTTGACGAGAAAGGATGGCGGGAAAGGTAGCATAAATAATATTTATACAATAATATTTTTACAATATTTATAAGACGGGCAATCGTTGTACATCATTAATAAGTCAAATTTCACAAAAAAAAATTATTTCGGCTTACCATGGGCCAACAGGAGCCCACTCGGCCGTGTGGAGGACTCGTCGGCTTCGTGTAGGCCGACAGGCCACTAGTCGGCCTACTGGTGGCCGACAGGCCCCCCATCGGCCCACCCTAGGCTCGACAGCCCCCCCCCCCCCCCCCCCCCGTCGGCCCAGCCCAGGCCGACAGGGTGCTATTTCTGATATTTTTGCATTCTGCCCAATAATTTTCAAAAAGGCTATAAATTTAGTCATAGTTTTGAAAAAAAATCCTTTATCTAGGCCTTGTCATGCATGCTTCGTGATGGATACAATGAGTGCCAGCGTGTAATATGAATGATATACCGGTTCCCAACTATAGCGCTATATACACAAGGTACGGTCCGGGATCGCAATAAAGTGCAGCCATATTGCCGCTCCTATTTGTGCCATCGTGTTGGGATCCGATGCCAAACTCGGCACAGGTCCAACTTTCTATACGCTGAGCTCGTACTACACAGCATGTGCCTGCGTCAATGGATGCATCCTCGTGTCTGCTTGGCCCCGCTCATTTCAGGTGAACAGTGCATTATATAACTATGAAGTATCGATGCCGGGACAACATCGCAACAAATGGTGTTGTAGGGAGTAGAGGTGCGAGAGGATCTGAACTGGACAATCTCAAATCTGGAAGGGACATGGAGTTCATTGACATGGATGGGCAACTAAGGTACGATCTGAACTGTTTAAATTGTTAGTTCTGATTTTCATACAACATACTGATATACTGCTTGCGTCTTAGATCAACAACTAGCCTGATACCTCAATCTCTGCCACCGTCGCTGCGAGCTCATGATGTTTTGGGTGCCGCAGTCGACGTGCTCCTTTGGATCTTCTAGAGCTTGCCAGGGGAGAGAAGAATTGTTCGTCAACCATGAGATTCATGGAGTTGGTGCGATGCATGATGTGATACGCAAGTCTGTAGCAGGAGGGGTAGGCGAGAACAAGGACGAGGAGTCCATTTTAGTTCTCGTCAGAAGTTGCAAATGGAGTTCATCGACATGGAGGGGCAACTGAGGTAGGCTTCTCAAGAATATTATTGGTTGTTCATTCCCCTCCCCCACCCCACAACTCTCACGCTCTCTCCTCTGTACCAGCCGGAAGAATGGCACCGCCGCACCAGACCTCAACTCGGGTGACGAGATCGACGGCCAGCGAGGAGCACGACGTTTATGGGTGAGGTCATCGTTGGTGGCTACGTCCTCGCCGGGTGCCCTTGTGTGTGTGCTTTCGCTGTCGAATCTGGCCAAGGATAGCATGGCCGGATCTGGTGATCCTCGCCCTTGGAAGGAGATCGCAACCGGCGTGCCTACTTTTGCTGGAGGAGGCGGATCTTCATGTAAGATCTAGATTTTTTATGTGTGCATTCCAAGCGTTGAATCATGATTCATGATTGCCGAATCTGAGCCCATTTTGTTTGATCTGACTGCATATACTCAGGACAGCCATGCTTCTTATGTGTTATGGAGGAGGCGTGCGTCTATGTCCCCGTCTCAGAGCACGGAGGTGGCAGTGGCCATGGAGGAAACATGATCACTGGAGTTTGTGTCGCCGCGGCTTCCAGATTTTGATTCGGCCGTGACAAGGTCCTCTACTTCACCCCTGAAATTTAGCCGGGATTGGTAAGTATGGCATATTGCTGAACATCTTCGAGCTTCCATTCTGAATTCTTTTTCTGATTTTAACAAGCTGGGTGATGGATAGTCCACTAAATACATTTTTATTATTGCAAGCCCCCCCCCCCCCCCCCCCCCAAAAAAATCTTGTCATTATTTGGTTCAAATCGGAACAAAAGTTTGTACTGTTTAGATTTATTTTTTTTTACATAGTTGTTTCTCCCATTTCATTTATCGGTTTTTTATGTTCAGAGTAGTCGATTTTCTTCTCTCTTAACAAAATTTCCCACAAACTTTGACTGATCTTGATGTTGCAATTTTTTGATGAATCTATTTTTTAATACTATATTGTCATCGCTAACTAAGTGATGCTATAATTTTGATATGCTAGTCCTTGATCTAGTTGTGCATGTTATTTTTCTTCACTTGGACATTCTGGTACTTGTTCTAGTGGTAATTGCGCAATGAAAAGTAATTTGACTGCTTGATGCAATGTGGATTCAAAACTTGAACCTGCATGTGTTGTGCTGACCCACAAGAAATAAATATGACAGGCTTTAAATGCTTTGTTCGGGCCTGAAAATATGTTGTATTAGCTGGTGTGTGTTATGTCACTTAACTAATTACTGACTGTAAATTGTGATGGTACTTTGTTCTAATAATTCATGATTTTCTTTTTGAGAACATTCATTAACGGTGTTAATCGGGCAATGGTTCCACTAAAAATAATGATGTGAGATTTTTTTACAAAGGTAATTACTGATGATTTATTAGAGGACAAATTTGAAGACTCATTTTATCTTTAATGATGACGCGCGCGATTGACTTCTTTTGTTACATTTATTATTGCAGATTGGGTCGGCAATCAGTTGCAAGTTAATGATGAATTGGTCCATCTCTATAAATGTCAAAAATTGATGATGAATTAGAAGGGGGGAATTTGGATTGAGCTTGTAGTTAGGGAGTTGCTGGGAATTGGTCCATTTCTATAGCATGATCGTTGAGTCGGAGGCCAACAGATCACCCCATGCAATCATGGTGAAGGAGATCCAGCTACTGCTTAATGTTGAGTTGTACTTTGTGTTGCATGTATTACGTGTTGTGGCCCATCTCCTAGTTGTGTATAGTTGAGGTTGAGACATACCCTGTACTTATATATACGTGCACCAGCACCCCATCAATACAACGATTATTGTATTGCAAAACATCTCTCCACATGGTATCAGTTTTTAGGTTTTAATCCTGCCGCCGCCGCCGCCGTGCGCTCCTCCCGTGCAGCAGCCGCCGCCGCCGCCGCGCGACCCCTCCGCGCCGCCGCCGCCGCCACTCCGCCGCTGCCGCGCGCTCCTCCCGCGCCGCCGCCGCCACCACCCCGCCGCCGCCGTCTGCGCGCCTCCCGCGCCGGCCGCCGCCTCTTCCTCTCCCTCCGCGGGCGCTTCCCCGGCCGCCCGCCAGCATCGCGCCCGCGCCGCTACCCAGCTCTCGATCCCGCCCGATCGCATCACCACCAACGCCCACTAGCCGCCACCGCGTGATCCCTCCCGATCCCGCCCCGCTAGCGCCAGCCAACGCCCGCCCGCTCGCTACAGCGCCAGCCAATGCCCAGATCGTCCCCGATGGCACCTCACGCAGCCGCGCCATCCATCGCGGGTATGCATGGTGCGTTGCTTGCAGGTATGCATGGCGCATTGCATGCAGGGGCATGGCAAAACCCATCCATTGCGGGCGTACATGCAGGCGTGCATGACGCGTACGGCGTGCATGACGCGTGGGCTGCGGCTCCCTCCAGTGAGTGGACTGCGTACGGCGCCCCGCTCCCGGCCCCGCTGGCGTACGCCGCCGCCCCACCGCCGGCGCTCTCCAGTCAGTCCGTCGTCATCCCGTCACCGGCGTCAACTCTGCCCGTCGACCCCTTGCTGTCGCTTGGCGCCGGCTACGGCGCCCTCCTTGCGCCGCCGCCCGTCGGCGGTTATGGTCCACCCGTCCCGGTGCCGCCCTACGAGGGCCTCCCGCCGCCGCCGGTACCTGTGTCATGAGACCCCACCCTCCTCGCCGCCCAGCACTACGCGTCGTTGCCGAGTAGCTCTGTCGGTGGAGGCGACTGGTACATGGACTCAGGTGCTACTGCGCACATGACAGCTCATCCCGGTAACCTAACCTCCTCCACTCCTGTTCGCACACCCACTCGTATCACCGTCGGCAATGGCTCCTCCTTACCTATTACTCATATCGGTAGCACTAGTTTTCCCTCCACTTCCACACCCATTACTATGTCTAATGTTCTTGTTTCACCTGAATTAGTCACAAACCTAGTTTCCATTCGTCGTCTTACTCGTGAGAACCCACTTACTGTTGAATTTGACGGTGTTGGCTTTTCTGTGAAAGACGCCCGTACCCGGATGATCCTTCACCGATGTGACAGTCCCGATCAGCTCTACCCCGTGCACGCCGGCGCCGCCACCTCCACACCAGTCGCCCTTGCCGCCGGCGTTGACCTCTGGCATGCTCGCTTGGGCCACCCCAACCCCACTGTGTTACGTCAAATTCTTAGGAGTTTCTCTTTCTCATGTAACAAGCTCGACGAGCACTCTTGTGAGGCCTGTCGCTTAGGCAAGCACGTTCGTCTTCCCTTTAGTGTGTCTACCTCAGTATCCACTTTTCCGTTTCAACTGCTTCATAGTGATGTTTGGACGTCTCCCGTTGCGAGTAACACGGGCTATCTATACTACTTGATGATCTTAGATGATTATTCTCATTATGTGTGGACTTTTCCTCTTCGTCGTAAATCCGATGCTTTAGCCACACTCACCGCCTTTTATTCCTATGTCACCACCCAGTTCGGTCGCCCCATACTCGCACTCCAAACTGATAACGGAAAAGAGTTTGACAACGTCGCTCTTCGCGCACTTCTCGCCTCTCACGGCACCATCTTCCGTCTGACTTGCCCTTACACTTCACAGCAGAACGGCCGCGCCGAGCGCATTCTCCGCACTCTTAATGACTGCGTTCGCACATTACTCTTTCACTCTAACGTGCCCGCTCGGTTTTGGCCCGATGCCCTCGCTACCGCCACTCTTTTAGTTAACATTCGTCCGTGTCGCCCTCGGTGGAACTACGCCCCTCACCACCTTCTCTTCGGCACACCACCGTCCTATGATGGTCTCCGCATCTTCGGGTGTCTCTGTTATCCTAGCACCGCGTCCACCACGCCACACAAGCTCGCACCACGATCCGTCCCATGCACCTTCCTTGGCTACCCTCCCAACACCAAAGGTTACCGGTGCTATGATCCTGTCACTCATCGTGTGTACACCTCGAGGCACGTGTACTTCGTCGAGACGGTGTTCCCTTTTTTCAGGTTCCTCTGGCCTCGGCCCCTTTGGCGCCAGCCCCCGCGCCCCCTTCATGGAGCGATGTGCGGCAGCACCCCCCGGCGGCCCTCCCGGCACAGCGCCCTCTGCCGCCACCACCCGGCTTCGTGACTCCCTCCCCCGAGGTCGAGTCCGAGCGGGCCCCCGGGTCCCCGTCTCCCTCATACGAGGTTGAGCCCGGCACCCCGCCTGCCACCCCTGCGACGGGCTCGACGTCAACCTCGCCCGTCGCCTCTTCCGCCGCCGGATCGGTCGACGCTGTTGCCGCCGCCGCTGCGGCCTCCACCGCGGCCGCCGCCGCCGCGGGCCCCACCACCACGGCCCCCGTCGCCGCGGCACCCGCCGGCCCTGCTGCCCCGTCACTTGGTGTGACTACCCGTGCCCGAGCAGGAGTGCTTCGGCCCAGCACGCGCTACTCCGCCAACGAGTATGTGTGCGCCGCCTCGACGTCGACGCCATCACCCGTCCCCACCTCCGCTCGCGCTGCCCTTCGGGATCCCCACTGGCTAGCTGCGATGCAGGAGGAGTTCGATGCCCTACAGCGCAACCGCACGTGGCAGCTTGTCCCACGACCCCCTCGTGCCAACATCATCTCTGGCAAGTGGGTGTTTCGCCACAAGACTCGCCCGGATGGTTCTCTCGAGCGCTACAAGGCTCGGTGGGTCGTTCGTGGTTTTCGGCAGCGCGCGGGCGTGGACTTCACCGACACCTTCGCCCCGGTTGTAAAACCGGGCACGATTCGCGCCGTGCTCCAGCTGGCGGTCTCGCGCGCCTGGCCTGTGCACCAGTTGGATGTCTCCAACGCCTTCTTGCACGGCCATCTCGCCGAGCAGGTGTTCTGTGAGCAGCCCACTGGCTTCGTCGACGCTGAGCACCCAGACTTTGTGTGCTTGCTCTCCCGTTCTCTTTATGGGTTGAAGCAGGCGCCTCGGGCTTGGTACCAGCGTATCGCAGCCTTCCTGCAGTCTCTGGGATTTAGGTCCACTCGCTCCGATGCCTCACTCTTTGTGTATCATCAGGGAGCTGACACTGCATATCTGCTGCTCTACGTCGACGACATCATCCTCACGGCGTCCACCCCCGATCTCCTTCAGCGGCTGACTGCTCGTCTTCGTGATGAGTTCGCCCTCAAGGACTTGGGGCCCCTGCACTACTTCCTCGGCATCGAGGTGGTCCGCCGGACTGACGGCTTCTTTCTGCATCAGCAGAAGTACGCCCACGAGCTCCTGGAGCGTGCCGGTATGCTTAACTGCAAACCGGCGCCCACCCCCGTCGACACAAAGGCGAAGGTCTCTGCTCTGGATGGGTCTCTCGCGTCCGATGGAGCGTTTTATCGCTCCATTGTTGGTGCTTTACAGTACCTGACGCTGACTCGACCCGACCTGCAGTACGCTGTTCAGCAGGTGTGCCTTCACATGCACGCTCCGCGTGACTCCCACTGGACCTTGGTGAAGCGTATTCTCCGGTATATACGCGGCACCATGTCTTTGGGGCTCACCCTGACGGCCTCCGCCTCCACCGACCTCGTGGCCTACTCGGATGCCGACTGGGCTGGCTGCCCCGACACTCGACGCTCCACGTCAGGCTACTGCGTCTACCTTGGGCCCTCGTTGATCTCTTGGTCATCGAAGCGGCAGCCCACGGTCTCCCGCTCCAGCGCCGAGGCAGAGTATCGCGCCGTGGCTAATGCCGTGGCCGAGTGCTCTTGGCTCCGTCAGCTGCTCCAGGAGTTGCTTTGTGATGTTCATAAGGCCACTCTTGTCTACTGCGATAACGTCAGCGCGGTCTACCTTTCCGCCAACCCGGTGCACCATCGACGTACGAAGCATATTGAGATCGATATTCACTTTGTACGCGAGCAGGTTGCCCTTGGCCGTGTTCGGGTTCTTCACGTGCCGACGTCGCAACAGTTTGCTGATGTGATGACTAAGGGATTGCCCACCTCCGTCTTCGAGGAGTTTCGGTCCAGTCTCTGTGTCTCTGGCGACGCTTCGACTGCGGGGGGTGTTGAGTTGTACTTTGTGTTGCATGTATTACGTGTTGTGGCCCATCTCCTAGTTGTGTATAGTTGAGGTTGAGGCCTACCATGTACTTATATATACGTGCACCAGCACCCCATCAATACAACGATTATTGTATTGCAAAACATCTCTCCACACTTAACAATCGACAACATGAAATATTCGAAAGCCTCCGGTTTGTCAACCATTAATCTGCTTAGAAAGCTTACGGTGGTGCCCTGGATTTGTAAGGAGAACATCAATACATGATTCAATCAACCACCTGTTTTTACAGTCAGTGCGTGAAGCTCAAAATCGACACGACGCTGAACTTATGAGGGTGCAGAAGATTGGCCACAAAAGGAGAACAAGCTATGCGTGCCACAGAACAGTGGGTTTTAGAAGCTAAAAATGAGCGCAAAACAAAAAAAAATGCCATTAGTAATGCTGAAGCTGAAGCTCTTGAGGCAATGCTGACACAAGATTACAACAGAGGAATGCTTCTGGAAGTAATTGTTATATGCTCTTGCTATTAGCGATAGTTATCAGTTAATCAGGCAGTCCGTGTTATTCTGCTTAAATATTGTCATTTATACTTATTTAAATTTGCATCACTACTTTGGTCAATCTTGCAATTTTCAATAAGCCTGGTTGAAGATTCAAATTTGAATCTACATGTGTTGTGCTGACCCAAATAAATAAGGTAAGCTTTGAATGCTCTGTTCCGACAGGTTCAAACCTATGCACAGGATTAAGTGGATTTGTGAGGTTCCACTACTGTATCTGATCTGGTGAGGAAAGAATACCTAATTAAACTGACAGTAAAAAAAATTATAGTATGGTCCTGGTTTTGTTAAAATTTCTTGATCTACTACCAAGATTTCAGCTTGATCTAGTGCAAATTATTTGTTATGTCCTTTGGTATGCAGTTGTGCAGGTTAGCTCTATTTTTTTTTCTTGTGCTCTTGGCTGCCTGGTGATGCCTTCAATGGCGGTTACCCATGCAGTGTGATTATTAAAAAACGGATCATGCAAAAAATCTTGCAGTTTAGCTACATGTCAATCAGCTAATTTTTTAATTCGGGTCAGTCGATTTTGAATGAAGGAGAAGGAAGGGCCTCGCCGGAGAGAATGAAGGGGCTCGCAGTCATCACCCGATTATCTATCTTAGGGTTCAGGGTGGGGACGGTGGTGGGGCTTCGCCGGAGAAAAAATGGATGCGGGCAGGGCTAGAGGGATGGCCGGGGGCGGTGTCAAGACCGGCGGTGGGGCGAAGTTGAGGGGAGGGTGGTGCTGCGAGGTGGTCGCAGGAGCACCGTCGGCCGTAGACGCCGGCAGCAGGCGGCGGGATGAGGTAGAAGATGCGATCTGGAAAATGCCTAGAGGAAGAAGACATAATCTGGGTTGTTCATTTTCCATGTAATGCTTCAAACTGACCCAAGCCAAATTGACTTACCCAAATCAAAATTTCAGCCGACTGACTCCTCATTCCCAAAATCTTGCGTGCTGAGGGGAGCCGCGCATGCCGATTTTGGTGCCATCACCATATTAACTTTGTGCATGAGACCTACACCTATTTAATGAATTTTGGCCCCACATAGCACACGAACGGCTCATCCCTAATTTTGACCCGGGCACTTTGTGTTTGTCTGCATGACCTACATGAATTTTGGCCTCGCATAAGTTTTGGCCACATATGCATTTTATTGGCCCTCAATGAATTTTGCCCTCACATGAATTCTGGCCCCGGTATTTAGTGTCTTTAAAAGAAGGACCTGCCCGAGCTGTCGTACATCTCTGTGTGCATGACCAGTGTTGCTGGCCATGACAGCTAGCGTTCTGTGCGAGAACTCTAACCTGGTGATTGATTAATCGAACTGTTGATTTGAAATTTGCTGAATGTGGTGCTTTGTGTGGGATAAGTCCAGTGTTGCCACTGTTAAAAATTGTACAACGGTGTTGTATAAACTGTGCAGGGTTGCGTGTGCAGTTGTAAACGTGTTCGGCAGGTTAGGATCGATCTCATAGCTCTATCTGTTAGTATCATGTAGGAGTATCTGTTAGCAACTTAGCGTGAGATCAATCCTAACTAGCCGGGGGTAAGTCGAGAAGGGTCGTGTGGTCTGATCAAAACAGATGGTTACAGTGCTACCTACCGGGCGAGTGTCGGGGCAATTAGTATGTCTGATGTTTAGTAATGTAAATAATTAAGTTTCATAAACAAAAAATTGCTTGCGTAAACCCGGTTAGAACTTCATGCATGTAACTGTGTGGCTCGTATAACACTGCACGCCGTCCGTGATTAGCTAAAGTGCCGCAAGTGAATACCAACTAATGGTTGCATAGAGACCTTTGAAAAAACTTCTACATGGTCAACTTATATGTGCAGAAGAATTATTTTGCTCAACCAGATAAACAATCCAGCCGAGCGAGCTGGCAAACTTTTCCGTGCCCTGACCTATGCCTGAAGTTGGTACAAGATGCAACCTGTTCTAAAATGCGGGCTATCATGGTGCTTGCTCGCGGGACATATGCTGCGCATGCTGGAGGAATCCAGGACCAAGTCTGCTGGATTACGCGGCCAATACAGCCTGGTGAATAACAAACACATCGCTCCTATACATTGTTTCATAAATGCTAGATGATGATCCACACGAAACCGAATGGTGAGGATATGCATACCACTGGACGTCGTGCACCAAAGGAGCTTTTCGCTTGTGGCTTGACTTTTTGGAAAACACCCTCAAGATGTATTTTTTCAAAAAAAAAAAAACTGTTGACGTCGGAGAGGTGGCATTTTTTCACCTCTATGACCAGTGGGTCCTGCCTGTCCTGCCTGTCAAAAGATAAAATTTAACTAAACTAAAAGTGACAACGCCTGGTTACGAACCCATGATCAGCACCTTAATACAAATCCAGCTAACCAACCCACCAATACGTTCGCATGATCAATATGGATACCAAAATTATAGATATTAACCTGGCAGCAGCATCCGGAGCTTATATGGGCCGCAAATAGTGCAGCCCATTCTGCACCTGTTGCTTTTTAAAAAGTTATTTATAAAATGTAATTAATAAAACTTATGTTCAAATATTTGTGTGATACAAATATTATACATACAAACAATTATTAGTAAATAATAGCATTTAAATATACATCCTAGTATGATATAAAAAGTATTTAGTTAATACAGACATTTAATAAAAATTAAATGTTGAATGAATACATAAATATTATACAATCATGACTTATATTTCAATTATACAAAATGAATATTCATATGAACAGTTTAAATTATAATTAGGAATGGATTTAGTTATGCAAACATGTTGTAAATTATTGAAGTGTTGTATAACTAAAATAATTTTTTGAATTGTAATTTAACTTTTTTTTTATTACAAATTATGCAAACATTTCTATAATTCATAAATATTATTTAAATATATGAGTATTTTAACTTAATATGTGAACAATGTTTTAAAATAATTTATTAAGTTTTATGTACAATATTTATAAACACAAATATTCATGCGTTATTTTTAATAGTAAGGTACACGTGCATTGCACGCATGAGATTTGGCAACCAAATTATGAATAAATACCACACTATAGCATGTAAGCTTTGAGTCATATATGCATAATGTAGACGTTCATTTAATTCTTATAGTTCATCTCATTCAAAATCAATTAGTTTTTATAAAAAAGTAATCTATTTTATGATTCATAGAATTGTGCGTTGTAAAGCATAAAGTAAAAACAAATAATGGCAATTCAACTAGAAAAAAGTTTGGGCAATTATGATACGAAAGATTCTAGAACAAAGGAGAAGTACTTGTGTTTTGAGGTTTGTGCATTATGCTTAAGTTCAACCATGGAGTCTTCTAGATTGTACATGAGGCAGAATCTGGTGGAATATAGATGATATCCAACGGCCAGTAGTGCTCACATTTGCCATCTCTGCACTGTCGGATTGGTTTCATCCAACTACCATCTTTCAAAGTTATTCACACACTATATAGGAGTATAGATTACTGAGATTATAATTTAGATACTTTCTACAGAAAAATTAAAAAGACTAACAGGTACAAAACGAGCCGCAAGATCTGCAGCCTATTTAACCTCCTCCTGCACCGACGTCAAATACATAGAAAATTGTTATCCAGATTGTGCAAAGAGAGGTTAATGGGTGGATTGGTTAAAAGGTTCCCTTGCATTGGGGAGTTGTTGTGTTCGAGACCTGCCGGCCGCAATTGTCATTTAGTTTTCTCTCTCGGTTACAGGCGGGACCCACTTGTCATGTAGATTGTAATTTTTTTAAAGAAAATAATATTTCGAGGGTGTTTTTGAAAAAAAACAGGCCACACGTCCATCCTCTCTGGTCTAGTGGCTGACTGAAGGAAATATGCCCTAGAGGCAATAATAAAGTTGTTATTTATATTTCCTTATATCATGATAAATGTTTATTATTCATGCTAGAATTGTATTAACCGGAAACTTGATACATGTGTGAATACATAGACAAAACACAGTGTCCCTAGTATGCCTCTACTAGACTAGCTCGTTAATCAAAGATGGTTAAGTTTCCTAACCATAGACATGTGTTGTCATTTGATGAACAGGATCACATCATTAGGAGAATGATGTGATGGAAAAGACCCATCCGTTAGCTTAGCATAATGATCGTTAAGTTTTATTGCTATTGCTTTCTTCATGACTTATACATATTCCTTTGACTATGAGATTATGCAACTCCCGAATACCAGAGGAACACCTTGTGTGCTATCAAACGTCACAACGTAACTGGGTGATTATAAAGATGCTCTACAGGTGTCTCCGAAGGTGTTTGCTGGGTTGGCATAGATCGAGATTAGGATTTGTCACTCCGAATATCGGAGAGGTATCTCTGGGCCCTCTCGGTAATGCACATCATGATAAGCCTTGTAAGCAATGTGACTAATGAGTTAGTTACGGGATGATGCATTACGGAATGAGTAAAGAGACTTGCCGGTAACGAGATTGAACTAGGTATGAAAATACCGACGACCGAAACTCGGGCAAGTAACATACCGATGACAAAGGGAATAACGTGTGTTGTCATTGCGGTTTGACCGATAAAGATCTTCGTAGAATATGTAGGAACCAATATGAGCATCCAGGTTCCGCTGTTGGTTATTGACCGGAGATGTGTCTCAGTCATGTCTACATAGTTCTCGAACCCGTAGGGTCCGCACGCTTAACGTTCGATGACGATTTGTATTATGAGCTTTGTGTTTTGGTGACCGAAGATTGTTCGGAGTCCCGGATGAGATCACGGACATGACGAGGAGTCTCGAAATGGTCGAGAGGTAAAGATTGATATATTGGACGATAGTATTCGGACACCGGAAGTGTTTCGGAATGTATCGGGTACGTATCGGAGTACCGGGGGGGTTATCGGAACCCCCGGGGGAAAGATATGGGCCATATGGGCCATAGGAGGGAGGCTAGGCAGCCCACAAGGGGCGGCCGCCCCCCCCCCCCCCCATGGGGAGTCCGAATTGGACAAGGGGAGGGGGCGGCGCCCCCCTTTCCTTCTCCTCCTCCCTCTCCTTCCCCCTTTCCCCTTCCGGTAAAAGGAAAGGGGGGCCCGAATTGGACTAGGAGCCCAAGTGGGACTCCTCCCACTTGGGGCGCCCCTAGGCCGGCCTCCTCCCCTCTCCCTCCTTTATATACGTGGGTAGGGCACCCCTTGGAGACACACCAATTGTTCCAAGCCGTGTGCGGCGTCTCCCTCCACGGTTTACTCCTCCGGTCATATTGTCGTAGTGCTTAGGCGAAGCCCTACGCGGATCACTTCACCATCATCGTCACCACGCCGTCGCGCTGACGGAACTCTCCCTCGACACTTTGCTGGATCAAGAGTTTGAGGGACGTCATCGAGCTGAACGTGTGCAGAACTCGGAGGTGCCGTACGTTCGGTACTTGATCGGTCGGAACGAGAAGACGTTCGACTACATCAACCGCGTTAATCAAATGCTTCCGCTTTCGGTCTACGAGGGTACGTAGACACACTCTCCCCCTCTCGTTGCTATGCATCTCCTATATAGATCTTGCGTTAGCGTAGAATTTTTATGAAATTGCATGCTACGTTCCCCAACAGTGGCATCCGAGCCAGGTCTATGCATAGATGATATGCACGAGTAGAACACAAAGAGTTGTGGGCGATGATAGTCATACTGCTTACCACCAACGTCTTATTTTGATTCGGCGGTATTGTTGGATGAAGCGGCCCGGACCAACCTTACATGACCGCGTTCATGAGACCGGTTCCACCGACAGACATGCAACTTGTTTTGCATAAAGGTGGCTGGCAGGTGTCTGTTTCTTCAACTTTAGTTGAATCGAATTTGACTACGGCCGGTCCTTGTTGAAGGTTAAAACAGCAAACTTGACGAAACATCATTGTGGTTTTGATGCGTAGGTAAGAACGGTTCTTACTAGAAGCCCGTAGCAGCCACGTAAAACTTGCAACAACAAAGTAGAGGACGTCTAACTTGTTTTTGTAGGGCATGTTGTGATGTGATATGGTCAAGACATGATGTGATATACGTTATTGTATGAGATGATCATGTTTTGTAAAAGTTATCGGCAACTGGAAGGAGCCTTATGGTTGTCGCTTTATTGTATGAAATGCAATCGCCATGTAATTGCTTTACTTTATCACTATGCGTTAGCGATAGTTGTAGAAGCAATAGTTGGCGAGACGACAACGACGCTACGATGGAGATCAAGGTGTCAAGCCGGTGACGATGGAAATCATGACGGTGCTTTGGAGATGGAGATCAAAGGCACAAGATGATGATGGCCATATCATGTCACATATTTTGATTGCATGTGATGTTTATCTTTTATGCATCTTATTTTGCTTAGTACGGCGGTAGCATTATAAGATGATCCCTCACTAAAATTTCAAGGTATAAGTGTTCTCCCTAAGTATGCACCGTTGCGATAGTTCGTCGTGCCGAGACACCACGTGATGATCGGGTGTGATAAGCTCTACGTTCACATACAACGGGTGCAAGACAGTTTTGCACGTGCGGAATACTCAGGTTAAACTTGACGAGCCTAGCATGTACAGACATGGCCTCGGAACACTAGAGACCGAAAGGTCGAACGTGAATCATATAGTAGATATGATCAACATAGAGATGTTCACCATTGAAAACTATTCCATCTCACGTGATGATCGGACATGGTTTAGTTGATATGGATCACGTGATCATTTAGATGACTCGAGGGATGTCTATCTAAGTGGGAGTTCTTAAGTAATATGATTAATTGAACTTAATTTATCATGAACTTAGTCCTGATAGTTTTTGCATATCTATGTTGTAGATCAATGGCTCGTGCTACCGTTTCCTTGAATTTTAATGCGTTCCTAGAGAAAGCTAAGTTGAAAGATGATGGTAGCAACTACACGGATTGGGTCCGTAACTTGAGGATTATCCTCATTGCTGCACACAAGAATTATGTCATTGATGCACCGCTAGGTGACAAGCCCCCTCCCGCTAATGTAGACGCTTTGAACGTCTGGCAAACGCGGTCTGATGACTACTCTATAGTTCAGTGTGCCATGCTCTACGGCTTAGAATCGGGACTTCAAAGACGTTTTGAACGTCATGGAGCATACGAGATGTTCCAGGAATTGAAGTTAATATTTCAAGCAAATGCCCGAGTTGAGAGATATGAAGTCTCCAACAAGTTCTATAGCTGCAAGATGGAGGAGAACAGTTCTGTCAGTGAACACATACTCAGAATGTCTGGGTATCATAACCACTTGACTCAGCTGGGAGTTAATCTTCCGGATGATAGTGTTATTGACAGAGTTCTTCAATCACTGCCACCAAGCTACAAAGGCTTCGTGATGAACTATAATATGCAAGGGATGAATAAGACAATTCCTGAGCTCTTCGCTATGCTCAAAGCTGCGGAGGTAGAAATCAAGAAAGAGCATGAAGTGTTGATGGTTAACAAGACCACTAGTTTCAAGAAAAAGGGCAAGGGAAAGAAGGGGAACTTCAAGAAGAATGGAAAGCAAGTTGTCACTCCCGGGAAGAATCCCAAGTCTGGACCCAAGCCTGAAACTGAGTGCTTCTACTGCAAAGGGACTGGTCACTGGAAACGGAACTACCCCAAGTATTTGGCGGATAAGAAGGATGGCAAAGTGAACAAAGGTATATTTGATATACATGTTATTGATGTGTACCTTACTAATGCTCGTAGTAGCGCATGGGTATTTGATACTGGTTTTGTTGCTCATATTTGCAACTCGAAACAGGGGCTACGGATCAAATGAAGATTGGCTAAGGACGAGGTGACGATGCGCGTCGGGAATGGTTCCAAGGTCGATGTGATCGCCGTCGGCACGCTACCTCTACATCTACCTTCGGGATTAGTTTTAGACCTGAATAATTGTTATTTGGTGCCAGCGTTGAGCATGAACATTATATCTGGATCTTGTTTGATGCGAGACGGTTATTCATTTAAATCAAAGAATAATGGTTATTCTATTTATATGAGTAATATCTTTTATGGTCATGCACCCTTGAAGAGTGGTCTATTCTTGTTGAATCTCGGTCGTGGTGATACACATATTTATAATATTGATGCCAAAAGATGCAAAGTTGATAATGATAGTGCAACATATTTGTGGCACTGCCATTTAGGTCATATTGGTGTAAAGCGCATGAAGAAACTCCATGTGGATGGACTTTTGGAATCACTTGATTATGAATCATTTGATGCTTGCGAACCATGCCTCATGGGCAAGATGACTAAGACTCCATTCTCCGGAACAATGGAGCGAGCTACAGACTTATTGGAAATAATACATACCGATGTATGCGGTCCGATGAGTATTGAGGCTCGCGGCGGATATCGTTATTTTCTAACCTTCACAGATGATTTGAGCAGATATGGGTATATCTACTTAATGAAACACAAGTCTGAAACATTTGAAAAGTTCAAAGAATTTCAGAATGAAGTGGAGAATCATCGTAACAGGAAAATAAAGTTTCTTCGATCTGATCGTGGAGGCGACTATTTGAGTTACGAGTTTGGCCTTCATTTAAAACAATGTGGAATAGTTTCACAACTCACGCCACCTGGAACACCACAGCGTAATGGTGTGTCCGAACATCGTAACCGTACTTTATTAGATATGGTGCGATCTATGATGTCTCTTACCGATTTACCACTATCATTTTGGGGTTATGCATTAGAGACAGCTGCATTCACATTAAATAGGGCACCATCTAAATCCATTGAGACGACACTGTATGAACTGTGGTTTGGCAAGAAACCTAAGCTGTCGTTTCTTAAAGTTTGGGGTTGCGATGCTTATGTGAAAAAGCTTCAGCCTGATAAGCTCGAACCCAAATCGAAGAAGTGCGTCTTCATAGGATACCCAAAAGAAATTGTTGGGTACACCTTCTATCACAGATCCGAAGGCAAGATATTTGTTGCTAAGAATGGATCCTTTCTAGAGAAGGAGTTTCGCTTGAAAGAAGTGAGTGGGAGGAAAGTAGAACTTGATGAGGTAATTGTACCTTCACTTGAATTGGAAAGAAGTTCATCACAGAAGACAGTTCCCGTGATGCCTACACCAATTATTGAGGAAGCTAATGATGATGATCATGAAACTTCAGATCAAGTTACTACCGAACCTCGTAGGTCAATCAGAGTACGTTCCGCACCAGAGTGGTACGGTAATCCTGTTCTGGAAGTCATGTTACTAGACCATGACGAACCTACGAACTATGAGGAAGCGATGATGAGCCCAGATTCCGCGAAATGGCTTGAGGCCATGAAATCTGAGATGGGATCCATGTATGAGAACAAAGTATGGACTTTGGTTGACTTGCCCGATGATCGGCAAGTCATAGAGAATAAATGGATCTTCAAGAGAAAGACCGACGCTGATGGTAATGTTACTGTCTACAAAGCTCAACTTGTTGCGAAAGGTTTTCGACAAGTTCAAGGAGTTGACTACGATGAGACCTTCTCACCCGTAGCGATGCTTAAGTCTGTCCGAATCATGTTAGCAATTGCCGCATTTTATGATTATGAAATCTGGCAAATGGACGTCAAAACTGCATTCCTTAATGGATTTCTTAAAGAATAGTTGTATATGATGCAACCAGAAGGTTTTGTCGATCCTAAAGGTGCTAACAAAGTGTCCAAGCTCCAGTGATCCATTTATGGACTGGTGCAAGCATCTCGAAGTTGGAATATACGCTTTGATGAAGTGATCAAAGCATATGGTTCTATACAGACTTTTGGAGAAGCCTGTATTTACAAGAAAGTGAGTGGGAGCTCTGTAGCATTTCTAATATTATATGTGGATGACATATTATTGATTGGAAATGATATAGAATTTCTGGATAGCATAAAAGGATACTTGAATAAGAGTTTTTCAATGAAAGACCTCGGTGAAGCTGCTTATATATTGGGCATCAAGATCTATAGAGATAGATCAAAACGCTTAATTGGACTTTCACAAAGCACATACCTTGATAAAGTTTTAAAGAAGTTCAAAATGGATCAGTCAAAGAAAGGGTTCTTGCCTGTGTTACAAGGTGTGAAGTTGAGTCAGACTCAATGCCCGACCACTGCAGAAGATAGAGAGAAAATGAAAGTCATTCCCTATGCCTCAGCCATAGGTTCTATCATGTATGCAATGCTGTGTACCAGACCTGATGTGTGCCTTGCTATAAGTTTAGCAGGGAGGTACCAAAGTAATCCAGGAGTGGATCACTGGACAGCGGTCAAGAACATCCTGAAGTACCTGAAAAGGACTAAGGATATGTTTCTCGTTTATGGAGGTGACAAAGAGCTCGTCGTAAATGGTTACGTCGATGCTAGCTTTGACACTGATCCGGATGACTCTAAGTCACAAACCGGATATGTATTTATATTGAATGGTGGAGCTGTCAGTTGGTGCAGTTCCAAGCAAAGCGTCATGGCGGGATCTACGTGTGAAGCGGAGTACATAGCTGCTTCAGAAGCAGCGAATGAAGGAGTCTGGATGAAGGAGTTCATATTCGATCTAGGTGTAATACCTAGTGCATCGGGTCCAATGAAAATCTTTTGTGACAATACTGGAGCGATTGCCTTAGCGAAGGAATCCAGATTTCACAAAAGAACCAAACACATCAAGAGACGCTTCAACTCCATCCGTGATCAAGTCAAGGAGGGAGACATAGAGATTTACAAAATACACACGGATCTGAATATTGCAGACCCGTTGACAAAGCCTTTTCCACGAGCAAAACATGATCAGCACCAAGACTCCATGGGTGTTAGAATCATTACAATGTAATCTAGATTATTGACTCTAGTGCAAGTGGGAGACTGAAGGAAATATGCCCTAGAGGCAATAATAAAGTTGTTATTTATATTTCCTTATATCATGATAAATGTTTATTATTCATGCTAGAATTGTATTAACCAGAAACTTGATACATGTATGAATACATAGACAAAACACAGTGTCCCTAGTATGCCTCTACTAGACTAGCTCGTTAATCAAAGATGGTTAAGTTTCCTAACCATAGACATGTGTTGTCATTTGATGAACGGGATCACATCATTAGGAGAATGATGTGATGGACAAGACCCATTCGTTAGCTTAACATAATGATCGTTAAGTTTTATTGCTATTGCTTTCTTCATGACTTATACATATTCCTTTGACTATGAGATTATGCGACTCCCGAATACCGGAGGAACACCTTGTGTGCTATCAAACGTCACAACGTAACTGGGTGATTATAAAGATGCTCTACAGGTGTCTCCGAAGGTGTTTGTTGGGTTGGCATAGATCAAGATTAGGATTTGTCACTCCGAATATCGGAGAGGTATCTCTGGGCCCTCTCAGTAATGCACATCATGATAAGCCTTGCAAGCAATGTGACTAATGAGTTAGTTACGGGATGATGCATTACGGAACGAGTAAAGAGACTTGCCGGTAACGAGATTGAACTAGGTATGAAGATACCGACGATCGAATCTCGGGCAAGTAACATACCGATGACAAAAGGAATAACGTATGTTGTCATTGCAGTTTGACCGATAAAGATCTTCATAGAATATGTAGGAACCAATATGAGCATCCAGGTTCCACTGTTGGTTATTGACCGGAGATGTGTCTCGGTCATGTCTACATAGTTCTCGAACCCGTAGGGTCCGCACGCTTAACGTTCGATGACGATTTGTATTATGAGTTATGTGTTTTGGTGACTGAAGATTGTTCGGAGTCCCGGATGAGATCACAGACATGAAGAGGAGTCTCGAAATGGTCGAGAGGTAAAGGTTGATATATTGGACGATAGTATTCGGACACCGGAAGTGTTTCGGAATGTATCGGGTACGTATCGGAGTACCGGGGCGGTTACCGGAACCCCCGGGGGAAAGATATGGGCCATAGGAGGGAGGCTAGGCAGCCCACAAGGGGTGCCCCCCCCCCCCCATGGGGAGTCCGAATTGGACAAGGGGAGGGGGCGGCGCCCCCCTTTCCTTCTCCTCCTCCCTCTCCTTCCCCCTTTCCCCTTCCGGTAAAAGGAAAGGGGGGGCCAAATTGGACTAGGAGCCCAAGTGGGACTCCTCCCACTTGGGGCGCCCCTAGGCCGGCCTCCTCCCCTCTCCCTCCTTTATATACGTGGGCAGGGCACCCCTTGGAGACACACCAATTGTTCCAAGCCGTGTGCGGCGTCTCCCTCCACGGTTTACTCCTCCGGTCATATTGTCGTAGTGCTTAGGCGAAGCCCTTTGCGGATCACTTCACCATCACCGTCACCACGCCGTCGTGCTGACGGAACTCTCCCTCGACACTTTGCTGGATCAAGAGTTCGAGGAACGTCATCGAGCTGAACGTGTGCAGAACTCGGAGGTGCCGTACGTTCGGTACTTGATCGGTCGGAACGAGAAGACGTTCGACTACATCAACCGCGTTAATCAAACGCTTCCGCTTTCGGTCTACGAGGGTACATAGACACACTCTCCCCCTCTCGTTGCTATGCATCTCCTAGATAGATCTTGCGTGAGCGTAGAAATTTTTTTGAAATTGCATGCTACGTTCCCCAACACTGACAGCCGGCCCCACGCGCCTGTTCAACACCGACTCCATATACAAACGAGATAAGCACTGTATTTGCACGTCAATGTTAAGTTTTTGCACCACTTTGATGTACACCACAACTTCTAGAACCAAAGTGACCGTTTACGCCAAGTTGTAGCACCACCAGTGTAATTGACTCTTTTAAATAACTTGTTGCCTATACTTGTCCAAACTGAATCAGTATTTACCTCCGGCGGCCTTGGCAACTCAAACAAATTAATTGTACTATCTCTTATTTTACTGGAGCTCCTAACAAGATCTGAACCTGATGTATTTAGGCTAGTCATAGTGGGAGCAACTTAGCTAGTAATATAGGCAGTCCAAGACAAATTTGCTTATGTGTCATGTATTTAATGAGGAAATATGTGTTTAGAGTAACATAATATGTTACTGTAACATAGCGTTTCCCAAGAAAAGATGAGTCTATAAGTTAGCTTCATCTATGACACTACTACTATGTTACTTTGCATTATGGAGGAAGTAATTTAGACTAATGTCATATGCATGACACTGATATGAGTTACTTCCCACTATGATCAGCCTTAGAACTGAACCAGCTAATGCTTTGCCCTTGTACGTGCATGTACTAGCATATGCATGCGCCCCGTGGTCCACGCTAAACATATGATAAGCAGCATGGGCCGAACCAACATGCATGCGTTCAAATCCTTGAACAACTGCAACATCAACACGACCGTAGCTAGGACTGGCCGTATATCACTTGTTAGCTATCAATCTTGTCTTGCGGAAGTGTTTTGTAGCATAGTACTTCACTAGATCATTGAACGTGCGCGTTGCTGCGTCCGTCTATTTTTACTATTGATTGATATGAATTTTCACAAGTATTTGAGGAAAAAAATTGAAACTTAAGGCTATTCAATCTCATCATTGGCCGTCCTAATCGTTAATTTAAGAATAAAGCATGCAAGTTGGATCATCAAAAGAATCTCATGACATAACACTTACTTTTTTTAGCCCTAGCATACAAAAAGGACCCATGCATCACAAGATGCTTTACGACTTACACATTATACTTGACATAACATATATTTGAAGTTAGTGAGTTCTTTACAAAGAATGTGATTTAGAAGGTTTAAATGTCGATGCACAAGATGCCTTCAAGATTTACAACCCTATCAAAAATCCTTTTGGGGCTCTTTTTAATCTGTTGGTTCAGGAATCATCTAATAGCACAAGATATGAAATAGATTACCCCTTCAACATTTCCAGAGCACAGACTCTTTTATCATGATGAAACGGAACTATATGAAAAGTTATATAATGAGGTTAAATCCAAACTTCAATGAAGAACCAAAGCTGGCACGTATCGAATATTTTTACACCATCGGCACTGACTTCTTCGACCAGCTAGCTGGCGCACTGAAGGGAACACCATGAATTGACATAGTCTATCTAGTTAATGCAACTTACCATAAAGCGTTAAATGACAGCAGCAAACAGCTAGGTTGAAACTTGTCATCATCAGGGGAGAGAATCATACACTCACTAAGAAAATGCAAGAGACAGTCGTTTCTTGCTCCGATGCCTCGATGAATCTGAAGTTCAGAACATTGCCAATGCCTTAATTAAGCATTATCTAATTTTTGTAGTAAGAAGCCATTGAATAAACCTGAGAAACATTTTACACGAAAATACTCAGTGTTCATAACAAGGTTGAGCTATAAGGGGAGGAAATCTCTACCAGATCACCCTAGAATGGGATCAAACTTCACATACCACTTCCAATGGTCATCACAAAACCTACAAAACAAGAAGGAACCAGATCAAATCCTCACACCACAAACTACAAAATCGAACCAGCAAGAATTTTTGTGGCCCATCACCGCTCATCGAGGTAGAACTTATGGCCTACCCTCACTGGCTGCTTTATTGAGAAATTCAAGAACTTCTTGAAAGCAGTAGCTATCGCTGGTGTCACTGGAGTTGCTTCCCATTGTTGCAAAGTTGGCTTGCTATTGCATCCGGAAATCATGTCAATATGGAGGACAAAAGGGAATGCATGCAAAAATATGTTCATTGGTCTTAAAAAGAACATGGTCCTTTTATTCTATTATTTACATTCTTTACTATCTGATTTGAACTATTTTCAGCCTCTCAGAAATATCTGTGAGTAGTGGGCACATGAAGAAACAACAATATCATTAGTCATAGTCTACACACAGATAGTTGTAAAAGCAAATATATAGTGTCGAGCTAATGGCTTGGATGATTTCAGGATAAAGAGAAGTGGCTAGATTTTAAAAAATTGATGTTTCGATGGTACATCATGCACAAACTTGATTAACGGAAGGAAAAAATATATACGAAGGTTTCAGACCTGACTTTAATGGGTTGGGCGATTTCAAGCTAAAAAGCAAATATCTAGGTAAATCCTTCAGAATTTGGGTATAACTACTTTAGTTGTTTTATTAGGAGCTTGTGCCATATGGATTGAAACAGCTGATTCTGTTCACATAAGATTGAACGTATATGCACAAAGTGCTGATTAAACTGGGCAAGAAGCTTGTCTAGCCTGTAGGTATGTGGAGTAGACTCGTTCGTTGTTCAGGACTCAGTATTGCATTACTGCAGAGAGTAGTTGAGTAGAATCAGGAAGACATATTATTTTTTCACGCCGGTGCCGAGAAATTGTAAGCATATGGTCGAGCATGGGTGACGCTTCTAGTAAGATAGTGGATGAGAAGGAAATACATGTCAACTTCCATGATGCCAGTACAGAATATATATGAGACCATATTCTGAAGATGCAAAGTTTCATATTGCAAGAATAACTAACTAAAAAACACTTCACAGAAACAATAAGGTATGTAGATGTAGAATTATCTTTGCACTTCAAAATATTAAGTGTCTGCATTCTTCATGTAAGCATAGTCCTACTAAGAAGCGTACTTCTCTATTGCTGCGAAATTCGCATCCATGTAGTATTTTGCGATAACTGATGTAAAGCTTATCTATACCTACTATTAAAGGGAATAGGTATTCTTGGTTTGGTTCCGCTTTGTTTCGTTCTTTTTTGAATATTTTTACGTGCATTATTTTATTTAGTTTTGTCCGTTTAACTAACAGATGTGCAAACAAAGGAAACCAAGATGATACGAACGAAACCAAGACGTACATGTATAGGAAACTTAATTAAAACAAAGCGAAGCGGCCGGCCGGCTGGCCACACATCGTACCTGACCCAAAAAATTATACATGGAAGGTGGAAAGTGGACACGCTTATTACAAAAAGTCCAAATCCTATTTAGATACCTACAGGATATTGGTCCATTACGCCGGCATCTCTGGCTGGAGAAACTTCATGGCGTTGTAGAGGAGCTCCAATCCGTGGTGGCGGTGGCAGTCTAGACCGCCGGGTTGGCAGGCTCTACCGTGTTACTTGATCAATTCTTCGTGTCACACCAAGAGGATCCGTTGCTACCTTAACAAAGTGTGGCAAGAGGTGCAGGCTTCATGTCACTGTTTCTCAATCACACCGCTACCATCGGGATCATCCTCCTCGCATATTAGAAGTTCGCTCTGGTGCTTTCGACCAACATACGCATGTACGGTACATGCTTGATTACTCCAAGTCGATGGACGTTACTTATGCTAATTTGCATATCTTGGTATATGCAAAGGAGTAACTGAACAACTACCGGTGCAAGCTCACATTGATCAATCAAGGTTAGCTTTTCTATAGTATTAATTGTTGAATAGTCATGCAGAGTAGCCTTTTGCAAAGATGATGAAAGCACACAATTTTTATTCATGTGGGAATAATTGATGTGTATCATAAATCAAATCATTGCTTATGTTTTAGGCTGTGTTTTGGCTTAAATCATCACTTGCTTACTGGCATAGGTGAGTGAGGTGATTTTTTTCTCCCGTTGCAACACACTAACATATTTAGGTGGCACCGTTCGGATGTTATTATGCCATGATGACGGTCGTTTCGATGGACAGTGGGCACAATAATTTCTCTCCCGTTGCAACGCACGGGCATATGTGCTAGTTTAATATAAAGGTTCACAAAATTAACACCGAACTAATTTTAAGCATAATCTGTCAGTTCACCTCACAAGTTGAATAAGATCATAGGAAGAGATTCAAGGTATGTTCTCTTGTCAGGTCTTATGCCAAAAGTTTTCAACTCTGAGTATGGTTTGCCCATGACTTCATGCTTCAGTACAACCGATCATTCCTGCATGGTTCCTACTACAAGAAATCTGTTAATACATGACGGATTCGAACTGTCATCGATGGGCACAAAACCATCATGGAAGGCCATGCATGACGGATTTGAAATTCGTCATGTATATCGCATCATAATTTGACCACCATGTGCTCCATGACGGATCTTCCAATACCGTCATGGATCCATGACGGCTTTTGACCGTCGTAGGTGACACTTAGCTGACGTGCTAACAACGACATTAACGCGCATGCCACGTCATCCTCCAACATGGCAGCCAATATGAATCTGACATGGCGGCCCATCTAGTAATCAGACCATATAGGATTTTGGCCCACTGTTTTCAGTTCCAGCCCATATGATCATCAGCCCAGTTAAAGTCTTTTTTTTTTAGGATCAGCCCAGTTAAAGTCTTGGCCCATTGATTATAGTTGTGGCCCAATTAGAATTTTGCCCCATTAATTTCCATTAGAAGCATCTTTGGCCCACTAATTATGGTCTAGACCAATGCCTTTTTTTGTTAACACTAGGAAAATTGCCCGTGCGTTGCAACGGGAAATAAAATGGTAAAATGGTGCAACATATAGCTTTTGTTAGCCTCAATTTTTGGGACCCTCGGATCAAAAATCAGGTGAACTGTCCTCAATAGACCCCCAATTCACCGATTCTCCATCACCTCGTTTTCTCCAAAAAAAAGCATCACGCCGGCAATAACTTCCAACCAGCCGAATCCCAGGTCAGTCCATGGTGGCAAATCGAAGCACGGATCGATGGTGATGCTGCTCGGTCAGAAAAGCATGCCTTCTATCTTATCTTACACGCTAGTATTTACACTAATACAATTTCAAAAAAAAATAGAAAAGGTATTTACACTAATACAATAATACCCACGTAAGTCCCCTTTAAAACCCATAAATATAAAGAAAATAGAGAAAGAAGAAAGGAAACCAGGTGTAAAGCATATATGACTGAAAAAACACGGAAAAAATTGCAAGCACAAACTAATAGCTCGGCCAAACACTGGAACACAAACCCCACCTGTCATTCAAGCATGCCTAATAGAAATATTTTCTAGGTGCAACGGACATGTACAGGTATTCCTTCTTATCCCATCATCATCGTCTCCGTAGGTTCCTTTATACTCTCTCTCCTCGCTCACCTCGGCCAGCTCCGGCTGTAGCTATATTGGTTGACTTTTGGCATGTTCTTTGCCAATCATGAAGCCGCATGCATGGAAGGTGTCGCCGCCCCCGACGCCGTCCTTTTATGAGAGAATTCCTTATTTGGCCCTTTCTTAAAATCTGATTCCCTATTTGGCCCTAGAATTTTCTTTTTCCTTTTTTGACACCATAAATTCATTTTATTCCTTCCATGACACTTCCGTCACTTTTTGTTGTTAACACCGTCAAATGCAACTTGAAAAGTCTTATTTACCCCTGCTTTAGCACGCTGAAAAAAAAACCCCACAAAAATCTAGTTTGACTGAACCGTACACATCCTCTCCCGATTCACTTCTCTGCCGATACCCGTTCTACGCGGCGCGAGGCACACAATGGCGGCGCGAGGCATGGACGAGGGCACGGCGGACGCTGCTACGTGTGGCGCAGTGGAGGGCGGCCATGGTGGGGAAGCGGAGGGCGCCAAGCAGTGAAGGACGGGTGAGGCGGCGCTGTGCAGGGCAAGTCGCGGTGTCGGAGGTCCATGGCCGTGTGGCGCCGGAGGTCCGCTGGTGGCAGGGACGTAGCGGTGACCAGGAGCGGCCGTCGCTGGGCTTCTCCCGCTGCCAACTGGACGACCACGTCGTGGGCGCCCGCCTTGCCCGACCAGTTCCCCCGGCCGTGGTGCCCAGCCCGAGTGAGTGCTTGACCGGCTTCCCTGTGCGTGCTTGCCGTGCCTCAGTGATGGGCGTGCGAGCTAGGTCGCCGTATGTGCGTGCTTTTCCATGCATGAGTGTGCTTGCTGTGTGTGCGTGACTTGATGTGTGTGTTGTGTGCAAAGAGAGAAATTGAGATGGATCTCTTCCACGTGCTGTGTGTGAAGAGAGAGACCGTGAGATTATTGTGCCTGTGTACTGCTCATGCATGTTTGTGCACTGGTTCTTATTAATATGGGTTTCTCAGTACAGTCTTGTAATATAATTTTGTTGCAACTCCAATGCGCCGACGCATTCTGTCCACGTGCCACTGTCGCCATTGCTTTTGACTTCCTGTTCATAATTTTGGTCACAAAATACATCAGGGGTAAAATGGACTTTTCATGTTGTATTTAACGGTGTCAATTGTCAAAACCGGCGGAAATGTCACAGAGGAAATAAAATGAAGTTTTAGTATCAAAACAGGAAGAATTTTTTTACCAGGGCCAAAAAAGGAATCAAATTTTAAGAATGGGCCAAATAAGGAATTCTCTCTCCTTTTATCCCGGCCACCAGGGCCGGCCCTAGGCCATGGCGAGGAGTGCGACGGCCTAGGGCCCAGCCTCAGCAGGGGCCCATACGCTGTGCACTTATATGCTATATACAATGTATATATTTCTGGAAAAATATACTAGCGCAGAAGAGCAGCAGGCCTGGCCCATTTATTAAAAAGGAAACAAGTCACGCACGAGCATCAATCCCTTCTCCTTCGCTGGCTCCTTGAATCACGCCCTCGGTCGTCTCCCGTTCTTCATCTTCTTTACCAATAATTGATTGCCCCGACTTAGGCCAGGCCCCAATTCCCGAAGTTAATCCATAAGTTTCTTTGGTTCCTTGCATTCTATAAACAGCCCCAAGGGACCCCGACGGACAGGCCCCTTGCAGGAACGCGAGAGCAGCAACCTGCAGCATGGCCGTCCATCGTGAGAGCGTGTTCAGGGTGAAGGGCAGGCGGTGGAGATGTGAAGTCCAGGCACTGTTCAAGGTAAGCACATAAGCCATTGCTCATTCATATAATTTTTGGATCCCAATTCTTTGATCCTTGTCTGTTTATTTCTGGTATATGATGAGTTGATGTAATAAACAAAATTCATGATAAGCCATTGCTGATGTTTGACCTACTTAATTCCTTTTTTTTGTACGAATTGCAGTCGGGTAATTCTGCAGGTTGTGGCATTGCAAGAATTTTGATTATTGGGTAGATGGAGCATAGAATTTCTTCTAATTTACTCCACCCAAGATTTAAGAAATAAGGTTCTCTCTCCTTCTTTTGTAACAACGTTGCCAAAAAAGCAATTATATGGTTGTGAGAAAAGAAAAAAGAACTAACATCTAAATCAATTAATTGAATCTCAAAACGGTGCTACATCCTTTACTAGAAGAAATTTTTGCGTCTATTATAGGGGCCCATTAGATGAAGCTCGCACAAGGGCCTCTAAGATCTCAGGGCCGGCACTGCCGGCCACGAGCTGCAGCTCCAGCCATGAGAACGCTGTCTTAACCTCGTTCTCTCGCTGTGAGCTGGCCAGCCGGCGCCGTCCTCTGCCCCAGCCATTAGGCAGAACCGAATCCATCCGGCCAGCCGGTCCCGACGTCGTACTTCGCACGGCTCTCCGGCCACTGCTGTTAGAGGCCCACTTCTCTACGCAGCCCACACAATCTCCAATCATGTTTTTATGATGCAGTGTGCCCCCACACAATTTCTTCTTCCTTTAATGACCAGCCCACAATCATCTTCCTTTAATTACAATCAAGCTTGCCCACAAATCTCCAGCTTCCACGTTGGTGCAAGTTGCACACACGTATTTAAACTGGTACTATTGAATCTATTGGAGCGAGGTGGTACTAAGACACAAAAACAAATTTGTTCGGTTGGTTGTAGCCCAATAGATTACATGAGAGGTCGCGAGGTTGATCCTTCGTACAGACAAATCACGCGCTAATATTTTTTCACCTCCTAGTGTAGGTGGGCCGGCGGCCATGCGAGAGAAAAAAGGCTACACGCTTTGGGCCTGTAGGCTTGTCTCAGAAGAAAAAGGCCACACGTGTCTTTGACTTACATGTAGGATTATATAGATAGATTAGTACCACCTCGGATATAGAAAATAATACGGGCAAAGTGGACGGACGAAAAACGGACAAAATTACGGTGGTAAAAAGCAATAGCCCCTTTATTAGTAGGTACTAGCAAAAGGGCCCATGCGTTGCAACGGGATAATAAAATTACAGCGTTCAAATCAATCCATCAAGAACATAAATATCATTTGGTCAAAAAAAAGAACATAAATATCTACTAGCACATATGCCCGTGCGTTGCAACGGGAGAGAAATTATTGTGCCCACTGTCCATCGAAACGACCGTCATCATGGCATAATAACATCCGAACGGTGCCACCTAAATATGTTAGTGTGTTGCAACAGGAGAAAAAATCACCTCACTCACCTATGCCAGTAAGCAAGTGATGATTTAAGCCAAAACACAGCCTAAAACATAAGCAATGATTTGATTTATGACACACATCACTTATTCCCACATGAATAAAAATTGTGTGCTTTCATCATCTTTGCAAAAGGCTACTCTGCATGACTATTCAACAATTAATACTATAGAAAAGCTAACCTTGATTGATCAATGTGTGCTTGCACCGGTAGTTGTTCAGTTACTCCTTTGCATATACCAAGATATGCAAATTAGCATAAGTAACGTCCATCAATTTGGAGTAATCAAGCATGTACCGTACATGCGTATGTTGGTCGAAAGCACCAGAGCGAACTTCTAATATGCGAGGAGGATGATCCCGATGGTAGCGGCGTGATTGAGAAACAGTGACATGAAGCCTGCACCTCTTGCCACACTTTGTTAAGGTAGCAACGGATCCTCTTGGTGTGACATGAAGAATTGATCGAGTAACACGGTAGAGCCTGCCAACCCGGCCGTCTAGACTGCCACCGCCACCACGGATTGGAGCTCCTCTACAACACCATGAAGTTTCTCCAGCCAGAGATGCCGGCGTAATGGACCAATATCCTGTAGGTATCTAAATAGGATTTGGACTCTTTGTAATAAGCGTGTCCACTTTCCATCTTCCATGTATAATTTTTTGGGTCAGGTACGATGTGTGGCCAGCCGGCCGGCCGCTTCGCTTTGTTTTAATTAAGTTTCCTTTACATGTACGTCTTGGTTTCGTTCGTATCATCTTGGTTTCCTTTGTTTGCACGACAAAACTAAATAAAATAATGCACGTAAAAATATTCAAAAAAGGACGAAACAAAGCGGAACCAAACCAAGAATAACTATTCCCTTTAATAGTAGGTATAGAAATGAGTATATAAATAATATATTAATTCAAATCAAATGAAATCGGTGGCTGGGAGCACTTAAGAAATAGTCGTGCTAATATTACACATTTAGTAATTGACTACACACAAGCTTAGAGGCCACAATTTATTCTAAAAGCCTTAGTTTAATTTAGTGATTGAAACATCCATTATCCAATGTGTAAATACAAACAATGATTATATTGCAAGAAACTACTGTGTATTACTGGTAAAATCCAGTAGCTTACTCAATCAAATGTTTGCCACTACTTTCCATCAGTTTTCATTAATCAAACAGTATAGCGTACAAACCCGACATCAAAAAATAATTCAAATCTCAAGCAAATCTGCTTCACTCTCTCAGTCTTATACAGACTTCCGAGTAATAGAATAGAACAAACTTGGACAAGAAAGAAGGATGTACTTACTTAATTTGATGTAGCAGCTTCTATAGAGCAGACGATATGGGGAAACAGGAAGACCTTGAAGAAAAAAATTCAAGATGCAAGTAACAGCAGAAAAGAATTCGTAGCCTCAAGCAAATCTATGTCACTCACTCAGTTCCAACTCCTCCGTAAAGACTTCCGATGAAAATAATAGAACAAACTCCCGTGTTTTGCCACAGAACAATGGCTAGTTGCTAGAATTACCATTTTTTCCTTCCCTTTCCTTATCTCCCGCTCTCCACTAATAATAAAGTGAAACTTCTTATAAAGCCAAATTGCATAGTCTGGCTTTTGAAAGGAAAAAAATGCACTACAACATGAAGTGATGTTTGAGACACAACCTGGCAAACAAATAAAGATTAATTTGGTCAAAACTAAGGTCAAATTCTGCCCGACTCCGTAATATTATTCTTCATACACAATTAATCTTTTACTCTAGTGTGTTACAACACAACACTTAAGAAATCACTTACGCAACAACAGAACCATTAATAGTGATAGCAGAAGACCTTCAGTATTAAATATATGTGCACAATGATCATGTCACAAACATGCAGAAGATTGCTTGAGAAACTACATGTTGTAGATATTCCCACCACTTTGTTGGATTTGCAAAGATTCATCTATATTTAAACAGATTAAAAATTCAAATTAACACTTCTGAAATAAAAAGTCATTTTCATAAGATCTAGAAATCCAAGATTTACACAAAGAGAAGTAACATAATTTGATTTATAGGTGAAGAAATTTTGCTGGAACTATCACATTGCATCAGATGATTATACTGTGAGCAAAGTATGTATATATACTACTTACTACTGCTTGAACTTTGCGGCCATTGAGAAACACGGGAGAAAAACATATAATGAATATGCAACCGGAGAAACAATATATCTAAATCTCATACTAAAACATGGAATTATGGTGTAACTTACAAAGCTTATTTTTTTCCGATTCTCCCAAAATTAGTACCTGAATAACACATTGAATAAGGGCAACAGGTCATAGAGAAGTCAAATGAAAAACAAACTGAATTTGCTGGCCTTAATACATGCATGGAGCTTCTTAAGAATCAGAGTGCCCCAATGCCTCATTTCCTGGATCTCCTGAAAGGCTGCAACAATCAATAGAGGCTTTTGCTTCTCTTATATTGTAGTAGTCACTATAGCAGCGAAGACCACCGTGACACTAATATTATTATATCAGCCAAGATTTCAAGATTAGACAAAAAAAGTACCTTCGGTTATTGAAGGCACAAATTATTAGTTTTGGGAATCCTTGGATTGAGAATTATATTTGTGGCCCATTGATCATGTGGATGGAATAAGATGGACATGACACACACTGAAGTAATTCTCAGGTAAATTTCGTGTGAAAAATAACTCTTAATCTTCATATAAATTAGATAGAAGGAAATATCATGAAGATGTATGCAGAATTGCAGACATATGTTCTCACTTAGCAAAATAAGCAATGCAATTCGGAGCCAACATTGGGGTCAGCCCATATTGTAGTATACAGATAAAGTAATTGGTCTCATGTTCTAGTATAGAAAATAAAGTAATCTTCAGAACTGATGTGCCACCCTTATCCCACGAACTGCATTTGACAAGATAATTAGTAAAAGAACCAAGCAGATTTTTTCTGGTGAAATAAAATATATTTGCATGCTTAGACGTGTATTGAACCCTGCATGTTTAATTCAACCGTACATCATGTTTTCTGCTAACCCTGCTACATCCCTTGTCAAAGTTTCAACTTTATTAAATCGTCAGGAAAGTAGTTTAAACTCTGAAAGAGGACAGGAAGTATCACTGTTTCCACCAAAACATTAATATATGTTAGGCATAATTTCGCATAAAAGAGTGAGAAAAATGGTTTCTTGTTCACTATAAAATATGAGCCTGAAAACCATTAGAGTACCAGGGTTGTGGTTTTTGACATTCAACTCCCCTTAAACATTCTGGTGCTTCTTTTCAGCTAACTGTACATGCTTTGTTTCTGTATCAGTACTGTTACATCTGTAGCATGTGACATGCTTTCACTGTTCTGATGTTTCTCCTATCCTCAAGTTTTTTAGTAAATTTCATTTGTACTAATAAACCCAGCAGTCATAAAAAAACTGAAAGATTGAAAGACACGTATAAAGATGATCTTATAAAACTTGTTCAAAGTTTTCCTCCTGGCATCATTTTCTCTTAACTCGGTAAAATATGTTTCCAGTTGTACACATATGGTGCAGTGTGAATACTTTAAGACGGAATGATAAAATCACAAGTGCTGCTACATTTAATCCTACAAAAACAATTCAAGACATGTTTGTACTGAATATGTTAAATGCCAATACCAAGAGCATACCAATTTATCAAGAAGGGTGGTAAATTGTGAGCAGAACACGCTAGAAAGACAAAGCCTTTAAGATGTCCCTTTGAACATGAGATGCGGATCGTTTGTATTTACTGAATAGGTTCTGCTCCTGCCATTTACCTAACAAATGATTCAAGTTCCCCAGTTGCATCCAATTTTTTTAAGTAAAGATGTCAGATGTTAAGGTTTTTTTTTTTTTGACCTGTATGTCAGATGTTAAGTTACTCACAGGGAATACAAATCTGCATCTCAAGCTCAAAGGTGCGGCACACAAGATTTCGTTCACTCATAGTCACACAATTTTTACAGAATTCATACAAACAATTGGTCGAATGGCACTCTCATTGAACGAGGCATTATCAAACACAATCATAAGCACAGAACAAACTCACCTACATCTATCTCTCTGAACCAGCAAAGACATCCAAAATCCCACAACAATTCCACCATATTGCCCAATGCCATGCAGCATCCACCGCCACAGGCTGCCCCCGCACAAGCAGCAACAAAAGTAGCCCACCTAATGAGACATCGCAGCTTCAAAATGTTTGGGATGGATGGCAAATAAGCAGAAACGTTATGTACCTTCAACATGTAAAGCAGTGGGTACTAAATACTGCATGCACTGTCCAGTAGACACGAACTCCCTAGCATCATTTATGCACATAAAATCCCAGTCACACATATGCAGATCTTCAATTGTAATTAGCGTTCATGATCCAGGGGTCAGTGGAGAAACATCCCTGTCACATACTTCCTGAGTAGTCATTAGAGTAAATCAGTAAATCTCTTTGAATTAATTGCATACATACCTGGCCTTCGTCTCTGATTGATGCGCAGGATGCACCTTGGCTGTGTCCCGGACCACCACCTCCTCGCTCTTCACCTCTGGTCCACGGACGGCCTCAACGCCAAGGAGTTCGCGCTGCTCCGCTCCGTCGTGGCCGCGCGCGCGCCCTGCAGGCTGCTTGTGTTCGGCCTCTCGCCACAGCTCCTCGCGCTCGCCGCGGTCAACTCCGGGCAGGGCGCTGCCACCGCCTTCGTCACCAACAGCGCCGAGGACGCGGACAGCATGCGGGGCGTGCTCGTTGGGCGTGGCCCCAGCAGCTCGGCGGCCGTCCACCGGGCCAGGTACCCCGACCCGGCCGGGGAGGCGTGGGCGGTGCTGCGGCGCGTGAGGTCGAGCGCGGTGTGCCGGCGCCCGACGGGGACGGTGCGCAAGTTGGGCTGCCGGCGGGCGCTAATATCCTTGCCGCGGGAGGTGCTCGACGCGAGGTGGGACGTGGTCGTCGTCGACGGGCCGAGCGGGGCAGGTCCCGGGGAGCCGGGGCGGATGGGCGCCATATACACCACGGCCACACTCGCGCGCGCGACGGGGGGCGAAGCGGTGGACGTGGCGGTGCACGAGATTAACCGGACGGCGGGAAGATCTGACGCCACCGCCAATCTTCTCCACCCAGCGGCGCCATGGCTGCCGGCCGACGAGCGCCTCACCGCGGCTGCTGGCCGACGAGGACAGGGGAGCTCGGGTGCTGGGATGGAGACGCACCAACAGGGGAGCCGGGGACGCCGGAGGCGGAGGAGAGGTAGAGAGGGCCGGAGGCGGAGGGGAGAGCCGGACGGCCGAAGAGCTCGCCGACGAGAGCCCAGCCGAAGCCGTCCCCCCATCGACCTTCTCTGCCACTGGCTGGATAAGATGAACAAAGGAGCGCGGACGGAATTCTAACAAATCCAGGGATCAATTTGTAAAATCAAAACGTTTTCCCAGATATCACTTAAAGAGGGACTGCGGGTGCAATTTCTGAAAAACAGGAGGGCCTATTTGCAAAACGACCGTGACGGGTGCAGAAGCGGTAGCTGCTTTATTATTAGGTAAAGATTTTTACTCCTAATGGACCAGTTGGTAGTTTCGCTTCCAGTTTTTTTTCATCCCATCTCCCATGGTTTTTTTTTACCTTCTCCCACCTTAGCTGGTTTTTTTTCGTAGATTTTTTTTCGTTCCCTTCCCCCACTTCATCGGTTTATTTTCGCGTCACCCTCTCACACAACGAAAGAAATCTAAACAGATCAGAACTTTTCATACTGGCGCAAGTTATATTTAGTAATGTAGAATCAATCACGAACAATCTCTAAAGATCAAATCTAAATTAATTAACCTTACCTTAAATCACTCAATCACATTAACCTTACCTTAACTCACGGATGGTAATCAATCTCCAAACAAAGGAAACAATACATCGAGAGAGCAGTAAATAAGCTCCCTTTCTTATGACATGTATATGATCTTCCCTTCCCTCTCCGTTGTCGAGCGTTCTTGATTCTCGAGGCCGATGTTTGGGCTGCGTCACTGGGTCGCGATGGTGCCGGAGGACGAGGATGGCGAGGCCGGGTGCCGCGGCACCGCGTTGGCCGCGGCCGGTGAAGGGGGCGAAGAAGGGCGGCTTCCCTGGCCCTGGGCGTGGCCGTGGCCCTGAGAGTTGGTGCGGTGGAAGCGGCACTTGAAGGACCCGGCGTGGGTGGCCGGCGCGCAGACGCACTTGGAAGCGGGCCCGTGACCCGCGCCGGACGGCGCCGACGCAGCCCCGGGCCACCTCCTCCCCGTATTCTTGGAGCTGTGGCTGGCCGATTTACATGAAATTAATTTCCTCAGTTGTGATGGCAAATATAATACACATAATCCATATTGTTATGCACTAGCGTGTGTGTGTGAAATAGATGGACTATAGTCCCGTACCCAATAAGATGGATATATGTGTGTGTGTTAGAGAGAGAGAGGGAGAGGGGGAGAGAGAGTGAGGAAGAGGGAAGGAGAGAGTGTGTGTGTGAGGATTTGATGGTAAAAAAGGTCGCCAATGTCACTTGATATGTATGAGAATATTAATATTGAACTCTTAAAGTTAATGTGGCCCCGTTGCAACGTACGGACGCTCTTCTAGTAGATATAGATTTCGAGCACATACTATTTTTTAAAGATTGGTTCTCATATGTTTAAATTAAAAATTACAGCCACAAGGAAAAGGATAATGAAACCCACTAAAAAATTACACAAACACAAATTACAGCCAAGTCAAGCTCCTCGATTTTTTTCTCGAGAAAGTGTAGTCGTATTCATACGAAATCACCTAAAATCATAGTACAGCATCACGGCACCGAGTTTATTAGGCTGGATCCACCAGATCCACTACCTGCAATCATTTTCCACCGGAACTACAGGGGATCTCGCCTCGTATGCCGCCCCTGGATTGTGGCTCCTGAAGCACGCATGGGATGGGATAACGAGCACGCCGCCGCCTCGGTGCCCATCGCCATCTAGCTGACTAGCTCGCGTCCTCGCCGCCCAATACTTTGGATGCGTGGCTGTGGAGTGGGGTCACGAGCCCGTCGCCGCTGCAGTACCCACTGCCTGGCGACCTCGAGCACGCCCGTCGGTATCCTGTCGCGGCAGGCCCATCCAAGTCTGTGAGCCCGTCGTCGTTCCCTCGGTTCAGCACGCCCACGAGGGAGCCGCTTGCGCCCTGCAGCGACTCGGGCACAGGCCACATAAATGACACCTGTGCGAGGTCGGTCTTCAGGGGCGTCGCCGCCTATATGGACGAGGCCGTCGTCGAGGCGGCATACGCGGCAAGCGCCTTGCAGCGACACAGGCACCTGCCACGGCTGAACGGGAAGCCATCCCGTTGGCGCCGTAGAACCCGCCTGCTGATGCTCGGGACGTGGAGGCCTCGCACCGTTGGCCTTCAGTCGCAGCATCCGCCACGGCGCTGCTCCCCGGCACCCGCAAAGGGTTCGATGGCGGCCTGGGCATCATGGACTCGTGGGGGATGATGTGCTTGCCTTCGGTGAGGGGATGGAGGAAGGGAGTTGTTGGGAGAAGGGAGTTGGGGATTAGGGGGTGGAGGAAGGAGGGCGCTCGGTGGATCTGGAAGGATCGACAGGCGGGATGCTCGATGGAAGAAAGAGGGGAGATGGGAACCAGCCTGCCATCGTTGGATTGGAAAGGATCTGACGGCTGTGAGTTGCGATCCGTGTGAGGGTAGACTGGACCAATCAGAAGCCACGGTTTTCCTCATCCAGGATACTTACCGAGGAACCTAACTGGCTTTTGTTTACCTCAGCCCAGCAGCGAGGAAGGCAACCCAAATTTCGAACCAGTTTTCTTTTCTGTGTTGCAAATAACTAAGTTAGGTTTCCCTAAAAAAAAACTAAGTTAGGCACCCTTCTAAACTAATTTGCAAAAAAAAAAGCATTTACCATATATACCCCTGCACACTTTTTACATCTAATATATTGCATATATTTTATTTTTTTAGAAGTTTCAATATTTTCAAGGTGATTTAATACATTGTCATCATTTCATTGGAGTTTCAATAAACATAGAATTTGTTTAATATTATCTGTATAGTTTAAATGAATTTATCTCTCCTTGTTGAATTAGTTACAATTTGAGCTACATGCAAATAATATAAGGTTAACAAAAAAATCACAAAACTATAGGAACATATGTGTTACTCTATCCCATACCCTTAAAATAGTTGAAAAGATCAATGGTTTGTTTCGGATAATTCAAAATTCTATTGGCAACCAATCAAGAAAAAAATGATAATGATATCTAATGTGGTTATATCCTTAGGGGAACGATTCAGTATAGCCGGCGGATCTTTTGGCTGCGTCGACCGCCTCCTACGTATAACACGTGTCCAACAGATAAACTGTGGTGGTCTTATCCTTATCTTGTCCCTAGACGTTCCCCGTCCATTCACTTTTGTACTGCAACTTCAAGCTGACTGATGCCGCATCTCTACCACTTCTTGAAGCGCCAACGCAAGATTGGTGCCACCGTCGGCGCTACTACAGGCGAGCCCGGACGGCGACAACGTTGTGCACAAGAAGGGGAGGAGTGGCACGTTGTTGTCGGGGATGCTGCAACCAGTGTCGGGGGTGGCGCAGCCGTAACGCTAGAGGTTGTCGTGAGGCGAATCCGCCATCGCCTGCGCCGCCATCCCGAAAGAGCATCGCCATCGACAACCATGGTTGCCGCATGACCTCTGTTGCAAAAAAATCCTGCAACATAATTTATGTTGCAAAAAAACTGCAACATGACTTTTGTTAAATGATTAAACATTTTCTACTCACTGGTGACCTAAGCCATAGTCAACGATGTTCGGTAGTAGGGAAACACTTGATAGATTTTTAGCGATTATTATGTATGCTGCTTGTGTGTTGTTATGTGAGAGTGGAATGTACTAAATGTACTAAGTTCTTTTACATATACTCCCTCCGTTTCTAAATATAAGCCCTTTTAAAGATTTCAATGCGGACTACATATGGATGTATATACACATATTTTATAGTGTAGATTCACTCATTTTGCTTCGTATATAGTCCGTATTGAAATCTCTAAAAGGGCTATGTGCGGGGTCGAGTCTGGGCAACCTCATGTTTTGAGCTCCTTTCCTTTTTTTGTATAAGACCCCAAACATATAATCTTTAACACAAATAGGATTTTTAATACCAATTTTGCCAATTTTCATGGACTTGCAGTTCAAAATGGAATTATATTTATAAAAAGCTTGGATATGCACTAACTGGGCTAAATATAGCAAACAAACCTCGAAAAATGTAAAATTTTGACAAGGATCATGTAAGGGTGTATGTTGAGTGTTGAATTTTTTTTACTAGCCTCTAGGTGTCATACGAGGGCATCACACCAAATATCATGTTTTTCAGATTTCAATTACATTTTTCAAAATTAAAAGTTTGCCAACATATTTCGAAAAATGTTCCTCATGCATTGAACAAATTGACAAAGTGTATTTAAAAAAAATCAACATGATTTCAGAAAATGTTCAACGTGCATTAAAAGATTATCGTGTAAAATTATTTTTACAAACATTTTTAATACATTTCTAAAATTTATTATTATTATACAATAAATTTTAATACAAGTTCAACAATTTTCAAACCACATATTTTCAACTTTATAATAATTGTTTGTTTTAAAAATGGAATCAGTATTTAAAATAGTTGCATGCTTTTGGCCGTGAACGAAGATACATAATTTTACAAAAAAAAACACATTTAGCTATTTAAATCCACGTGAATTATAGAAAAGTTTCATGTTACCTCTTCAAGGTACACAATAACAAAAATAGAATAGAGATTTAAAATATACAATAATTGTACATTAATAACTATAGTAACTTGTATATATGGGGAAAATAAATTTTAAAATAAAAAAGGAAAATTAAACATGGACTGGGACAAAATAAAAACAAAGCCGATAGAAAACTACACGGTTCGCGTACAGGGCCGCCCAAATATATGCGAAGCGAGCAATAGACAGAATTGGTCTATATAGGAGTAATAAGTACTTAATGTAAAAAGTTCGTAAAATTTCAGTTGATAAACCGTAGCTTAGCTAGCACCTTGGGCAATTTTTTTAGGTGAGCACTGCAGGTAAGTGATTAACACCTCAATTTAGAGGTCCAGTGTTTGAACCTGGCTGCCTTATTTTTGTTTAAAGGGGGGCTGTCTCACTTTTAACTCGCGATATACGGCTGAACTAAAAGAAACTACCCATTTATTGTGAAATAAAATGACTACCCATTTAAGGCTGAACTTCCATAGTACTAATAAAGAAAAGCTGCAAGCCGTACCGCTAGAGGTTGTCGTGAGGCGAATCCGCCATCACCTGCGCCGCCATTCCAGAAGAGCATCGACATCGACAACCATTGTTGCCGCATGACCTCTGTTGCAAAAAAAAAATCCTGCAACATAAGTTATGTTGCAAAAAAACTGCAACATGACTTTTGTTAAATGATTAAACATTTTCTACTCACTGGTGACCTAAGCCATAGTCAACGATGTTCGGCAGTAGGGAAACACTTGATAGAATTTTAGCAATTATTATGTATGCTGCTTGTGTGTTGTTATGTGAGAGTGGAAGGTACTAAATGTACTAAGTTCTCTTACATATACTCCCTCCATTTCTAAATATAAGCCCTTTTAAAGATTTCAATGCGGACTACATATGGATGTATATACACATTTTTAGAGTGTAGATTCACTCATTTTGCTTCGTATATAGTCCGTATTGAAATCTCTAAAAGGGCTATGTGCGGGGTCGAGTCTGGGCAACCTCATGTTTTGAGTTCCTTTCCTTTTCTTGTATAAGACCCCAAACATAGACTCTTTAACACAAATAGGATTTTAATACCAATTTTGCCGATTTTCATGGACTTGCAGTTCAAAATGGAATTATATTTATAAAAAGCTTAGAAATGCACTAACTGGGCTAAATATAGCAAACAAACCACGAAAAATGTAAAATTTTGACAAGGATCATGTAAGGGTGTATGTTGAGTGTTGAATTTTTTTACTAGCCTCTAGGTGTTATACGAGGGCATCACACCAAATATCATGTTTTTCAGATTTCAATTAAATTTTTCAAAATTAGAAGTTTGCCAACATATTTCGTAAAATGTTCGTCATGCATTGAACAAATTGACAAAGTGTATTTAAAAAAAATTCAACATGATTTCAGAAAATTTTCAACGTGCATTAAAAGATTACCGTGTAAAATTATTTTTACATTTTTACAAACATGTTTAATACATTTCTAAAATTTACTATTATTATACAATAAATTTTAATACAAGTTCAACAATTTTCAAACCACATGTTTTCAACTTTATAATAATTTTTTGTTTTATAAAATAGAATCAGGATTTAAAATAGTTGCGTGCTTTTGGCTGTGAACGAAGATACATAATTTTACAAAAAAAAAACATGTTTAGCTATTTAAATCCACGTGAATTATGGAAAAGGTTCATGTTACCTCTTCAAGGTACACAATAACAAAAATAGAATAGAGATTTAAAATATACAATAATTGTACATTAATAACTATAGTAACTTGTATATATGGGGAAAATAAATTTTAAAATAAAAAGAAGGAAAATTAAACATGGACTGGGACAAAATAAAAACAAAGCCAATAGAAAACTACACGGTTCGCGTACAGGGCCGCCCAAATATATGCGAAGCGAGCAATAGACAGAATTGGTCTATATAGGAGTAATAAGTACTTAATGTAAAAAGTTCGTAAAATTGCAGTTGATAAACCGTAGCTTAGCTAGCACCGTGGGCAATTTTTTTTAGCTGAGCACTGCGGGTAAGTGATTAACACCTCAATTTAGAGGTCCAGACTGTCCAGTGTTTGAACCTGGCTGCCTTACTTTTATTTAAGGGCAACGATAAGCGCCGGCGGACCGGCCCAAACTTCGGCCGGTCAGCGCGCGCATGTTGGATCAAAACGTTGTGCGTCGTTAGATTTCCTCGTCTCCCTGATCCGAACCTCTGATCTGAACGCACTCAAATAAAAAAAAACCGCACAGTTCGCTGGTCGAACGCGCCGCCCGCGCTTGCCGGCCACCGGCGCCCGCCGGCGCTCATCCTCGACTAGCCGCGCCACCCGCACTCGCCCGACACCACGCTCCGTGTTGGATTTAGAACGCTAGATCAAATAGTTGGAGTGTACATCATACGTGCAAAGCTAACTTGCAAGCAGACAGGCAGCTTAATTGATATACAGTAGCACATGCACGATGAGCTAGCATCAAGTGGTTTCGAGTCGGAAACTCTAGGCGGAAGCTCTCGTAAACAGGTCTGGGCTAGCTAGAACAAAATCACGCGACGGGTGCAGCTTTTTTGCATGCCGGTTGTAGGTTCTGGGCTCGTCGGCGGTAGCTTTTTTGTTTCCGGTTGCAGCTTTCGTGCTCGACGATTGTAGCTTTTTTCGCCGCCAGTTGCAGCTTCCATGCTCGCTGGTCACAACTTTTTTCATGCCGGGTTGTAGCTATGAATTGCATGGTTACAACTTCACCATGGCCGGCCGAAGCATCATCATCGGTTGTAGCATTGGTCTTCGGCAGTTGCAGCACCCACCGACGCCGGTTGCAGCTTTCATGGAAACGCGAGCCTCTATGAAGCTTTTTTCCATTGCCTGTCATCGGTTGCAGCTTTTTTCATCTACGGTTGAAGCTTTTTCTATCATTGGTAACTTTTTCTGTTGCACCTGTCTGGTTGAAGCTTTTTTCATCTACGATTGAAGTTTTTCTGTCAACGGTTGCAACTTTTTTCGTTGCATAGTGCCTGATTGAAGCTTTTTTCGTATACGGTTGAATTTTTTTGTCAACGGTTGCAGCACTAGCCGCCTCCCGGCTTCCGCCGTATCCGGTTGAAGTTTTTTCATGAACGATTGTAGCTTTCTCAGGTGCCGGTTTCAGCTTTGCGGTCACACAGATCTGGTTGTAGCACACATGCAGCAAAAAGCAACACCGATTCCACCAAAATTGCCACCGGTTCGAGCAAAAGATATGTCCGGTTGTAGCATTGGCGGGGGAGCAGTTTGAGGTGCATGGGGAAGGAGATGCTTGCAGCGTTGGGAGAGGGGGTGCTCGCAGAAGTAGCAGGAGGTCGTGCCACTGACGAGCTCACTGTGTGTAATGAGAGAGAAAAGACGCAATGAGGCAAAAGGAAGAAGAAAGCAGAAAAAAAAAGAAAAAAAGAGTTACACGGAAGAGATAAGAGAAGGGACATCTCGCTTGAAGGCCCACGAACTCACGTAGCCCAGTCCACTTCCGCATAGAAAAGCGAGCAAGCGAGGGGCGACCGGTCGTCCGCAGGGAAACGTTTCCCTTTATTTAAAGGGAGGTTGTCTCACTTTTAACTCGCGATATAAGGCTGAACTAAAAGAAACTACCCATTTAAGGCTGAACTTCCATAGTACTAATAAGAAAAAGGTGCAAGCCGTCCACGCATGTGTAGCTGTAGCTCAATGGCAAACGCTAGCACACTAAACTGCTGAGGTCGAGGGTTCGAGCGCCTCCAAATTTTTTTGTTATAAATTCCACGGTACATACTTAAACACTGCAGGTCGGTCGCATGGTATAAATTCCACAGTACAACAGACTTCACACTGCACAGCAGCAACCGTCAGTGTGGCCCAACCACAGGACGGCACGTCAGCGCAGGTAAAAAAACAGAGCACAACGACCGTCAGTTTGGCCGGGCCAGGTCACGGCTGCACAGTGGAAAAAAGGATCCATGACCAGTTCACGGTTGCATAGTGGAAAAAAGGATCCATGGCCTGGGCCAACTCCGTCATGACATCGTATGCAACAAAAAAAATCCATGACAGTTTTAAGCATCGTAAAATGAAAGATAAAACTTTGCTTTTTAGGAGCAGTCAGCCGCGACGGTTTCTAGGAACGTCAACAGAAATCCGTCATGGATTAACTGATTTCTTGTAGTGTACCATTGTATCATCAAAAGGTGTCTCATTAATCTTCTTTGCGGTTGGGCTCAAACTACAGTGAAACATTAAGCAATATACTTACCCTTACCTTTGGATCAAGATGAGGAGGCTGGACACGGGGAGCAG
This sequence comes from Thinopyrum elongatum, assembly GCA_011799875.1. NCBI lineage: Eukaryota > Viridiplantae > Streptophyta > Magnoliopsida > Poales > Poaceae > Thinopyrum > Thinopyrum elongatum. Next base: position 631,394,564 of record CM022303.1, read on the forward strand.
TGCACGGCAGGAACCGTAGGTTGCAGTGCCACTGCGTGGTGTCTTCGTCAGCGAATCATGAAATCATGAAGGAGGAGAAATGAGACCGTGGGGCTGAGGGTACGTAGGCAGCGGAGAGCGGAGCTTGAGAGAGCAGTAACCACTTTCGCCGTTCTTTCCCACCACCACCCACACTCCTCACGACTCCTCCATGTCTATGCGGCCGCCATGTTTTTCGCCACGCCGTTGTCGTCGCCTGTCAGAGGGGCGTCCGCCGCCGCCGGCTCTGTTAGGGTTGCGAGTGCAGTACTGCTCCTTCGCATCTTCCTTGCACACCGGCGGCCAAGTCGCGAGCCGGTGCCAGAGACGAGAGGTTGGCAGGATTACTTGGGAGGGATGGGTCCGCTCGACTATCCCCTTGGGCTGGATCCCCTGGCCGAGCCTCTCGTTGCGCTTCGGCTGGAGCGCGTCCGCTAGATCCCCACGCACGCCTCAGCTGGATCCGTTCATCCTTTGACTACGCCACGATGATGGTGGCAGCGGCGCATGTGTCGTGGGTGAGAGAGAGAGAGGAGAGATGAGGGTGGGAATTGAAGGGGAGGGACCAGAGGTCAGCGTGGAATCGGAGGAAGCGAACGACCACTGTTCATCCGGGATCGGACGGCACATAGTAAAAAACAACGAGAGGGCCTGGATTTGGTTTTCGGAGCAGCTGCCCACAGAACAGTTGGCCCAGGAGTAGCCCATGCGCGGAAGGAGGTGTATCAGACGACCAGGAATGATTAAGACACAGAATCCGACGGCAAGGAGTGTGGATGCGTGAGAGGGCTCGGATTAGGCTCGGTTTTACTGTTCTTAATGTGTTATGAAAGTGTCAAACACCAGATGTCTTCATATGCAAAAATATAATGGAAGATATAAAGATATTTTTAGTTATTTGCATTCGCTAATGTCAACTATAAATGCAAGGGTCTTCATGGTGACAACTATTATAACAGAATATGTAAAGATATTTGCTTCCTGGATAACAATATAACTCCATAGCCCACTATAACTTAATCAACTTATAAGGTGCAACTTAGTTAAGATGTTGTCAATAACCACTACTATTTTTTTTGCAGGAAATAACCACTACTACTTTTTATTCACTTGCATCATTTGTTATCTAATAGAATGATAGAAATAGAGGGTTCCCAGTCCAAAAGAAGGATATGAACAGAGAGTAGCTAAAGTAGAGGCATATAACTGCCAAGTATCATTGTTTTATTTCAGTAGGATTGCTTTTGAGACAAGAAATGAGTAGTCCCATCTCAAATTAATTGTAGCGACCCGACCAGGTAAGAGTCGAAGTCTCTGTGCTTACCATGCTAGTCCCTGGATCGACTTGCTAGCACACACATTACTCGATGAAATAACAGAAATAACACACATCTCTTTCTTACATCGATAGTCCATGAGCAATACAATTTATTACAAGATAGGGCATAATGCCAAATAAAATAAATACCGCGGAAGCAAAGTAGTAAATGAGTCCATCAACTCCAGTGCAGAACATCGACCTATCGCATCTTAATCCTCGTCGGATATATCTGCAACATGATACGTTGCAGCCATATAGGTTAGTATATTGAATGTACTGGCAAGTCACATCATAAGTATAATGAACCTATTTGTACATGCAATTTAGCTGGTGGAAAGCTCTAAGTTTAGTTTTTGCATAAAGCTAATTTTTTCCTATAATAAAAGATATTATTCTACTACTACAAAATAGCATAGGATGAGTTGGCAAACCAGACTCAATCCATTCCCAAATTTTCATTTAAACTCAACTGATTTAATTAAGGGTGATGAGATCTCCTGGCATTTCCACTACTAGATGCTTAAGTTGTCTGTAACCGGGGACACGGCTAATCGATTAGGTTGACACTCTGCAGAGGTTGCACACTTTTTCCCACAAGACTCGACCACCTCCATGATCGGAAGATCGAGACATAGTCTTTTGAAAGTATTCTCCCTTGACCCACTGATAGGCCGGTACACCTATAAATTCTACATCAGCTAGCCTATCCCGAAAGGGGTCACACTATATACTCAACTAAGTCAGAGCCCATATTGGCTTGTGGCTGCACACGTAAGCTTCTAGACATGAAAATACGATTGATCCATTTGATCCTGAGCGGACGGACCACTAGTGGTGCACCACCATGGATTTCCCATGCATGCCCCACTGTACTTCGCCACCATTCAACCAATTTCCACCCAGGTAGTTCATTAATTATCTTAGGTCCTGTTTACTACATTGTCACTCACACTTTATAATGATCCACTCGGCAATCCACGTCTACTTTAGCGAAGCAATATAATGTAAAACGGTGGCGACAAAGTTGTAAGGTTCAGACCTACCTCAATGAACTACTGGGTGTAAAGCATAGCCATCCGGCATAAATTCCTACCATGCAATCCTACCACAAAGGACTAAGTGCATATATAAAACATATGTAACTGAAAGAATGGTCAAATGTGAATTTGCCTTGGTACTGCTGATTCAACTCTAAAGAATGATAATATTCTGCTTCGCACTCCGGACAATCTATCGCAAAGTAAATAAACATACATAAGCAATCATTTCAGAGAACCAAAATAACATGCAAAGAAAAAAGGCTCGAAAAAACCAAATGAACATGCAACACACTTAACTATCATAAAAATATTCTAAGTGCAAAACAACATAGGACATGGGTTCAAAGATGTGATGTGAACTATAGTGCATACTAGGCATGCGAGTAAAATATTCATGTACAGATCCTAGTGTGTGAAAAATATCGTGAGATTGGTCCAAGTCATAGGGTTTGGCTACGGTGACAAAATGCAAAAAGAAACAACTTAATCGGAGCCACGGTTTAGGAGATATGGCCAGTTAAAGTTTGAATTCAAATCAGAATAAAGTTCAAATTTGAATCCAGCAAAAGTTTGCAAAGATGTCACTACTGGATAGATCTAATCATGACGAATAATTTGCCGCTGGTTTCATCAAATTTGGATCTACGGTTGAAAAGTTATTGCTAATCTAAGTTCAGGGACTAATCTGCTAATTATAGGGACTAAACGGTGAAACAAAAAATAAAATAAAACCGTGAACAGGTCCTCGGCCACGTGGCGATACGCGAGTGGCCGGAAAGTGTCCGTTGCGGGGCTTATAGGGCTAACGACCACTAAATAATAAAAACAGCTACCACGGCTAAAAAAACTGAGATCGGTTTAACTAAATCGAACGGTTTACTAAAACTACGGTTAACCGATCTGATTCAAATAAAAAAACTAAGGCCCCGTTTGGTAGCTTCGTATTTTTAAAGTATTTTCAGAATACCGCAGTTTTTCAAATTACCATAGTTTTAATTACAACAAGGTGTTTGGCTGCCACTAGAAACTAAGTTTTTAATACTGCATTATTTGCAAAACCATGGTATTATCTCTGTATTAAAAAAAGAACCCCGGGACCAGGGGCGGAGCCAGCGTTGTGGCGTTGGGTTCAGTTGAACCCAACAAAAATTTCCTGCCACGCACATGCACCTAGGTAATTGTGTGTATGAACCCAAGACAATTTAGAGGATGCACCCATCGGAAAGTTGGAATGGTCACTAGAAGCCTTTTAGTCCAGAAACTTTTAATGTGAGTAGCCCAGCTAAGGCCCATGATTAAACTACTACTGCCTCGGTGCGTGACTCAGATTCCATATCTCGCACAATCATACGCATCAGGGCGAACGTGTCGTGAAGCTTTCGCCACTACTACTGCCTCGGTGCGTGACTCAGATTCCATATCTCGCACAATCATACGCATCAGGGCGAACGTGTCGTGAAGTTTTCGCCTCCTCAAGACCACGGCCGCCTTTCATCTAGCCGCCTCTCCCATAACCCGCTCACCCGTCACGGTGTCGGCGCATCGCCTGATTGTTAACGGTGACTGGAAGTCGGCAACAACAGGTCGGCATGCAATCCCAATCGCATCGTCACATTTTCTTTCTCTTATGACTGTTCTATTTAGCCTATTGCGGTTCAGCCCTTTGCCCTAATTTTTAATTTATTTTTTTCCTGAACTTGAAGGCCACATATCGGATATAGGCATAGTGCATCAAATGTTGTTATTGCAAGTAGTCTTTCGAAGCTGTCTCTACGGAAAAAATAATTTAGATCTGCCTTACTATCCGGCTGACTGGAAGAGATTTTGGAATTACACAAGTTCAGAGTGATAAATTGGCAATTAATGCCTTGAATGGTTGAACGGAGACACTCTGAAATGTGAGTGCTTTTACATGCTTCTTTCAATTGATGATACTATAAACTTGTCGAACTAATATGTATTTTTTCCCTCTATTGTTTGAAGAGACAAGCTAAATCTGACGTTATTTGCAGTATGTAAACAAGTACTCCCTCTAGTTCTTTTTACTTCGCGTATTAGATTTGTGTTAAGGCAAACTCAACAAAGTTTGATTAAATTTATATTAAAATATTAACATCTATAGTACCAAATATATATACTATGAAACTACATTTCGTAATGAATCTAACAATATTGATTTGGTGTTGTGAATGTTGATACTTTTTTCTGTATGTTTAGTCAAAGTAGAGACAGACAAAACCTATATGCAGACTAACAAGGATCGGAGGGAGTAATTTTATAATTTCGTCCAACCGGTAAGAATTGCACTATTTTTGTTTTAAAAGTAAAAGCATATATATGTGATATCATAATTTTTGTTGTTAAGTTGTTTATTAGTGTTATACTTTTATTATATGATAGGGTGAAATTGGACGTTAGACTTACTTAATTCATACTAAATCCTCATAAGAAATCAATGAATGAACCCATCGATTTAATTTTCTGGCTCCGCCCCTGCCCCGGACCTCTTTTTTTAAAACAGAGCTAGCGAAAAAAATGGGTAGTTGTTTTCTTCCTTGCTCCAAGCCGCTGCTGCCCCTCCTTCATTCTCCCATTGTTCTGCCGGATCTCGTCCTTGAGCTATGCCACGCCAGTGTGGTCCGCCCCAAAGCGCTGTCCTTTGCCTCTGCTGCGCTAGCTGCATCAGTGCACTGTATATTGACAGCTCGTCAGGTCGTCGTACACTGCCTCTTCCATACTGGGCCCCCTCTAACCCCGCCACGGTAGCTGAGATTAACGGGGGAAGCAAATCCGGCTGGCCTCAAGCTTGCTACTCTCCAAAGCTGAGTTGCTGCTATTCTTGCTCGTGCGATTTTTGTCTATCTGTGCCGGCCACAACACATGAGTGCCCATACCCAACTAATCAACTCTGATCAACCAAACCATTGAATGATTGCAACTACTCCCTCCGTCCCATAATGTAAGACATTTTGTTGACACTACATAGTTTTGTAGCTATGAACATGCGTTTTGTAGCTGCTATCAACTGGCTAGCTAGTTAGCTAATTAGGTTGCTGCATAAAGCACCAGCCAAACAGGTCACAGTATTCCCAATACTACAAAATACTTTGATATGTCAAAACTGTGGTATCTTGCACCGACTGGCTAAAATACTGTAGTTTTTCAATACTTTGGTTTTTGCAACGCCTTGCTATCAAACGCAGCCTAAACTATATGAACGGGGTGGTGGCTCATAGTGGCGATAGCGTCGGCGACGAGTAGGGGACGGCGGCGCGGGCGTCGGGCGGTGACGGGGCGGCGGCTACGGCGGTCCTCGGCGGCGGGGAAGAAGGCGGCGACGTCGGGCGCGGCGTGGGCGTCGCGGTGGTCGTGGCGCGGGGCGTCGACGGCGTCCGGACGAGCGGCGGAAGGAAGGCGACGCTCCGCAGACTCCGGCGAGGTCGGGCATGCTCCGGGCGGTCATTCCCGCGGGACCTATGGGTGGAAAACATGTCAAACGGATGCGCCTCGGCGAGTTACGAAGGTTGACAAAGGGAACGGGGTCGGGGTGGCTCACTGGCGGCGAAATGGACGGCGGAGTGGCGCGGCTCCGGCGAGATGCGAACGGCAACGGCGGCGGCTATGGGCGGCGTGGGGAGTAGCGGGACGACGAGATGAGAGAGGGGGTTCGGGGCCTTTTATAGGCGCGGGGAGGACGTGCGGGTGCCGCGGATAGACCTTATCCAAGCGCGAGGCGGGCGGCGGTTGCGGGCGGGGAGCGCGTCATGCTCATCCCGAGCGGGGCGAGCGGGAGGTTGGGGGTGATGGGCGGGGCCCACATGTCGCGGGTGCAGGAGGGCGAGCGAGAGAGAGGCGAGGCGGTAGTCCGGCGCAAACGCATTCGGGCGCTGGGGCAGGCTGCGGCCGAAAGGCCGGCTGGGCCGCGTGGTTCGCCCCTGAGCCGAAACCTGATTCGGTCCAGGCGGTGCGGTGTGTTTTTTTTTACAGAAAAACTTTTGTGGCCCAAAACAAAACCAAACGAATTTAGAAAAATACTACAATAATTTCTGAAATCATTATATAACATATAGAGCCCAATGGACATTTTGTTCTGCTCAAATAATTTTAAAAATATTTTTCCTAATGTAATTAATGCACTTTTTGCAAATAAAATAAATACCAAATAAACTCTAGCAACTCCAACTAATATTCAAATGAAATCTCCAACTCTCTTATAATTCTAGGAAGTCATCTTATCCCCTCTCTTTTATTTTTCTCGAGTGGAAAAATATTTGAATATTCCAGAAAACTCAAAAATGCAATAAAAATATGATATGCATTGATGATTCTATTAACATCCAAATTTAATAAAATTGGGATGTTACATTAATTTACATAGTACTGGATCTTTTCATGCAAATCTCCTAGATCCAAGAGTTTCACAAGAAATATTATGTTTTCAAGATTATAGATCTAATTAGGAATAAGTGAATGAGATTACTTGGATAGTATTCATATATTTGATCTGGTGATGTATGGTTATTATGTGCTTCTCTTGACTTTATTTGTACTAGATGAAACCCCGCACGTTGCTGCGGGATGTTTAGTTAATATTTTTTATAGAGTCCATCAAATTTGAATGAGATCATTTTGAAAATGTTGGGTAGGTTGTTATCTTGTGCACTCAAAACTAACGTATAGCTGCTGAATGAACAACAAATTCAGTTGTTTATGAAGTCTGAATAATATTTGCGTCTATAATGATCAAATAGGAGTTTCTTCCTATGCAATTTTGGCCCTAAATCATTTATTGCCTATCTGGGTTTGGCTCAATGGTACAACATATTAATAGATAACGAACTTGGCAATCAGCTTGTTTCTGTTGGACTCAAATCAGCCCAAAAAATGATAACATGAGTCCCAGAAGAGAAAGTACAACTCTTTAGTGGAATTAGCATGGAAACATGACTTGAGAAGGACAAACATAATATGCAAGCCGTAAAACAAATACAACATGAAGCGATAAATTATGTGCACTTTCAGGTTACAACATGAAGTGACAATGTAGAAGAACGCACAAGTTACAGTGACACTCAGCACACAACTACCTAAAATCTTTGCATGTGGTGACTTAGACACCATCAGGGTAAAAGTAATATCATCTGAGTATATCAATGATACCCACTTTCAAATCCTACTATCTTCACTGTAGATTGCGAATAATTTGCAAGGATCATTATCGAAGACATTGAACTGAGTTACAATACTCTATGGCCGTGCAGGTGCAGCTAACATTCTCAAGACATAACATCAAAACCTCCCCTCTCTTGAAGGAACATATATATCAAGTCAAATTAAGAAGTATTTTACGAAATGCAAGAGAAAAGGAAACCTGCTTAACAAAAGTGTATAGTTTAATTTCTCTAACAGAAATAATCCAGTAATAGGGATTCAGAGTTTAGAATAGCATACCTATCTCGAAGCTAATTAATCAGGCTTAGAATTTCATGGACAGAGAATCCTTACATTATTATATCTCACAATATTAACTTCTCAATGTTTAACCATCTACAGTGGAAAACTGGGAGGGGAATATAGATGCATCTTTAGGATATACATGATAAGCTGATCTTTGAAGTACATGGATGTTCATATGTGCCATGAATCGCCCATGATGGTTTTCTACAAAAAAATCTGCAAAAAAAAGGCTAATTTCGCCTAATGAGAAGAAGAAAAACAAAACTAAAAACAAATATGAAATATTCTATTCAAATGTAGAATGCCAACTGTCCTGACTCGATTTATAAACGAATACACTATGATATGTGAACACTGCATAATCCCATAAAAACCGGAGTAAAAATTAATGGCTACGCACAACATTGATCCTTCTTGATCAAAATCTTTGTTAAAATCGTTGTATGCCGTCATGAAAGTAAATAAGTTTATTGAACTGTAAGCGTGCACATCATACTGAACAAAACTATAACGGCATGATGTGTAGATGAATTAATCAATCCTGGTGGTTTTGCCATAACAGTATGAAGTATACAACATTACCTGTGTATTGTACTGGATTCTTGGTCCTTCCCCTATGTTATCCTAAACATTATTTTACCATCGTTGTTGTTTTCCTGTCAACATCCTCTAAAACAACAATCAATGGATAAGACATCAAAATCATGCTAATCGAATTACCTGTTGTGTAGGTTATCACCATGATGAACCAATAATTAAGCAAGCACAATTAGTTGCTTGTTTCTAATTATATTGCAACAATGGGGACGGTGTCCAAATCACATGGCATAAATTTTGAACAAAATGTTTTCAGAAAAATAAACTACGGGATCTCTCACCTTCTCAAATTCCATATGCTCATGATTCTACAACACCTGACAAACTAAGGACCAAATCTTCCAATGACACAGCAGAAAAAATCTCAAAAAAAATTCTCACATTTTCAGCCGAGCTCGGTTGCGGTCAGCGCAGTTCCTCATTGTCGAATCCGACGGTGGCATGGGTGATTGCAGCTCCTTGCCGTCGAATCCAGCGATCGGGGAGGTCACCCAGGTCAGATGCGGAGTCATGGCCGTCTAGGTAGCAAAGAGTTGAAGCCATCCGCAGATTCGAGATAGAGAAAGAGAGAGCTGCGGAGGTGTCGTCGCCGGAGCCGTGAGCCGCCGCTGCCATTGGCAGCCATGCCGCGAGATGGCCACGTCTGACGCAGTGAAAGGCCGAGGGCAGCCAGGCCATGCGCCGCGCGCCGTGTACGGCCGTGGACGTTTGCCGTCGGAGCCGCTGACAGGAGGCGCAGGGGGAGATTTGCCGGAGACCAGGTCAACATCGCCTCCACGTGAATATCTTGATATTCGCCGCCGCTGCCATGGAAAGACGTTTGGCGGCTGGATATGCCGGAGGGCGCTGCGTCAACGCACGCCTAGGAGCGCAACGCTATTGCTCTCGGGCTGCTCTTGTGGAGATTGGCATTGACGACACTTGGATGGTCAATATGGGAGGGGTGGTGGGGAGTGGAGGATAAGACCATCCGTCTCTCCTCTTAATTCTCTCATCGGTTACAGAATAGGAAGAGGAACAGAAACCGCACTATTAGCTGAAATAAAAGTAAAAGAATCGGTAGAGCAGTCCGGGAGAGACGCTGGTCAGGGTAGTTGTGAATTTGTGATTGGTTGATATCTGATGACATGGCATGCTGAGTTGGACCATTTGCATGTTAAGAGAATACCTTGTAGTGGGGTGCAACTTCTTAAGAAAGGTAGATGTGTACATGTTAGATTAGTTCCTTTTCGGCAACCAGAACGAAAGAAGCTTTTCAGATCTTTTGATGTTAAAATTTTATTGTGGCTTCACACAACTATATCATTTTGCCCACCAAATTGTCGTCGCATTTTCAGTAACTTGTTTGTTCAGTGGCGTCTCTTGATGAGTTGTAGCCTCACATGCATGGAAATTAATGGAGAAGCTATAGATTGGCATGTCCAAGTTTGCAGTTTTTCTACATTAGACTGCTTCCACGGAGGTCAAATACGAGGCATTGTCGACCCATGAAATGGCAAATTCTGGACGCACATATGTATTTTTTTTTTCAAATACATTGTGTGCCGAATTCTTATTGTGTGTGTGTCTATATATATATATATATATACTCCCCACCTTTTGGATAAGGTTAGATGGGATATCCAATAGTGCCAACCGTAACCATCCATGCAAATTAGTAGTAAGGAAAAAAAAGTACTTAATTGCTCGGCATGCACACCAGATTGCTAGAAATTAGGAACGTCTAGAATGTTGGTTTTTTTTTTTTTTTTTTGCGTAACGTCTAGAATGTTGTTGAACAAACAAATCCGGTGCATGTAGTTTTACTTGGCCCATCGGGTGCATGGCCCTTTTTTAATTTTTTGTCTTTCTTCTCAGGGATGGATACGAAGTCCAGCACGTTCTGAGTATACACATACCTAATTTTTTTTTAGTTGGCACATACCCAGATTTTACAGTATATGGCATCTTTGTTTTTGTGGGAGTATATATATACTTCTTATCTTGTTTAAACTAGAATATACCACATTAGGCTAAGAGGATATATGCAACATTTTTTGAGAGAGTATATACTACTTTTTTGCACACATGGTGTATATGCTACTTGCCTGCGAACGAGTATATACCACTTCTCATGATGGACCATATACCACTTTCTTATGGATTATATACTTGTTGGGAAACAGTGGAGTATATACTTTTTATGGAGTAAATAGCACTTTTTTGTGATGGAGTATATGTTACCTTTTTGTGTTGGAGTATATACTGACAACAAATGACATATAATTCATTAAAAATGATGATTAAAGATAAAAAGAGTATGGTGCGTTTAGGAAATAAGTATATAATAAAACAAAGTATAATTTATTCAAAGTAGATTACAAGTCAGAGTAGCACAATTAATTAAAAAGAATACACCATCGGGGAATAAATGGTTTCTTTACAATGATATTTGTCCACGCAAATAACAAGACTAAAGTTGTGTGAGCGTATCACACTTTGTGCGTGCTTATTACATATGATGGGTAAATCATGTCGCGTCAATTTAGATAGTCATCATGTAGATCGTGTCGTCGGAGTTCATTGAATCAGGAAGGTCTGGCCGCTGCCAGAGAAAACGTGAGTACTATCCATATGCGTGGAGCAGACGCGCCGCCGGCTGGCGTAACCCATCTCACGAGCAATCGATCAAAATGAGCTGTACATCATACATGCATGATATGCAAATTAATAATTACTCCCTTCGTTCCTAAATATAGGGTGTATAGTTTTTGACACGGAAATTAAAGAACACACATGGAGGAAAAAATTCACAAGTTTTGGGCGATATTACACCTAACTAATTGACATGAGAAAATAGAGGAGCTTGCCTGATATAAGGAAATGTAATCAAATTCCAAAAAAAATTAACGAAACGAGTGGTGGAACGCAATACACCTTATATTTTGGATTTTTTCTCAAAAATCTATACACCTTATATCAAGGAATGGAGGGAGTAGTATATAAGTAATAAGGAGTGCAGGTAATCTCATCATGGATGCATGCAAATGAATTAGCCGAAGGTCATATGTACCTTGCCGTGATCGATGTCGATTGGAAGAAGATACAAGGGAGCCGCTTCATCTTTCGCCGCGTTACAGAGTTCAATGGTACAACCAGCAGCACCCCATCTCATTGCCGTCGCCGCCGCCGATGCCGTCGTCTTTTATTTTGTTACGCGAGGACGTCATAATAGGCTTCCATCGTACAACATATAGCAGATAACAAGAGAGCTAGCTTTATTCACATGTATGTACGAGCTGGCTTCATGGACATGTATCTGATTACATATGCAAGAATCAAGATCACTGGTAAGCACCATACCTCGGCTGAGTTTCGGCCGATTCTGACGAGTGGAGTGGCCGGTGGAGAGCGCTAGACGCCAGAGACCTGCTGGGCAGAAACTGGGGCGACGTCGTCTTCATGGATGCAGCATGGCTAGCAGGAGAGGCATGGCCGCCGTCGGTGACGTATTTACAAGAAATAGATCGATGATCGCAGGAGAGACGCATGCAGGCGCCGTCACGGCCATCAAGGCGTGCAGCAAGAAGAATGGATCTATCCAGATTTGCTTTTTCACGGGAAGTTCAGGGCGACGTACGTTTTATCTCTACTACTATTAAACAATCGAGTTGTGACAAAACATTACATCTCAGCCATACATCCATCATCTCTCAATGGACCGGATTGCCTCAATGTTGTATCACATCATTTACTAAAATCAATTACCAATAATTACCATGATCTACGCCATCATAATTACGCAAAACTTACCAACCTGGACCTATTTTAATCATAATCAATTAGCAATAATTACCATGATCTAATAATTACGCAATAATTACCGCGATCTCGCTCCAACCTGGAGACCTCCACCTTGGGCCGCCCGGTCCTCGCTCAAACCTCTCGACCCGAATTTCTCAGGCAGCCCTCCTGGCGCCGTCGTCGACCTCCTTGCTCCAACCCCTAGCTGTGTTGTACACGTACCTATCTCTACTACTCCCTCCGTTCCATAATGTAGTGCCTATAGATTTTTTGAAAAGTCAAACCTCATCAACTTTGACCAAGTTTGTAGAGAAAAACATTTACATCTAGAAGGCCAAACATATATCATTAGATTCGTCATAAGACATAGTTTCATATTTTATATATTTGATATTGTAGATATAAATAGTTCTCTCTATAAACTTGGTCAAAGTTTGCAAAGTTTGACTTTCCAAAAAATCTATACGCACTACATTTTGGAACGGAGGAAGTACTATTTATCTAATAACCCGCCTCTCTGCTTGTTTGAGCGAAGCTTTGCGTATGTGTGCTCCCGCTCCTTTGTGAATTGGTTTAGCGTTCTGAATCCACCATATTTTTTATATTGATCTTTTACCAGATGTTTCAATAGCCCTGAGCGGCTACGTCCACGAGCGAGCGAGCAAGTGGACGTGTTACGTCTGATATGCAGTCGGGGATCAAATTCACTGGGACCGATCAACATAATTCAAAGGTGCGTGTACTGACCAAATAAATTCAACTCAAATTGTCATTGTCATTGTTAGCTCCCTCAAATTGTTAGATCTTTCGGAATGTGCTGTACTGATTATTAAAGGTTTCGGAGTGTGCTAACTGGAAGCACGTGATTACTAATAACAGTTCGAAAAGATTAATTAAAAAGGTAGTAGTGTGCTGCTTTGCTTTCTACAAACTTTGGGGCCGAGTTACATCTACCTAACAAACTGACATAATGTCTGCGAACAGTACATTAGAATTTTCAATTCAGAAGTGCTACTTTATGTTCTCCATCTCAGAAAATCAGTAATATTTTTTTGTGCACTATCAATTTTTTTAACTTTGCAAAAGCCATCCATGAGAGCATTATTCAAATCTGAATCTGAGTGGGCTCAAAGCCAACTAACGTCCTATATGTTGCCATCTTCAGTGCCCTTCGGTGATAGCTATTCTCTGTTTGCTAATAAAGATTCAAAATCCATTTGTTGCATAATTCGGAATCAAGTACTGGTTTGGAGAATAATCGGAGCAATGATGGAGGGTGGTATGCTCGTCTGTCCTGTGAGAATAAAGCGGAATACCTAGAGAAACTACGAATAGCACGCCAGGCAAAAAAAGATGCAACTAAGTCATCTACACCATCTAGCGGATTGGTTCGGAGCGAACGTGCTCCGTTTACTGATGTAACAAACACGTTTGCAAAAGGTCCATGTTTGTGCACTTTGCTGACCCATGGTTGAGATTATTCTCTGTGTCTGACAAAACCTCAAAACTGACATCATTGTCTAATTTGTAGCTGTGAATGATGGAATTATCGAAATGATTCCTCTTATAGATGGCTCAAATAGGAATGGAAAAGATTAGTTCATTCACACACGTTTTTTTTTATCAAATATTCCCTCCGGTCCAAAGTAAGTGTCGCAGTTTTAAACTAAGGTACATCATTGTCTAATTTATAGCTGCGAATGATGGATTTGTCGAAATGATTCCTCTTACAGATGGCTCAAATAGAAATGAAAAAGGTTAGTTTATTCACACACGTTTTTCTTTATCAAATATAGTTTAAAACTGTGACACTTATTATGGACCGGAGGGAGTAGTACTTTGTGATGTTTTCTATTATTCAGTTCTGTTCTCATGTGTTGTGTGTGAAGTTGTTGTGACAGGTCAGAGTGATAATGGAGGCACGCCGCACACAAATACTGCTGAAATTTCAGATGTTACTCTACCGGCCCAGAAAAAACCAAGGGGTCAAGGCTGGTATGCTCGAATGAGTGAAGAAAAGAGAGCCGAATACCTACTGAAGCAGCGACAGGCACGTCAAAGAAAACGAGACAAGGCTAACTCGGAAAACAATGACTCGGTTGCAGCGCTTGTAACACCTGGTATCACCCGCAACTCTATATTGTTGTATAGCTATAAATATATATAATTCTTCTTGTTCAAATTAAATGTATATTCAACAAAATCGGTGGTGAGACCACTTGTTGCCAACCAAAAATCTCAACCTATAGCACGCATCCAATGCACTTTATCAGACGTTATAAATGCAAGCTTGTAGCAGTCAGGTTTGACGCAAGGTGCACACATTAGTATTCTTGTGTTATCAAACATGTACTAAAAATTGAATAATGCTAGAGATTTTGCCACCTACAGATGTTAATGCAACATGTTTCAAAGATGTCACACTTCATTGTTCTCCGGTCATTCCTGACACTATATGTATCAATACCAACTCCACCCCAAGTGCAATTCAAAGTGATAATTCTATACAAACCTTCCATACAGGCTTTGAAACTAGATGTGGCAGCGCAGGTAAAGACTTCTATGCGTGCTCATAACAATATTCTTCTTTTAGTCCATAATTTGTATTCTTATGTTCAATTTTTTGATCAGATCAAAGATCAACTAGGAGCCTTTTAGTTCCATCGTCTCTCAAGCAAAGTGCAACAGAAAAAAAAAGGTTGCATGAGAGAGTCCGATACAATTCAATGAGTCCCGAACAAATGTCTTCTCTCTTGCAGAAGAAACGCGACTACAACAAAATGAGGAGCAATGTTGTAGCATCAAACTTCAACTCTGATATGTCCCCAGGTACATGTCACATAATATTATTTCACAGATTGTAACAATATAGTGATTAAAAAGCATCTGTGTTGTACGCGTAGGGGAGCCTGCCCATGGATGTACCTCGCAGACAAATGTGAATATCAATACGAGCAAAGATTCTGATTGGCTGCACACAAATAATATGTACCAGATGCAGCAAATTAACAGACAAAAAAGACCTGTCAATATGTCCAGTGCTACCGATCCGCATGAAGCTCTTGCGGGTAAATATCTTAGTATTTAATAGATGGATGTTTTCCAGAAAGTACTATCTTCAATAATGCATTCTTACCAAGTATTCGTCATGAGACAAGCACCAGATTGAAAATCCCTACGGAATACTTGAGCCCCACGAGGAAACATCCAACTTTCAGGGTATGTATATTGTTGTCCAACATACATGACTTTCCTAACTTGCTACTGATATTAATAAATTTATATTCCAAAAATAATTTATGGAGTTAGGTATGTCTTTCACTCCTAAATAATATCAATGTTTACCTAAGAAATAAATATGGATTCTATAGTTAATGGCTTGGTAGAACTCTTGCTAAATTACATATAAATACTGTAATCTGATCCAACTTTACACAATGAAGATATGAAAGGGAAAATCCAAATTGATGTGATATGGGATTCACACTGATGTTTCATGACCTTTGGTCCCTGTAATACTGGAAGCAATCCAATCGCTTGTTCAGGTGTCAAATAAGAAGATGTGCATGTTTCCAACACTTATCTTCAGGAGTGAAATTGTTTTGCCACTGAAAAGGAGAATGTGTCATTTGTCTTCCCTGTCATGTAAAAAACATGTTTATTTCCTTTAAATTAGAGTGAAAAACAGGGTAGGCTGTTGGTTAATGTGATATTCTATTTTTGTCAGATGGCTTGAAATTTCTTTAACATCACTTTTAGTGTTAATGTCATGTACCATCATATTTATTTCCAAACTGTGGCGTGAGGTTATATTGCCAGATTATGTCATGTTCGGTTCACAAATATATATTGCCAGTCCATGCCTTTAAGCTTTGTTGGTAGATTCTGTCATTTACAGTTCATAAAATCTATTTCTGCTTTTAGTGTAAAATTGACTTGTACACAGTTTGACATTTTCAGACATTGTGCTTACATGTGCTTGCTTTCACTATATTTATTATAGATAGTGTTCTGACAGATTTTATAAAGTATGTCAATAGTTGGATCATGTATCCTTGACTTGATAGACAAGTTCAAAGATTTACATTCTTCAGAGTGCATAACTGACACGCTAGATCCTAACTTCGATTGCTTGCATAACCAACATTCAGTTCAAGGAAGCTTCAGGTCTTACCTTGGAAATTTCTTTTACCTCTTCCATCCAGCACGGACATGTTTTCCAATTTTTGATTACTGATTTTACGCAAAAAAAGTTCCCAATAAACTTTTCTACAATAGTCCAACATAATCAAAAGAGTCACTAAAAGTAGCTTGGAAATACCAAGGAAACCTGCAGACATGGCCGCCGCAATAATCAATCCTCCTCCCTCGACACTTATGCCACCGCTCCCCTTCCTGCGATCCAATTTTCTCTCTATTTCATAACTATATGATACGTGCGTTGCACGTGCATACTTACTAGTATCCCTAGGAAAAAGGACTCTGTTCCAACTAATTTCAACTACCAGATAATTATCTAAATTAGTTTTATCGGGAGAGCTAGCTAAACGGGTGTAGCCCGATAGGGAGATGGGTACGAGACTGTGGGTCGACTAGTGTGTGTATATATATATATCTACTCCTAATGGAGCAGTTGGTAGTCTTTGTTCCAGGGTTTCTTTCGTCCCACCTCCCACTTCGTCTGGTTTTTTTTCGCCCCTTCTCCCACCACCCCACCGGTTTATTTTTGTGTCACCCTCTCACACAACGAAAAAAATCTGAACGGATCAAAACTTTCCATGCTGGCGCAAGTTATTTAGTAATGTCTTTATGTGAAAGAATCAATCACGATCAATCTCTAAAGATCACATCTAAATTAATTAACCTTACCTTAAATCGCTCAATCACATTAATTAGGAAACAAATAACCAATTTTAAGAAAATTAATGTGTAAATCATAACAAATAAATCTCATTATTAAAGCATCTCTACTCCTAATGGAGGAGTTGGTAGTCTGGTACGGTCTTTTTTCAACCGGTTTTTTTTTGGTACCACCTCCCCTTCCCACTGGTTTTTCTCTCTCCCATTAAAAAACAATATTCCATTAAGGGGGTCTTTTTCGTGCATGTTTTGGCAGGTGCATATTCAATTCAATAAATTAATAACAAGTAATTAAGTACGCAGAAAACACCCCTTATATGTGAGATCACCTTCCTAAAAGATGCACACAAGATTTTTATCGACAATCCAACAAAACAAAATAAGCTATTTCTCCATAAAAAAATCGCTAATCACGCTCTATGCCATTTATTATTATCATTATCTCTACTATTAATTGACAATCAATCACAAGTTTACTAATAGAACAAAAATAATATATTTTTTTCTTATGGGCGTACGCATCCGCGCCCCTGCGTAGGGACGCCATGCGCGACACCATGGAAGACGCCGTGGCCAGGCTGACACGAGCGCGATACTCGAGAATGCCAGGACGTGGATCACGGCGACGAGGACGGCGGTGGAGGAAGGCGGGTCGTCGGACCGCCACGTACAGATGTTCATGGACTCGGTCATATTATCTCTACTCCTAATTTCTGAGTTGGTAGTGTCGCGTCACGGTTTATTTTCTCCTCACCTCCCACCACCTCTTCTACCGGTTTATTTTCACCTCCACATCCAACTGCTACTCTCCATGCTGTTTTTTTTCTTTGCACGTTCCCATAGATTTATTTCTGAACTAATCTCTACTCCTAATGGAGCAGTTGGTAGTCTTTGTTCCAGGTTTTTTTTCGTCCCACTTCCCACTTCGTCTGGTTTTTTTTCGCCCCTTCTCCCACCACCCCACCGGTTTATTTTTGTGTCACCCTCTTACACAACGAAAAAAATCTGAACGGATCAAAACTTTCCATGCTGGCGCAAGTTATTTAGTAATGTCTTTATGTGAAAGAATCAATCACGATCAATCTCTAAAGATCACATCTAAATTAATTAACCTTACCTTAAATTGCTCAATCACATTAATTAGGAAACAAATAACCAATTTTAAGAAAATTAATGTGTAAATCATAACAAATAAATCTCATTATTAAAGCATCTCTACTCCTAATGGAGGAGTTGGTAGTCTGGTACGGTCTTTTTTTAACTGGTTTTTTTGGGTACCACCTCCCACCTCCCCTTCCCACTGGTTTTTCTCTCTCCCATTAAAAAACAATATTCCATTAAGGGGGTCTTTTTCGTGCATGTTTTGGCAGGTGCATATTCAATTCAATCACATTAATAACAAGTAATTAAGTACGCAGAAAACACCCCTTATATGTGAGATCACCTTCCTAAAAGATGCACACAAGATATTTATCGACAATCCAACAAAACAAAATAAGCTATTTCTCCATAAAAAAATCGCTAATCACGCTCTATGCCATTTATTATTATCATTATCTCTACTATTAAATGACAATCAATCACAAGTTTACTAATAGAACAAAAATAATATATTTTTTTCTTATGGGCGTACGCATCCGCGCCCCTGCGTAGGGACGCCATGCGCGACACCATGGAAGACGCCGTGGCCAGGCTGACACGAGCGCGATACTCGAGAATGCCAGGACGTGGATCACGGCGACGAGGACGGCGGTGGAGGAAGGCGGGTCGTCGGACCGCCACGTACAGATGTTCATGGACCGTAACTAGGAATATGGAAAATTGCATTTTTTGAATTTGCAATAATGCGATGGGCGAACGACGGGAATTGAACCCGCGCATGGTGGATTCACAATCCAATGAAACTCAAAGGAATTGACGGGGGCCCGCACAAGCGGTGGAGCATGTGGTTTAATTCGATGCAAAGCGAAGAACCTTACCAGGGCTTGACATGCCGCGAATCCTCTTGAAAGAGAGGGGTGCCCTCGGGAACGCGGACACAGGTGGTGCATGGCTGTCGTCAGCTCGTGCCGTAAGGTGTTGGGTTAAGTCTCGCAACGAGCGCAACCCTCGTGTTTAGTTGCCCTCTACTCCTAATTTCTGAGTTGGTAGTGTCGCGTCACGGTTTATTTTCTCCTCACCTCCCACCACCTCTTCTACCGGTTTATTTTCACCTCCACATCCTACTGCTACTCTCCATGCTGTTTTTTTTCCTTTGCACGTTCCCATAGATTTATTTCTGAACTAATCTCTACTCCAAATGGAGCAGTTGGTAGTCTTTGTTCCAGGTTTTTTTTCGTCCCACCTCCCACTTCGTCTGGTTTTTTTTCGCCCCTTCTCCCACCACCCCACCGGTTTATTTTTGTGTCACCCTCTCACACAACGAAAAAAATCTGAACGGATCAAAACTTTCCATGCTGGCGCAAGTTATTTAGTAATGTCTTTATGTGAAAGAATCAATCACGATCAATCTCTAAAGATCACATCTAAATTAATTAACCTTACCTTAAATCGCTCAATCACATTAATTAGGAAACAAATAACCAATTTTAAGAAAATTAATGTGTAAATCATAACAAATAAATCTCATTATTAAAGCATCTCTACTCCTAATGGAGAAGTTGGTAGTCTGGTACGGTCTTTTTTTAACCGTTTTTTTGGTACCACCTCCCACCTCCCCTTCCCACTGGTTTTTCTCTCTTCCATTAAAAAACAATATTCCATTAAGGGGGTCTTTTTCGTGCATGTTTTGGCAGGTGCATATTCAATTCAATCACATTAATAACAAGTAATTAAGTACGCAGAAAACACCCCTTATATGTGAGATCACCTTCCTAAAAGATGCACACAAGATTTTTATCGACAATCCAACAAAACAAAATAAGCTATTTCTCCATAAAAAAATCGCTAATCACACTCTATGCCATTTATTATTATCATTATCTCTACTATTAATTGACAATCAATCACAAGTTTACTAATAGAACAAAAATAATATATTTTTTTCTTATGGGCGTACGCATCCGCGCCCCTGCGTAGGGACGCCATGCGCGACACCATGGAAGACGCCGTGGCCAGGCTGACACGAGCACGATACTTGAGAATGCCAGGACGTGGATCACGGCGACGAGGACGGCGGTGGAGGAAGGCGGGTCGTCGGACCGCCACGTACAGATGTTCATGGACTCGGTCATATTATCTCTACTCCTAATTTCTGAGTTGGTAGTGTCGCGTCACTGTTTATTTTCTCCTCACCTCCCACCACCTCTTCTACCGGTTTATTTTCACCTCCACATCCTACTGCTACTCTCCATGCTGTTTTTTTTCCTTTGCACGTTCCCATAGATTTATTTCTGAACTAATCTGTACTCCTAATGGAGCAGTTGGTAGTCTTTGTTCCAGGTTTTTTTTCGTCCCACCTCCCACTTCGTCTGGTTTTTTTTCGCCCCTTCTCCCACCACCCCACCGGTTTATTTTTGTGTCACCCTCTCACACAACGAAAAAAATCTGAACGGATCAAAACTTTCCATGCTGGCGCAAGTTATTTAGTAATGTCTTTATGTGAAAGAATCAATCACGATCAATCTCTAAAGATCACATCTAAATTAATTAACCTTACCTTAAATCGCTCAATCACATTAATTAGGAAACAAATAACCAATTTTAAGAAAATTAATGTGTAAATCATAACAAATAAATCTCATTATTAAAGCATCTCTACTCCTAATGGAGGAGTTGGTAGTCTGGTACGGTCTTTTTTCAACCGGTTTTTTTGGTACCACCTCCCACCTCCCCCTCCCACTGGTTTTTCTCTCTCCCATTAAAAAACCAAATTCCATTAAGGGGGTCTTTTTCGTGCATGTTTTGGCAGGTGCATATTCAATTCAATCACATTAATAACAAGTAATTAAGTACGCAGAAAACACCCCTTATATGTGAGATCACCTTCCTAAAAGATGCACACAAGATTTTTATCGACAATCCAACAAAACAAAATAAGCTATTTCTCCATAAAAAAATCGCTAATCACGCTCTATGCCATTTATTATTATCATTATCTCTACTATTAATTGACAATCAATCACAAGTTTACTAATAGAACAAAAATAATATTTTTTTTTCTTATGGGCGTACGCATCCGCGCCCCTGCGTAGGGACGCCATGCGCGACACCATGGAAGACGCCGTGGCCAGGCTGACACGAGCACGATACTCGAGAATGCCAGGACGTGGATCACGGCGACGAGGACGGCGGTGGAGGAAGGCGGGTCGTCGGACCGCCACGTACAGATGTTCATGGACTCGGTCATATTATCTCTACTCCTAATTTCTGAGTTGGTAGTGTCGCGTCACTGTTTATTTTCTCCTCACCTCCCACCACCTCTTCTACCGGTTTATTTTCACCTCCACATCCTACTGCTACTCTCCATGCTGTTTTTTTCCTTTGCACGTTCCCATAGATTTATTTCTGAACTAATCTCTACTCCTAATGGAGCAGTTGGTAGTCTTTGTTCCAGGTTATTTTTCATCCCACCTCCCACTTCATCTGGTTTTTTTTTCGCCCCTTCTCCCACCACCCCACCGGTTTATTTTTGTGTCACCCTCTCACACAACGAAAAAAATCTGAACGGATCAAAACTTTCCATGCTGGCGCAAGTTATTTAGTAATGTCTTTATGTGAAAGAATCAATCACGATCAATCTCTAAAGATCACATCTAAATTAATTAACCTTACCTTAAATCGCTCAATCACATTAATTAGGAAACAAATAACCAATTTTAAGAAAATTAATGTGTAAATCATAACAAATAAATCTCATTATTAAAGCATCTCTACTCCTAATGGAGGAGTTGGTAGTCTGGTACGGTCTTTTTTCAACCGGTTTTTTTTGGTACCACCTCCCACCTCCCCCTCCCACTGGTTTTTCTCTCTCCCATTAAAAAACCAAATTCCATTAAGGGGGTCTTTTTCGTGCATGTTTTGGCAGGTGCATATTCAATTCAATCACATTAATAACAAGTAATTAAGTACGCAGAAAACACCCCTTATATGTGAGATCACCTTCCTAAAAGATGCACACAAGATTTTTACCGACAATCCAACAAAACAAAATAAGCTATTTCTCCATAAAAAATCGCTAATCACGCTCTATGCCATTTATTATTATCATTATCTCTACTATTAAATGACAATCAATCACAAGTTTACTAATAGAACAAAAATAACATATTTTTTTCTTATGGGCGTACGCATCCGCGCCCCTGCGTAGGGACGCCATGCGCGACACCATGGAAGACGCCGTGGCCAGGCTGACACGAGCGCGATACTCGAGAATGCCAGGACGTGGATCACGGCGACGAGGACGGCGGTGGAGGAAGGCGGGTCGTCGGACCGCCACGTACAGATGTTCATGGACTCGGTCATATTATCTCTACTACTAATTTCTGAGTTGGTAGTGTCGCGTCACGGTTTATTTTCTCCTCACCTCCCACCACCTCTTCTACCGGTTTATTTTCACCTCCACATCCTACTGCTACTCTCCATGCTGTTTTTTTCCTTTGCACGTTCCCATAGATTTATTTCTGAACTAAACCCCACATTCTTTTTTTTATACTGGTCTTTCCATGCGGGCACATGTTTTATGGGGAAAGAATCAATCTCGCCTCACCTCCCACCACCCCCTCCCACTCAATTTTTTTCCCTCATATTAAAAAACCGAACCCCATTAAAAACCGTAGGCTGCGTCGAGTAAATTTTGAAAAAGTGGCGCGTTGATTTGGCTGCCAAATAAAAGAAATCGTGGTCTTGATTTTGGCTATCAAAAATAAAGAATCGCCTTAATTAGGCTTCAAAAACCGAAACGATTGGCTCCACACAATGCCGCTCCCCGGGTTTGATAATTCTTTGTACAATACTCCTACATGATATGGAAAGAAACACCCCGCCTTAATTGTCATGATTTGTTTCCTTTTTTCTTTTGATGAGAGGGACATGATTTGTTTCCTAATATGCCCATTAGCGACTACGTTCACGCAACCTGGACGCGATCCCCTCGATCCCTTTTGAGACTTCTCCATCCCAGACCCAGACCCAGGCTGAACACACGACGTGGATCCCCAAAACGCCGCCGCCGCCGTCGCCACGGACCCCCACACGCCGCCGGCGCCATGGATCCCACGGATCCGCGCGACATGGGGGAGAGGAGGATGCACGCCGCCGTGCCCGTCGTCGGCCTCTCTGCACACGTACCAGCGCCATCCTCCCAACGCTCCCGCCGGCGGCCGTCCTCCACCCCGTGCTGCGACGGGCCCCGGGCCTCCGTCAACCCCGTGGAGGACGTTGTGGTCGTTGTCATCGTGGCTGCACTGCGTCCCTCCGCATGCATATGAGGCCGGCTGCGGCGAGTTCATCGACAGCGTCCACCAGTTCGTGTTGGTAGTGGGAATGCAGAGATGACTTCTATTTTCCTTCAATTGCATCTAATACCTATTAACCCTGCTAGCTGGGGCTCTGATGAGGTTGTGCATTTTTAGAGGACGAGTCAAGAGATTGACGAGAAAGATTTGATGAGGTTGTGTTGTGCATTTGCATCTAATTCTTTACAATGTCTCTACAGGTTCCAAGAATGAGAAGAAAATGCAAGAGCGAGAGGCGCAGTGTTTTTAGGTTGCACTGCTGCGTTCTTTTATCATGGGAGCAATTGATGTACCTCTCTGAATCTGAATGTCCCAAGGTATTACTGCCCAACAGCATGAATGGGCTGATCAGGGATGTTTGCCGTAATATTCATTTTGTGTACCATTACCTGGTAGTTGAACATGAGATTGAGTTACTATATTTCCTTTGTTTAATCGTACAGAGGGGGCTGCTCCATACAAGTAGTTCTAGGTGAGTTGGCTAACTCGATATCAATGTGATTAGGTGATGGCCCAAGTTACCCAGTTCACAGAACAAGGAATTTTCCTTCTTTCAAAATACAAAATTTGCTACATTCAAAAATTTGATAATATTTCTAATGTATTGACATGGGAAGATTATTTTATAATCCTATGCAGGCGCCCAAGATCTTCGACATCGCCGGTCACTACGCTGGGTCAGGCAGCGCCAACGACCTGCCCAGGTTCCGCGTCCTATGCAAGGCCAACGTCGCCACCATGGAGGCGGCCCTCAGGATCGCCAACGTCAACCCTTACAAGGTGGTAAGCCTTGACGGTTTCAGTTACCAGAAGTTGCAACATTCGTATACTTGCTTTCCAGCATTTTAGTTTTGTGTCTGACCGTCAACTAACAAAAAGTCGCTTACTTACCGCAGATTCTCTTCGGCGACAGCGTGCACAACATTCAGGCAAGCATGAGATTGGCCTCCACAGAGTGCTGGTAAGTCATTGCTTGACATGCAAACCCTCCACACAGTAATGGATGCAACGGGTGCTGGCATTGTGATATTCATTAGCTTAAAATCCTAGCCTGAGAAAGCTAATTTAGCACAACGTTTATGAATTATGTTCCTTACTCTGTTACAATTCAGAGAGAAGAATGTGTTGATTAAGATCCCTCACTACCTTTTAAGTCTTTCATTTCTCCATGGCAACGCATGTGCGTAGTGCTGTCGTGGTAGAGCGTGGGATGAAAGGTGGGTCCAGTATAAAACCAGGAGGTACTGCCGCCCTTGTCCCTTGCTGTTGGCCTGACACGACGGTGTCATGGGCGGCGCTTCGTCCCCCTAGATGGCGGCCGCGGATCGACACAAACAGGAGGGGAGGGGTTGGCGGGGGACTCCTTGACGGTCCGTGAGCAAGAACAGTGTGAAGAAGAAAGGGCATCATAGCGAAGGTGAGGTGGGCATCAACGACGTAGCCAGGCCCCGGGCAACAGCAAGGGACCCCGCCTTATCGCTCCATGGCCTCGCGGCCGAGGGGCCAGGCGCGTCCTCGCCGCCTTCCACACCAGTGGCATGGACAGGGTGGTGTATACCGGTTGAATCTTGGAGTGAATAATTAGTTGTAGAAATAATTTGCTTCCTACTGTGCAGTTGCAAATTTTTATTGTCCATCAGTTGTAATTAGTTGTAGATAATTTTTTCACACAAATGAGTTATTTTAATTTTCACTGTTGGGTCAGTAAGTTATGTTCTTTTTTTAAAATTGTATCACAACACAGTCATAGGCCACATGCGGCGTACATGTTGTCAATTACAATGATATTTTGATCAATATCTCTATATCTAAGTTCGTTGTAGTTACCAGTTGAAAGATATAGGAGTTTGTGAAGGAATTTAAAAATTAAAGGAAGCACCTATTGGTTCAAGTCAGAAAACTTCACTCTATTAAAAAAATCTAGCATCCAATATGCACTAAGTTTATTTTTCACTTCGTAGTTGATCCAACTATATTCATTATCTATACATCATTATTAGATTTTAGTAAGGCTTTATCCATCTTTCCCATGTTGGACTGCTTTTGCTACACTTACTTTTGCCATACAGTGGCAATCAATTCAGGTATTAGCATCACGGGTGAGCACAGTGAAAGAGAACCGAAATCTATCTGAAGCATTTATTTGAATGGCTTGGGGAATCCAAAATCTGAATAGTTTAGATAAACACACAAGTACCCATGAGTATGTGTTACCGGTTCATAAATATGCAAATGAGAAGCAGAGTAAGGTAAAGAAATGAGTGGACTGAGATAGACGGGAGAGAAGGTAGAACAATGTTGTCTTGTTGGTAGGGTATAAAATGTAAGATTTGATTCTGAGAAAATAGGACCAATGAAGGAAAGGATGAATTGGAACAGATACAATTAGAGGGACATTCATGTTGTCCCGTGGCAACGCACGGGCATTAAGCTAGTACATATTTAGGTGGCACTTTCGGATGTTATTATGCCATGATGACGGTCGTTTCAATGGAATATATTGTCCGTGTGTTTCAACGGGAGAGACATTATTGTGCCCACTGTCCATTGAAACGACCGTCATCATGGCATAATAACATCCGAAAGTGCCACCTAAATATGTTTGTGCGTTGCAACGGGAGAAAAAATCACCTCATTGTCCTGTCCCAGTAAGCAAGTGATGATTTCAGCCTAAACACGGCCTAAAACATAAGCGATGATTTGATTTATGATACACATCCCAGATGAATAAAAATTGTGTGCTTTCACCACGTTTGCAAAAGGCTACTCTGCATGACTATTCAACAATCAATACTATAGAAAAGCTAGCCTTGCTTGATCAATGTGAGCTTGCACCGGTAGTTGTTCAGTTACTCCTTTGCATATACCAAGATATGCAAATTAGCATAATAAGTATCAATTTTCCTGAAAGCACGATTTCAATAATAATATGATTTTGGCGTTGAAGATGAACAAAAAAAAAAGTAATTCTCCTTGAAGATGAACAAAGAAAGGTAACATGCATGTTGATCTGCATTGCACTGATAGGATCTCAATCCTTGCAAAATATTTCCTAGCACGCTTCGAGTTATGCAAAATCCATATCATGTCAGATATAAATACATGAGCCGGCGAAAAAAAAATAGAATTGTAGGAATATGAAAATACATCATTTCCTCCTCCTTGTAGAACAGTAACTTATTGTGTAGTCAGTTTAGCTATGAAAACCAAATGCATGGACGCCCGGCTAGGAAGATCAGAAAAGAAAAAAAATCAAGCAGCTATTAATAAAAGACTAACTTGACTCATTGAAGCTAGGGTTGTGCACCTGTTAGTTGAATCATGCAAGCTCTCAGGGAGCAATTAATCGAGCCATGTAGTCGCCGCCGGATCGATCCACCAGCTTGCCTAACATGTACTCATGTGTTTAGCTGGGAAAGAATCAAGCTAGCCGGCACCCCGGCAACTCGTAGTTAGTTCGGACTCCCATGTATATTTTTTTGGGTCAGGTTACGACGTATGGCCGGCCGCTCCGCTTTTGTTTCAATTAAGTATCCTTTACAGGTACATCCTGATTTCGTTCTTATTGTCTCGGTTTCCTTTGTTTGCATGTATGTTTGTCAAACGGACAAAACTAAAAAAATAGTGCACGTAAAAATACTCAAAACGGGACGAAACAAAGCGGAACCAAACCAAGAATACCTATTCCCTTTAATAATAGGTATAGATATAGGTAAAATGTTTGGGGCACCTAGGCCCATTATGGCAAGCCATTTTTATTAGTGCATGGCGTGCAATCAATGAAATTGTAGCTTTCCATTTTTCATTTGCATGCACTATTCACTCAACAGTCAATGATTACTTTCCAAAAAAATATTGTGTTGATTTCCTAGCAATGATCCTTTTCCAAATATTATGTTGATGTATTATACCCAATGAAAATATACACATACGCGGGCTATTATATCTAATGGAAATATACACATACTGTAAATATTACTTAATGAAAATATACATATACCCGTGGTATTATATGTACTAAGAATATACACATACCCGAGGTATTATACCAAATAAAAATTATGGATATACCTCGGGTATCTCAAATACCTACTAACAAGACGTAATGAATATACCCAGAAATATCATGGGTATGTAGATACCTCAAAAATATTATGAGTATGTACTTAAATCTGATATGTATATATCTAAATGGTGTACGTAGTCCAGATCATTGACACATGCCTGAGGTATCAAATACCTGCTAACGAGACACAATGTATATACCTAGAAATGTCATGAGTATGCAGATATCTCAAAATAAATTTGTGAGTATGTGAATTTTTTTTAGTACCAAAGATATTCTCGGGTATGTCTATACCCAAAATATTTTTGGGTATATACGAGATTTATTAATATGTACCTACAACCAGCTTATCCGCGTACAACAAACTTAAGACGATGTACCCATTTACTTTTTGGGTATTTTATATTTTTGGATGCGTGAAATATGAGAATACCCAATATATTTCTATATACCTTTGTTTTTAATAAGATGATACATGCATGTACTGTACATACCTCAGACACAAGAAACGTCGCGTTCCTAAAAGAATTGAAGATACATATGACATACTAGGAAATACAATTTTATTAGTTTGGCATATACGTGGAGTATCCATATGGCTATTTCCCGCTAGGAGTCACGTAGTTAATGCACGTCCAAAATTAGGGAGATATTTCTTTCCTTATTGTCGTGGACCAATAAAATTAATACCTTATTAAGAAGGCAAGTAATCATGAATTTAAATAGCGTTAATTGATGGCAGCACTGTAGATTCTTTCCAAATATAAGGTGCCATAAACGTGCATGCTTATGATATTAGCACGTATCCTAAAGCAATCTAACGGCGGGTACATAAGGTGCCTGGGCTCCTAGGTGTCCCAAACGGTCGTCCTATATATATATATATATATAATCGGATACTTAATTAATTGATGTAGGGAATTAAAGAGGCTGGAGTTAGTTGGTCGCAGAAGGTAGAAAAGAAGAATATCTTCCAACGCTTAATAAGGTGGGAGACAAAGAGAGTGAGACTAGAATATGTATGCGTGTTGCAACAAACGGGCAATTAATTAGTTATATATATTTAAGTAGTACTACCTCCGTCCCAAATTACTTGTCTTAGATTTATCTAGATACGGATGCATAAAAATGTGTCCAGATACATTAGTATCTAAAAAAATATCTAAGACAAGTAATTTGGAACGGGGGGGGGGGGGGGGGTTGGGGGGGGGGGTTAAGTTTTTTTGATTGCTTGAACTAGGGCTACAAGGAAAAAGGAGCAACACTTGGAGAGGAAGTGAGCCAAAAATCTTGTGTACTGGTGCTTCCTTTCCAACTAAGGTAGTTGCTTATTCCTTGTGATTATCTAATTTTGCCCCACTCTATTTTTTGGTATCCAGGGACCCATCTCTCTCGATTATGGTGAGCAAGGGGCATTGCTTATATCCAAGTTGTTGCAAGGTGCCTTCCATCTTCAATGGTAAATTCAATGAATATTGATGCAACCCACAAAAAAAATAAGAATATAGATGTACTGTGTACGTATATGAAGTGATGCATGTACCACTAATGATTACTTATTTTGAGATGGCACCTGCTGTGTGTACTTACATATGATGTGCAATAATCCTACATCTACGTAAAGATATTGAACCTTACGTAACCTTCTTAATCTACTTCTCTCTCGCCCCCTGATTTCGCGGGGTGGGGCCTAGGCCGTTTTTTCATCCAATCGTATCATGCCAAATCAGCTTTCACGTAAGATTACGTTTGACTATTATGTAGATGTAGCAAAGCCCTATGCTGTGTGTGCTTACATGTAATTTGGTATGCACAATCAGAAAAAATCTATACATGTGAAATTTGATATGCATTGCATTCATAGGTGTAATCGGAAAAAGATAAATAAAAAACCTGTGGCAACGCATGCGCATTCTAACTAGTATAAATAAAAAGTGGAGGAAGTACCATACCACCGCGAATAGCAACATTAGCATGCCAATTGGGCAAATCCTAATTCCCGCTTAGCGCGGGGGATAGCTGGGACCGGTTGTGTTTCTCTCACCGGTTTTGGGAAGATTCTATAACCTTCCCTAACCTATTTTGTTTCTTTGTCGGTTTTTTCTGGGTTTTCATTTCTTTTCATTTTCGTTTTTTGGAATATGAGAACAATTTCTAAATAAGTGAACAATTTTTGAAATCATGAATTTGTTTGCCAACATTTTGTGAACATCTTTCAACTCAATGAAACCTTTTTGAAATTATGAACATTTATTTGGAATTTGTGAATATTTTTTTTGAAATTGCGAACATTTTTCTGAAAATCATGGATATTTTTTGAATTGCCAAACTTTTTTTACAAATTCATGAACATTCTTTGAGTTGGTGAACATTTTTTAAATCATGACCATTTATAAAATTGTGAATTTTTTAAATAAGATTTTTTTTTAAATCATGGACATATTTTGAATTCACAAACATTTTCACAAGTTCATGAACATTTTTTAAAACTGTGAAGCATTTTGAATTAGTGGACATTTTTACAAATCTGTGATCAATTTTTGTAATTATGAATTTTTTTTCAAATCGTGAACATTTTTAATATTCATGAACATTTTTGTGAGATCGTGAGTAATTTTTCATATACAGGAATAAATTTCAAATTCATGAACAGTTTTAGTAATCTGAGAAGAATTTTTAAATGTGTGTACTTTTTTAGTTTTTTGTTATTTTTTCAATTCTACAATATTTTTTGTAATAAAACTGTTTTCTCAAAATTTAGAATGCCGAACATTTTTGAAAAGAAAAAACTGAAAAGTGAACAAAAAAGAAAGAAAGAAAAAACAGGAGCGTCCCACCGCGCAATGGGCCGGCCAAAGCACGCGTGTGGGGAACGTGGGGCTCGCTATCCCACCTGGCCACCTCCCCCGACGTGATTCTAAAATGTTCTAAAAAAAAACGTGATTCTAAAAAAAAAACCTTCCCGGATCTGTGCGCGGACTAGGAGGTCTGGGCACGGTGGGGCTTGCGAGCCAAAACCCTCGACGGGCGGAATTCGCGGAAGCACGGGGACGGGGCGGGACGAGCCCGACGGCTGCATCGACGCCACGCCGCCGCCGCCGGATCTCGACGCCGCGCCGCCGCCGTCGGATCGTCGACGCGGGAGGTAACACCTCGCCGCACTCCCTTCCCTTCTCCCCTAGTTTACGGGGTGCTCCCCTCCCCCTCTCCGGTTGACGGCGGCGGCGGCGGCGCGGCGATCCGGCGCGAGATCGTCGGCGGTAGCGCTTTAACGAACCGTCTGGGTGTCCACACCCCTCCCTCTCTGATCCCCAAGTGAAAGCCTGTGATACCGGTTGACATTAACGGGGTAGGGTAACAGCGAATGCGAAAGGCCTATTTGCACCATGTTATTGTGGAAACCGAGTGCAGCGATTTTCTGGGGAGAGACACGAGATCGACATGAGGTGGTTGGGATTTGGAGGCGATGGGGCGTGGGAGTGGGATCGGGTGGGATGTTCGTCGAGGGTCGTTTTTCTTTCGCTGTCCTCGAACGTGGGGTGTTTTTATGCGATCTTTTTTTGGCGCGGGGTCATAGGAGAGGGAGGTCCAACTATCATCACGACGATGACGACAAATCCTCCTTTAATAGTAGAGATTTTTGACACGGGTCATAAAAGCAGGGGGTCCAACCATCACCATGACGACGATGACAGCAAATCCTCCTTTAATAGTAGAGATCATGCAAGATGTGCATGCATGCCATTGTTAATCTATGGTTCCTTTTGTTATCCTATATGGTTCTTTTATTATGAGAATCCAAGAAGTCCTGAATTTGTGATGGAGTCGCCGAAGGTGAGGTTTCCTAACATAATAAGCGTACCTTGAGCTCATTTTCCTGTGGGAAACGGTTCCTGCCGCACGACTGGCTAGGAATTGGGCAGGTTGCCTCGTCACACGCACGCATGCGATGCAAGCGAACCAACCAAAACACGACACGTGCTTCACGGGCACAAACATTATCCCCTTCTTCCTCCCATCATCTGTCTTTCATCCCCACCCCTCTCTCTCTCTCGTCGTTCCTTTTTTCCACACCTCACACGAGAGGGCT
This sequence comes from Thinopyrum elongatum, assembly GCA_011799875.1. Classification (NCBI taxonomy): domain Eukaryota; kingdom Viridiplantae; phylum Streptophyta; class Magnoliopsida; order Poales; family Poaceae; genus Thinopyrum; species Thinopyrum elongatum. The sequence goes on from CM022303.1 coordinate 631,426,251, forward strand.
TCTCCATTGCCGCGGCTCGCATTCAACCTCCTGCCTGCCATGGTGAATTTGAGGGGAGGGCAGATGGAGAAGGGAGAGGGGCGGCGACACCGTGCCACGAGCAGGATGGCCACCACCAACTCGTGCTGCCAGACTCCTCTGTAGTTTGACGGGGAGCAACACGGTGACGGAAAAGCTGCAACCAGCGGACGCCCGAGCTACAACCGGTGGCTGTACTTGTTGCAACCGACGGACGCGAGATGCTGGAACCGGCTGACATCGTAGCTGCAACCGTGGTTTACAAATGTTGGAACATGTGACGACCCCGGCTTAATCGTGCACTAATCATACACGCAAATGCACACGATCAAGCCTAAGGACTCACTTGAAGATATCACAACACAACTCTAAAACATATATAAATTCATACAAGCTTAATATTACAAGCCAGGGCCTCGAGGGCTCGAATACATAGCTCGATGGCATACAAGTGTCAACGAAAGCGTCATATATCTGGGTACAGGTATATTACAGAACACAGAGAGAGATAGGCCTTCACAGAGGTGGGGTAAAAATAAAAGCTACGATCGAAAGGCGTAGGCCTCCTGCCCTGGACCCTCCGATCCTACTCCTGGTCGTCAGTCGGCTCCTCGTAGTAGTAGTACTCTCTGGGCTGGTAGTAGAAGTGGTCGTCGAATGGCTCCGGGGCTCCGTCGTCTGGATGCGACAAAGAAATAAAGGGGAAAAAAGGAAAATAAAGCAAACGTGAGTACTCATCCGAAGTACTCAGCAAACAAGGATCTACACTACATATGCAACATTTTCAAAGAATGGCTATATATGTGGACTGGGCTGCAGAAATGCCAGAATAGAGGGGGAAAGCCTAGTCCTATCGAAGACTAGCATCTTCAACATCTTCATCAGTCTTGCAGCAGAGCAGGATAACATAATGTAAAGTATAGTAGTAAAGTCATCAACCTCGGCCAGAGATTCTTCCTCGACTCCCTGTGAGAAAGCAATCCCAGAGCCGTACTATCCAGTTCTCATCTCAGGTCATGTTCTAGTTGTACCGATCGGGATACAACTCCGAGTGTCCGTTACCGTAGGACATGCTATCGATAGAAGTTTCTTCCCTGCAGGGGTGCATCAACTTACCCACCACGCTCGCTTAACTTCGGTCGGACACACTTTTCTGGGTCATGCTCGGCCTCGGCTAAGCAACACGCCGCAACCCGACCAAATACTTAACAGAGAGGTCAGCACGCCGGACTAACCTATGCCCCCAGGGGTCTTGGGCCATCGCCCCGGACGCTCCTGCACGTTGCGTACACCGCCGGTGAGCAGACCTACCAACCCCTTAATACAAGCGCGGTTGCGTTCCCAGTCCAACCCAGCGTGTGCCGCTCAGTTGCTGACGTCTATTAAGCTTCGGCTGAAGTATACGACGCAGAACGCCCATACTATGCCCACGTGATGGTTCGTGCTATCAGGCCAGAGGCCCCTCGGATCAAATATCCAAACCGTTAGTGGATTAGGAGCGCGCGGAAACGAGCAGAGACTCACGATCGATGTGACCTCGTCGCCCCGTCTCGAGGACTTGCGGCAAGGGCTAAGAATGCCCGGCCACGCCTCGTAGTTATCTCGCGGGCACCTCTCAGGTCAACCCGACTCCACATCACTTCGCATTTATGCTCGCGCGGGTACCCCTCAGGGCCGACCTGTCTTTAGTATCAAAATTCAGTGATCAGTCATAGTATCCAAAGTCTCCGTGTGTCTGACACCAAGGGGGAACCCTGAGGAATCACCCTCGATGGAGTCCCACCTGATGTTCTCGTCAAGGTGAACGAAGGAGGTATCACCCTCGAGGTCCACACTTGAACAGTTACACGACGATGTCGTTATCGGGGGTGGTGTAGGAGGAATCACCCTCGCTTACCACGACCGATTAACTAACCTACAAGGTTATCATCATAAATGCTGACGAGGTATCACCCTCGGCACTCGATAGTAACCCAGTAGTGTCGAGCAACATAGGGGGAAGTGACGTGCGGTGCCAGGGTCTGATCTTCGATCCCGTTGCTCGGGTCTTCTGAGAGTCCAGCGGGGCAGTCGGGACAAGTGGGTCTCTGATCAGGCTCTACCCATCCTATCTAAACAGTTTAGGATAACAGGCAGGTATCAATAGTAGGCTACAATTAAACAGGCTATGCAACAGATATAGGATGGTAATAGCAGCAGTAACATCTAATGCAAGCATAAGAGGGAAGAGAATAGGTGATATCGGAATGCTCAAAATGGGGGTGCTTGCCTGTCTGCTCGACGGCAAGGGCAGGGTCGTTGGGGACGTAGTCGTACTCCGGAGCGGCGTCTGCCTCAGGAGCTACGGCAACGTCGGGGTCTACCGAAAGAGAAGAGGGGGAGGAAACAAGTAAATATAATGCAAACATATGCAACACAGTGCGTACGATGCTATGATGCAGTGCAGGGTTGCCTAAATATGCCTCTAAGTCATTTTAGTTCTTTTTAGAATTAATCTGGGATTTATTAACCGGTGTGTGTGCACTATTTATCTACCGAAATCGGGCTTGGAGTTACGAGTTCTCCTATGTAGGAGGTTCCGACAAGGAAACAGACGGCACGATCAGACTCATCTCGTCGTTCTGAGCAACTTTCATGTTTTAACTTTTTCAATCTGAGCTACGGTTTAAAAGTTATTAATTTTCGAAGTTTAAATGATTTCTGGAATTATTTTTATTAACATAATTGAATTATGACGTCAGCATGACATGTTGCTGACATCAGCAGGTCAACAGCGACGCTAACCTGGTCAAACCTGACATGTGGGTCCAGTGGGACCCACATGTCAGTCTTTGTTTAGTCTAACAGTGGATTCACCTAATCAGCAGGGTTAATTAGGGAGTGGGCCCCATATGTCAGTGAGTCATTAGGCTAATCTTAATTAATTTTAATAAAAACCAGTTACTTAGTTTAATCAGCCGAGCGGGCCCACACGTCAGCGTCAGAGGAACAGTACCCCGCGTTGACCGTGGTCAACGGGGTCAAACGGGGCCAGGGGGACCCACCGTCAGTGTCACTGGGTAGGCCCCACGCCCAGCCACGTCGGCGGCCGGCGGATAGTCGCCGACGTGCACAAAAACACGGCGGCGCGGCGCGGTTGAGCTTCGGGTTTTGCCCTCAGGGCATCTCCGAGGCTGCGGTTTGGTTCTATCGAACAGGGGCTCGATGACGGTTCGAATGGTGGCGGTGGCAGCGCCGGAGGTGGCCGGAAACGGCGACGACGAGCGGTGGAGGCGGCGCCGGAGTTCGGGCGAAAACGGCCGCATGGCTACGGTGAGACCTAGCGCGCGCTGTTGGGTGTATTCGAGCCAGCGCGCGGTGGCGCATCGAACGGTGGTGTTGGCGTCGGCTGAGGCAACCTGAAACGATGCCGGCGACGAGCTACGGCGGCAGCGACGTTCGGGCCTCGACGAGAAGGGCGCTAGAAGCACGCAGGCACAGCAGCGAAGGGCTAGGCAGCTCCCACGCGATGCGAGGAGCACCGTGGAGTGCCCGCCTGAGCCAGAGATGGACCACAACAGCGGCAGCAAGCACGGCGGCGGCGACCAGCTACGGCAATGGCGAAATGGCGTCTTCGGCACGCAGAGAGGAGCGAGGAAGAGAGAGGATCGAGCAGAAGCTCACCGTGCGGCCAAGAAAAGCCCGTGACGGCTTAGTAGCTGCAGAAGTCGCCGGAGGAGAAGGAGTCGCCGGCGACCGAACGAAAAGGGGGCAGCACGATTCTTGCGGTCCAGTGCTCCCCGACGCCCGTTCGTTGATGCAGACGACGTGGTCGGGCTCGGCGGTGCTGCTGGACACGGCGGAGCGGCGACTTGGGCACGGTGGCCGCAGCTAGAACGAACCCACGGTGATGGTGGCGCTCGGTCGTCGGATCTGGGAGGAAGGAGAGAGGCGGGGTGTAACACCCCCTTGTAATAAGCTCTGTGACACTCTGTTAATCTTGCCAAGTCATATCATTTGCAGTGCTTAAACATAGAGGTTAACCAAAGCAAATCAACTCCATTTTGAAAATCAACTCAAATTCAAAAGTGAAATATGAAGTTGATCAAACCCTGTTGGAAAAATGTTCATTAAATGGCAAATAATCCAGGAACATTTGTAAAATCATCATCAATAAAGTTGGAGTTAGATAAGTGACTCTAACAAGATGAAACAGCACCAAAACAGGATATTTAAATCCATTTTAAAATCATTTCAAATACAAATGAATTCCAAATCTGTCCAAACCAATTTTTGGTGAAAGACAATAATGCAATGCAATATTTGGGTCAACTCTCATACCTTACAAAAATGCATAAGAGCCCTAACTAATACAAAACAGAAAAGAATAAAAGAAAAAGAGAAACAAAAACAGAAAAATAAAAACGAGGCACTATGCACTGGGCCTTAGTGCACAGTGCCCCGAACCCCGGCCCAGCAGGCCCACCTCACCTCTCTCCCTCGCGCTGTCGTCTTTCCGCTGGTTGAGCGCGCGCGCGCCGGCGCGGCGCCGCCACGTCGCCGCCACCGACGCTACAGGGAGGCGAGGAGGGGATAAGGCCGAGCTCCACCACTCCCCCTGGCTCCCTCGTTCACTTCCCCGTCCTCTCCTCGCTCGCTCCGTCCTCCTTCACCCTCAGATCCACCGCGGCCGAACGCCATCGCCGCCGCACCGTGCTCGTCTCCGCGGTCCCAGCCACCGCATCGCTCCGCCAACGCGTCCGTCGTCTTCGCCACGACCTTCCTCGACGTCTGGTGGTAGCAGCTGGAGCCCGAGGCCGCCACAGCGCTGGAATCGCCCCGTCCCCTTCCGTTCGGTCGTCGCCGTTCTTCTCCGTCACCAGCGACGTTTCTGCTGCTCCTAAGCTATCAACGGCCTTCGGCGTGCCGCTCGGTGAGCTCCGCCTCCACTTCTCCTTCTCCCTTGTCCTGCCGCGGCCGTTGCTCGCCGCACTGCGAACGGCCGAACCCACGGCCGCCGACGAGCCCTTTGCCGTGGCCAGCGTCGTCGTCACGCGCAACCGGACCCAGCCTCGAGCTCCTGGAGCTCGAGCGAGTCCGGCAAGACCCCTAGCATCCCTCCACGCGCTGTATAGATTAGAACCCGACGAGGCCCGAACTCCGGCGTCCGCTGCGCTCGTCGCCGCTGTCGCTGTAGGGCCTCTCCGGCGACGCCACCGCCACGGTTGGACGCGGCGTTGAACGCCCGTTCGAAAGAACCTAACCACGGGTCGAACGGTGCCCCGTAGTGCATTTCCGGCCGCCTCCGGCGATCGGCCGCCGCACAATTGGTCGCCGGCGCAACTCCGGCGCCGGCAGCCGACGTGGATGAGCGGGCCCCACCCCTGGCTCACTGCCAGTGGGCCCCGAGGGCCCCATTGACTGGGTTGACCCAGTCAACGTGCTGACTGGGTAACCCCAGTCGCTGACGTGTGGGCCCCCGCGGATAATTAACCTAATAACATTTAATTAAATAAAAACTAATTAATTAGACTAATGACCAACTCACATGTGGGGTCCGCCCCCTAATTAACCCTGTTAGTTTAATTAATTCACTGTTAATAAACAGAGACTGACATGTGGGTCCCACATGTCAGGATTGACTCTGGTCAGCGCCTGTTGACCGCTGACGTCACAGCGATGTCATGCTGACGTCATAATTCATTTTCTGCTAAATAAATAAATTTCAGAAATTCAAATAAACTTTGAAAATTAATAACTTTTAAACCATAGCTCGGATCGAAAAAGTTAAAACATGAAAGTTGCTCAGAACGACGAGACGAGTCTGATCGTGCCGTCCGTTTCTTTGTCGGAACCCCCTACGTAGAAGAACTCGTAACTCCGGACCCGTATCCGGCAGATGAATAGTGCACACACACCGGTTAATAAATCCCAGATTAATTCTAAAAATTAACTAAAATGACTTAGATGCATATTTAGGCAACCCTGCACTGCATCATAGCATAGCACGCACCGTATTGCATTTGTTTGCATTATGTTTACCTGTTTCTTCCCCCTCCTTCTCTCGATAGACCCCGACGTTGACGTAGCTCCCGAGGCAGACGCAGCTCAGGAGTACGACTACTTCCCCGACGACACCACAGGCAACCTTGCCCTTGCCCCCGAGCAAACAGGCAAGCACCCCCATTTTGAACATGCCTATATCGCCTATTCTCTTCTCTCTTATGCTTGCATTAGAACTGCTACTGCTACTGTTTTCCTATATCTGCTGCATAGCCTGATTATTGTAACCTGCCTTGCTACCTTTCTGGTTATCCTAGACTGATTAGTATAGGCTGGGTAGAGTCCCGACAGAGACCCCCACTTGATCCCGACTGCCCCGCTGGATGTCAGAAGACCCAATCATCGGGATTGAAGACTAGACCCTGGCACCGCACATCACTTCCCCCTTAGTTGCCGACACTACTGGGTTACCGCCAAGTGCCGAGGGTGATACCTCGTCAGCACTTCTGATGTTAACCTTGTAGGTTAGTTACTCGGTCGTGGTAAGCGAGGGTGATTCCTCCTACACCACCCCCGATAACAGCGTCGTCGTGCAACTTCTCAAGTGTGGACCTCGAGGGTGATTCCTCCTTCGTTCACCTTGACTTTAACATCAGGTGGGATTCCATCGAGGGTGACTCCTCAGGATTCCCCTGGTGTCAGACACACATGTACTGTTGTTGATTTGACTTGCACTAAACCATGTTACTAAAGACGGGTCGGCCCTGAGGGGTACCCGCGCGAGCTTAATGCGAAGTGATGTGGAGTCGGGTTGACCTGAGAGGTGCCCGCGAGATAACTACGAGGCGTGGCCGGGCATTCTTAGCCCTTGCCGCAAGTCCTCGAGACGGGGCGACGGGGTCACATCGATCGTGAGTCTCTGCTCATTTCCGCGCGCTCCTAATCCACTACGGTTTGGATATTTGATCCGAGGGGCCTCTGGCCCGATAGCACTAACCATCATGTGGGCATAGTATGGGCGTTCTGCGTCGTATACATCAGCCGAAGTTTATTTGACGTCAGTAAGGAGCGGCGCACGCCGAGTTGGACTGGGAACGCAACCGCGCTTGTATAAGGGGTTGCTAGGTCTGCTCTCGGTGGCCCCGTAACGTGCAGGAGTTCCCGGGGCGATGGCCCAAGACCCCTGGGGGCATAGGTTTAGTCCGGCGTGCTGACCTCTCTTATAAGCCTAGGTCGGGTTGCGGCGTGTTGCTTAGCCGAGGCCGGGCATGACCCAGAAAAGTGTGTCTGGCCGGAGTTAAGCGAGCGTGGTGGGTAACTTGGTGCACCCCTGCAGGGAAGAAACTTCTATCGATAGCCTGTCCTATGGTAACGGACACTCGGAGTTGTATCCCGATCGGTACAACTAGAACATGTGATGATAACTGGATAGTACGGCTCTGGGATTGCTTTCTCGCAGGGAGTCGAGAAAGGATCTCAGGTCGAGGTTGATGTTACTACTACTACTACTACTACTACTTTACATTATGTTCATCTGTTCTCTTCTATTGCTGCAAGACTGTCGAAGATTGTTGAAGATGCTAGTCTTCGATAGGACTAGGCTTCCCCCTCTATTCTGGCATTTCTGCAGCCCAGTCCACATATACAGCCATTCCTTTGACAATGTTGCATACGTAGTGTAGATCCTTGCTTGCTGAGTACTTCGGATGAGTACTCACGTTTGCTTTACTTTCTTTTTCCCCCATATCCAATTGATGCCACCAGACGACGGCGCCCCTGAGCCAGACGGCCCAGCCGACGACCAGTACTACTACCCGCCTGGCGAGTACTACACTACGAGGAGCCGTTTGACGACCAGGAGTAGGATCGGAGGGTCCAGGGCAGGAGGCCTACGCCTTTCGATCGTAGTATTTTATTTTGCCCCGCCTCTGTGAAGGCCTATTTCTCTCTCTGTATTATATCTGTACTTAGATATCTGATGCTTCCGCTGACGCTTGTATGCCATCGAGCTATGTATTCGAGCCCTCGAGGCCCTGGCTTGTAATATAAAGCTTGTATGACTTTATTTATGTTTTAGAGTTGTGTTGTGATATCTTCAAGTGAGTCCTTAGGCTTGATCGTGCGCATTTGCGTGTATGATTAGTGCACGATTAAGCTTGGGTCGTCACACGGGGCGAGCGATGGAGAAGGGGAAATGGTCGAGGAGGACCAGGGGGGACGGCTCGGCTCCTCCTTATCGTCTCCAGCTCCTGTTTCGTTGGTGGGCGTCGAGGTGTCGTGCGCTCGCCGGTGCGCGCGTTCTCAGCCAAGGCGCCGGCGACACGCAGGAGAGAGGTAAGGGGAGATGGGCCTGCTGGGCTGGGCCAGTGCACTGTGCACTTGGTCCAGTCCAGTTTAAGCCTTTTTCTTTTTCTTATTTTCTGTTTTGATTTAGTTAGGGCACTTTTGCATTTTTGCAAAGTATGAGAATTGTCCCAAATATTGTAATGCAATATTAGCCTTTACCAAAAATTGGTTTGGGCAGATTTGGATTCCATTTGAATTAGAAATGATTTTAAATGAATTTAATATTGCTGTTTTGATGCTGTTTCAAATTGTTTGAGTCATTTAATTAGTCCAAGTGCTACTGGTGTTATTTTTATGAATTCTTCTGGAATATTTGAGTAAATATTTCAGATTGGAGTTGATTTGCTTTGGATAACCACTATGTTTAGGCACTGCAAATGATATGACTTGGCAATATTAGCAGCTGATCACAGTGGTAGTTATACAGGGGTGTTACAAGTTCTCCTCCTCTAAAAGAAATTCTCGTCCCGAGAATTTAGGAGGTAGAAGGAAAGAGGTCGGGATATTCTTCCCGAAGATGATCCTCGTGTTCCCAAGTGGCTTCACCTTCAGTGTGATTCAACCACTGCACTTTCAGGAACTTGGTCGTCTTCTGACGAGTTCGACGTTCAGCTTCATCAAGGATGCGGATCGGATGCTCCTTATAAGATAAGTCATCTTGCAACTGAAGCATCTCGTGATCCACTGCGCAGTGCGGAGATTCCTTGAAGCATTTACGAAGTTGCAACACATGGAAGACATCATGAATATGAGAGAATTTGGCGGCAACTCCAATTTATAAGCCACCTGTCCACGTCTAGCCACGATGCGGAAAGGACCGATATAGCGAGGAGCTAGCTTGCCCTTGATTCCGAAACGATGGGTGCCCTTCATAGGAGTGACATGCAGATAAGCTTGATCACCTGGTTGATAAGTCAGACCCCATCGTTTGCGATCATAATTGCTCTTCTGGCGGTCTTGAGCTGCTTTGAATTCTCCCGGACAATTATGACTTTTTCTTCGGCATGCTGAATAATGTCCGGTCCAACAGGAGGTCGTTCCCCAGTTTCTGACCAATTCAGAGGGGTTCGACACTTACGTCCATAAAGCACTTCGAAGGGGGCCATTTTCAAGCTGGCTTGATAGCTGTTGTTATAAGAGAACTCGGCATATGGGAGAGATTCCTCCCATTTATTACCGAAGGATATAACACAAGCGCGAAGCATGTCTTCAAGCACTTGATTAACGCGCTCAACTTGGCCTTGGGATTGGGGATGATAAGCTGAACTCCATGTAATGTGAGTTCCCATAGCTTCTTGAAAACTTTCCCAGAACATGGACGTGAAAAGACCGCCACGGTCCGAACTGATCTCCTTCGGAATACCGTGGAGTGAAACGATTCTGGAGATATACAGCTCTGCTAGCTGGCTAGCAGTGATAGTCTCCTTAACATGCAGAAAATGAGCAACCTTGGAAAGTTGATCGACGACGACAAGAATAGCGTCGTGACCTTTCTGACTTAGGAAGACCAGTAATGAAATCCATCTGCACTTTATCCCACTTCCACAAGGGAATAGGGAGCGGTTGCAGAATTCCAGCAGGCTTCTGATGTTCTGCCTTCACGCGACGACATACGTCACATTCGGCAACGTATCGAGCAATGTCCTGCTTCATTCTGGACCACCAGTACCTCTGTCGGAGATCGCGATACATCTTAGTGCTACCCGGATGGATAGACAGTGGTGTATCATGAGCCTCCTTCATGACCTTGTCAGTCATAAGCTCGAAGCGAGGTACTACGATGCGGTCTCGAAAATATAATGTTCCATCTTCAGCAACTGAGAAATCCCGGTACTTATCTAGGTGAAGCTCTTTCTTCATTAGGTCAATCTCAGCATCTTTGGCTTGTGCTTCCTTAACAGCCTTTTGAAGGTCTGGTTGTACCACAATGTTATTAAGAGAACCTTGGGGAACAATTCACAGATTCTGCTGATTCAATTCTGCATAGAGACGAGGTTGAGCTCGCCTAACCATGAGGTTGTTGCAATATGACTTGCGGCTCAGGGCATCGGCCATCACGTTAGCCTTGCCCGGGGTATATGAAATACCGCAGTCATAGTCCGTAATTGTTTCTAACCATCGTTGTTGACGGAGATTAAGATCCGGTTGGGTGAACAAGTATTTCAGACTCTGGTGATCGGTATAAATCTCACACCGGTTACCCAGAAGGTAATGTCGCCATAACTTTAATGCATAGATCACTGCAGCAAGTTCAAGATCATGCACCGGATAATTTTCTTCATGCGGACGCAATTGACGTGAAGCATACGCAATCACTCTTCGTTCTTGCATTAGGACACAACCTAATCCCTGACGAGAGGCGTCGCAGTATATGACAAAGTCCTTTCGAGAATCAGGAGGAGCAAGCACTGGAGCAGAGGTAAGCTTGTCCTTGAGGGTCTGGAAACTTTCCTGACATTTGTCTGTCCACTCAAACTTAACGCCTTTGTGGAGCAGATTAGTCAAGGGCTTGGCGATCTTGGAGAAGTTCTCGACGAATCGTCGACAATAACTGGCTAGACCGAGGAAGCTTCGGACTTGCTTGGCGTTCTTTGGAGGGGTCCAATCAAGGATAGCCTGAACACGCTCCGGGTTAACGGCAATACCGTCCTTGGAAATCACATGTCCAAGGTAGGTCACTTCAGAAAGCCAGAATTCACATTTGGAATACTTGGCATATAACTTGTGCTCTCGAAGCCTCTCCAGAACAAGGCGAAGATGTTCGGCATGTTCTTCCTTATTCTTCGAATATACTAGGATATCGTCCAGATATACCACGACGAACTTGTCGAGGTAGTCCATGAATATGTAATTCATTAAGCGGGAGAACGTAGCCGGAGCATTCGTTAGGCCAAATGACATGACGGTGTATTCATAGGAGCCATATCGAGTAACGAATGCAGTCTTTGGAATATCCTCTTCACGGACACGGATCTGGTGATAACCCAACCTCAAATCGAGTTTAGATAACATCGAAGATCCAGCAAGTTGATCATATAAGTCATTGATCCGGGGAAGCGGATATTTATTCTGAATGGTTGCCTGGTTGATAGGACGGTAATCTTGGACCAACCTATTCGTACCATCTTTCTTCTTGACAAAAAGAGACGGTGCTCCCCAGGCAGAGGAACTAGGACGAATGAAACCCTTCCTTAAGGATTTATCAATTTCTTCCTTAAGCTCAATAAGGTGGTGCGGTGGCATCTTGTAAGGATGCTTCGCAATAGGAGTGGTGCCAGGCTTCAAGTCAATGACTAACTCGACAGCTCTAGCAGGGGGTATTCCTGGAAGTTCTTCTGGAAAAACATCCGGGAAGTCACAGACAACTGGGATGTTCTCGATCCCCTCAAGCGGAGAAGCATTCAACGCGTTCAAGGCATAAATCTGAGCCTCAGCGTTCTGAGTGATATGAGCTCGGTAGTTCAGTAACTCATCTGATGGATGAAGGAGGTGTACAACCTTAGTGGCACAATTGATTGAGGCATAATGAGCCTTCAACCAATCCATTCCCAGAATAAGGTCAATGTTGGAATTATTCAGAATTATGGGGAAGGCCTGAAACTTTGTCTCTTCAATCACAATAGTGACGTCGGGGCTGAATATGGTTGCTTGGCACCGACCCGCGGGAGTGTTTACAACTAACGGATGGTGTAGTGTTTCACACTTAACGTCATGCAAGAGTGCAAAATGTTCTGACATGAATGAATGCGATGCTCCTGAATCAAATAAAACAGTTGCAGGAACTGAATTAACAAGAAGTGTACCCATCACAGTTGCTGGTTGTTCGGGGTCTTCATTCATGTTGACATGGAAGGCCTGCCCACGACCATAAGAAGGTCTGGCATTGCTGTAGCGAGGCTGAGAATTCCCACGGCCATTACCACGGCCAGCAGAAGGAAGAGCCAACTGATTCTGATTCTGAGAGCAATCTCTGGCACGGTGACCTGGCTGGCCACACTTGAAGCAGAGTCCATTGTCAGGACGTGGTGCAAGAGCTCGAGGTGCTGGAGCTTGCAGAGGCTGTCTTGGTGGTGGAGGAGGCAGACGTGGTGCAGCATAGGAAGGCCTGTGCACTGGTGCTGCTGGACGATTCATACTCTGAGGGATCCAGATACGGCGCTTCTGGGAAGACGAGCCCGAAGATGAGCCCGCCTCACGAGTGCGTCTGGTCGCTTCTTTATGCTTCTTTAGTCCAGTCTTGACCATAATAGCCTTATTCACCAAGGTGGCGAAATCAGGGTAGTCTTGAACAAGCAGGGCTAACTGAATGTCATGGTGCAGCCCTTCGTGGAATTTCTCCTGCCTTTGGTCATCAGTGGGAACGTCCTCTTCAGCGTAGCGAGACAAATCAAGAAACTCACGCTGATAAACTTCCACAGACTTGTTGCCTTGTACGAGATTACGGAACTCGGCCTTCTTCCGAGCTATGACAGCTTGAGGAATATAGCAGGCACGGAAAGCAATCTTGAATTCTGCCCAAGTGACGACGGTACCAGGTGGTAGGGTCTGTCGGTGAGTAGCCCACCACTGTGATGCGGGACCCTTCAGAAGGTATGTCGCAAAGGTGACATAGTTGACCTGGGCGACACCAGCAGACTCCATCTCATGGGAGATGTCACGCAGCCAATCATCGGCATCCAGTGGATTGACTGTGTTGCGAAAGAACGACGGGTTAAGTCGCATAAATTCTGGCAAGGTGATGGAAGGTAGCGGCTGGTTGGCATTGGGACGGGGGAATTGCTGCATAATCCCCGTCATGAATTGGCGGTTGAGTTCGAACTGTTGCATCATCGCAGCCATATAGTCAGGTGGCGGCGGCGGAGGTGGATTGTTGTCAGCCATCCTGCTAAATCGACAAGGGTAGTTTAGTAGAAGCCAATGCGAGTGTAAAGCGTCATGCATGATGTAACGTGACGGAATTTAAATAGTACAGCAGATGCTTAATAGTAGTCATTAAGTCATACAGATCCACACAGCGTCGGTTACATTCGGGCAGCATAACGGCGTAAATTCAAAAGCTAGACTTGCTAGGCGGCGCGCAGGCACGCGGTAAGGAAGTACACAACGAGACATAGCAAAGGCTACATCAACGTCGGAGAAAACCACTGAAACGGGGTAGCTGCAAGTGCGGACGACGGACGTTCATCGTAGAAGGATCCTGCGCTCCATGTGCACTCTGATGCAGAACCCGGTCTCGAACTGTAAGAAGAGGTCCACGTGCAGGCGTGTGACCTCCCACAGCAGGCCAATCAATCCCTGATGGCATCTTGGTCCTGCTCGGGTAAAGAATGTGCTCCGGATGTATCCCTGCACGAACAGCTGGTCTGCGTCATAGCCTCGTAGAGTCGTGCTCGAGTGGCGAACAACTCGACCGCAAGAGCCCGAACAGTGCGATCCAGAGCCTGAGTACAGTGAATCAGAACTCGCTGATCGTAACGACGAGGCTCGTAAGGGGCACAGACAGCTGTGTAGTATCCAGTAGCATCTCCAGCAGGGGCGTACGGAATGTACCGATACTCAGAGACATCCAAGTCAGCACTGAACTGTCCTCGAAGACGTGCGACAGCAGAGTAGGCTGCATCATGGACTGCCATCCCAATCGTCACGCCGATACCGTGAAAATGGTGTAGCTCAGTGTCTGAGTCATCCTGCTGATCGTAGATGCGAACATCAGCATAGTACTGCTCCTGGTTGAACTCATGATAAACCTCGTAGACCATGTACTCGGGGCACCAGCGGTATCCCAGCCTAATCAAGAGGGCGATCAGAACAACTGGAAACCCAGGGACGTCTCAAGCACAGGTGCGAAGCACAAGCTGTGTCGCAGGGCGAGGTGGAAACAGACGGTCCATCTGAAATAAGAAGATTCATGATTGTCATTTGACGACGAGAAACATAACAGATCTCGAATGGAAAGATTAAACAAAACAATGGAAAGGAAATGATTATCAGACTAATCAGATCAAAGACAGGGAAATCGCACTGAATCTAGCTCTCCGGATGGATAGAATTATCGGGATCCTAAGTGTCGGTGTTAGTAAATTTTATTAAACCCGAATAGATGAGAGATTAGAATCCCGGAGTAAAGACGAGGAATAAAAGATCCTAATACCTCCCAGTTGGGGACGTGGGCCCGTAAGCCACACAGCCAAGTTAGTAAAAATCGGTTTTGGACCACTAGACTCAACTTCGGCCAAGGAATTGGATAGGGGAATTCCTAGAGGCAGTCGGCTCTGATACCAACCTGTGACGACCCCGGCTTAATCGTGCACTAATCATACACGCAAATGCACACGATCAAGCCTAAGGACTCACTTGAAGATATCACAACACAACTCTAAAACATAAATAAATTCATACAAGCTTAATATTACAAGCCAGGACCTCGAGGGCTCGAATACATAGCTCGATGGCATACAAGTGTCAGCGGAAGCGTCATATATCTGGGTACAGATATATTACAGAACAGAGAGAGAGATAGGCCTTCACAGAGGCGGGGTAAAAATAAAAGCTACGATCGAAAGGCGTAGGCCTCCTGCCCTGGACCCTCCGATCCTACTCCTGGTCGTCAGTCGGCTCCTCGTAGTAGTAGTACTCTCCGGGCTGGTAGTAGAAGTGGTTGTCGACTGGCTCCGGGGCTCCGTCGTCTGGATGCGACAAAGGAATAAAGGGGGAAAAAGGAAAATAAAGCAAATGTGAGTACTCATCCGAAGTACTCAGCAAGCAAGGATCTACACTACATATGCAACATTTTCAAAGAATGGCTGTATATGTGGACTGGGCTGCAGAAATGCCAGAATAGAGGGGGAAAGCCAAGTCCTATCAAAGACTAGCATCTTCAACATCTTCATCAGTCTTGCAGCATAAGAAGAGAGCAGCCAGAGATTCTTCCTCGACTCCCTGCGAGAAAGCAATCCCAGAGCCGTACTATCCAGTTCTCATCTCAGGTCATGTTCTAGTTGTACCGATCAGGATACAACTCCGAGTGTCCGTTACCGTAGGACAGGCTATCGATAGAAGTTTCTTCCCTGCAGGGGTGCACCAACTTACCCACCACTCTCGCTTAACTCCGGCCGGACACACTTTTCTGGGTCATGCCCGGCCTCGG
This sequence comes from Thinopyrum elongatum, assembly GCA_011799875.1. Lineage (NCBI taxonomy): Eukaryota > Viridiplantae > Streptophyta > Magnoliopsida > Poales > Poaceae > Thinopyrum > Thinopyrum elongatum. Next base: position 631,441,744 of record CM022303.1, read on the forward strand.
CTAAGCAACACGCCGCAACCCGACCAAATACTTAACAGAGAGGTCAGCACGCCGGACTAACCTATGCCCCCAGGGGTCTTGGGCCATCGCCCCGGACGCTCCTACACGTTGCGTACACCACCGGTGAGCAGACCTAGCAACCCCTTAATACAAGCGCGGTTGTGTTCCCAGTCCAACCCAGCGTGTGCCGCTCAGTTGCTGACGTCTATTAAGCTTCGACTGAAGTATACAACGCAGAACGCCCATACTATGCCCACGTGATGGTTAGTGCTATCAGGCCAGAGGCCCCTCGGATCAAATATCCAAACCGTTAGTGGATTAGGAGCGCGCGGAAACGAGCAGAGACTCACGATCGATGTGACCCCGTCGCCCCATCTCGAGGACTTGCGGCAAGGGCTAAGAATGCCCGGCCACGCCTCGTAGTTATCTCGCGGGCACCTCTCAGGTCAACCTGACTCCACATCACTTCGCATTTATGCTCGCGCGGGTACCCCTCAGGGCCGACCTGTCTTTAATATCAAAGTTCAGTGATCAGTCATAGTATCCAAAGTCTCCGTGTGTCTGACACCAAGGGGGAACCCTGAGGAATCACCCTCGATGGAGTCCCACCTGATGTTCTCGTCAAGGTGAACGAAGGAGGTATCACCCTCGAGGTCCACACTTGAACAGTTGCACGATGATGTCGTTATCGGGGGTGGTGTAGGAGGAATCACCCTCACTTACCACGACCGATTAACTAACCTACAAGGTTATCATCATAAATGCTGACAAGGTATCACCCTCGGCACTCGATAGTAACCCAGTAGTGTGGAGCAACATAGAGGGAAGTGACGTGCGGTGCCAGGGTCTGATCTTCGATCCCGTTGCTCGGGTCTTCTGAGAGTCCAGCGGGGCAGTCGGGACAAGTGGGTCTCTGATCAGGCTCTACCCATCCTATCTAAACAGTTTAGGATAACAGGCAGGTATCAACAGTAGGCTACAATTAAACAGGCTATGCAACAGATATAGGATGGTAACAGCAGCAGTAACATCTAATGCAAGCATAAGAGGGAAGAGAATAGGTGATATCGGAATGCTCAAAATGGGGGTGCTTGCCTGTCTGCTTGATGGCAAGGGCAGGGTCGTCGGGGACGTAGTCGTACTCCGGAGCGGCGTCTGCCTCAGGAGCTACGGCAACGTCGGGGTCTACCGAAAGAGAAGAGGGGGAGGAAACAAGTAAATATAATGCAAACAGATGCAACACAGTGTGTGCGATGCTATGATGCAGTGCAGGGTTGCCTAAATATGCCTCTAAGTCATTTTAGTTATTTTTAGAATTAATCTGGGATTTATTAACCGGTGTGTGTGCACTATTCATCTACCGAAATCGGGCTCGGAGTTACGAGTTCTCCTACGTAGGAGGTTCCGATAAGGAAACAGACGGCACGATTAGACTCGTCTCGTCGTTCTGAGCAACTTTCATGTTTTAACTTTTTCGATCTGAGCTACGGTTTAAAAGTTATTAATTTTCGAAGTTTAAATGATTTCTGGAATTATTTTTATTAACAGAATTGAATTATGATGTCAGCATGACATGTTGCTGACATCAGCAGGTCAACAACGACGCTGAGCTGGTCAAACCTGACATGTGGGTCCAGTGGGACCCACATGTCAGTATTTGTTTAGTCTAACAGTGGATTAACCTAATCAGCAGGGTTAATTAGGGAGTGGGCCCCATATGTCAGTGAGTCATTAGGCTAATCTTAATTAATTTTAATAAAAAATAGTTAATTAGTTTAATCAGCCGAGCAGGCCCACACGTCAGCGTCAGAGGAACAGTACCCCGCGTTGACCGTGGTCAACGGGGTCAAACGGGGCCAGGGGGACCCACCGTCAGTGTCACTGGGTGGGCCCCACGCTCAACCACGTCGGCGGCCGGCGGATAGTCGCCGACGTGCAAAAAAACACGGTGGCGCGGCGCGGTTGAGCTTCGGGTTTTGCCCTCAGGGCATCTCAGAGGCTGCGGTTTGGTTCTATCGAACGGGGGCTCGACGACGGTGTGAATGGTGGCGGTGGCAGCGCCGGAGGTGGCCGGAAACGGCGACGACGAGCGGTGGAGGCGGCGCCGGAGTTCAGGCGAAAACGGCTGCGTGGCTACGGTGAGACCTAGCGCGCGCTGTTGGGTGTATTCGAGCCAGCGCGCGGTGGCGCATCGAACGGTGGTGTTGGCGTCGGCTGAGGCGACCTGAAACGATGCCGGCGACGAGCTACGGCGGCGGTGGCGTTCGGGCCTCGATGAGAAGGGCGCTAGAAGCACGCAGGCACAGCAGCGAAGGGCTAGGCAGCTCCCACGCGATGCGAGGAGCACCGTGGAGTGCCCGCCTGAGCCAGAGATGGACCACAACAGCGGCAGCAAGCACGGCGGCGGCGACCAGCTACGGCAGTGGCGAAACGGCGTCTTCGGCGTGCAGATAGGAGCGAGGAAGAGAGAGGATCGAGCAGAAGCTCACCGTGCGGCCAAGAAAAGCCCGTGACGGCTTAGTAGCTGCAGAAGTCGCCGGAGAAGAACGAGTCGCCGGCGACCGAACGAAAAGGGGGCAGCACGATTCTTGCGGTCCAGTGCTCCCCGACGCCCGTTCGTCGATGCAGACGACGTGGTCGGGCTCGGCGGTGCTGCTGGACACGGCGGAGCGGCGACTTGGGCACGGTGGCCGCGGCTAGAACGAACCCACGGCAATGGTGGCGCTCGGTCGTCGGATCTGGGAGGAAGGAGAGAGGCGGGGCGAGCGATGGAGAAGGGAAAATGGTCGAGGAGGACCAGGGGGGGATGGCTCGGCTCCTCCTTATCCTCTCCAGCTCCTGTTTCGTCGGTGGGCGTCGAGGTGTTGTGCGCTCGCCGGCGCGCGCGTGCTCAGCCAAGGCGCCGGCGACACGCAGGAGAGAGGTAAGGGGAGATGGGCCTGCTGGGTTGGGCCAGTGCACTATGCACTTGGTCCGGTCCAGTTTAAGCCTTTTTCTTTTTCTTATTTTCTGTTTCACTTTTCTTTTCTGTTTTGATTTAGTTAGGGCACTTTTGCATTTTTGCAAAGTATGAGAATTGTCCCAAATATTGTAATGCAATATTAGCCTTTACCAAAAATTGGTTTGGGCAGATTTGGATTCCATTTGAATTAGAAATGATTTTAAATGAATTTAATATTGCTGTTTTGATGTTGTTTCAAATTGTTTGAGTCATTGAATTAGTCCAAGTGCTACTGGTGTTATTTTTATGAATACTTCTGGAATATTTGCTAATTAGTGAACATTTTTCCAAAGGTGTTTGAGCAAATTTATTTTGCACTGTTGAATTTGAGTAAATATTTCAGATTGGAGTTGATTTGCTTTGGATAACCACTATATTTAGGCACTGCAAATGATATGACTTGGCAATATTAGCAGCTGATCACAGTGGTAGTTTCACAGGGGTGTTACAGAACAGGCCGGCGACAGAGTTGGAAACGTGACTGCGAGATGCTACATCGGGCAATGGCGCCTTGCTACGGATGATGTCAAGGAAAGACACAACCGTCATCGACAAAAGCTGGAACCGGCCACAGGCGTAGCTGCAACAAGCGTCGACAAAAATCTACAATGGCGGTGACCAGGGGCGAGCCCAGTGCTTCAACGGACAATGGTGTTTGCTAAGACCAACATCGACAAATGCTGCAACTAGCCAAACCATCAACGGCGTTTGGTATGACCGAAGTCGACGGCTATGCCAGCGGTGCTGCCAAAACTATGATGGTGCTACGTCCATTGTCGACAGGAGCTGCAACCGGCTTGGGCTTGGCAATGCCCCAGCAGCGGAGCTCAACGACCAACACCATGGCGGTGCCCTGACAGCCATGGCGGCACCCCTCTCATGTGGAACTCGACGACTCATGGTCATGACGAGGGGTGATGCTACTACAGTGTGTTGGGACAACGTCACGGGGGACGGTGTGCTGCATGAGCGACACACAGCTGCATGGAGGAGGATGTGAGAGAGGAGGATGAGTGCCGGGGGGAGGGAGGGGGGGGCTCCAATCACACTACCACGGAGACCGGCGAAAATTTTGGTCGGCACTGGCACCTAGCGGTGGTCTTTTCCTCTACGATTCTTAGCAAAGAGCGGCAACTCAGCCAAACATGCTAAGGAGCATGGTCAACCCGCCTCTCCAACAATTCGAACTGATGAAGAGAGGTGAGTAATATATTTCAACACCCTCCTCACGTCTAGGCTTATTTAGTCCTTAGACGTGGGACTGATGTAAGCCATAAAATCTTTTTTTTAATACTGCATTGGCAGGGTCTTGAACTCAAGACCTCTTGACTTTGATACCATATTGAATTCATGGATCAGCCAATTGCTCTAAAAGTACGAACTGATAGAGAGAGGCGGGCAACATATTTCAACATGGTCGTCTTCCCTTTTCGCTGCCCAGCCACCGTCCTCACGAGCTACCCAACTCCTCCCGCCTCCTACGCCCACAACCCCTTTCCCTAGAGCCTCATACAGCCAGTGCACGTTGATGTCTACTACACAACTTATTCTTGTAGACTCGTACTGGGCCTTCAAGCGCAGAGTTTTGTAGGACAACAGTAAATTTACCTCAAGTGGAATGACCTAAGGTTTATCAATCCGTGGGAGGCGTAGGATGAAGATGGTCTCTCTCAAATAACCCTGCAATCAAATACAAGAAATCTCTTGTGTCTCCAACACACCAAATATAATGGTAAATTGTATAGGTGCACTAGCTCGGTGAAGAGATTGTGATATAAGTGTAGTATGGATAGTAGATATTTAGATACATTAAAACTGAGCACCTTCCTTGCCCTCTCAGGCCATCAACGTCCCTAGCCGTCCGATCCTCGCTTTTGAGCATTCTTGTCCGTCAGATTAGGTGTGAATTGCATGTAGTCTGGCTTAGCTCGCTATTAACGATCGCTAACTATATTGGGCTGCTGCTCCGGTCACTTTTTTGAGCGTCTCATGTTAAATTGGGCCTAATGGGCCTGTAGCAGCCTCCTGTACGCGAAGCCAGAAATATAATAGGACAGGACTTATTGACACTCGTTTCGTTCGCAAGGTCTCATGCTCCCACCCCCGCCTGGCGGCTGGGCGACCGATGCGGAAGCGACGATTCCGACGACGACCACGCTGGATTCAGAAAGAGGCGACTCAGTCGAGCGATAGGGTCACGTCCGATGAATCATGCCGCCTCGGCTTTGCGGTCATGATTCTTAGTGCCGCCATGGTGTTGGCCAGTGGCCGTTGTCCTCATTCTCCGGTCAGTTTTAACAGGGAGGGGATCCACTCTCAGATCGGCGGCGACGAGGGGATCCACTACTCCAATCTCAGGCAACCGATGCACCAGGGAAGGGAAGGACTTCGACGCAGCGGGGGATGGTCTCCACTTCGTGGCTGTGTAGGGCTCCAGCCTTAAGGAAGGATCGTTGGCTGCGACTTAAGGTTTGCCCATACACAAACGAGTCAGCAAGGCAAAAGGGTCCCTACTTCCCCATGGCGTCCACTGGTACAGACCATTCCCTCCCCTTTATCTTGGATGCTCTTATAACCAGGGTACTCTACTGGTTTGGTTTTGTACTTTCCACATTCCAAGAAGTAGTATTCCAGTGCAATCAGAAAGTCACCCAGTTGATAGGAATTTCGAGCATAAGGTCACCAACGTGTGTTCTTTACAGCAAAATTATTATGTTCGTATTCTTCTCAGTCACTATCAATAGATCAATTTATTCATCTTTTCCTATAAATCCGACAGAGTAAGGTGAAGGCTTTGAATTTCAGTGTGTATATTTACTTTAAAAAAAAATTACACGTGCTTTGCTCTCTACTTTTCGTCAACTAATTTAATTTATCTTTGTGTTACAAACTCACTTCCTTCATGCTAACTTATCAGCGACTGCTCCTCCACACAAGAATCTCATCGAGCCCACTCTTATGCAGGCCCTCACATTCAGGTTAATTTGTTTTACTTATTCATTTACTTGAATTATTAGCTTTCTTCATCAGCTCATTGTGATGGTGCACGTTGCACATCATAAATTATTTACCAGAGAAGATACGATTTATTTTTTGACTGCCTGTTGAATGTTTCTAATATTGCTCGCAAAAATATATAAAATCAGTGTCTACATGCCACTAATTCATCTCATTTGTCGGTTGGTTCAAGAACATCTAGAACAGATGTGTTACTTTTTCATTTCTCCAGCAGCTATTTGCAAAGGAAACAATATTATTTTGGTTTGTCGGAAGTTTGGTCAAGTCTCCCATTTGTTGTAATATTTACTTTTTAAGCATACAGTTTAGATATTTTAATATTGTCAACAAGAAGGCCCAGGATTATTTAAATTTCATAGTACTATAAATCCATATATTCTACCAACATGTGAGTATATATTATGGCCACAATGGCATATTAAAGTTCCACTAATTCAGATTACAACTTTGTTCTGTTCTAAACGTTGCTCCAAATACAATGCTGATTCGGAAATGATGTGGAAACCCTACATGGGTGGTTTCAGGGTTAAACTCAGGTTTTTCAAGGCATTGTTGATCATCAGGATGCGCATCTTGGACATCATGATTATTTACCACGTTTGAGATGCCGAGAAACCACCCACCGAGAAAGCTATTATCATATCTATGTTCAAACCTGGAGTTTTGCCAGAGGTAATAGGTTGGGTTTTCGAGTATAATTAATATGCCTAGAACATAGATCTATTGCCGGAAGTATATCGTTTATGCACATTTATATTTTATTTACTCAATACTCACCATAGCCGTTGAGCTGAAATTCTTTGCCTAAGTAGCTAAGTTCACTCCACCATTAGCATACGAAAAGATACCATACTTTATTATTACAGGCACATATACATGCATGCATATACACTTGAGTCTGAACATAGGGAATTTTCACTAATAAAAGTGATTCCCTCTATATCATGTAGTTGCTGAAAATAAGCTCATGTGTGAGACAAAGCTGCCAATACATGGTCTAGGGCTTGAGCCTTTTTTTGGTCTGAGGTAGACATTTGATTTCTACCCATTGCAAATTTTCTCAGACGTAACACAGTCATGTTTGTTGGTGGAGTAAATAATCATATTCATAAGTGAATTATTTTCTTGGATTTAGTGGTTCTATCTTCAGTTCAAGGGGAGTTCTCTATATACCATTACAATTTTTGAAACTGCATCGCAAAACTACGCTGTGAAATGAATTGCCATGTTAACTTAATTTAACAAAAAGATTATCTGGGCCTATATATTTTTATCAATTCCTAACATTACTGTGCCAAAATAGACGGGCGCAGCAACGCGCGCCATCATTGATCTAAGTAGGTTTTTGTAATCTGAAACTATAAAAACAACAAGGTAGCAAGTGATAAAACGAAGCACTGATACGTTCATTTTGCATCATATTTTTCTATTGATATTTATAATGTTTTTGATCATTATAACACTCTGTGATGCAATTCTAATGCCTTTTCTCTCTTAATTTGCAAGATTTGCATGAAGAGGGAGATTGCCGGCAGCTGGAATTCTGGACCTGAAAAAGTTATATTAGAGATACCTATTCTGCACAACTCCAAATGAGCTGAAATTTCAAGGAGAATTGTTTTGGAATATATAAAAAATACTGAAGAAAAGAAATACCAGAGGGGACCCACCAGTTGCCCACAAGGCACTTGGGCGCGCCCAAGTGGCTTGTGGGGCCCCTGGCTGGCCTTCGAGGCCCATGCATTTCTATATGATACCATTTGACCTAAAAAAATAAAGAGAAGACTTTCGGGACGAAGTGCCGCCGTCTCGAGGCGGAACCTGGGCAGGACCACTTTTGCTCTCCGGCGGAGCGATTTCCCAGGGATACTTCCCTCCGGGAGGGGATATCGAAGCCATCGACATTACCAACGATCCTCTCATCATGAGAGGACCAATCTTCATCAACATCTTCACCAGCACCATCTCATCTCAAATCCCAGTTCATCTCTTGTATCCATTCTCTGTCTCAAAGCCTCAGATTGGTACCTGTGGGTTACTAGTAGTGTTGATTACATCTTGTAGTTGATGCTAGTTGGTTTATTTGGTGGAAGATTATATGTTCAGAGCCTTGATGATATTCAATACCCCTCTAATCTTGAACGTGAATATTATTTGTGATTAGTTACTTTTGTTCTTGAGGACATGGAAGAAGTCTTGTCATAAGTAATCATGTGAATTTGGTATTCGTTCGATATTTTGATGATATGTATGTTGTTGCTTCCTTTAGTGGTGTCATGTGAACGTCGACTACATGCCACTTCATCATACTTGGGACTAAGGGAAGGCATTGTGGATTGATAAGTAGATGATGGGTTGCTAGAGTGACAGAATCTTAAACCCTAGTTTATGCATTATTTCATAAGGGGCTGATTTGGATCAATATATTTCATGCTATGGTTAGATTTATCTTAATTCTTCTTTCGTAGTTGCGGATGTTTACGAGAGGGGGTAATCGTAAGTGGGAGGCTTGTTCAAGTAAGAACATCACCCAAGCACCGGTCCACCCACATATCAAATTATCAAAGTAGCGAACACGAATCAAACAAACATGTTAAAAGTGACTAGATGAAATTCCCGTGTGTCCTCAAGAACGCTTTGCTTGCTATAAGAGTTCGTTTCGTCCTGTCCTTTGCTAAAAAAAGGATTGGGCTACCTTACTGCACCTTTATTACAATTGTTACTGGTTACTCGTTACAAATTACTTTGCTATCAAACTATCTGTTACCGATAATTTCAGTGCTTGCAGAGAATACCTTGCTGAAAACCGCTTGTCATATCCTTCTGCTCCTCGTTGGGTTTGACACTTTTACTTATCGAAAGGACTATGATTGATCCCCTATATTTGTGGGTCATCAAGACTCTTTTGTGGCGCCGTTGCCGGGGAGTTAAGCGCCTTTGGTGAGTTGAATTTAGTAAGGAAATATTTATATTACGTGCTGAAATTTACCGTCACTTGTTACTATGGAAAGTAATCCTTTGAAGGGTTTGTTCGGGGTATCTTCACCTCGACAAGACGCAATTAGAGTTGCTCCTCAACCTATGTACCTACTGAAAATATTTATTATGAGATTCCTTCGGGTAAGATAGAGAAACTGCTAGTTAATCCTTATGCAGGAGATGGAACAATACATCCTGATATTCACTTAATCTATGTGGATGAAATTTGTGAATTATTTAAGCTTGCCGGTTTATCCGACGATGGAGTTAAGAAGAAGGTTTTATCTTTATCTTTGGAGGGAAAAGCATTGACATGCTAACATAATATTATTCGAGCGGTTGAACTGATGCTTTCATTTCCGTTGAAAATCGTCTTCTTTAGCCTAATTATTTTTTGCAATTTTTTTTTGTCAAAATGGGGCGTGTAATATATCATTGGAAAGCTCTTGACATCTACATTACAATCATATAATTTGTTTTTTTTTTAAATTTATGGTTTAAGAGCAGTTTTGAAAAAATCATTTAAAAAAACAGAAAATGTGAATCGTATTTTGGAGTTAATTTTCAAACGGTTTGTCGGAATTGAGCAAATGAGATGGCGTTGGAAAGCTTGTGAAAATCCGCATCTTCCATATATAGAATGTTTTTTCAAATTTTGTATGATTTAAAAGTAATTTGAAAAACGGTGAAATTCTGGGCGAAACGTATTTTTGCGATTTTTTGCAAACGGTTTGTCGGATTGACGCAAATGATACGGCGTTGGAAAGCTATGGAAAATGCGCAACTTTTGCATATAGAATGTTTTCTCTAATTCCTTACAGTTTAAATACGAATTCAAATATGATGAAAGTTGATTTTGAACGTGATTTTGCTAAGAAGTTTATCGAAATGGGACAAATAATATACCATTGGAAAGCTATCGAAAATGTGAAACTTAGTCATGTTGAACATTTTCTCAAATTTGCAACCGTTTAAGAGTAATTTTGAATACGGCAAGACCAATCATGTTGATTTCTCGTCGGAAAAACAGAGTAGTCGTACTGATGTACATGCGGGGTTGAACTGAGCATGTCTGCACACACTGAAATTTACTCTGTTTTATCGGTACTATTTTTCTCATAACTTTTTGGCCATTTATCAGAATTGAGTAAACAATATACCTTTGAAATGCTATCGAAAAGGAGCAATTTTTTCATGTTAAACATTTTTTCAAATTCACCACATTTTAAGAGCAGTTTTGAATTCGGCGAAATTCATATCAAACGATGTATGTTGAACTTTTGAACCGTTTCTTGGAATGGAGCATGTAATATACCATTGTAAAGCTGGTGAATAGAAGAAACCTTTTAATGTTGAACATTTTCGAAATTCATTACGGTTTTGGAGTAGTTTTGAATATGCTAAAAAACAGGATCATTTTTTTTCAAAGTCATGAAATGAAACAGTGGACTAATATGACCGGATTTTTTGAACGGCCTCGGTTTGAGAACGTGGACTTATAGAAATCAACCTTTTTTGGGGTTTTTGTTTTAAATTTGGTTTCCTGACCGAACTAATGATGTTGCTAGCTCTGAACTTGAATAGCTTATGTAGTAGAGCTATTTGGATTTAAACAAAATAAAATGCTATGTTTGTTTTGTTTTCTGTTTTCTTCAAACTCTAACTTTTTTGCAACGAAGTTCTGGACCTGTCTCAATTTGCAACTTGAACTTTTTTGATGAACTTTATACTTTTTTTTTATGTTTTCGAAATGTTCTCGTCTTTTTTCCGGACCTCTCGTTTTCGTGATTCTGAACTTTTCGCCTTTTTACCTTTGAACTTTCTGGATTCTTTGTACCCGAAACCTCCTCAATTCTTCTATGAATGTCTCACATTTCTTTCTTTTCTAAATAAAAAAAAATGGTTTTTTGTAACCGTAAAACTTTTATTTGTGAACTTATCATTTTTCTGCCATGAACTTGCCCACATTTTTAAACAAAACATGATAACATCAGCTTACAAAAATACAAATAAGTTCACAAAGAGTACATCTCTCAAGAAACTAGCCTTGAACACATCAGTGCATAGAAAGTACATCTCTCAGGAAACTAGCCTTGAACACACTCACAGTGTGAACCTCGCCGCTTTAACAAATGAACTTATAACAAACACTACAATCCTTTTCTATTTTATGTAACCAAACTCACAAACTTTTACAAAGGCAATGTGAACCTCATTGCTTTAACAATTTGAACTTCAAAACGGACACTAAAATCATACAATATGAACACTTTTCTTTTTTATATACCAAATTCACAAACTTTCATAGTGGCAGTGTGTGAACCTCATGGCTTTAATAATTTGAAATTTAAAACAAACACCATAATCTTACAGTATGAACTCTCACATAGCACAAATCACAAATACATAAACACAAAGGCTTTCTTTACTGTTAAAGAACTTTATTTGGAGGTTTGGACTTTCTCAGTTCTGATTCTTGGAACTCTCCTTGTAGCTATACATGATTTTTTTTTCGTGGGCGACCAGTGTGTAGGAGCGCTCGTTGACGACCAGACCAGTGTGTAGGAGCGCTCTTGGAAGTCATCATGGCGAGGCGAGGGGTCAACGGAGCGTGCGGGATCGAGCGGCGGCGGCGACGATGGCTTCCGGGTGAGGGGATCTGGCGAGGCAGAGCGAGGAGGAGGGGGGAAGTGAGGTGAGGGAGGCGCCAGGGGGTTACGGGGCTCGCCGTTATCCACGGCGAGTGCGGCGTGTGGTGTCGAGCGGCGAGCAGGGGGGCCGGGTGCGTGCGCGCGTGCGCGTGCTGAGTGCTCGACAGCGAGCGAGGGAGTGAGCAGTGCGAGGTGGGAGACGCTGCGGAATGGGCTGGGCCGGCTGGTTGACTAAGGCCCAGCCGTTGCGGCCTTTTTCCTTTTCTTTCTTTCCTTTTCTGTTTCTCTTTTGTTTCTGTTTTTGCAATAATGTGTGGCTTCAAATGTTGTTTTGTAAAATAGGTGATTTGATCCAATAAATACAGTGCAATAGTTAACACTGCTAGAAATTGGTTTGGAGGCAAATGGAGTTCACACAAATTTTGTATTAAATAAAATGGATTAAACCTAGCTGTTTTGGTATTGTTAGAGTCACATAATTAACTTATTAAATGTTGGTTACAATTTTAGAATTGTCTCTGGATTATTTGTTATTTAATGAACATTTTAGTTTCTGTTTTGAATAACTTTTATTTTCCACTTTGAATTTAATTGAAGTTTGAACTAGGAGTTTGAAATGCAATATGATGCAAATGATGATTAGACACTGTTAACCCTGCTGACATGGCATTAACTAGGGGTGATCACTGTTGTTAATTACACGGGGTGTTACAAAGACGTTTTTTGACTCTAATGTAGTGTCAAAAAACGTCTTACATTATGGGACAGAGGGAGTACTGAACTAAAATGAGAAAATAGAACTGACCGTGCCACTGAAATATTAAAGTATTTTGCAATAAGTAGTATTTTGCAATCAACCAATATAATCCACTATCAAGTGGTTGATGTGATCTGGACTATTATATTTTTGTTTTTTTCATTTACACACAGTGAACTTATCGAGAGAGATAGAAGTGAACTGAAGGGATTCGAATGCTGCAGCGGATCTTGGCTTCAGTAGATCATGACAATAAATAAGTAGTATATTCCTCAGTCCAAAGAAGTGAAATGTTTGTGTGTTAAGCATCAGCATCAGTTTACATTGGGTTTGGAACTTTGAATTACATACACCAGGTAGGAGGTGGCCATCTATCTATCTACAGTGGCATTGGGTGTGTGTATTCCTGGATCAAAGACTCAATTGTTGTTGTGCATATCAAACATTTTTTAAGTGTTACTCACGTCTAAATAGATAGAATGCGTATGTTTTGTTCAATACACCAAGTTTATGTTGTTCAGTACACCATGTGATGCAATTACAAAGTCTATTTCTCTCTGAAACAAGCAATATTCACAAAGGACGTAATTTCTAGCATAAGAAGGAACTTGTCTTGAACTGACAGATTTACACAAGTAGACCAAATTCGAACTAGATTAGATCACTAGTAGAGAACAGGGTACTAGTCCCGGTTCCAGAGGGCCTTTAGTCCCGGTTCTGGAATCGGGACAAAACAAACAGGACTAATGCCCAAAACCTTTAGTCCCGGTTGGCTTACGAACCGGTACCAAAGGAGGTCCACGTGGCCGCTCTGGGGCACCCAGGGAGGAGGACCTTTAGTCCCGGTTGGTAACACCAACCGGGACTAAAGGGCAGCCACGCGTCAGCAGCTCCCAGGCACTGGGGTTTTTGTTTTTTTGAAGGGGGGGGGGGTTTATTAGGGGTTTTGGATGGTTTAATTAGGGGTTTCATATTGTGTTAGCTATAGCTACTACATATAGAGAGAAGTGACCTCTCTTTCTCCGTGCTTGGTCGACGCTAGCTACTACATATAGAGAGAACTCGACGCTAGCTAGTAAGCAAATGAAGGAACCATTAATTACACAAGATCATGATCATGAACATATACAGAGAGAAGTGACCTCTCTTTCTCCGAGATTGGTCGAACAACAAGTTTTCTTATTTCTATCCAACGCTACTACATATATACAATATAACATCTCTTACGATCCCTGACATCATCTACCGAAAATCAGCTTCAATTTCCACATGGCATTCTCCGTCTTTATGTATGACGTGGCTAAGAAAGAATCCCGCCAATTCCTCTTGAATTGCTCGTATGCGATCATGTGGTAGGAGTTCATCCCGCATCTCCCGCATCTAATTTAAAGAAGGGGGTCAATACATATATATGAATGAAACTCAACACAATTGATGGTAATAAAATAATATTGTGAATATTGTTTATGTACATCATATTGTTTGTCAGATTAGCCCCGCTCAGAGGTCGAGTGGCGGATGAACTCGCAAATGTAGTATCCACATAAATTATTCCCGCCTTCCTGCCACAAGCACTTTACGAGAAATAGAGTTCAATCAAACTGATAATCAAGCATGATAAATGGTATTGATGAAACTAGAATCAATGAGAGATGCGCGAAACTAGCTAGTACTACTTACTTTGGGGTGTGTAAATCGCAGCTCCTTCTGCAGACCCGAAACCATTTCGGTGAACTTTTTCCAAACCTTGCCAGGCAAAGAAAATGATTACTTGATATCAGGAAATGAACGGAAGTTGCCGATATGGTGCGATAATGATTGAACTTACTTCTGGAGCATTGTAGTCATGTCCGCATACTCCTGGGGATCTTTATGTCTCGAGTCTAAGACATTTACTACTCCCCTGTCAAGCTTAATCTCTAGCAGAATAAAGTGGAAGCTGCGCATGCATAACTCATCAATTACATTACTATAAGCTCGAGTAAGTGAAATCGAATATGCACAAGACAGTAAGACTCACTTGAAGTTGTAAGGAAAGAGTATTTTCCCTTTGTTTTGATGTCGAAGGAACGATTGTAGAAAGTTGTCCTCAGTATCTTTGACTCTCTGTTTTATCATAAGTTCTTTTACAATATTTGGGCTAATGAACCCAAGGTCATAGATTTGTTGTTTTTTGCATTCGACGATCTTCAGCCTGCATAATATAGTGAGGATAATTATATATACATGCAATGAACAAGCTGAGCTATAGAGACTTAATTACAGAAGTAATACTTACAGACAGTAGCAAGTCATGAGTTGTTTGTTGAGGGCGTCTTGATTGAATAACTGAAATAACTCCACAAATTCAACAGGCATCAGGTCGAGTCCAGTGAGGTCATACTCATCTTTAATTCTCAGCAACATACTGTTGGCCCCAGACTTCCTGCAGGTATCCATGTACCATTCATGCAATCTTCGCATCATCGTTGTTAGAGGAGGATGATCAGGTTTGACGAGAGGCTTCCCGTGCTCATGTCTGAAGATCTCTACTACCTCTAACATTTCAAACTGTACATCATCGCTCAAGTAATCACCAAGATTGGTACCGGGCACTAGCCCCGGATGATTAGCGACGATATCGCTAGACACCTTGAGCGGGGGGCACGATTGCTTCGCCTGTTCGCCGAGCTAGGAAATTGTTTTCCCACTTCTTCGTTCTGCTAATCTTGCATCACTGGAAGTACTTCCCGATCGCCACGCATCCTCATATGTCTTTGCAATACAGTGGTTATAGTTGGATTGCGGCGGAGACGGTGGTGGTCGCTTCAGGGCATCCAGAGTGCACTTCACTTTCACCAGATCTGGCGTTTCCTTCGGAGGTGGAGGTGTCCATTCAAAATGGGCCTGCACTTCAGATTCCACGATTTCATCGGTTTCCTTGTCAGTCCTCTCATATGGTAACTTTGGAAGAGGCTTCAGGCTTGGACCAAATCTGTATTTCTTCCCGCCTCTTGTACTGCTAGCCGCCGGAGCGGTGGCGTCTCTCTTCCGCCGTTGCTGATGCGGCGGAGTCCACTGACATGCCGGAGGAGGCAGAGGAGGAGGTGGAGTACTGCCCTGTCACACTGGAGGAGGCGGAGGAGGAGGCGGAGTGCCCTGACGAGGCGGAGGAGGCAGAGTGCCCTGACTCGCTGGAGGAGGAGGAGGCAGAGTGCCCTGACGCGGCGGAGGAGGAGGAAGAGGAGGCGTCCAGTTTTGAAGCTTGATGTACTCCTTTCTCCATAGACAGGTACTCCTTAAAGCATTTTCCAGATGAATCTCCCCTTCACCTATAGGGTAGTCAAGCTCCAGCTCCTCAAATCCCTCCATTATTTCATCCACCGTCACATAAGCATTGCCATGTGGAATCAGACGACAATGAAAAGTTCCCTCAGCTTGAGGAGGTACAACAGAGCTGACCGCCGCCTTCAAAGTTAGGTTCTGGCGTTTCGTCATTAGCTCGCAATGTTCAGCCTCCGTGATACTATCCACGGGGTAGCGAGGAGCCATGAAATCAGGCTGAACGAGCTCCATGGAAGCCACGCTGCTTCTCCGCTGAGATGGTGGGGTAGCTTCTTGGGCAGCGTCGAAGCCAGGATCTTCGTGCCGCTGAGATGGTTGGCCGGTAGCTCGCTGGCTCTCAAGTTCCTCTAGCTTTGCTAATGTTGCAGAGCTTCTGCATTTCGGTTGCTTCCAGTTTCCTCTTTCTCTCCCGGCTTCTATAACCACCGCTGTCGGGAAACCCATGCACCCACGGAACGGAGCCTAGTGTGCCTCGTGTTTGTCTAGGGTGTTCAGGATTCCCGAGGGCCTCTGTCAGCTCGTCCTTCTCTCTGTCGGGAATGAACGTCCCTTCCTGCGCTACCTTGATTGCTGCCTGAAGCTTCGTGATGGGTATTGCAAGTTGCTCGTCCGTCCAAACACACTCCCCTGTTTCTGGGTCCAAAGTTCCCCCAACCCCGAAGAACCAAGTCCTTGAATGATCTGGCCAGTGCAATGTCTCTGGTTGGACCCCTTTAGCAAGCAGGTCTTGCTCAGCTTTGTCCCACAACGGCCGGGCTTTGTAGTAGCCACCTGACCCCGTGTGATGGTGATACTTCTTCTTTGCAGCATTTTGCTTGTTTGTCAGTGACCTTTTCTTACCCTTCTCCGATTTCTTGTAGGCCACAAATGCGGGCCAGTGATCTCTTATCTTCTCATATCGACCGATGAATTCTGGAGTCTTTCCTTTGTCGACAAACTTTGAGTTTAACTCTTTCTTCCAGTTCCTGAATAGTTCTGCCATCTTCTTAAGAGCAAACGTCCTGACCTTTCGCTCTATAACTGGGTTGTTCGTCTCCTCCTCTGGCGGTAGGCTGAAATTTGTCATCAGCGAGGTCCAAAGATCATCTTTCTGTCTATCCTGGACATAAGAAGCTTCAGGGTCCTTCGGCATATTCCATTCTTGGACGCTGATCGGGACACTGTCCCTAACAACAACTCCTCACTGATGTACGAATGCGTCCTTGGTCCGCTTGGGAGCAATCGGTTGGCCATCT
The DNA here is from genome assembly GCA_011799875.1 of Thinopyrum elongatum. Taxonomy (NCBI): domain Eukaryota; kingdom Viridiplantae; phylum Streptophyta; class Magnoliopsida; order Poales; family Poaceae; genus Thinopyrum; species Thinopyrum elongatum. The sequence goes on from CM022303.1 coordinate 631,458,709, forward strand.
TTTGTGATTTCTGTGATCGTGAACCTTTCATCCTGGCGCAACCTTTTCTTCGGTCCTCGTCTCGTTACGGAAGTTTGGCTCGATCCGGAGGGCTAAAAGAAGAAAGAAGCATTAATATATGTACATACCAAAATAACTAATGCATCAAGTCAGCACAGGCTTAATTAATATATATACCTCGCCGGACTTTGCAACAGCTCCCTCCTTCGTTCGTTCACCGGAGTCGTCATCATGATCTTTTTCCTCCGCCATTTGGTCACCGGAGCCGTCATGATCTCCTTCCCCCTCCATTGTTGGATCACCGGAGCCGTCATCCTCTCCTTCCTGACCATCGGTGTCGTTGAGAAACGACAAGGGATCACCTCCGGCGAGGATTATATCCCCCAACAACTGTTCTTGTTCTAAGTCTCTTTCCATAGTTTCTGCAAATATTACAACATGGCAATATACAAACATGAGAGATGGATTAGTGGCAAACATAGACCTAGCTAATCACAACAAGGAATCATATGCATATATGAGCAATGGATTAGTTGCGGACCGCCTCTCTCATGCATGTTCAATGTCCCCCCTCATGTCGAAGTTTTCGGGCCGGGGTTATACTTTCAGGAGAGGACACTTTGCAAAAAATAATCGCTATGCAGGGAGGGGGTAGATCGACAACGCTCTTTCTTCTAGGGTTTGGGTGGCCTTGAGAGTTGGTCGGGCGAGCGGACCAGGAGTAAATTAGTAACTTTTAACTTGGTAAATTTGGGTGGCCTCGACAACGCTCTTTTAACTCATTTAACTTGGTAAATTTGGGTGGCTTCAACAACGCTTCTAGGGTTTGGGGTGGCCTCGACAATGCTCTTTTAACTTTGTAAATTTGGGTGGCCTCGACAACTCTTCTAGGGTTTGGGGTGGCCTCGACAACGCTCTTTTAACTCATTTAACTTGGTAAATTTGGGTGGCCTTGACAACACTTCTAGGGTTTGGGGTGGCCTCGACAACGCTCTTTCAGTTCCGGTTTGGGTGGACTCGAGAGTTGGTCGGGCGAGAGGGGGTTGATCGACGTCCCCCCTCATATCACCATAATGAAAATCATCTATATATCATCATCATCATATCATCAATCCATCCATCCATCCATATATACATACATCAATCCATCCATCTATATATATGAAAAAAATTTAAGAAAAAATTTTCTATGAACATAAAAAAAATCTATACACATCAATCCATCCATCCATCCATATATATATACATACATCAATTCATCCATCTGTTTGCGGTGGCTAAGCAGTAGGGGCAGGGTCGGCGGCGGCGGCAGCGCAGGGCAGGGGTGGCGGCGGCACCACAGGGGAAGGGAGAAGCTCACTGGGGGCGGCGATGAGGAGCGTGCGGGCTCGGGGCAGGGTGTCGGGGCAGGGCGTCAGCGTCGGGAGGGCGGCGCAGCAGCCTGGCGACGTCGGCGTCAGGGCAGGGCGGTGCAGCAGCAGCCTGGCGACGTCAGCGTCGGTGTCGGCATTGGGGCAGCGTGTCGGCGTCGAGAGGAGAATGGGAGATGGGGGAAAATTTCCCAAGTGTTGGCTTATATAGCCACCCCTTTAGTCCCGGTTTGTGGCACCAACCGGGACGAAAGGGCCCCGGTTGGTGCCACAAACCGGGACTAAAGGTCAATTTCCAGCAGCCCGAAGGGCAGGAAGCAGAGCCCTTTGGTCCCGGTTGGTGGTACCAACCCGGACGAAAGGGGTGCATTGGTCCCGGTTGGTGCCACCAACCGGGACGAAAGGTGGGCATTGGTCCCGGTTGGTGCCACCAACTGGGACGAAAGGCGGGTGCTGCCGCGGCCAAAAGTTTAGTCCCACCTCGCTAGTTGAGAGGGGCTCAGAGTGGTTTATAAGCGCCGCTACCGCTGCCCACTCGAGCCCCTCTCTAATGCAGGCACTAGTTGCCTATCTGATGCCCTGTTGGGCCTGCTGGGCCCGCAGGCCTGCATCCTGGCCCATGAAAGATGGGTTTCTAGTCGTATGCAGGCTGTGTTGCCCTAGTAGGCGGGCAATTTTTTCTGTTATTTTAGTTCATTCTCTTTAACAAATAAATACTTTGATAATTTTAGTTAATATTTTAGTTAATTTTTTTAGTTCATTCTTTTTAGTTAATGTTTTAGTTGATTCTTTTTAGTTCATTCTTTTTAACAAATAAATAATTTGATAACTTTAGTTGATTCTTTTTAGTTGATTCTTTTTAGTTAATGTTTGTAGTTGATCCTTTTTAGTCATTCTTTTTTAGTTAATATTTTAGTTGATTCTTTTTAGTTCATTCTTTTTAACAAATAAATACTTTGATAATTTTAGTTAATATTTTTTTGATTCTTTTTAGTTCATTCTTTTTAACAAATAAATACTTTGATAATTTTAGTTAATATTATTTTGATTCTTTTTAGTTCATTCTTTTTGCTATTAGTTCATTCTTTGAGCTAAATGACCCTGAAATTGAAAAGCACTACAAATGAACTCTGAAAAGGTTGAAAGTTGGCATGGTACGTTTCTCACCACTAGCATGTGCTAAAAGTTGAGAGGGTTACCAAAAGCTGATGCACCTTCGTGTACAAAATGGACAATCTCTTTTGACGTATCAGGGTTTCGGACGAATACTCATCTGTTACAAAGGGATTTCATTTTTCTGAACTTATTTTAACTCCAAATTTTTTGTGTGTTAAAAATGCACCATTCAAAGCCATATCATCAATTTTCAACCCTTTCTCACTTCATTCGGTATTTTTCATGCATTTACTGATTTTTTTAGCTAAATGACCCTGAAATTGAAAAGCACTACAAATGAACTCTGAAAAGGTTGAAAGTTGGCATGGTATCATCATTTCACCCACATAGCATGTGCTAAAAAGTTGAGAGGGTTACGGCAAAAGCTGGATGCACTTTGTGTACAAAATGGACAATCTCTTTTGAAGTATCAGGGTTTCGGACGAAAACTCATCTGTTACAAAGGGATTTCATTTTTTTAAACTTATTTTAACTGCAGACTTTTTGTGTGTTCAAAATGCACCATTCAAAGCCACATCATCAATTTTCAACCCTTTCTAACTTCATTTGGTATTTTTCATGCATTTACTGATTTTTAGCTAAATGACCATGAAATTGAAAAGCACTACAAATGAACTCTGAAAAGGTTGAAAGTTGGCATGGTATCATCATTTCACCCACATAGCATGTGCTAAAAAGTTGAGAGGGTTACGGTAAAAGCTGGATGCACTTCGTGTACAAAATGGACAATCTCTTTCGAAGTATCAGGGTTTCAGACGAAAACTCATCTGTTACAAAAGGCATTTCATTTCTTGACATGTAACTGCAGTGATATTCTAGATCATAGCCATCATTAGAATAGTTGTGGAGAGAAAGTCTTCACTTTTTCTTCGCGTGTGTCCTTTGCTTATTGCGCCGTAACCATGGATAATCTTCATCGTTTAACAGGGTGCTTGGGTTAGCCTTGACTTTGAAGGGAGGAATTTCATGAAACTTTTCATAATCTTCAAACATGTCTGTCTTGCCCTCCACTCCCACGATGTCTCTTTTCCCTGAAAGAACTATGTGGCGCTTTGGCTCATCGTACGATGTATTCGCTTCCTTACCTTTTCTTTTTCTCGGTTTGGTAGACATGTCCTTCACATAGAAAACATGCGCCACATCATTGGCTAGGACGAATGGTTCGTCTGTGTACCCAAGATTGTTGAGATCCACTGTTGTCATTCCGTACTGTGGGTCTACCTGTACCCCGCCTCCTGACAGATTGACCCATTTGCACTGAAACAAAGGGACCTTAAAATCATGTCCATAGTCAAGTTCCCATATGTCCACTATGTAACCATAATATGTGTCCTTTCCCCTCTTGGTTGCTGCATCAAAGCGGACACCACTGTTTTGGTTGGTGCTCTTTTGATCTTGGGCGATCATGTAAAATGTATTCCCATTTATCTCATACCCTTTGTAAGTCAATACAGTCGAAGATGGTCCCCTGGCCAACGAGTACAACTCATCTGCAACAGTGGTGTCACCCATGAGATGTGTTTGCAACCAACTGCCAAAAGTCCTGATGTGTTCACATGTAATCCAGTCGTCACACTGCTCCGGGTGTTTGGAGCGCAGAATATTCTTGTGTTCATTGACATACAGGGTCACCAAGGTAGAATTCTGTAGAACTGTGTAGTGTGCTTGAGACCAAGAATGCCCGTCCCTACATATTATTGAGTCCGCTCCTAGCATGCCTTTTCCAGTCAGTCTCCCCTCATACCACGATTGAGGGAGACCAATCTTCTTAAGGTCAGGAATGAAGTCAACACAAAACCCAATGACCTCCTCTGTTTGATGGCCCGTGGAGATGCTTCCTTCTGGCCTAGCATGATTACAAACATATTTCTTTAAGACTCCCATGAACCTCTCAAAGGGGAACATATTGTGTAGAAATACAGGGCCCAGAATGGCAATCTCGTCGACTAGATGAACTAGGACGTGCGTCATGATATTGAAGAAGGATGGTGGGAACACCAGCTCAAAACTGACAAGACATTGCACCCAATCACTCCTTCACCTTGGTAGGATTTCTGGATCGATTACCTTCTGAGAGATTGCATTGAGAAATGCACATAGCTTCACAATGGCTAATCGAATGTTTTCCGGTAGAAGCCCCCTCAATGCAATAGGAAGCAATTGCGTCATAATCACGTGGCAGTCATGAGACTTTAGGTTCTGGAACTTTTTCTCTGCCATATTTATTATTCCCTTTATATTGGATGAGAAGCCGGACGGGACCTTCATACTAAGCAGGCATTCAAAGAAGATTTCCTTCTCTTCTTTGGTAAGAGCGTAGCTGGCAGGACCTTCATACTGCTTTGGATGCATGCCGTCTTTTTCGTGCACACGTTGCTGGTCCTCCCGTGCCTCCGGTGTATCTTTTGTCTTCCCATACATGCCCAAGAAGCCTAGCAGGTTCACGCAAAGATTCTTCGTCACATGCATCATGTCGATTGCAGAGCAGACCTCTAGGTCTTTCCAATAGGGTAGGTCCCAAAATATAGATTTCTTCTTCCACATGGGTGCGCGTCCCTCAGCGTCATTCGGAACAGATAGTCCGCCGGGACCCTTTCCAAAGATTACATGTAAATCATTGACCATATCAAGTGTGTGATCACCAGTACGGACGGCGGGCTTCTTCCGGTGATCTGCCTCACCTTTGAAATGCTTGCCTTTCTTTCGACATTGATGGTTGGTCGGAAGAAATCGATGATGTCCCAGGTACACATTCCTCCTGCATTTGTCCAAATATATACTTTTGGTGTCATCTAAATAGTGTGTGCATGCATGGTATCCCTTGTTTGTCTATCTTGAAAGGTTACTGAGAGCAGGCCAATCATTGATGGTTACGAACAGCAACGCATGTAGGTTAAATTCCTCCTGGTCATGCTCATCCCACACACGTACACCTTTCCATTCCACAGCTGTAAAAGTTCTTCAACTAATGGCCTTAGGTACACATCAATGTCATTGCCGGGTTGCTTAGGGCCTTGGATGAGCACTGGCATCATAATGAACTTCCACTTCATGCAAAACCAAGGAGGAAGGTTATAGATACATAGAGTCACGGGCCAGGTGCTATGATTGCTACTCTGCTCCCCAAAAGGATTAATGCCATCTGTGCTTAAACCAAACCATACGTTCCTTGTGTCACCTGCAAAGTCCCCCACGTTCTCTCGATTTTTCTCCACTGCGACCCGTCAGCGGGTGCTCTCAACTTCCCGTCTTTCTTACGGTCCTCTTTGTGCCATTGCATCAACTTGGCATGTTCTTTGTTTCTGAACAGACATTTCAACCGTGGTATTATAGGAGCATACCACATCACCTTGGCAGGAACCCTCTTCCTGGGGCGCTCGCCCTCAACATCACCAGGGTCATCTCATCTGATCTTATACCGCAATGCACTACATACCAGGCATGCGTTCAAATCCTCGTACGCACCGCGGTAGAGGATGCAGTCATTAGGGCGTGCATGTATCTTCTGCACCTCCAATCCTAGAGGGCATAGAACCTTCTTTGCTCCGTACGTACTGTCGGGCAATTCGTTATCCTTTGGAAGCTTCTTCTTCAATATTTTCAGTAGCTTCTCAAATCCGTTGTCAGATACACCATTGTCTGTCTTCCATTGCAGCAATTCCAGTGTGGTACCGAGCTTTGTGTTGCCATCTTTGCAATTTGGGTACAACCCTTTTTTGTGATCCTCTAACATGCGATCGAACTTCAACTTCTCCCTTTCACTTTGGTATTGTCTCTTTGCATCAACAATGACCCGGCGAAGATCATCATCGGGCACATCGTCTGGTTCCTCTTGATCTTCAGCTTCCCCCGTTGCAGCATCACCGTATTCAGGGGGCGGATAGTTGTCATCATCCTCTTCTTCTTCGTTGTCTTCCATCATTACCCCTCTTTCTCCTTGCTTGGTCCAAACATTATAGTGTGGCATGAAACCCTTCTCAAGCAGGTGGATGTGAAGGGTTTTCGAGTCAGAGTAAGATTTCGTATTCCCACATATAGGGCATGGACAACACATAAAACCATTCTGCTTGTTTGCCTTGGCCACTTCGAGAAAATTATGCACGCCCTTAATGTACTCGGAGGTGCGTCTATCACCATACATCCATTGCCGGTTCATCTGCGTGCATTATATATAATTAAGTGTGTCAAAAACCATTACAGAACATCATGAATAGAGAAGTGACCAAATTAATAGAAGTTCATCATCACATTAAAACCAAAGTACAGTAGTGATCAAATGTTATTACTGAAAAAATAAATACATAAAGTTCATACATAGTTCTCACTGCACAACATATAGCTCTCTAGAGCATCTAATTAAACCATACATTGAAACTATGTAAAACATTTCAATGCAACAACAAATGCGATCATAATTGCAAGTAAGGTAACAATTGATCCAATGGCATAATGATACCAAGCCTCAGTATGAATGGCATATTTTCTAATCTTTCTAATCTTCAAGCGCATTGCATCCATCTTGATATTGTGATCATCAACAACATCCGCAACATGTAACTCCAATTTCATCTTCTCCTCCTCAATTCTTTTCAATTTTTTCTTCAAGTAATTATTTTCTTTTTCAACTAAATTTAACCTCTCGACAAGAGGGTCGGTTGGAATTTCCGGCTCACATACCTCCTAGATAAAAACATCTATGTCACGTTGGTCGGCATAATTGTCATAAGCACTAAATGAAACAAATAGTTATAAAAGATAATATATACCACATCCGAATCATGGACAGGATGAGGGCCGACGGGGGCGGATACCCAAACCATCGCACTATATAATAACAAACAATAATAAAAGTAAGAAAATTATACAAGTATCTATCTAAATCATACAAGTAAGAATTTTCTTCTTTTAGAAAGAAGATAAGAACAAGAGGCTCACCATGGTGGTGTCGGCAACGAGATCGGCGCGGGCGATCGACGGTGGTGAGGATGGGGACGGGACAGGACGGACCGGCAAACCTAGACAAATCTTGAGGAAAATGGAGCTTGGACAAGGAGCTTGGAGAGGAGAAAGCTTAAGTGTGGCTCGAGCATTTTATCGAACACCTCATGTGCATAGTAGGTGAGCTAGAGCAACACACACCTCTCCCACAGCAGTGAGCGAACAGAGCAGTGAGCGAACAGAGCAGTGAGTGGGCAGAGCAGTGAGCGGGCAGGGGTATATATAGGCCTCTCTTTAGTCCCGGTTGGTGGCTAGAACCGGGACAGAAGACTGACCTTTGGTCCCGGTTCCAGCCACCAACCGGGACTAAAGGTGCTGCCCAGGAGCTAGGCCCATTGGTCCCGGTTCGTGTCCGGAACCGGGACCAAAAGTGTCAGACAAACCGGGACCAATGGCCCCCGAGGCCCGGCCGGCGCCCTGGCCTCACGAACCGGGACTGATGCACCCTTTGGTCCAGGTTCGTGAGTGAACCGGGATTAATGCACTTATCCTGGCCTCAACCAAAGCCCTGTTTTCTACTAGTGGATGAAATTCTACACACACAAAATGCATGGTGGGAACTAGATTAGATGAAATTCTTTTTTCACATTTGAACCACTGAGTTTTTACACAGTGAAGTTATATAGTTTCATCTCTATAGCAAGCTATAGTAGAAATGAAAATATGTTGGAGGGAGCATGCCAGCAGTAGGATCACCGTTGACCATCTTGTACTGTACCCCTTGCTTATCCCTTCCTGCTAAACCAAATTGCGTTGAACGACCGATGTGTGCGGTTTGACACTGAACCATGGGGCTGCAGGCACTGCATTGCACATGACAGAAGGACGGATGGAGGCATGACTTGAGGATGTAGGGGAGGACACTGGTGGAGGGGAGGAAGGTAACGGCCCCCAGCGTGCACATGAATTCTTACAAGGAAAATGAATAGAGGAACAGACTTGCACCAACATAAATAACTAGCTGGAGTAGCAACAACAACTAGACACGTGGTGGATTAGTAGCTGGGCACGGGTGGAACTCTCAGCCTATTGCTTGCTTCTTTTCTTAGGCATTAGAACAAGTACGTATGGGGCAAAATAAAAGGAGCGCCACTCTGTAACAAATCAAAGCTAGATTCAATAAATCGGGTCATGGAACAAACATCCCACACTCGACCTATCCCATGGCTTCACCCAGCATCTTTGCCATCGCTTCTCATTGTTGGCTGTTGTGTATCTAGTTAATGCATATAAAAGCAAGACAACATTCTCCAGCTATTTGGCATTCGCATGAATAGGTTGTGAGCAGATAAACTTACGCATTAAAAGAAGTGAATCAAATTCTCAATCGTTGGAGAAAATAACACAAGAGCGGTGCCAGCTTCCCGTATCCGTAAGCAGTGATTATGACCACTTGGAAACTTTTATTTTGTTTATATGCAACAGGAGAGGGAAGTTTACAAAATAATATTTTCCTGTAAACCTACATCACTGACCCTGCTTGGACTGTTGGTGTTTTCGTCACTGCAATTTAATGTAGTTATTCAGTATAATTTCACTATTACATTTTTAGTGTAATGTGATTCACAAACCACGCGAAGTAAAGTAACATCTATTTCAAAATGGATGGTTATAGTTTAGACAGAAGTTAAGTTTTAGCAATGCCCTTGCGGCAAAGCAAACAAAATGTATCATTTTTCCTCAGGATTCTGCACATTTAAAGCATAAGGCACTGAAAAGAACACACAAGTTGAACTGAAAATCCAAATTAAAGTTGGGGTAGCATGCCTGTGAGAAGGGAGGTTGAGGGCAGCAGGGCGCATAGTGGGCGAAGGACTGTGACACCCCCGATTCAATCATACACTAATCATACACACAAATGTGTACGATCAAGATCAGGGACTCACGAGAAGATATCACAACACAACTCTAGACACAAATAAAATAATACAAGCTTCATATTACAAGCCAGGGGCCTCGAGGGCTTGAATACATCAGCTCGAATACACAAGAGTCAGTGGAAGTAACAATATCTGAGTACAGACATAAGTTAGAAAAGATTGCATTAAGAAGGCTAGCACAAACATCAACGAAGATCAAAAAGGCAAGGCCTCCGGCCTGGGAGCCTCCTAACTACTCCTGGTCGTCGGCGGTCTCCACGTAGAAGTAGGCTCCGTCGGGGTAGTAGTAGTTGACGGGGGTGGCATCTGGCTCCTGGGATCCGACATTTGGTTGCAGCAACCGGAAAGAAGAACGTAGAGGAGAAAAGGGTAGCAAAGCAACCGTGAGTACTCATCCAAAGTACTCGCAAGCAAGGATCTACACTACATATGCACTGTTATCAAAGGGAATGGACTGTATATGTGGACTATACTGCAGAATGCCAGAACAGAGGGGAAAGCCTAGCCTATCAAAGACTAGCATCTTCTTGAAGCCACCATCTTGCAGCATTTAGAAGAGTACATAATAGCATTTTATAATTAGCAAGCATGTTGTAGTATTAATGCCCAGAGATCCTTTCTTGACTCCCTACGAGAAAGCAGTCCCGGAGCCATCATATCCTTTTCATGCCTCAGCATCCAGTTCTAGTTGTATCGATCGGGATACAACTCCGAGCGCCTGTTGCCGTGGACACGGCTATTCGAATAGATAGAATACTTCCCTGCAGGGGTGCACCAACTTACCCAACACGCTCGATCAACTTCGGCCGGACACACCATCAGGTCATGACCGGCCTCGGTCGATCAACACGTCGTAGTCCTACCTAGGCTCAACAAAGAGGCCAGCACGCCAGTCTACATCCTAAATGCGAAGGGGTCATGGGCCAATTGTCCTTTGCAATCCTGCGTGTTGTGAACGCGGCCGGTGAGCAGACCTAGCCCCCTTATACAAGTGCAGGCTTAACCAGTCCAACCCGGTGCGCGCCACTCAATTGCTGATGTCAGTGAGCTTTCGGAAGAATCGTATGACACAGAGTGCCCATACTTATTCCCGTGTGGTGGTCAGTGCGAAAAAGGCCAGAGGCCTACTCGGATCAAATATCCAAGTCGTTAGTGTCTTGGGAGTGCGCGGTAACGAGCAGAGAGTCACGATCATGTGACCCCGTCGCCCCATCTCGTGGACTTATGGCAAGGGCTAAGAATGCCCGGCCGTGCCACGTAATTATCTCTCGGGTACCCTCCAGGTCAACCCAACTTCACATCACTCGCGGGTACCCCTCGGGGCCGACCCGATGTCATCATGGTTCTGTGGTAAGTCAAAGTAACCGTGTGTCCGAAATAGCAAGGGGGGAACCTGAGGAATCACCCTCAATGGATTCCGACTCGATGTAACCGTCAAGCTAGACTTGGAGGAATCACCCTCGATGGTCCACACTTGAGGGGTTGCACGACAGAGTCGTTATCGGGAGTGGTGAAGGGGGAATCACCCTCGATGACTACGACCGAATAGCTACACTACAGGGTTAACATCAGAAGTGCTGACGAGGTATCACCCTCGGCACTCGGTAATAACTCTGCAGAGTCGTACAACTAAGGGGGGTAATGTGCGGTGTCGGGGCCTAGACGTCGATCACATTGATCGAGTCATCGAACATAAAGCGGGGCAACTGGGACAAGGTGGGGGGTCACTAATGGATCTCTAACCAACCTATACTAAGCAGTTTAGAATAAGCAGGTACGGTATGAAAGCAGGTAACAAAAATAGGCTATGCATCAGAGTAGGATCATACAAAAAGTAGTAGCAGTTATAATGCAAGCATAAGAGAGAAGGGAATGGGCGATATCGGAATGATCAATGGGGGGTTTGCTTGCTTGGAAGCTTTGCTGAAAAGGAAGAAGTGTCATCGGTGACGTAGTCGATACAGGGGCATCATCGGTCTCGGGGTCTACCGGAGAGAAGAGGGGGAAGAAACAGTAAATACAGTGCAAACAGATGCATCACTAAGCATGACATGACAATATGCAGAGCTAGGGTTGACCTAACATAGTGCTACACGTTGCAGACGGAGGGGGAAAACATCCGAGGATGATTTACCGACGTTAGACGGATTCTGGACAGATGAAAGAGAGGGGACGGTTCCATGTTCAGCATGCTAGGGGCATGTGACAGATGAACGGACCGTGTATTCGGATTCGTCTCGCTATTCTGAGCAACTTTCATGTATAAAACTTTTTCATCCGAGCTACGGATTATTTTCTATGAATTTCTAAAGTTTTAGGAATATTCTGAAATTATTATTAATTATTAAATTCGATAGAAAAAGGAATAATGATGTCAGCATGAGGTTAGAGTGATGTCAGCAGTCAACCAGCCAGTTGACTGGTCAAACTAACGGCTGGGACCCACCTGTCATAGACAGTGGATTAAACAGGGTTAAAAACTAATCTAAACATAGTTAGTTAAACTACTGGGGCCACCTATCAGTGTCTAATCAAGTTAATTAACTATTTTTAAAATGTTTTAGTTAATTAGGGGAGGTGGGCCCCATTTTTTAGCGGCTGGGGGGGTCGGTCCAGTCAGCGGGGTTGACCAGGTCAACTGGCCAGCCGGGCCCCTGGGGCCCTGCTACTTCTTGAGCTTGCGTTGGTTTTTCCCTTGAAGAGGAAAGGGTGATGCAGCAAAGTAGAGATAAGTATTTCCCTCAGTTAGAGAACCAAGGTATCAATCCAGTAGGAGTCAACGCACAAATCACCAATTTCTGCACAAACAATGAAACAATTTGCACCCAACGCGATAAAGGGGTTGTCAATCCCTTCATGGTTATTTGCAAAAGTGAGATCTGATAGAGATAGATGATACTAAACAAAAGATAAAGTAAATATTTTTGGTTTTTTTGGTTTATAGATCTGAAAATAAAAGATTGCAAAATAGTAGATCGGAAAGTAATATGATGGAAAATAGACCCGGGGGCCATAGGTTTCACTAGAGGCTTCTCTCATGATAGCAAATAATACGGTGGGTGAACAAATTACTGTCGAGCAATTGATAGAAAAGCACAAAGTTATGACGATAACCAAGGGAATGATTATGAAATATAGGCATCACATCCGTGTCAAGTAGACTGACTCCTGCCTGCATCTACTACTATTACTCCACACATCGACCGCTATCTAGCATGCATCTAGAGTATTAAGTTCATAAAGAACGGAGTAACGCATTAATTAAGATGACATGATGTAGAGGAATTAACTCAAGCAGTATGATGAAAACCCCATCTTTTTATCCCCGATGGCAACAAAACAATACATGCCTTGCTGCCCCTACTATCACTGGGAAAGGACACCGCAAGATTGAACCCAAAGCTAAGCACTTCTCCCATTGCAAGAAAAACCAATCTAGTTGGCCAAACCAAACCGATAGTTCGAAGAGAATTACAAAGATATCAAATCATGCATAAAAGAATTCAGAGAAGATTCAAATAATATTCATAGATAATCTGATCATAAATCCACAATTCATCAGATCTCGACAAACACACCGTAAAAGAATATTACATCGATTAGATCTCAAAGAACATCAAGGAGAACTTTGTATTGGGAATCAAAGAAAGAGAAGAAGCCATCTAGCTACTAGCTAGGGACCCATAGGTCTGAGGTAAACTACTGACGCTTCATCGGAAGGGCAACGGTGTTGATGTAGAAGCCCTCCGTGATCGAATCCCCCTCCGGCAGGATGCCGGAAAAGGCCCCAAGATGGGATCTCATGGGTACAGAAGGTTGCGGCGGTGGAAAAGTGTTTTCGTGGATGCTTCTGGTGGTTTGGGGATATATGGGAATATATAGGAGGAAGATCTAGGTCAGGGGGTCACCGAGGGGCCCACAAGATAGGGGGCGCTCCCTACCCCCCTGGGCGCGCCCTCCACCCTTGTGGCCGCCTCGTGGCTCTTCTGACTTGCACTCCAAGTCTCCTGGGTGTCTTCTGGTCCAAGAAAAATCATCGCGAAGGTTTTATTACGTTTGGACTCCGTTTGGTATTCCTTTTCTGCGAAACTCAAAAACAAGGAAAAAAAATAGAAACTGGCACTGGGCTCTAGGTTAATAGGTTAATCCCAAAAATAATATAAAATAGCATATTAATGCATATAAAACATCCAAAACAGATAATATAATAGGATGGAACAATAAAAAATTATAGATACGTTGGAGACGTATCAGGCCCGCGGGTCAGTGACCCAGGGGGTGGCCCTGGTCGGCCACGTGGGCGGACAATGCCGGGGTTGCACCGGCGTGAACGATGAGGCGGCGGGCTCGGCCATCGCCGGGAATCGGCCATAGAGGGTCCCCGGGCTCGCGGCTTGGCGTGTTTGAATGCGGCGATGCACCCGCGTCGAATGGAGGAGGTGGGATCAACTGGAACGGCTGGAGATGGCGCCGGCGTCGAGCTTGGCGGGCGCCAGAGTTTGGGCGCGGACGAGGATCATGCAAAGGGGCATGGGAGGACAAGCAGAGGGCATCGACAGGTTCCTGGGGAGCCCGGGAACACGAGGCAAAGCCCCGTCGCGAGCTCTGCAGCCTATGGCCACGGCGGCGACTCGAATGGCGGCGATGAACTTCGGCTGGGTTTGCTACGGGGCGCGAGCAAGCTCGACTAGAGGAAGAGGAGGAGCATGAGCTCACCAACATTGCTGAGACGGCCAGGGGAAGACGCGCGGCTGTCGAAGCTATTGGCGAGGTGGCGGTGATCCGAGGAGGAAGAAGAAGGCCGGCCCGGCGATGGAGGGGCTTTTGGCTCCTGCTCGTGGGCATGGACTGCTACTTCTTGAGCTTGCGTTGGTTTTTCCCTTGAAGAGGAAAGGGTGATGCAGCAAAGTAGAGTAAGTATTTCTCTCAGCTTTTGAGAACCAAGGTATCAATCCAGTAGGAGACAACGCTCAAGTCACCGAATACCTGCACAAACAAACACCAACCTTGCACCCAACGCGATAAAGGGTTGGTCAATCCCTTAACGGTTATTTGCAACGTGAGATCTGATAGAGATGATAAATGGTAAAGTAATATTTTTGGTATTTTTGGTTTATGGAACGGAAAGTAAAGATTGCAAAATAAAAGAAATAGGAAACGGAAATTGTAGATCAGAAACTTATATGATGGAAAATAGACCCGGGGGCCATAGGTTTCTCTAGAGGCTTCTCTCAAGATAGAAATTATTATGGTGGGTAAACAAATTACTGCTGAGCAATTGATAGAAAAGCGCAAAGTTATGACGATATCTAAGGCAATGATCATGAATATAGGCATCACGTCTGTGTCAAGTAGACCGAAACGATTCTACATCTACTACTATTGCTCCACACATCGACCGACTCCTGCCTGCATCTAGAGTATTAGGTTCATAAGAATAGAGTAACGCATTAAGTAAGATGACATGATGTAGCGGGATAAACTCAAGCAATATGATGAAAACCCCATCTTGTTATCCTCGATGGCAATAATACAATACGTGCCTTGCTGCCCCTACTGTCACTGGGAAAGGACACTGCAAGGTTGAACCCAAAGCTAAGCACTTCTCCCATTGCAAGAAAAACCAATCTAGTTGGCCAAACCAAATCAATAGTTCAAATAGACTTGCAAAGATATCAAATCATGCATATAAGAATTCAGAGAAGATTCAAATAATATTCATAGATAAGCTGATCATAAATCCACAATTCATCTGATCTCGGCAAACACACTGCAAAAGAGTATTACATCGAATAGATCTCAAAGAACATCAAGGAGAACTTTGTATTGGGAATCAAAGAAAGAGAAGAAGCCATCTAGCTACTAGCTATGGACCCGTAGGTCTGAAGTAAACTACTCACGCTTCATCGGAGAGGCAATGGTGTTGATGTAGAAGCCCTCCATGATCGATTCCCCCTCCGGCAGGATGCTGGAAAAGGCCCCAAGATGGGATCTCACGGGTACAGAAGGTTGCGGCGGTGGAAAAGTGGTTTTGTTGATCCCCTTGATGTTTTTAGGGTATAAGAGTATATATAGGTGAAAGATCTAGGTCAGAAGGGCTACGAGGGGCCCACAAGGTCGGGGGGCGCGCCCTCCACCCTTGTGGCCGCCTCGCGGCTCTTCTGACTTGCACTCCAAGTCTCCTGGGTGTCTTCTGGTCCAAGAAAAATCATCGCAAAAGTTTTATTCCGTTTGGACTTCGTTTGGTTTTCCTTTTCTGCAAAACTCTAAAACAAGGAAAAACAGAAACTGGCACTGGGCTGTAGGTTAATAGGTTAGTCCCAAAAATCATATAAAATAGCATATTAATGCATATAAAACATCCAAAACAGATAATATAATAGCATGGAAAAATAAAAAATTATAGATACATTGGAGACGTAGCAAGCATCCCCAAGCTTAATTCCTGCTCGTAATCGAGTAGGTAAATGATAAAAACATAATTTTTGATGTGGAATGCTACCTGACATATTTATCCGTGTAATTCTCTTTATTGTGGCATGAATGTTCAGATCCGTAAGATTCAAAACAAAAGTTTAATATTGATATAAAAACAATAATACTTCAAGCATACTAACAAAATAATTATGTCTTCTCAAAATAACATGGCCAAAGAAAGCTTATCCCTACAAAATCATATGGTCTGGCTATGCTCCATCTTCATCACACAAAATATTTAAATCATGCACAACCCCGATGACAAGCCAAGCAATTGTTTCATACTTTTGACGTTCTCAAACTTTTTCAACTTTCACGCAATACATGAGCGTGAGCCATGGACATAGCACTATAGGTGGAATAGACGGTGGTTCTGGAGAAGACAAAAAGAAGGAGATAGTCTCACATCAACTAGGCGTATCAACGGGCTATGGAGATGCCCATTAATAGATATCAATGTGAGTGAGTAGGGATTGCCATGCAACGGATGCACTAGAGCTATAAGTTTATGAAAGCTCAAAAAGAAAACTAAGTGGGTGTGCATCCAACTTGCTTGCTCATGAAGACCTAGGGCAATTTGAGGAAGCCCATCATTGGAATATACAAGCCAAGTTATATAATGAAAAATTCCCACTAGTATATGAAAGTGATATCATAGGAGACTCTCTATCATGAAGATCATGGTGCTACTTTGAAGCACAAGTGTGGCAAAAAGGATAGTAACATTGTCCCTTCTCTCTTTTTTCTCATTTTTTTGTGGGCCTTCTTTCATTTTTTTTGGCCTCTTTTTTTTCGTCCGGAGTCTCATCCCGACTTGTGGGGGAATCATAGTCTCCATCATCCTTTCCTCACATGGGACAATGCTCTAATAATGAAGACCATCACACTTTTATTTACTTACAACTCAAAATTTACAACTCGAAGCTTAGAACAAAATATGACTATGTGAATGCCTCCGGTGGTGTACTGGGATGTGCAATGAATCAAGAGCGACATGTATAAAAATATGATGAACGGTGGCTTTGCCACAAATACGATGTCAACTACATGATCATGCAAAGCAATATGACAATGATGAAGCGTGTCATAATAACGGAACGGTGGAAAGTTGCATGGCAATATATCTCGGAATGGCTATGGAAATGCCATAATAGGTAGGTATGGTGGCTGTTTTGAGGAAGGTATATGGTGGGTGTATGGTACCGGCAAAAGTTGCGCGGCACAAGAGAGGCTAGCAGTGGCGGAGAGGTGAGAGTGCGTATAATCCATGGACTCAGCATTAATCATAAAGAACTCATATACTTATTGCAAAAATCTATTAGTCATCAAAACAAAGTACTACGCGCATGCTCCTAGGGGGATAGATTGGTAGGAAAAGACCATCGCTCGTCCCCGACCGCCACTCATATGGAAGACAATCAAAAAATAAATCATGCTCTGACTTCAGCACATAACGGTTCACCATACGTGCATGCTACGGGACTCACAAACTTTAACACAAGTATTTCTCAAATTCACAACTATTCACTAGCATGACTCTAATATCACCATCTGCATATCTCAAAACAATCATAAGGAATCAAACTTCTCATAGTATTCAATGCACTATATATGAAAGTTTTTATTATATCCCTCTTGGATGCCTATCATATTAGGACTAATTTCATAACCAAAGCAAATTACCATGCTGTTTAGAAAGACTCTCAAAATAATATAAGTGAAGTGCGAGAGTTCATCAATTTCTATAAAATAAAATCACCGCCGTGCTCTAAAAAGATATAAGTGAAGCACTAGAGCAAATTTGCCTAGCTCAAAAGATATAAGTGAAGCACATAGAGCATTCTAATAAATCACGATTCATGCGTGTCTCTCTTAAAAGGTGTGTATAGCAAGGATGATTGTGGCAAACTAAAAAGCAAAGACTCAAATCATACAAGACGCTCCAAGCAAAACACATATCATGTGGTGAATAAAAATATAGCCTCAAGTAAAGTTACCGATAGACGAAGACGAAAGAGGGGATGCCTTCCCGGGGCATCCCCAAGCTTAGGCTTTTTGACATCCTTGAATATTACCTTGGGGTGCCTTGGGCATCCCCAAGCTTAGGCTCTTACGACTCCTTATTCCATAGTCCATCAAATCCTTACCCAAAACTTGAAAACTTCACAACACAAAACTCAACCGAAATTCTCATAAGCTCCGTTAGTATAAGAAAATAAATCACCACTTTTGGTACAGTTGTGAACTCATTCTTTATTTATATTGGTGTAATATCTACTGTATTCCAACTTTTCCATGGTTCATACCCCCCGATACTAGCCATAGACTCATCAAAATAAGCAAACAACCCATAAAAAAAAGAATCTATCAAAAACAGAATAGTGTGTGAAGATCTGAATTGTTCCAATACTTCTGTAACTCCAAAAAATCTGAAAAATTAGGACAACAGAGGCAATTCATATAAATCTTGTGTAAAAAATTCAGAGTTATTCCACGCTCCAGTGAATTTAAACAATTCTGGGACTGGGCGCAAAAGTTTCTATTTTTCAGCAGGATCAAATCAACTATCACAGTAAGCCATCCCAAAGGTCTTACTTGGCACAAACACTAATTAAAACACAAAACCACATCTAACCAGAGGCTAGATGAAATATTTATTGCAAAACAGAAACTAAAAAGCAAAAACAAAAAATAAAATTGGGTTGCCTCCCAACAAGCGCTATTGTTTAACGCCCTTAGCTAGGCATAAAACACGAATAGATCTAAGTATTATCATCTTTGGCATTCAATCCATACGTGGCTCTCATAATGGATTCATAAGGCAATTTAACTTTCTTTCTAGGGAAGTGTTCCATGCCTTTCCTTAATGGAATTGGAATCTAATATTTCCTTCTTTCATATCAATAATTGCACCAATCGTTCTAAGGAAAGGTCTACCAAGAATAATAGGACATGTAGGATTGCAATCTATATCAAGAACAATGAAATATACGGGCACATAATTCCTATTTGTAACAATAAGAACATCATTAATTCTTCCCATAGGTTTCTTAATAGTGGAGTCCGCAAGATGCAAATTTAAGGAACAATCATCAAATTCACGAAAACCTAACACATCACATAAAGTTTTCGGAATCGTGGAAACACTAGCACCCAAATCACACAAAGCATAGCATTCATAATCTTTAATCTTAATCTAAATAGTAGGTTCCCACTCATCATAAAGTTTTCTAGGAATAGAAACTTCCAAATTAAGCTTTTCTTCATAAGATTGCATCATAGCATCAATGATATGTTTATTAAAAGCTTTGTTTTGATTATAAGCATGATGATAATTCAAAATGGATTGCAACAAGGAAATACAATCTATTAAAGAGAAATTATCATAATTAAAGTCCTTGAAATCCAAAGTAGTGGGTTCATTGCTATCTAAAGTATTGACCTCTCCAATCCCACTTTTATTAGTTTTTGCATCAAGATCTAAAAACTCTGAATCGTTGGGACGCCTTCTAACTAAAGTTGACTCATCTCCAGTCCCATATTTATCAAGATTTACATTGTAAAACAAAGATTTAATAGGAGTCACATCAATCACTTTAAGATCTTCATCATTATTCTCACGGAAACTACAAGAACATGTTTTTATGAACCAATCTTTTTTAGCGCGCATCTTAGCGGTTCTTTCTTTGCACTCATCAATGGAAATTCTCATGGATTTGAGAGACTCATTGATATCATGCTTAGGTGGGATAGATCTAAGTTTCAAAGAATCAACATCAAGAGAAATTCTATCCACGTTCCTAGCCAAATCATCAATCTTAAGCAATTTTTCTTCAATCAAAGCATTGAAATTCTTTTGCAAACTTATAAATTCTTTAACACTATTCTCAAATTCAGAGGGTATCTTATTATAATTTCCATAAGAATTGTTGTAGGAATTACCATAATTATTAGAGGAATTACTAGGAAACGGCCTAGGATTAAAATTACCTCTATACGCGTTATTACCAAAATTGTTCCTACCAACAAAATTCACATCCATGGATTCGTTATTGTTTTGAATCAAAGTAGACAAAGGCATATCATTAGGATCAATAGGAGCACTCTTATTAGCAAATAATTTCATAAGTTCATCCATCTTTCCACTCAAAACATTGATTTCTTCAATCGCATTCACTTTTTTACTAGTGGAAGATCTATCAGTATGCCATTGAGAATAATTAACCATAATATTATCTAGGAGTTTAGTAGCTTCTCCTAAAGTAATTTCCATAAAAGTGCCTCCCGCGGCCGAATCTAAAAGATTTCTAGAAGCAAAATTCAATCTGGCATAAATTTTTTGTATAATCATCCACAAATTCAAACCATGAGTAGGGCAATTTCGTATCATCAATTTCATCCTCTCCCAAGATTGTGCAACATGTTCATGATCAAGTTGCTTAAAATTCATAATATCGTTCCTAAGGGAGATGATCTTAGTGGGAGGAAAATACTTGGAAATAAAAGCATCTTTACACTTATTCCATGAATCAATACTATTTTTAGGCAAAGATGAAAACCAAGTTTTAGCACGATCTCGAAGTGAGAACGGAAATAGCTTCAATTTAACAATATCATTATCCACATCTTTTTTCTTTTGCATATCACACAAATCAACGAAATTATTAAGATGGGATGCAGCATCTTCATTGGGAAGGCCGGAAAATTGATCTTTCATAACAAGATTCAGCAAAGCGGTATTAATTTCACAAGATTCCGCATTAGCATCGGGAGCAATCGGAGTACTGATAAAATCATTATTATTGGTGATGGAAAAATCACACAATTTGGTATGATCTTGAGCCATCATGACAAAGCAAGCAATCCAACACACGAGCACACAAAAAGCAAACGAAGAAGACGAACGGAAGAGGGGCGAAGAAAAGGCGAATCTTTTCGAAAATCATTTTAGAAGTGGGGGAGAGGAAAACGAGAGGCGAATGACGAATAATGTAATGCGAGGGATGAGAGTTTATGATGGGTACTTGGTATGTCTCGGCTTGGCGTAGATCTCCCCGGCAACGGCGCCAGAAATCCTTCTTGCTACTTCTTGAGCTTGCATTGGTTTTTCCCTTGAAGAGGAAAGGGTGATGTAGCAAAGTAGAGTAAGTATTATCCTCAGCTTTTGAGAACCAAAGTATTAATCCAGTAGGAGACAGCGCTCAAGTCACCGAATACCTGCATAAACAAACACCAACCTTGCACCCAACGCGATAAAGGGGTTGTCAATCCCTTAACGGTTATTTGCAACGTGAGATTTGATAGAGATGATAAACGGTAAAGTAATATTTTTGGTATTTTTGGTTTATGGAACGGAAAGTAAAGATTGCAAAATAAAAGAAATAGGAAATGGAAATTGTAGATCGGAAACTTATATGATGGAAAATAGACCCGGGGGCCATAGGTTTCACTAGAGGCTTCTCTCAAGATAGAAATTATTACGGTGGGTAAACAAATTACTGCCGAGCAATTGATAGAAAAGCGCAAAGTTATGACGATATCTAAGGTAATGATCATGAATATAGGCATCACGTCCATGTCAAGTAGATCGAAACGATTCTGCATCTACTACTATTACTCCACACATCGACCGACTCTTGCCTGCATCTAGAGTATTAAGTTCATAAGAACAGAGTAACACATTAAGTAAGATGACATGATGTAGCGGGATAAACTCAAGCAATATGATGAAAACCCCATCTTGTTATCCTCGATGGGAACAATACAATACGTGTCTTGCTGCCCCTACTATCATTGGGAAAGGACACAACAAGATTGAACCCAAAGCTAAGCACTTCTCCCATTGCAAGAAAAACCAATCTAGTTGGCCAAAACCAAATCAATAGTTCAATGAGACTTGCAAAGATATCAAATCATGCATATAAGAATTCAGAGAAGATTCAAATAATATTCATATAGATAAGCTGATCATAAATCCACAATTCATCGGATCTCAGCAAACACACCGCAAAAGAGTATTACATCGAATAGATCTCCAAGAACATCAAGGAGAACTTTGTATTGAGAATCAAAGAGAGAGAAGAAGCCATCTAGCTACTAGCTATGGACCCGTAGGTCTGAAGTAAACTACTCACGCTTCATCAGAGAGGCAATGGTGTTGATGCAGAAGCCCTTCATGATTGATTCCCCCTCCGGTAGGATGCCGGAAAAGGCCCCAAGATGGGATCTTACGGGTACAGAAGGTTGCGACGGTGGAAAAGTGGTTTTGTTGCTCCCCATGATGTTTTTAGGGTATAAGAGTATATATAGGCGAAAGATCTAGGTCAGAGGGGCTACGAGGGGCCCACAAGGTCGGGGGGCGCGCCCTCCACCCTTGTGGCCGCCTCGCGGCTCTTCTGACTTGCACTCCAAGTCTCCTGGGTGTCTTCTGGTCCAAGAAAAATCATCGCGAAAGTTTTATTCCGTTTGGACTTTGTTTGGTATTCCTTTTCTGCAAAACTCTAAAACAAGGAAAAAACAGAAACTGGCACAGGGCTCTAGGTTAATAGGTTAGTCCCAAAAATCATATAAAATAGCATATTAATGCATATAAAACATCCAAAACAGATAATATAATAGCATGGAACAATCAAATATTATAGATACGTTGGAGACGTATCATGGACAACGGTGCTGGCGGCCGTGGAGCTCTGGGATGTGCCGAAGAGGGATGGATGCAGCGGTCGCCGCGGTGGACGCTGATGGGCGGCGATAGGAGGCGCTCAGTGGAGGGGGATCTGGTGGAGGGGGATAGAGCGACGGGCAAGGGAGCCGAGGGGAGGCGAAATATCTGCAGGGGGAAGGCAGCTGACGAGACCGAGGGCTCGGTCTTATCCCCTCGGCGGCGAGGCGCGGGGCAATGAGCAGGTTCGACGGCGACGTGCAGGGGCGCGCCCGGTCGGGCGCACAGTAGGGTGTGGAAGGCGACAGGGGGGAGCTGGGCCGGCTGGGCCGCTCGGGTGGGCTAAGGCCCAGGGGGGTAGGGGGCTTTCTTTTCTTTTGCTTTAGCCTTTTTCCTTTTTTTATTTTCCTACCTCTGTTTCATTTATTTTAGGGCAATAAAACACTTTATAAAAAATTGGTTCACCACCAATATTAAGAACTGAATATTTGTCACATGATCAACATTTTAAATTTTGACATTTGAAAACTTTTGAGTTTGACTTGATTTTGAATTTTGGATATAGAGTGGGTTTGAAACAACTCAAGTTTATCAATAGTAATCATGGTGACATGGCGCCATTAGTTCAGGTTTATTGTAGCTTAATTATCCGGGCGTTACAAATCTCCTCCACTACAAGAAATCTCATCCCGAGATTTAAGAGGTGGAGTAAGGGGGGAAAGTTCTGGTTACGAAATTCTAATGGATCTTCTCGTTCTTGATTACTCTTCTCGAAGAGGTTGATCCATTACATTGATGCATTCATTTATCTGCTTCAGGCCATCATGATGAAGTCGTCGTCCTTTCTTCGAAAACTCCATCGCACTTACGAAAAGGATAAGGGGTAACTTTGGGAGAACGGACCTCTACAAGGTCGCTTATCTGGTAGGTTACATCAGGGAAGGTGGCAGAAAGTAACTCTCGAATTGGAGCTTAAAAAAATATCGAGAGCCAAGTAAGAAGATACCATGAGGGTTTCGAGCGGGCAGGCAATCATTCGATGCCTATCGGAAGGTGAAAGGGGTTCAGGGTACCAAAAATAAGTGTTGCGTTTGATACTAGAGTGGATCATCTCTTGGGAGGTGGCTCGTGATTTACATACGAAGCCAAATGTGAGGAATAACTTTGGAGATAGGGGTGTACAGGAGAGTTAGGTTTCGATCCTGTGGAACTGTGGGTTATGGGCCCACCATGTGGGTTAAAAGTAGAAGGGCCACTGGCATCTTGCATGGTCGAGATAGTAAGGCATGTCAGAGGTAGCCTGCCAGTTATGTTGGTACTAAGGGCGAGGGACGAAGAGAACCATTTTCCTGCTCGCGGGAACGAGGCGGACCTATAGGCAAAGTTCTCATCCATCGGTGGTTACTGGAATGTCATCAACAGTAGTAACAGTGTCTTACTAACAGAGTTGTACACTGAGGTGCTTACATAATCAGGGAATTATCACTGCTCAGATAAGTCAGAGTACAAGAAAGGTTAAACAAAACAATGAAAAGGAAAATGTGATTAGTATATTAATCAGAACAATGGAAAGAAAAATGTGCTTATACCCGAGTATCAAGAGTATATATTTCTCATCCATGACAGGACTGCAAGCAGATAACCAATTAGGTAAAGGGGCGAGGGATTTCATGATGTTACCCATACAATGGTGTTTGGATAATTGGTCAAGAAACATTTAGCATTATGCTTCCAACGTTGTTGTTGATGATCGGAGTACCACAGACATGCTTCGGGATAGCATTGACATGGTCATCAGGTAAAGGTCAGACTTTGGATACACAAAGGATCCATCGGAAACAACTTATAAAATAAGTCATACAATTTCAGCAAGGAAAAGATGAGGATGTGGCTGATGGTTTCAGCTGCTATCCATCGACATGTCAAAAAGTATGTATTTCCAAAATTATATGAACAAGTTTGTGTTGGGGGGAAAGCAAGAATGTGGTCGATAATAACACAAATCATCGAGGGGCAAGGCTGGTATTTCTCATCATGAATTCAATTGATATCCTGGAAGAGCTCAGAATGTTGATGATGATCACGACACATTTGTCGAGAGATTTCATGAAGATGTAATCGATCGGCGATGACATCAAGTCAAAGGAATGATGAAGCGAAAGGTTATTGGAACCATGGGTACGACACAAACTCGAAACCAAGCTTGCAGTTCAAGGCGAAATGATATGACGAGGAAGAGTGACGTAAGCTTAGCTCATCGTCGAAAATTGTGCTCCGGGAAGAAGGTCTAGGTAGCACAGTTAAAATTTAGCACGATAATGATATAGCCGATCAGGCTAGGAATGACTTGAAGGATTATTAAACTCGTAAGCAATGAAAATTAAATAGAGTTATTGAGTCGGAGTGCGGAATCGATTCACTTATCGGTATTCTCGGGTGACTAATAACTCAGAATCCGGGGAAAATTGGAATCGGCGAGAATAATAGTTGATGAAGAACTCATAAGAAGTTAGGTAGTTCCGTGGTATCCTCGAGATACCAGAGGGTATACTCGAAGGTAGAGCAGAATAGAGGTTGGATAGGTGTATTGTTCTGCAGAAGACAAGTACTTCAACTTGTCCGAGAAATGGGATCAAGGAAGAACAATATGGTCGGAACCATGATTGCAAAGGACCAATTCCCAGATATTAGATGAACTTACACCAAGGGGATAAATAATTTTAAAAGAAGCCTCCATGATAAGATCTACATCGTTTCCATGGGCATGAACACAAAGTTCAAGGTTGACTCCCACTTCTCCAATGCACAACTTTTCATTCACTTCTCGCTTTCGATGAAGTTGTAGTGTTGAAATCATATCTGGCAAAACACCCGAATAGTATGACTCGTGAAAACTCTTGGGTTCACATGGATTAGGGAAGGCATAGGTTCAACCCATCGGGGCATCTTAGGAACATATACCACAAACTTAAAAGAGTAAATAACACAAGCTCGAAAGTAGAGCATGGTTGGCCAAATCAGATAATAGGATTTACCAATGGCATTATGTATCAGGGAAAGAACTTCTTGACATTTTTATATACGAAGGACACTGTCGGATGATAATCCAACAAAGGATCTGACGGTCCATAACAGAGCTGATGTGAGCATCAGCACACGACCAGAGGAAGAGACAATGCAAAGGCATTGGATTATAGAAACAACTGACTAATTCAAAGCTCAAATGCAAAGGAATTATGATTTCCAAATCAAGGGGTCAGAAGCAAACGCTCTGATTAAGGATGGATAAGTTGAATAGACTTAGGGGTACAATTGATGGCAATTTGATTGGTCGAGAACCAGCTCATGTCCGGAGTCACGTCTGAGCCAAACGGATGAGTTCTAGCTTCGAATGATGATTGCGACCATTCACAAACATATCGAATCAAAGGCTCAGAATAACGATAACAAATGATACTAATGAATATTGCTAGACATATGGGAAGTAACCATAATGCAAGAAGACAAGTATTTACAGAGCAATAGCTGGCATAGGGTTACCGGAAGATCAGATAGTAGTTCAATGTATCTTGTGAATCATATGAACAACTGGGGAAGAAAGGATACTCGGTAAGTGCGAGGAATTATCCGTAGGGGGTATTCGTGTGGCAAGAAACGGCAAGGCAGTAAGCTCAAAGGATTCTCGGAACAATAGAGAGAATTTCGGGGCATCTTGTAATAATAAGAGCAACTGTGCACGAAGGTATGAATGACAAATGTATGTAGTTATACATAGGGGTTGACAGTGGAAGGGAATTGCAAAAGCAATCAGTACAAGTCTCGAGAGAACATCGGAGAGTATCTTCGGAATCTTCTGGTGCACCAAGCGATCAACTGGAATGAGAAGCTCTCCGGGAGGAAGTAGTTACGAGAACCTAGAGTTAGAGTTAGTAAAATCTTTAACCCAAATAGAAGAGAGATTAGAATCCCAGAGTAAAGACGAGGAATAAATGATCCTAATACCACCCAATGGCGACGTGGGCCCGTAAGCCACACATCCATGTTAGTAATTTTTTTTAAAGACTAGACTCAACTTCGGCCAAGGAGTTGGAAAGGGGGCTACCTACAGGCAGTCGGCTCTGATACCAACTTGTGACACCCCCGATTCAATCGTACACTAATCATACACGTAAATGTGTATGATCAAGATCAGGGACTCACGGGAAGATATCACAACACAACTCTAGACACAAATAAAATAATACAAGCTTCATATTACAAGCCAGGGGCCTCGAGGGCTCGAATACATCATCTTGAATACACAAGAGTCAGCGGAAGCAACAATATCTGAGTACGGACATAAGTTAGACAAGATTGCCTTAAGAAGGCTAGCACAAACATCAACGAAGATCGAAAAGACAAGGCCTCCTGCCTGGGAGCCTCTTAACTACTCCTGGTCGTTGGCGGTCTCCACGTAGAAGTAGGCTCCGTCGGGGTAGTAGTAGTTGACGGGGGTGGCATCTGCCTCCTGGGATCCGACATCTGGTTGCATCAACCGGAAAGAAGAACGTAGAGGAGAAAAGGGTAGCAAAGCAACAGTGAGTACTCATCCAAAGTACTCGCAAGCAAGGATCTACGCTACATATGCACTGTTATCAAAGGGAATGGACTTTATATGTGGACTATACTGCAGAATGCCAAAATAGAGGGGAAAGCCTAGCCTATTGAAGACTAGCATCTTCTTGAAGCCACCATCTTGCAGCATTTAGAAGAGTACAGAATAGCATTTTATAATTAGCAAGCATGTTGTAGTATTAACGCCCAGAGATCCTTTCTCGAATCCCTGCGAGAAAGCAATCCTGGAGCCATCATATCCTTTTCATGCCTCAGCATCCAGTTCTAGTTGTATCAATCGGGATACAACTCCGAGCGTCCGTTACCGTGGACACGGCTATTTGAATAGATAGGATACTTCCCTGCAGGGGTGCACCAACTTACCCAACACGCTCGATCAACTCCGGTCGGACACACCATCAGGTCATGACCGGCCTCAGTCGATCAACACACCGTAGTCCTACCTAGGCTCAACAGAGAGGCCAGCACGCCAGTCTACATCCTAAATGCGAAGGGGTCATGGGCCAATCGTCCTTTGCAATCCTGCGTGTTGCAAACGCGGCCGGTGAGCAGACCTAGGCCCCTTATACAAGTGCAGGCTTAACCAGGCCAACCCGGCACGCGCCACTCAGTCGCTGATGTTAGTGAGCTTTCGGAAGAATCGTACGACGCAGAGTGCCCATACTTATTCCCGCGTGGTGGTCAGTGCGAAAAAGGCCAGAGGCCTACTCGGATCAAATATCCAAATTGTTAGTGTCTTGGGAGTGCGCCGTAACGAGCAGAGACTCACGATCATGTGACCCCGTCGCCCCGTCTCGTGGACTTACGACAAGGGCTAAGAATGCCCGGCCGTGCCACATAATTATCTGTCGGGTACCTCCAGGTCAACCCAACTGCACATCACTCGCGGGTACCCCTCGGGGCCGACCCGATGTCATCATGGTTTGGTGGTAAGTCAAAGTAACCATGTGTCTGAAACAGCAAGGGGGAAACCTGAGGAATCACCCTCAATGGATTCCCACTCGATGTAACCGTCAAGCTAGACTTGGAGAATCACCCTCGATGGTCCACACTTGAGGGGTTGCACGACAGAGTCGTTATCGGGAGTGGTGAAGGAGGAATCACCCTCGATGACCACGACCGAATAGCTACAATACAGGGTTAACATCAGAAGTGCTGACGAGGTATCACCCTCGGCACTCGATAATAACACTGCAGAGTTGTACAACTAAGGGGGGTGATGTGCGGTGTCGGGGCTTGGACGTCGATCACGTTGATCGAGTCATCGAACATAAAGTGGGGCAACTGGGACAAGGTGGGGGGTCACTAATGGATCTCTAACCAACCTATACTAAGCAGTTTAGAATAAGTAGGTAAGGTATGAAAGAAGGTAACAAAAACAGGCTATGCATCAGAGTAGGATCATACAAAAAGCAGTAGCAGTTCTAATGCAAGCATCAGAGAGAAGGGAATGAGCGATATCAGAATGATCAATGGGGGGTTTGCTTGCCTGGAAGCTCTGCTGAAAAGGAAGAAGTGTCATCGGTGACATAGTCAATACAGGGGCATCATCGGTCTCGGGGTCTACCGGAGAGAAGAGGGGGAAGAAACAGTAAATACAGTGCAAACAGATGCATCACTAAGCATGACATGACAATATGCAGAGCTAGGGTTAACCTAACATAGTGCTACACGTTGCAGACGGAGGGGGAAAACATCTGAGGATGATTTCCCGATGTTAGACGGATTCCGGATAGATGAAAGAGAGGGGATGGTTCCATGTTCAGCATGCTAGGGGCATGTGACAGATGAACGGACCGTGTATTCGGATTCGTCTCGCTATTCTGAGCAACTTTCATGTATAAAACTTTTTCATCCGAGCTACGAATTATTTTCTATGAATTTATAAAGTTTTAGGAATATTTGAAAATTATTATTAATTATTAAATTTGACCCAGGGGGTGGCCCCGGCGGACGGACAGCGCCGGGGTTGCGCCGGCGTGCACGACAAGGTGGCGGCGGGCTCGGCCATCGCCGGGATTCGGCCACAGAGGGTCCCCGGGCATGCGGCTTAGCGCGTTCGAACGCGGCGACACACCCGCGTTGAATGGAGGAGGTGGGATCGGCTGGAACAGCCGGAGACGGCGCCGGTGTCGAGCTTGGCGGGCGCCGGAGTTCGGGCGCGGATTGGGATCACGCAAGGGAGCATGGGAGGACAAGCGGAGGGCATCGACGGGTTCCTGGGGAGCCCAGGAACACGAGGCAAAGCCCCGTCGTGAGCTCTGTGGCCTATGGCCATGGCGGCGACTCGAATGGCGGCGATGAGCTTCGGCAATGGCGGCCGGGTTAGCTACGGGGCATGAGCGAGCTCGACTAGAGGAAGAGGAGGAGCGTGAGCTCACCAACATTGCTGAGATGGCCCGGGGAAGACACGTGGCTGCTGGAGCTGTTGGTGAGGTGGCGGTGATTCGAGGAGGAAGAACAAGGCCAGCCCGGAGATGGAGGGGTTTCCGGCTCCTGCTCGTGGGCGTGGACGATGGTGCTAGCGGCTGTGGAGCTCCGGGATGCGCCGAAGAGGGATGGGGCAGCGGTGGACGCCGGTGGGCGGCGATAGGAGGCGCTCGGTGGAGGGGGATCTGGTGGAGGGGGAGAGAGCGACGGGCGAGGGAGGTGAGGGAAGGCGAAATATCTGCAGGGGGAAGGGTGCTGACGAGGCCGAGGGCTCGGTCTTATCCCCTCGGCGGCGAGGCGCAGGGCGACGAGCAGGTTCGACGGCGACGCGCGGGACACGCCCGGTCAGGCGCACAGTAGGGGGCGGAAGATGACAGGGGGGAGCTGGGCCGCTCGGGTGGGCTAAGGCCCAGGGGGTAGAGGGCCTTTCTTTTCTTTTGCTTTAGCCTTTTTCCTTTTTTTTATTTTCCTGCCTCTGTTTCATTTATTTTAGGGCAATAAACCACTTTATAAAAAATTGGTTCACCACCAATATTAAGAACTGAATATTTGTCACATGATCAACATTTTAAATTTTAAAATTTGAAAACTTTTGTGTTTGACTTGATTTTGAATTTTGGATATAGAGTGGGTTTGAAACAACGCAAGTTTATCAACAGTAATCATGGTGACGTGGCGCCATTTGTTCAGGGTTACTGTAGCTTAATTATCCGGGCGTTACATGGACGCACAAGGATGATGAGTTACCTCATCGCTAGGCTGCGAGACGACCTGCTCGGGTTGGAGTGCATCGGCAGCGAGCAGTGGGGCTGCGACAGAGGACAGGTTGGAGGAGCTTTTCCCCAGCTAACAAATCAAAAAAGAGATATTTCTCCCCATCACCATTTCCCCTGCTAACAACTTCTCTTCAAGGCCACTCTTCGAGCATGCGCACAAGGTAATAATCTTAACTTCCAGATTCAATACATTTGAACATTTTTTTAGTTTATCTGTTGAACTTATGGGGTTTGTAATTTTGAACTTATTAGTGTTTTGTTTCTCTGAACTTTCCTGGGTTTCATCTTTTGGAACTGTCAGTTTTTTTTGACACCTGAACTTCGACTTGTTCTCCCCAACAAACTCCTATTGAATGTTTTGCTTTTTCGAACTTCCCAAGTTTAGGTTTTCGAACAGATTGAATAGTAGTATATGAGCTCACCAACACGATGAATTTTTTACTGAACACTAAGGTGCAGAATATACACACAAGGTACCTGAACAATTCACTTAGGCTGGTCGAAGGAGAAGGTGCAGCAGCAGCAACAAGTTGTGGAAGAAGAACTTGTTGCCCGTGGAGATGTTGGCCTGCATGCAGCTACCTGAGCGACCGACCGTGGAGCAAGCAGTTGGACTGCCAAGTTGGATGGCGCACTGTGGTGGAGAGGAGGACAGGAAGTCCGGCCGTTCGAGGGAGCACACGCGGTAGTTCGAGGACGGACGCGCGGCCGCGAGGTCCAGCCGGGGTATTGGCCTGATGCAGTTACGAGGAGGTCGACGGAGGTCATGAGGACGAGAGAAGGGAGGAGGTGGGTTGGGTCCGGGGGAGGCGGCGGTGGTTAGGTCCTGCGGCGGCGGTGGTGGCTGGGACTGGGGGCGGCGGTGGTGGCTGGGTCGGGTTGGCGGCGGTGGCTGCCTCTCGAGGCGGCGGTGGTGGCTGGTTCTGGTGGTGAGAGGCGGAGGAGCGGCGGATCGCCAGTAGGTGGGAGGCAGGAGCGCGCCGGACCATCGGACTGCCGGGAGGTGGGAGTCGGGGGCACGGCAGCGCTGGAGGGGAAGGTGCGGCGGGGCGGCGAACTTGAGGGGGGGTCGGCTAGTCGGCGCGCTAGAGGGAGGGAAGCAGCGCGGCGGCGCGCTTGAGGGGAGGAGCGGCCGGTCTTCAGAGAGACGAGGGGTCGAGAGGGTTCGCACGGGTGGGCTTTTTCACTTCTTTTTGCGCGTACTGATTGGGCTGTTGGAAATCACCATCGGGCCTCTATAGGAGCGGGAGTAACAGAATAATATTCTATTACTAGTAACAAAATAATCCTGTCCTATATATATATATATATGATTTTCTACAATAGCTTACCACAGAACTAGTTAAGGTTTTCGACGGTGTAAAAGTTCTCAAAAAACCTGAAAAAATACTGAACCAACACACCTATAATATAACATGATCCAACAGAGGGATTCAAAAAACATGGTTGGATGTGTCCTGGACAAAAAGAACAAATGTTTCAGTATATATTTATCCTGTATTGAGCTGAAATGCTTGTTTTTTTCGCCGAGGACACATAAATGCATATTTTTACAATCACACCGTTGGATCATCTTATTATATTAGAGTGAGGCTCCCCTATTTAAATGACTAATTTTTCGTACTCCTGGGAGTATGTACTCTCACGTTCAATATACCTCATAATCAAATGTTTTATACCTCTTTTTCATTCTCAATATACCTTATTAATTATTCTAAGACACCTCAATACAAATTTTACGAAAAAAATATTTATCAAGGCTCATAGTTTACATAATATACCATTTGTATGTAAAAAATAATAGTTTATGTGCGTACAAAAAAAATACATGCACCCAAATGGATTTTTTTACAAAACTCACTTTGAGGTATCTAGTAATAATTAATAAGGTATATTAAAAATAATAATGAGGTATGGTGGTATCATCTATGTGGTATATGAAGAGCGGGAGTACATACTCCTAGGAGTACACAGGCATTTTCCAGCACTATTCTGATCCTGGGATCAGAATAAGTATTCTGATCACAGCGCCCCCTATATAGGGCCCGATCAATGTTCCCGAACCGGCCCAATGAGGGGGGGAAATGTCGCGCCGCACCTTATCCCCAACTTCCCCGATCTCGCCGCCGGCCCGCCCTGCCCAGCACGCCGCCCGCCTGCCTTCCCCGACGCGCCGCCGCCCGTGCACCTTCCCTAGCGCGCCGCCGGCCCGCCTTCCCCAGCTCGCCACCGCCCCCGCCTTCCTCCAACGGCAGAAGCGCTGCCGCCACCATCTCCCTCCCCGACAGACACATCGCCGCCCTCACCTCCCTTCCCAGCAGACGCGCCGTCGTGACTCCACCTCCTGGCTGGGCCACCGCGAGCCTCCACCTCCCGGCTTCCCGGCGCCGCCCCGTTGGCCTCATCCCGCGGCCCCGCTCAATCCAGCCTCGTCGGCTTCCCCGTGCGAGCTAACCAGGCCAGACGGCCACCCCCGTAAGCACCCGCCCTCGGTGTTTGCTTGGTGGAGACTAGGAGCAGTGACACAGACGCCGACCCGAGGCGGAATCCCTGCGTCCTCTTGGTTCCATCCACGGCAGCACACCACCTCTCCCCCGTCATCCTCCTGCCATGTTCATGTCCACAGGTGACCTTCTCTCCAAACGCGTACAGACCTTCCTCCTCCTGTTGCTTCCAACTCCCCTCTTAGATGATTGAACTCTGTCGCATGGAGTAGTAGAACTGCTGGCGTGTTCTGCTCCCATTCCATATTTGTGTGCCTTGGCTTCTAGCGGTGCCACGATGAGAAACCAACTCATCCAATTTTGCAGGGTACTGGTGAAGTTCAGAATGAATGTGGATTAAGGTTCAGGATGTGCAGTATTTGTTTAGTACATTCAGAGTGTTTTTCCCTGTTTTTCATTTCTGAGATTCTTCATAGATTATTAGAAAATTTCCGTGACCAACATTCCATCATCTGAAGCTTATAGTCTCATGTGCGTACTAAAAAAACACATTTTGATCAGTATACTCTCCATCCATGTGAAATTATATGAAAAGGGATGAACGGTTTGACTGTATTACCGGTTCAAGTTGAGTTCTCCCTGTAGATACTTTGAAAGAACATGTGGTGCTCCCATGTGTGGTTTGGTAATTGATGACATTCTCTATGGACTAATGGTTGCATTGAGTTATATTTGAAGGATTTGTCCATAGGCATTTCTTGAAGTCCATGTGTTGGTTTCAAGGAGTTTATGAGTTGACCAAGGTGCTATTAAGTAATTATCCAAAGATTGGTCATACATCATCCAAATGAAGAGAGTTGGAAAGATTCAAGGTTGATCAAGACTAAGTACAGAGAGTGATTCAAGTTTATCAACACACAAAGCGTAGAAGATGTACCGAGAGGGATCAAGTGATCCCATGGTATGGTATGTTTCCGTAGGCTTGCGTCAAGAGGAAGATATCATACAACCCATGGAGAGGATGACATCAAGTGGTGTGATGTGCAAGGTCAAGTGGAGCATCACAAAGAGATCAAGTGCTTGAAGCTTGCCGTCCATTGTGGTGTCAATGGACTTGTGAAGATGTGCCAAAGAGTGGCTCACCCATAGTGGAGTATGGGGGAGCAATCAACTAGTCTTCATCGAGCCAACGCAATCAATAAAGGTGGTCCAACTTGAGGGAGTCCAGATTGTCATCATCTAGCTCAAGTGGACTATGTGCAAGGCAAAGGTTTGCCCTTGATAGGTTTTCTATTTTACCTGTCTCATGGTGGTAGTTGGGAGACCGGGTTATAGGATCGATTGCCGTACTATCAAGGGGGGCTCTCGATGAGTAGCTTGATCGTTTCGTTCATAGAGAGCTCAAACCATTGCATCCTTGCATCATATTTATTGGTTCTTGTTTGGTTCTTCTCCTTGTGACATTTAGAGCTTATGTTCATCTTGATGACAAGCTCGAGTTCATCAAAAACGGAGTTCACATGCATCTTCTATGATGTTTTCGATGTTGGAGGTTATGCCGGTTCTTCTCTTTTGGAGGTATCTCTCCTCTATCTTAGGCATGCCTCCCCTACCTCTTCTTATTATAACCAGTCACTGTTGGATGCTACTCGTCGTCAGCTATCCTACAAGCTTGAGTTTGCTCAATTCGGAGCTCATATGCAAATGTTGTGACTGTTTTGGTCCAACTTGTTTCTTCTGTTTTTCTTGGGCTATTTTGCAGCACCCAAGTGGTAGTACCGCTTAGTACCACGGTAGTACCGCGTGCGGTACTTCCGTTGTGGACTACCGCTGCCACTACCGCTTGGGTAAAGTCTTTTGTGCATGTTTCTGTTGCCTATTTTCTCTAAGCGGTAGTAGAGCAGTAGTAGAGCGGAAGTACCGCTCAAGCGATAGTACTGCACCCCCGAGTGGTAGTACCTCTTGTGTTTCAATGGTTGTGCTTGTTTCTGTTGCCTGTTTTCCCTAAGCGGTAGTAGAGCGGTAGTACCTCTCCCCAGAGTGGTACTACCTCTCTAGCAGATCTACTATTCGTGTTTTCTACCTCATTGGGCTGTTTTGGCCGTGCTAAGCGGTAGTACCGCTCTTCCAAGCGGTAGTACCACTTGTGCACAACCAATGGGCATAACGGTTGGATTCGGGGGTGCCTATTTAAGGGGGCCTTCTTCCCTAATGGACCCTATCCTTTGAGCTCGCATTTGCCCCCCATTGTTGACCTTCTTCGAGCTTGCTATCTCTCAATCCCTCCATGGATTCTTGCTAGTTTTTGGGGGAAATGAGAGAGGAGATCTAGATCCACATTTCCACCAATCACTTTCTCCTCTATGTGAGGGGAACCCCTTGGATCAAGATCTTGGAGTTCTTGGTGTTCTCCTTCTTGTTCTTCCTCTCATTTTCCTCCCTACCATTAGTTGCTTTGGTGGGATTTGGGAGAGAAGGACTTGGGCACTCCGTGTGCCCTTGCCATTGCATTTGGTGCATCGGTTTGAGTTCTCCACGGTGATACGTGGAAGTTACAAGTTGAGAAGCTTAGTACTCTTGGGTGCTTGGCACCCTTGAGCTTGTTCCTCTTGGGTGCTTGGGCGCCCTAGACGGTTGGTGGTGTTCGGAGCTCAATCATTGTGGTGTAAAGCTCCGGGCAAGCGTCGGGGTCTCCAATTAGGTTGTGGAGATCACCTCGAGCAATTTGACGGGTTCCGGTGACCGCCCCCAAGGGTTGCCAAAGTGTACGGGTTCGGTGACCGCCCCCAAGGGTCTCCATTTGTACGGGTTCGGTGACCGCCCTCAAGGGTCCCTTAGTGGAATCACGGTATCTTGCATTGTGCGAGGGCGTGAGGAGATTACGGTGGCCCTAGTGGCTTCTTGGGGAGCATTGTGCCTCCACACCGCTCCAAATGGAGATTAGCATTCGCAAGGGTGTGAACTTCAGGATACATCATCGTCTCCGCGTGCCTCGGTTATCTCTTACCCGAGCCCTTTACTTATGCACTTTACTTTGTGATAGCCATATTGTTTCTTGTCATATATCTTGCTATCACTTAGTTGTTTATCTTGCTTAGCATAAGTTGTTGGTGCACATAGGTGAGCCTAGTTGTTGTAGGTTTTGTGCTTGACAAATTAACCGCTAGGTTTATTCCGCATTTGTTCAAGCCTAAACCGTAATTATTTTAAAGCGCCTATTCACCCCCCCCCCCTCTAGGCGACATCCTCGATCTTTCAATTGGTATCAGAGCCTCGGCTCTCTTTGTTAGGCTTAACCGCCTAGAGAGTAAAGATGTCGACTAGGGGATTAGGATTCTCTGACACTCTTAGTTTCGATGGCACAAATTTTGATGTTTGGGTAATTCGCATGCTTAATCTCTTTAGGGTCATGGACCCAAATTTAGAGCGAACTGTAGATATGGGTTTTTCTCCTCCAAAAGATCCCCAAAGATTATCTCTAGAGGATGAGAAAAACTCTTATCTCAATGCTCAAGCTTCTAATGTGCTTTTCGGTGCTTTGAGCAATGTAGTTATATTTCAACTTATGCCGTTTCGGGATGCTCATGAGTTGTGGACAAAGCTTCAAGATAAATATGGTGCGTCCAAGTTTTGTGGGGATGATTGTTCTCCCTCCACCTCCAGCCGTGTTGCCTTCTCAACTTCTTCTACTTCACCTACATGTGGTTTGCCACAAGGTAATGACATGGTGAGTAGTGGTGTTCATTGCAATGATGATAGTGGGCTTATTGTTGACAATCCTTCATCACTTTCTTATTGCAATGCTTCATCTTTGGACTTTAGCACCTCGAGCACTCCAAATGTCTCACATGCTTGTGTTGATAGTCCGTGCATATCATGTAGAAATTGCTTGACTAAATCTCATGATGATATGCTTGCTATGTCTTGTTGCCATGATAAAAATGCATCTATTTCCTCGAATTGTTGTAACAATGTAGAGGAAACACAACACCCCATGGAACAAGATGTGGTCTTGAATGGTGCTTCAAGGGATCCTACATCATCATCTACTGCATTTTGCCTTATGGCTAAGGATTCAAAGGTATCTCCCACTTTGAATCCCAATATATCTTGTGATGGTATTGATGATGATAAGAATGATGATGATGTTGATAATGATGAAGAGAATGATAATATTGCCTCCTTAAAAATTAAGGGGGAAATGGTTTTTAAAGCTCTTCATAAAAATAAAATTGCTCGTTCCAACTTCATGGAAATCATGTCCATTGCCATTGAGGGCAAGAAATATATTGAGGAGTTGGATTCTCATCTCAAGGAGCATGAGGTCACCATTGAGAAAATGGAAGGTCATGAGCGTGATTACGCTAATGAGATTGCGGACCTCTCCCAAGCTCTTGAACTTGAACAAACCACCAAGGAATCTCTTAAGGAGACTTTTGCTCTAGAATTATCTAGAGTGAAGGAATCTCATGATAGAGGTCTTGAGTTGGCCAAGGATTTTGAAACTAAAAATGAGAAGCTTGAAGTTGCGCATGCTAAACTCCTTTAGGATTTTGAGCACCTCATAAATGGCTCAAGGGTCATCAAGGGTGAGCTCATCAAACTTACCGAGTCTCATGCTCAACTTGAAGCTTCATATTTAAAAGAGCTTGCCAAGTTGCCTTCTCCTTGTGTTGTTAATGATGATGCTTGTGCTACTAACTCTATTTCTTGTGAAGCATCCATATTAAAGTAGAATGTTGAGCTAAAGGCTCAACTTGAGTTGCTATCTAGCAATTATGGGAAATTGGAAGAAAGTCATGAAAAGCTTTCTAGCTCTCATGATGATCTTCTTGTATCCCATAATGTGCTAAAAATAGCTCATGAGGCTATGATTGCTAAGGTAACATCTAGTGAGCCTCATGTGGACAT
This sequence comes from Thinopyrum elongatum, assembly GCA_011799875.1. Lineage (NCBI taxonomy): Eukaryota > Viridiplantae > Streptophyta > Magnoliopsida > Poales > Poaceae > Thinopyrum > Thinopyrum elongatum. Next base: position 631,496,446 of record CM022303.1, read on the forward strand.
AAGCACTACTTCTAGTCAAAATGCTATATTGCCTTGTGCTAGTCCTCGTAATTCATCCATGCATAACATTGGTACATCTTGTGATGAATTGCTTTCCTTGCCTTGTTGCTCTAACGATGAAGCTTATACTTCCTCTAGTACTTGTGTTGATACTAACCATGTAGAGGAAATCAAAGAGCTCAAAGCCCAAGTCACTTCCTTGAAGAAAGACTTGGAAAAGAGTCATGAAGGGAAGTCCACACTTAACAATATCTTAAGTGTGCAAAAATCCCACAATGACAAAGGTGGACTTGGATTCAACTCCAATAAGAAGAACAAGTCCAAGATGAACAGGAAGAAGGGCCAAAATCAAGTCAAGAATTCGGCCAAGATTATTTGCTTCAAGTGCAAAATTGAAGGGCATCATGTTAGATCTTGCCCATTGAAGAAGAAGGCCATTAGTGACAAGCAACAAGGGAAGCGGCCACAAGTTCATTCTCATGCTCAACCTCAAGTTGAAGAAAGGCCTCTTCCCAAGAAGTCTCAAGCTAATGCTTCTCAAGTTGAGAAATCAAGTGAGAAGAAAGTGAAGAGTAGACGTTGCTACCTATGTCGTGAGAAAGGTCACGTAGCTTCTTCATGCACGAATGGTACCATATCCAACCCTATTCTAATTGATGATATATATTCTCTTGGGAAGGATAAGGTTGGCAATGTGTTTGCCAAGTTTGTTGGTACTCAAAGTGGTGTCAAGCAAATAACCATTTGGGTTGCCAAGCCTATTATGACTAACCTCTTAGGACCCAACTTGGTTGGGGACCAACAAGTTCAAACTTGATCAATAGGTGACACTGGAGGTCATTGGAGACTTGGCTACATTATGGAGAATTAAGGGGACTTCATCATTCTTATTGTCTCAAGCCAAGTCAATTGGGTTATCAAGTTTCTATCTTATATCCAATGTGCCTCCTTGCGGTAACTTGTACTTAAATGGTTTACATTGAAAGTTACTTGCCCCTTTGCATATTTTGATTTTGTACCTTACATGTGTGTGTATATGTTGTGCTTCCATTTTGCTTGTTGGTTTGCACATCATGTACATTTGAGTATTGTGTTGAGCCTTTTTGCATTTTGTTTGTATCTTAGTTGGCTCTTGTGAGAGATTAATGGAACATCCCATTTTGGGGGAGTGACGTGCTTTGTGCACTTCACAATTCTATAAATGTGTGTACACGAGGAATACCACCTAGTATTGATATTACAAGATTATCTAGTCTCTATGTGGTATGTCTTCTCATGAGAAATTAAAATTCTAAATAGTCCATTAATTATCTCTTATTGGATTCTTATTGCCTCTTGTGAAGTTTTCATTGGTATCACATTATGGGGGAGTAATGTGCTATATGCAAATTACAAGCCTAGAAAATGTGTACATTTGAGATATTGTCACCTAGAATTGATATTATAAATTATCTTGTTCCTAGGTGGCATGTTAGCTCTACAAGTTACAATTTGCTTTTGTGTTTGTTGTGAAGATGATGATGGATATCTTTGAAATCTACCACCGGGAATTATTTCCAAATACTTCTTGTCTCTTGACAATTGGTAATCATTTATGTGGTAGAAATTGTTGATCATCTTTACATTGGCCTTTGCTTTTATTTGCCTTATCTCTTGCCTAGGATTGTGTCAACTCCCATTGTATTCCATACCACTTGTGGATCTTGTTAATTCCTTGATCTTGTCTAGTGTTTTATAGATATAGTGAAAGTGGTGATCCCATCTTGTGCATTTTGTATACAAATGCAAATTCTCTATAATGCACAATGCTTGGGGGAGCTATCCTATTTTTCTTAGAATGCTCACCTTGTGATCCTTATCAAGTGTGTGTTGGTGGAACGCAAACCGTTTCTTTTTGGTACCTTGTGCCATCATGAAACTTTGTAGAGCGTTTGGTTTGTTTGGAACCATTCTCTCTTTTGGGAGTTCGACATCTTTCTATTTGCGTGTATCAATGGATATCTCATTCCTTGATGTATCTTTTAATTGATATCTTCCAAGTGATGATTTCTCCATTTGGTATCCTTTTCACTTGGTATTCCTTTTTCATTTGGTGTTGGTTCTTGAAAGTCTTTAGCATACATATTTACTTCATGTATTTTCTTTGGCATGCTTTCTTTCTTTGACCCAATATATAGGGGAAACTCCACCAAGTCTCAAATTGGATGAGATGTGCATGATATTTATTTTCATATCTATGTGCACATATTTATGTGGAGTTTATCCTATTGTATTGGCGTTTCTAACTCTTTGGTCCCAATGAGTTTGGGTACCATTTTGTTTGTGTTGTTGTTCTAGGAACAATTGGAGATGCATTGGATGCTCGGCTCACTCACAAGGAAGGTGGTGTCACCATGCGCTTATTAGAGTCAAGCTAGGATGTTCAATGAACTACTATCTAATACCTTCAATTGGTATCTTCTACATCCTTCCAATGCTATCTCAGTAACAAGTATCTATTCATGCATTCTTTTCTTGCATCAACCTTGTGTAGGTTGTATCATGGCATGTAATTCATTCTTTCTTGTGATACTTGTTTCCTTTCTCAATGCATCCCAACGATGATCTCTTGTTGATAGTTGTGATGTCTTTGATGGATGTGTGATAGGAGTTCATTTATATACTATAAGACCATATCTAGTCATGTGCTATGCTTTCAAGCAAATATCTTATTGGTATATTTATGACTTCCTTGTGGATATCTTGTTCTTTCCTTTGTGTAACTATTTCGTGTGTGCATCCTTCTTTGTGGATTTATATCATCATGATTTTGATCTACCTAGAATCTTATACACTTGAGAGAAGTTACATCTCTAGTTGATATCCTTATTCTTTCACGTCCACCTTTTTCCTTGGTGGTTTCGTGAAAGGATTTATCTTGTGTGCGGGTCTTATATCGTTGCACCTTGATGCACTCTTTTGTGGTGAAGATTCTTTTTCTCTTGCTTGTCTTGATGAAGCCCTCCATTTCGTTTGGTATCCCTCCTCTTGACAAAGCCATCATTGTCTATCTTCACCATGGGTCGTCACAAGCTTTGGTTTATAAGTTGCTTTTTGGAGAGCTTGTGAACCCATTTGCTAGTTGAGTGTGTGTGTGGGAAGGACATGTCTTGCACCTTGTATCTCATTCTTTAAGACTATGTTGATGCTTAATGCTCATCCATATATTAGTCTTATCAAGTGCTTTGACATGACTCACACACATCCTTTTGGTTGAGCCCATTCGTAAGTTGCCTCTTTTACATGTTGCTCAACCATGTGCTTGTTGCAAGAGCTATGCCTTGTCTCTTATCTTAGCCCACTTGCACTTGTTGTGAGTTTCTATTGATTTTGGGGGAGTGATGATCCTATTTTGTGCACTTGGTATCATAATGCAAATATTCTAAGTAGTGCACAAACCATGGGGAGCCTCACTAGTGTCTTTAGAACACTCCGTTGCTCTCTTGCAAGTGTTAGGCTGAGATTTTTCTATTTGCTCTCTTGCACTTGTTGTGAGTTTCTATTGATTTCGGGGGAGTGACGATCCTATTTTGTGCTCGTTGTATCGAAATACAAAACTAAATAATGCACAAATCATGGGGAGCTTCTCCAGTTTCTATAGAGCACTTCTTTGCTCTTATCATAATATCTTTTTCCTTGTGGCTCGTAGGATCGTTGGTTTAGTTAGTTCAATTGGTATCTTTTGATTGCTTGTTTCAATTGGTATCTTTTGGGCTCTTGATTGCTTGTGTCTCTCTTTGTTATGTCTTTGTGGCATATCATCCTTTAGCAACCTTTGAGCCTCAATATAATTGTCTTCCTCCAAGTATTTACCTTTGGATGTGTGTATTGCTTTCCACTCTGTTGTTGAGAAATACACAACTTATGGCGGAACACAATTTATATTGGTCTTCTAAGCTTTTCGCCCATTTTGGCAATCGATGCCAATGGGGGAGAAGTTTCAGAGAGTTTTGTGGAGTAGTTTAGATAGTTATTGTTGGGGAACGTAGCAGAATTTTAAAATTTTCTACGCATCACCAAGATCAATCTATGGAGTCATCTAGCAACGAGTGAGAGGGGAGTGTATCTACATACCCTTGTAGATCGCGAGCGGAAGCGTTCAAGAGAACGGGGTTGATGGAGTCGTACTCGTCGTGATCCAAATCACCGATGACCGAGCGCCGAACGGACGGCACCTCCGCATTCAACACACGTACGGAGCAGAGACGTCTCCTCCTTCTTGATCCAGCAAGGGGGGGGAGAGGTTGATGGAGATCCAGCAGCACGACGGTGTGGTGGTGGAAGCAGCGGGATTTCAGCAGGGCTTCGCCAAGCGCTACTGGAGGAGGAAGAGGTGTCACGGGAGGGAGAGGGAGGCGCCAGGGGCTGAGCTGTTTCTCCCATGCACCTCCCCACTATATATAGGGGTGGAGGGGGCTGGTTTCTTGCCCTCCAAGTCCATTGGGGTGTTGGCAAAGGTGGAAGGAAAGAAATCCCATCCTTTCCCTTCCCCACCGATTGTTATCCCCCTTTTTTAGGGATCTTGATCTTATCCCTTCGGGATATGATCTTATTCCTTCTAAGGGGGAATCTTGGTGCGCCTTGACTAGGGGTGTGGGGCCTTGCCCCCACTACCCACGTTCATGTGGGTCCCCCCATGCAGGTGGGCCCCACTCCGGAACCTTCTAGAACCTTCTCGGTACAATACCGAAAAATCCCGAACATTTTCCGGTGGCCAAAATAGGACTTCCCATATATAACTCTTTACCTCCGGACCATTCCGGAACTCCTCGTGACGTCCAGGATCTCATCCGAGACTCCGAACAACCTTCGGGTTACCGCATACTAATATCTCTATAACCCTAGCGTCACCGAACCTTAAGTGTGTAGACCCTACGGGTTCGGGAGACACGCAGACATGACCGAGACGACTCTCCGGTCAATAACCAACAGCGGGATCTGGATACCCATGTTGGCTCCCACATGCTCCTCGATGATCTCATCGGATGAACCACGATGTCGAGGATTCAATCAATCCCGTACGCAATTCCCTTTGTCTATCGGTACGATACTTGCCCGAGATTCGATCGTCGGTATCTCGATACCTTGTTCAATCTCGTTACCGGCAAGTCTCTTTACTCGTTTCCGTAACACATCATCCCGTGAACAACTCCTTGATCACATTGAGCTCATTATGATGATGTCCTACAGAGTGGGCCCAGAGGTACCTCTCCGTTACATGGAGTGACAAATCCCAGTCTCGATTCGTGCCAACCCAACAGATACTTTCGGAGATACCCGTAGTGCACCTTTATAGCCACCCAGTTACGTTGTGACGTTTGGTGCACCCAAAGCACTCCTACGGTATCCGGGAGTTGCACAATCTCATGGTCTAAGGAAAAGTTACTTGACATTGGAAAAGCTTTAGCAAACGAACTACACGATCTAGTGCTAGGCTTAGGATTGGGTCTTGTCCATCACATCATTCTCCTAATGATGTGATCCCGTTATCAATGACATCCAATGTCCATGGTCAGGAAACCGTAACCATCTATTGATCAACGAGCTAGTCAACTAGAGGCTTACTAGGGACATGTTGTGGTCTATGTATTCACACATGTATTACGATTTCCGGATAACACAATTATAGCATGAATAACAGACAATTATCATGAACAAGGAAATATAATAATAACCATTTTATTATTGCCTCTAGGGCATATTTCCAACAGTTATCTCTTCTAGCTTTGGTTTTGTTCCTAAGCATTTGCATCTCATACGCATGCATTATTGGTTGTTGCATTGCATGGTGATGCATAATTCCATATATAAACTCTCTTGAAAGTGGTTGTCATCAATTACCAAAATGGGGGAGATTGAAAGAACATGTGGTGCCCCCATGTGTGGTTTTGCTAATTGATGACATTCTCTATGGACTAATGGTTGCATTGAGTTATATTTGAAGGATTTGTCCATAGGCATTTCTTGAAGTCCATGTGTTGGTTTCAAGGAGTTTATGAGTTGACCAAGGTGCTATTAAGTAATTATCCAAAGATTGGTCATACATCATCCAAATGAAGAGAGTTGGAAAGATTCAAGGTTGATCAAGACTAAGTACAGAGAGTGATTCAAGTTGATCAACACACAAAGCGTAGAAGATGTACCGAGAGGGATCAAGTGATCCCATGGTATGGTATGCTTCCGTAGGCTTGCGTCAAGAGGAAGATATCATACAACCCATGGAGAGGATGACATCAAGTGGTGCGGTGTGCAAGGTCAAGTGGAGCATCACGAAGAGATCAAGTGCTTGAAGCTTGCCATCCATTGTGGTGTCAATGGACTTGTGAAGATGTGCCAAAGAGTGGCTCACCCATAGTGGAGTATGGGGGAGCAATCAACTAGTCTTCATCGAGCCAACGCAATCAAGAAAGGTGGTCCAACTTGAGGGAGTCAAGATCATCATCATCTAGCTCAAGTGGACTATGTGCAAGGCAAAGGTTTTCCCTTGATAGGTTTTCTATTTTACCGGTCTCATGGTGGTAGTTGAGAGACCGGGTTATAGGATCGATTGCCGTACTATCAAGGGGGGCTCTTGATGAGTAGCTTGATCGTTTCGTTCGTAGAGAGCTCAAACCATTGCATCCTTGCATCATCTTTATTGGTTCTTGTTTGGTTCTTCTCCTTGTGAGATTTAGAGCTTATGTTCATCTTGATGACAAGCTCGAGTTCGTCGAAAACGGAGTTCACATGCATCTTCTATGATGTTTTCGATGTTGGGGGTTATGCCAGTTCTTCTCTTTTGGAGGTTTCTCTCCTCTATCTTAGGCATACCTCCCCTGCCTCTTCTTATTATAACCAGTCACTGTTGGATTCTACTCGTCGTCAGCTATCCAACAAGCTTGAGTTTGCTCAATTCGGAGCTCATATGCAAATGTTGTGACTGTTTCGGTCCAACTTGTTTCTTCTGTTTTGCTTGGGCTATTTTGCAGCACCCAAGCGGTAGTACCGCTTAGTACCATGGTATTACCGCGTGCGGTACTTCCGTTGTAGACTTCCTCTGCCAATACCGCTTGGGCAAAGTCTTTTGTGCATGTTTCTGTTGCCTATTTTCTCTAAGCGGTAGTAGAGCAGTAGTACCGCTCAAGCGGTAGTACTGCACCCCCGAGCGGTAGTACCTCTTGTGTTTCAATGGTTGTGCTTGTTTCTGTTGCCTGTTTTCCCTAAGCGGTAGTAGAGCGGTAGTTTCCAAGGAGGGGGCGCAGGCCTAGGGTAGTTTCCAAGGAGGGGGCGCAGGCCTAGGGTAGTTTCCTCCCTCCTGAAGGCACCTAGGGGGTGCCTTCCCCTTTAGGACTCTTCCCTCTCTCCATACTCTAGGTGCATGGGCCTCTTGGGGCTGGTGCCCCTGGCCCATGTAAGCCAGGGCGCCCCCTACAGCCCATGTAGGCCCCCGGGGCAGGTGGACCCCGACCCCTTTCGGCACTCCCGGCACAATACCGATAATGCCTGAAACTTTTTCGTCGACCAAAACAAGACTTCATATATATAAATCTTTACCTCCGTGATGTCTACTGCGCAACTTTATTCTTGTAGACTCGTGTTGGGCCTCCAAGCGCAGAGTTTTGTAGGACAGTAGCAATTTTCCCTCAACTGGATGACCTAAGGTTTATCAATCTGTGGGAGGCATAGGATGAAGATGGTCTCTCTCAAGCAACCCTGCAACCAAATACAGGAAATCTCTTGTGTCCCCAACACACCCAATACAATGGCAAATTGTATAGGTGCACTAGTTCGGCGAAGAGATGGTGATAAAAGTGTAATATGGATGGTAGAAATATATTTTTATAATCTGAAAATAATAAAACAGCAAGGTAGCAAGTAACAAAAGTGAGCACAAACAGTATTGCAATGCTTGAAAATGAGGCCTAGGGTCCGTACTTTCGCTAGTGCAATCTCTCAACAATGCTAATATAATTGGATCATATAACCATCCCTCAACATGCGATGAAGAATCACTCCAAAGTTCCTATCTAGCGGAGAACACAAGAAGAAATTGTTGGTATGGTACGAAACCACCTCAAAGCTATTCTTTCGATCGATCAATCCAAAAGTTCATACTAAAATAACACCAAGTTATCATTTCGATCGATCTATCCAGAGTTCGTACTAAAATAACACCAAGTTATCCTTTCCAATCGATCTATTAAGAGTTCATACTAAGATAACACCAAATAATTTCAGATTCATAATACTCAATCCAACACAAAGAACCTCAAAGAGTGCCCCAATATTTCTACTAGAGAAACAAAGACAAGAACGTGCATCAACCCCTATGCATAGATTACCCCATTGTCACCTCAAGAATCCGCGACTTGATTGCCAAAACATATATCAAGTGAATCAATATGATACCCCATTGTCACCACGGGTATTCATAGCAAGATATACATAAAGTATTCTCAAATCCATAAAAGTATTCAATCCGATAAGAACGGAATCTCAAAGGGAAAACTCAATTCACAACAAGATCGAGAGGGGAAAACACCATATGATCCAACTATATTAACAAAGCCCGCGATACATCAAGATCGTGACATCTCAAGAACACGAGAGAGAGAGAGATTAAACACATAGCTACTGGTACCTCAGCCCCGAGGGTGGACTACTCCCTCCTCATCATGGTGGCCACCGGGATGATGAAGATGGCCACCGGTGATGATTTCCCCCTCCGGCAGGGTGCCGGAACAGGGTCTAGATTGGTTTTTCGTGGCTATAGAGGCTTGCGGCGGTGGAACTTCTGATCTAGGGTTATTTCTGATGGTTTCTCTATTTATAGGATGTTTTGCATCGGTTTCTCGCGAAGATGGGCCTCGAGGTGAGCACGATACACCAGGGCGTGCCCGGGGGGCCTGGCGCACCCTGGTGGGTTGTGCCCACCTCGTGGCTCTTCTGGCCCTCCCACGAAGCTTCTAGTGCCTCTTTTGTTCCACACAAACATCGTCAATAAGTTTTGTTGCATTTGTTGAACTTTGATTTCTTCACAAAAAACAACACCATGGTAGTTCTACTGAAAACAGCGTCAGTCCGTGTTAGTTCCATTCAAATCATACCAAAACCATATAAAATTGTTGTAAACATGGCATGAATACTTCATAAATTATAGATACGTTGGAGACGTATCAGCATCCCCAAGCTTAATTCCTACTCGTCTTCGAGTAGGTAAATGATAAAAGAAATAATTTATGAAGTGTGAATGCTAGCAAAGTACATAAGTTTGATCAATGATAATTTCTGTCACTTTTCCTGGCATCATAACAACAACTCTTTCTCATAAAACTCATCATGACAAAGTAGCAATCAATTCACATATTACGGTTCAAACAATGAATTCTCTTGATACTTAACAACCTATGTTCTTAGTCACCAAACAATTGCAATTCAACTTATTCAACAATGTCTAAGTAAGAGCTCCACATACTCAATCATCATATAGTCTTCCATGATTGCTAGTACTCAAAGCATATTTTTAGAACAAATGGCATCCATCAAACACAGAGAAAGATAGGGGCTTAATGTTTCGCCTCCCAACTCATTTATCATAGAGATAATTGTCAACAATAGTAAATCATGATCAAATATATTTGATTGGCTATATGTGTGTAGATCTTTCCCCACCACATGATGCTTGCCAACTAGAGAATAGTTGAGGTTGAAATGAGAATTCATACTATTGACTCTTTGCATAAAAGTAAATACTGAAAAGTAAAAGATAGGCCCTTCGCAGAGGGAAGCAGAGGTTGTCATGCACTTTTTGGTTATGTATGCACAATCCCTTAATGCAAAAGAACGTCACGTTATATTGTCCCTTATGATAGCAAACTTTATTATGCAGTCCATCGCTTTTATTACTTTGCCATCACAAGTTCGTACAACGCTCAATTTTTCTCTTACACTAAATGATCAAACACATTTAGAAGCAATTTTTATTGCCTTTTTGCTCCGATGACAACTTACTTGAAGGATTTTATTCAATCCATAGGTAGGTATGGTGGACACTCATGGCAAGAAACCGGGTTTAATGGTTTTTGGTTGCACAAGTAGTATATCTACTTAGTACGGATTTTTGGCTAGCAAAAGATCCTAAGCAAACACCACATGTTGGAGGATCCATAACAATATAACTTCTATGCAAATATACCCAAACATAACTCATTACATTGTATTCCTTGTCCAACTTCAACTAATTTTCTCAAGTTTGAAAATAATTAATGGGTATTCACAATCGTAGAAGATGTCCAAGATAATATATTTGTATGTGAAAGTTCTCTTCCTTATACTAATCATTCATGAATTGCTTGTATGACCAATATTGTGATTGTCAAGCTTCAAAAGATTTCATTTTCTAAACCCAATGTGAAGCTACTACTAGGCATGATATGAACATATAATTTCAACTTCATGATATTCAATTCATTCAACAATTTACTCATAGGATATAAGTGAAGCACAAGAGTAAATGACAAACTACTCCAAAAAGATATAAGTGAAGATCAAGTGAGTAGTTAAGTAAATGGGTAGCCATTTGAGGACTCTCTCTTATTTAAAAACTTTCAGATCTAAGTATTTTATTAAAACAACAAGCAAAAAAAAAAGACATTCCAAGAATAGCACAACTCATGTGAAGAAGCAAAAACTTAGGCTCAACCGATACTAACCGATAATTGTTTATGAAGAAAGGTGGGATGCCTACCGGGGCATCCCCAAGCTTAGATGCTTGAGACTTTTTGAAATATTAATTTGGGATGCCTCGGGCATCCCCAAGCTTGAGCTCTTGTGTCTTCTTCATTCCACTCATATCACGGTTTTCCTAAATCTCAAAAACTTCATCCACACAAAACTCAACAAGAACTCGTGAGATGAGTTAGTATAAATCAATGCAAAACCTTATCATTCTCTATGGTAGCAAATCACTAAAATTATTATTTAACATTGAATACTAAATGCCTCTGCATATTTAATACACCTATCCTCAAATAGAATCGTTAAACAAGCAAACATATGCAAACAATGCAAACATAACAACAATCTGTCAAAACAAGACAGTCTGTAAAGAATGCAAGAATATTCATACTTCTCTAACTCCAAAAATTCTGAAAAATTAGCACACTGTAGAAAATTTGTTTTATCTTATTGTGTAAAAATTTGAAGATTTTATCACATTCTGACTTTCCAGAAGAATTCAGACAATGATAGAAAACTTTCTGTTTTTAAACAGCAACATGTAGACTTGCAAAATAAGCATGGTAAAGGCTATACATGACATTTTTATTGAAACAAAAGCTATAAAACATGATTACTACAGTAGCTCAATCATGTGAACACACAAATACAGTAGTAAAAGTGTTCAGTTGTCTCCCAACAAGCGCTTTTCTTTAATGCCTTTCTAGCTAGGCATAATGATTTCAATGATGCTCACATAGAAGTAAAGAATTGAAACACAAAGAGAGCATAATGAAGCATATGACTAGCATATTTAAGCCTAACCCACTTCCTATGCATAGGGATTTTGTGAGCAGACAATTTATGGGAACAAGAATCAACTAGCATAGGAAGGCAAAACATGCATAACTTCAAAACTTTCAACATAAAGAGAGAAATCTTGATATTATTGCAATATGTAAAAGCATATGTTCCTCTCTCATAATAATTTTCAGTAGCATCATGAATGAATTCAACAATATAGCTATCACATAAAGCATTCTTCTCATGATTCACATGCATAAAAAAATTGTTACTCTCCACATAAACAAATTTATTCTCATGGATAGTAGTGGGATCAAACTCACCAAAATAACTATCATGGGATTGAAAATTAAAACCATGATGACAAGTGATACGTCCATTTTGCATCACGTTTTCGTACTGTTATTTATATTGTTTTTATGTATAATAATGCTTTTTGGAGTAATTCTAACGCCTTTTCTCTCATAATATGCAAGGTTCACACAAACAGGGAGAATACCGGCAGCTGGAATTCTGGACCTGAAAAAGCTACGTCAGGCTACCTATTCTGCACAACTCCAAATGAGCTGAAACTTCACGGAGATTTTTTATGGAATAAATAAGAATTATTGGAGCAAATAAGTACCAGAGGGGGCCCACTAGGTGGGCACAACCCACTTGGGCGCGCCTGGGCTCCCGGCGCCCCCAAGTGGGTTGTGCCCTCCTCGGCCCACCTCCGGTGCCCCTCTTCTGGTATATAAGTCATTTTGACCTAAAAAAATAAGGAGAGGACTTTCGGGACAGAGCGCCGCCGTCTCGAGGCGAAACTTGGGCAGGAGCACTTTTGCCCTCTAACGGAGCGATTCCACCGGGGGAACTTCCCTCCCGGAGGTGGAAATCATCATCATCATCATCACCAACAACTCTCCCATCTTGGGGTGGGAAATCTCCATCAACATCTTCAACAGCACCATCTCCTCTCAAACCCTAGTTCATCTCTTGTGTCCAATCTTTGTACCGGAACCTTAGATTGTTGGTTGTGGGTGACTAGTAGTGTTGATTATATCTTGTAGTTGATTACTATATGGTTTCTTTGGTGGAAGATTATATGTTCAGATCCATTATGCTATTTAATACCCCTCTGTTCTTGAGCATGACTATCATTTGTGAGTAGTTACTTTTGTTCTTGAGGTCACGGGAGAAATCTTGTTGCAAGTAATCATGTGAACTTGATATGTGTTCGATATTTTGATGGTATGTATGTTGTGATTCCCTTAGTGGTGTCATGTGAACGTCGACTACATGACACTTCACCATATTTGGGCCTAAGGGAATGCATTGTGAAGTAGTTATTAGATGATGGGTTGCGAGAGTGACAGAAGCTTAAACCCTAGTTTATGCGCTATTCCGTAAGGGACCGATTTGGATCCAAAAGTTTAATGCTATGGTTAGATTAATTCTTAATACTTTTCTCATAGTTGAGGATGCTCGCGAGGGGGTTAATCATAAGTAGGAGGTTTGTTCAAGTAAGAATAGCACTTAAGCACCGGTCCACCCACATAACAAATTATCAAAGTAGCGAACACAAATCAAACCAACATGATGGAAGTGACTAGATGAAATTCCCGTGTACCCTCAAGAACGCTTTGCTTATCAAAAGAGACCGTTTTGGCATGTCATTTGCCTCAAAAGGATTGGGCTACCTTGCTGCACTTTTGTTACCTATACCATTACTTGCTCGTTACAAATTATCTTGCTATCAAACTACTCGTTACTTATAATTTCAGTGCTTGCAGAGAATACCTTGCTGAAAACCACTTGTCATTTCCTTATGCTCCTCCTTGGGTTCGACACTCTTACTTATCGAAAGAACTATGATTGATCCCCTATACTTGTGGGTCATCAAGGCTCTTTTCTGGCGCCATTGCCGGGGAGTGAAGCGCTCTTGGTAAGTGGAAATTGGTAAGGAAAAATTATTACTACGTGCTAAAATTTATTGTCACTTGTTACTATGGAGAACAATCCTTTGAGGGTTTGTTCGGGGTATTTTCACTTCGACCGGAACCACAATTAGTTACCCCTCAACCTACTGCACCTACTGAAAATATTGGTTATGAAATTCCTTCGGGTATGATAGAACAACTGCTAGCTAATCCTTATGCAGGAGATGGAACCGAACATCCTGATATGCACTTGATATATGTGGATGAAATTTGTGGATTATTTAAGCTTGCAGGTTTACCCGAAGATGAAGCTAAGAAGAAGGTTTTCCCTTTATCTTTGAAGGGAAAAGCATTGGCATGGTATAGGCTATGCGATGATATTGGATCTTGGAATTGGAATCGATTGAAATTGGAATTTCATCAAAAAAATTATCATATGCATCTAGTTCATCGTGATCGGAATTATATATATAATTTTTGGCCTTGTGAAGGAGAAAGTATCGCTCTAGCTTGGGGGAGGCTTAAGTCAATGTTATATTCATGCCCCAATCATGAGCTCTCAAGAGAAATTATTATTCAGAATTTTTATGCTCGGCTTTCTCGTGATGATCAATCCATGCTTGATACTTCTTGTACTAGTTCCTTTATGAAGAAGATTATTGAATTCAGGTGGATCTTTTAGAAAGAATTAAATGCAACTCTGAAGATTGGGAACTCGACGAAGGTAAAGAGTCAGGTATTAAGCTTAAGTATGATTGTGTTAAATCTTTTATGAATACCGACGCTTTTCAAAAGTTTAGCACTAAATATGGACTTGACTCTGAGATAATAGCCTCCATTTGTGAATCATTTGCTACTCATGTTGATCTCCCTAAGGAGAAGTGGTTTAAATATCACCCACCCATTAAAGAAGAAATTAAAGAACTAGTAATAGCTAAAGATGAAACTATTATTTATAATGTTAATCCAGTTGTTCCTACTGCTTATATTGAAAAACCACCTTTCCCTGTTAGGATAAAGGAACATGCTAAAGTTTCAACTGTGGTCAACAAAAGTTATATTAGAGCATCCAAACCTGCTGAACAAATCAAAGTAGAACATTGTGTTGCTATGGTTAAAGATCTCCTGGTTGAAAATATAGATGGGCATCTTATTTACTTCTGTGATGAAGCTGCTAGAATTGCCAAACCCGACAAAAAAGATAAACATAGACCTATTGTTGGCATGCCTGTTGTCTCAGTTAAAATAGGAGATCACTGTTATCATGGTTTATGTGACATAGGTGCTAGCGTGAGTGCTATTCCTTTTACCTTATATCAAGAAATTATGAATGATATAGCACCCGGTGAAATAGAAGACATAGATGTTACTATTAAACTTGCTAATAGAGACACCATCACACCACTTGGGATTGTTAGAGATGTTGAAGTCTTGTGTGGGAAAATAAAATACCCTACTGATTTTCTTGTTCTTGGTTCCCCACAAGATGACTTTTGTCCCATTATCTTTGGTAGACCTTTCTTGAACACCGTTAATGCTAAAATAGATTGTGAGAAACAAACTGTCGGTGTTAGTTTTGGTGATGAGTCTCATGAGTTTAATTTTTTCTATGTTTAGTAGAAAACATCATAAGAAAGAACTGTCTAGTAAGGATGAAATAATTGGTCTTGCCTCTATTGCTGTGCCTCCTACTGATCCACTAGAACAATATTTGCTATACCATGAAAATGATATGCATATGCATGAAAGAAATGAGTTAGATAAAATTTTCTTCGAACAACGACCTCTGCTTAAACACAATTTGCCCATTGAAACTCTAGGAGGTCCTCCTCCACCTAAAGGTGATCCTATGTTTGAATTAAAACAATTACCAGACACTTTGAAATATGCATATCTTGATGAGAAAAAGATATATCCTGTTATTATTAGTGCTAACCTTTCAGAACATGAAGAAGAAAGATTATTGAAGATTCTGAAGAAGCACCGAGCTGCTATTGGGTATACTCTTGATGATTTAAAGGGCATTAGTCCCACTCTCTGTTAGCACAAGATTAATATGGAACCTGATGCTAAACCTGTTGTTGATCACCAACGATGTTTAAATCCCAAAATGAAAGAAGTGGTAAGAACTAAAATACTAAAGCTTCTGGAAGCAGGTATAACCTATCCTATAGCTGATAGTAGATGAGTAAGTCCTGTTCATTGTGTCCCTAAGAAGGGAGGTATTACTGTTGTTCCTAATGATAAAAATGAACTTATTCCACAAAGAATTGTCACTGGCTACAGAATGGTAATTGATTTTAGAAAATTAAATAAAGCAACTAGAAAAGATCATTACCCTTTGCCTTTTATTGACCAAATGCTAGAAAAATTATCTAAGCACATACATTTTTGTTTCCTCGATGGATATTCTGGTTTTTCTCAAATACCTGTCTCACAACCTGATCAAGAGAAAACCACCTTTACTTGTCCTTTTGGAACTTATGCTTATAGACGTATGCCTTTTGGTTTATGTAATGCACCTGCTACCTTTCAAAGATGTATGACTGCTATATTCTCTGACTTTTGTGAAAAGATTGTTGAGATTTTCATGGATGATTTTTCCATTTACGTAACTTCTTTTGATGATTGCTTAAGCAACCTTGATCGAGTTTTGCAGAAATGCGAGCAAACTAATCTTGCCTTAAATTGGGAGAAGTGCCACTTTATGGTTAATGAAGGTATTGTCTTAGGACATAAAATTTCTGGACGAGGTATTGAGGTGGATAAAGCTAAAGTTGATGCAATTGAGAAAATGCCATGTCCTAAAGATATCAAAGGTATTCATAGTTTCCTCGGTCATGCTGGTTTCTATAGGAGGTTTATTAAAGACTTCTCTAAAATTTCTAGGCCTCTTACAAATCTTTTACAAAAGGATGTCCCATTTGTTTTTGATGATGATTGTGTAGAAGCCTTTGAAACACTTAAGAAAGCCTTAATTTCTGCACCTATTGTTCAACCACCTGATTGGAACTTACCTTTTTAAATTATGTGTGATGCTAGTGATTATGCTGTTGGTGCTGTTCTAGGACAAAGAGTTGATAAGAAATTAAATGTTATTCATTATGCTAGTAAAACTCTAGACAGTGCCCAATGCAATTATGCTACTACTGAGAAAGAATTTTTAGCAGTGGTGTTTGCTTGTGATAAATTTAGATCTTACATTGTTGATTCTAAAGTGATTGTTCACACCGATCATGCTCCTATAAAATATCTTACGGAAAAGAAAGATGCTAAACCTAGACTCATTAGGTGGGTTCTTTTGCTACAAGAATTTGACTTACATATCACTGATAGAAAGGGAGCTAAGAACCCCGTGGCTGATAACTTGTCTAGGTTAGAAAATATTCTTGATGACCCACAACCTATTAATGATAGTTTTCCTAATGAGCAATTATCTGCAATAAATGTCTCTCATAACACTCCTTGGTATGTTGATTATGCTAATTACATTGTTGCTAAATATATACCACCTAGCTTCACATAGCAACAAAAGAAAAAAATTCTTCTATGATTTAAGACATTACTTTTGGGATGACCCACATCTTTATAAAGAAGGAGTAGATGGTATTGTTAGACATTGTGTACCTGAGCATGAACAGGGACAAATCCTACGGAAATGTCACTCCGAAGCTTATGGAGGGCATCATGCGGGAGATAGAACTGCTCACAAGGTATTGCAATCTGGTTTTTATTGGCCTACTCTCTTCAAGGATGCACGTAAGTTTCTTTTATCTTGTGATGAATGTCAAAGAATTGGTAATATTGGTAAGCATCAAGAAATGCCTATGAATTATTCACTTGCTGTTAAACCATTTGATGTTTGGGGTTTTGATTACATGGGATCTTTTCCTTCCTCTAATGGGCATACACATATTTTGGTTGCTTTTGATTATGTTACTAAGTGGGAAGAAGCTATTCCAACTAGTAGTGCTGATCACAAAACCTCTATTAAAATGCTTAAGGAAGCTATTTTCCCAAGGTTTGGAGTCCCTAGATATTTAATGACTGATGGTGGTTCACACTTTATTCATGGTGCTTTCCGTAAAATGCTTGCTAAGTATGATGTTAACCATAGAATTGCATCACCTTATCATCCTTAGTCTACTGGCCAAGTTGAACTTAGCAATAGAGAAATAAAATTAATTTTACAAAAGGCTGTCAATAGGTCCCGAAAGAATTGGTCCAAGAAATTAGATGATGCACTTTGGGCCTATAGAACAGCATATAAAAATCCTATGGGTATGTCTCCTTATAAGATGGTTTATGGAAAAGCTTGTCATTTGCCTCTTGAGTAAGAACATAAAGCATATTGGGTAATTAAAGAACTCAACTACGATTTCAAACTTGCCAGTGAAAAGAGGTTGTTTGACATTAGCTCACTAGATGAATGGAGAACCCAAGCTTATGAAAATGCTAAATTATTTAAAGAAAAAGTTAAAAGATGGCATGACAAAAGAATCCAAAAGCGTGAGTTCAAAGTTGGAGAATATGTTCTTTTGTACAACTCTCGTTTCAGATTCTTTGCAGGAAAACTCCTCTCCAAATGGGAAGGATCGTATGTTATCGAGGAGGTTTATCGATCTGGAGCCATCAAAATAAATAATGCCGAAGGTACGAACCCGAAGGTTGTCAATGGGCAAAGAATAAAACATTATATCTCAGGTACGCCCATTAATGTTGAAAGCAATATTATCCAAACTATGACACCTGAAGAACATATAAAGGAAACCTTCCGGAACACTCCAGAATCGTGAAAAAAGAGGAGGTACATGATACAATAAGTAAACGGACTCCAAAAAATCCGCAAAAATATTTTCTGTCAGTTTTGGAATATATTAAAAATTAGGAAAATAAGAAACAACCACGAAGGCACCCCTGGTGGGTACAAGACACCAGGGCGCGCCTGGCTTGCCAGGCGCACCCAGGTGGGTTGTGCCCACCTCGGGTACCTTCTGGACTCTGCTTTTCTTTCATTTGCTTGTTTCCCAAGATAAAAAATCTTTATATACCCCCCGAACCTATTGACCATCGTATCACGAAGAAATCTTCTGTTCTTCTTTCTTGCTGTTTTCTGTCAGATCTGTTAAGCCAGGCATCATGTCTTCTCCCTCCTCCAACAACGTAGAAGAGGATGCTTGGTTGATAAAGATTGAATTGAAGAGAGAAGAACCCAAAGAAGCCTTCAAAGGGGACAAGAGCAAGGAAGCTACTGGAGATCAAGCACCTGTGGTTGAGCAAGCCTTGCCTGCTGAGGAGGAAGAAGAAGATATCCTTAAACCTTACTATGATCATCTTGCCCCCACTGAGATTGAAGCTTTTCGGATCATCGAAATGGTTCGTGTGCAAAATAAATATCTTACTGATGAAAATATTCTATTGCAAGAACACATCATCGCCCTCCAGAGCGTCATCCGTAGATTGGAGTATCTTTTGAGCCTGAAGGATAAGATTGCTACCACTTCATCACCACCACCTCCTTCTTCATCACCAAAGGAAACTTGAGTATCGGGTATGGGCACTCCCCTTGGCTTGTGCCAAGCTTGGGGGAGGTGTCCCGGTATCATATCACCTCCACTATCTTTTGCCTTTACTTATCTTAGTTCGATCCTCAGTTATCTTTTTCTTTTGTTGAATAAAAGTTTAGTTTGATCCTTTCTTTTCGAGTGTTTGCTTAGTGATCTATCCTTGTAATCGTGTGCGAGATATATAATAAAGTTTAGTTTGAGTTTTGTTTTCTTTACTTTCATGTTCAATAAAAAGAAAGTAAATAAATGAAAAATATCATATGCTAATCTTATGGTAAGTAATGACATCACATAAGGAAGAGTATAAGTAGAAAATTTTATTGGAGATTTACAAACATAGCATTGGTCAATGATGCAATTCATGAAAGAATTAATAAGGGAAGAGAAGATTCACATGCAAATACACTATCTTGGACATCTTTTGTGATTGTGAGCTCCCATCAAAATATTATATGCCAAAATTGTTGACGTTGGACAAGGAAGACAACGTAATGATTTATGTTTGTTCATATTGACACAGAAGTTATATTGTCATAGATTCTTTAACATGTTGTGCTTGTCCCCCATCTTTGCTAGCCAAAAATTCCGCACTAAGTAGAGATACTACTTGTGCATCCAAAAACCCTTAAACCCAAATCTTGTTTTGAGAGTGGTGTTTGCTTGTGATAAATTCAGATCTTACATTGTTGATTCTAAAGTGATTGTTCACACTGATCATACTGCTATAAAATATCTTATGGAAAAGGAAGACGCTAAACCTAGACTCATTAGGTGGGTTCTCTTGCTACAAGAATTTGACTTGCATATCACTGATAGAAAAGGAGCTAAGAACCCCGTAGCTGATAACTTGTCTAGGTTAGAGAATATTCTTGAAGACCCACAACCTATTAATGATAGTTTTCCTGATGAACAATTAGCTGCAATAAATGTTTCTCATAACACTCCTTGGTATGCTGACTGTGCTAATTTTATTGTTGCTAAATATATACCACCTAGCTTCACATATCAACAAAAGAAAAAAATTCTTCTATGATTTGAGACATTACTTTTGGGATGACCCACATCTTTATAAAGAAGGAGTAGATGGTATTATTAGACATTGTGCACCTGAGCATGAACAGGGACAAATCCTATGGAAATGTCACTCCGAAGCTTATGGAGGGCATCATGCGGGAGATAGAACTGCTCACAACGTATTGCAATCTGGTTTTTATTGGCCTACTCTCTTCAAGGATGCACGTAAGTTTCTTTTATATTGTGATGAATGTCAAAGAATTGGAAATATTGGTAAGCGTCAAGAAATGCCTATGAATTATTCACTTGCTGTTGAACCATTTGATGTTTGGGGATTTGATTACATGGGACCTTTTCCTTCCTCTAATGGGTATACTCATATTCTGGTTGCTGTTGATTATGTCACTAAGTGGGTAGAAGCTATTCCAACTAGTAGTGCTGATCACAACACCTCTATTAAAATGCTCAAGGAAGTCATTTTCCCAAGGTTTGGAGTCCCTAGATATTTAATGACTGATGGTGGTTCACATTTTATTCATGGCGCTTTCCATAAAATGCTTGCTAAGTATGATGTTAATCATAGAATTGCATCACCCTATCACCCTCAGTCTAGTGGTCAAGTTGAACTTAGCAATAGAGAATTAAAGTTAATTTTACAAAACACTGTCAATAGGTCCCGAAAGAATTGGTCTAAGAAATTAGATGATGCACTTTGGGCTTACTGAACAGCATATAAAAATCCTATGGGTATGTCTCCTTATAAAATGGTTTATGGAAAAGCTTGTCATTTGCCTCTTGAGTTAGAACATAAAGCATATTGGGCAATTAAAGAACTCAACTATGATTTCAAACTTGCCGGTGAATAGAGGTTATTTGATATTAGCTCACTAGATGAATGGAGAACCCAAGCTTATGAAAATGCCAGTTATTTAAAGAAAAAGTTAAAAGATGGCATGATAAGACAATCCAAAAGCGTGAGTTTAAAGTTGGAGAATATGTTCTTTTGAAAAAATATCATTTCAGATTCTTTGCAGGAAAACTCCTCTGCAAATGGAAAGGACCCTATGTTATCGAGGAGGTTTATCGATCTGGAGCCATCAAAATAAATAATGCTGAAGGTACTAACCCGAAGGTTGTCAATGTGCAAAGAATAAAACATTATATCTCAGGTACGCCCATTAATGTTGAAAGCAATATTATCCAAACTATGACACCGGAAGAACACATAAAGGAAACCTTCCGGAACACTCCAGAATCGTGAAAAAAGAGGAGTTACGTGATACGGTAAGTAAACGGACTCCGAAAAATCTGCAAAAATATTTTCTGTCAGTTTTGGAATATATTAAAAATTAGGAAAATAAGAAACAACCAGGAAGGCATCCCTGGTGGGCAAAAGACACCAGGGCACGCCTGGCACTCCAGGCGCGCCCAGGTGGGTTGTGCCCACCTCGAGTACCTTCCGGACTCCGTTTTTCTTCCGTTTGCTTCTTTCCCAAGATAAAAAATCTTTATATACCCCTGATACGTCTCCAACGTATCTATAATTTATGAAGTATTCATGCCATGTTTATAACAATTTTATATGGTTTTGGAATGATTTTATTAGAACTAACGCGGATTGACGCTGTTTTCAGCAGAACTACCGTGGTGTCGTTTTTTGTGCAGAAATAAAAGTTCTCGGAATGAGATGAAAATTTATGGAGAATATTTTTGGAAAATATAAAAAATACAGGAGCAAAAACATACCAGAGAGGAGTCCCGAGGCGACCACAAGGGTGGGAGGCGCCCCCTAGGGCGCGCCCCCCTGCCTTGCCGCCGCCTCGTGGACCCCCTTGACTTGTCCCCGACGCCAAAAACTCCTATAAATATAGAAACCCCCAAAAAGAAACCTAGATCGGGAGTTCCGCCGCCGCAAGCCTCTGTAGCCATGAAAAACCAATCGGGAGCCTGTTCCGGCACCCTGCCGGAGGGGGAAACCATCACCGGTGGCCATCTTCATCATCCCGGTGGTCTCCATGACGAGGAGGGAGTAGTTCACCCTCGGGGCTGAGGGTATGTACCAGTAGCTCTGTGTTTGATCTCTCTCTCTCTCTCTCTCTCTCTCTCTCGTGTTCTTGATTTGGCACGATCTTGATGTACCGCGAGCTTTGTTACTATAGTTGAATCATATGGTGTTTCTCCCCCTCTACCTTCTTGTGATGAATTGAATCTTGCTCTTTGAGGTTTCGTTATGTTGGATTGAGTATTGGATTTGAGAACACTTGATGTATGTCTTGCGATGGGATATCTGTGGTGACAATGGGATGTTCTATTGATTCACTTGATGTATGTTTTGGCACTCAATTCACGGATTCCCGAGGTGACATTGGGGTAATCTATGCATAGGGGTTGATGCACGTTTTCGTCCTACGTTCTCCGATAGAAACTTTGGAGTGATTCTTTGTTGCACGTTGAGGGATTGTTATGTGATCCAATTATGTTATCATTGTTGAGAGAACTTGCACTAGTGAAAGTATGAACCCTAGGCCTTGTTTTCAAGCATTGCAATACCGTTTTTGCTCACTTTTGTTACTAGTTACCTTGCTGTTTTTATATTTTCAGATTACAAAAACCTATATCTACAATCCATATTACACTTGTATCACCATCTCTTCGCCGAACTAGTGCACCTATACAATTTACCATTGTATTGGGTGTGTTGGGGACACAAGAGACACTTTGTTATTTGGTTGTAGGGTTGTTTGAGAGAGACCATCTTCATCCTAGGCCTCCCACGGATTGATAAACCTTAGGTCATCCACTTGAGGTAAAATTGGTACTGTCCTACAAAACTCTGTGCTTGGAGGCCCAACACGAGTCTACAAGAAGAAGGTTGTGTAGTAGACATCAAGCTCTTTTCTGGCGCTGTTGCCGGGGAGGTGAGTGCTTGAAGGTATATCTTTAGATCTTGCAATTGAATCTTTTAGTTTCTTGTATTATCACTAGTTTAGTTCATAAAAGAAAACTACAAAAAAATGGATTTGAGGTTGCCTCATATGCTTCATCTTTTTAATGTCTTTCGTGAAAATGATGGAAAGGAAAATTGTGCTCAAGTGTTAGAAGAAGAAGTCTATAAATTGTTTGGCACTAAATCTTTGAATGATAAACATGATTGCAATGTTGTTAGTATGAATTCCTTGAATATCCATGATGCTAATGGTATGCAAAGCCATAAGCTTGGGGATGCTATGTTTGATGAAGATGATATTTTTAGTCTCCCAGGTTTTGATGAGAAAATGTATTATGATGAAAGCATGCCACCTATTTATGATGATTATATTGATAAAAGTGGATTTGGAGAGGTCATGACTTTATTTAGTGATGAATCCACTATTTTGGAAGAGGTTCCAATTGATTATGAGAACAAAGTTGCTATCTATGATGACTATTGTGATGACAGGTATGCTATAAAGAACAATGATAACCATGAATCTTGTCATCATGATTTTAGTTTTCAATTGGATTATGCCTCACATGATAATTATTTTGTTGAGTCTGCTCCCACTACTATTGATGAAATAAATTTGCTTATGTGGAGAGTAAAATTTCGATGCTTGTGGATCATGAAAAGAATGCTTTGTGTGATAGCTATATTGTTGAATTCATTCATGATGCTACTGAAAATTACTATGAGAGAGGAACATATGCTTTTACGTATTGCAATAATATCAAGTTTCCTCTCTCTGTGTTGAAAATCTTGAAGTTATGCTTGTTTTGCCTTCCAATGCAGGTTGATTCTTGTTCCCATAAATTGTTTGCTCACAAAATCCCTATGCATAGCAAGTGGGTTAGACTTAAATGTGCTAGTCATATGCTTCATGATGCTCCCATTATGTTTCGATTCTTATCTTTTATGTGAGCATCATGGAAATCATCATGCCTAGCTTAAAAGGCATTAAAGAAAAGCGCTTGTTGGGAGACAACCCAATATTTACCCCTACTGTTTTTGTGTGTTCACATGATTAAGATACTGCAGTAATCATGTTTTATAGCTTTTGTTTCAATAAAGTGCCAAGTAAAGCCTTTGGGATAGTATGGATGATAGTTGACTTGATTCTGTGCAAAAACAGAAAATTTTGCGTCCAGTACAGAAATTCCTATCTTTTACTGGAACGTGGAATAATTATGAAATTTTTAGAGTCGATTTATATACAAATTTTCTACGTTTTCCTAATTTTTCAGAATTTTTGGAGTAACAGAAGTATGAGCTTCATTCATATATTTACAGACTGTTCTGTTTTTGACAGATTCTGCTTTCGATGCATAGTTTGCTTGTTTTCTAGTTTCCATGGCTTATATTGCTCAATATAAATTGTTGAAATGATATGGTACAGTAGGAATCATCTGATAAAAAATTTGAATCTTGTCTTGACAGTACCAAAGTGAATGATTTGTTTTATCATACTAACCCATCTCACGAAGTTCCGTTAAGTTTTGTGTGATTGAAGTTTTCAAGTTTTGGCTGAAATATCGATATGAGGAGAATAAGGAGTGACAAGACCGTAAGCTTGAGGATTCCCAAGGCACCCCAAGGTAATATTCAAGGAAGATCCAAGCAACTAAGCTTGGGGATGCCCCGGTAGGCATCCCCTCTTTCGTCTCCAACATTATCGGAAACCTTACTTGGAGCTATGTTTTTATTCGTCACATAATATGAGTTTTGCTTGGAGCATCATTTTCTTTTATTAGGATTTCCTTTCTGTTATTTAGAGTAATGTTATGTATCTTTTATTTCAATAAAAGTGTCGAGTATAGCCTTTACCATGCTTATTTTGCAAGTCTATATGTTGCTGTTTGAAAACAGAAAGTTTTCTATCATTGTCTGAATTCTTCTGGAAAGCCAAAACGCGATAAAATCTTGAAATTTTTACAAAATGAGGAACAACAAATTTTCTACAGTGTGCTAATTTTTCAGAATTTTTGGAGTTAGGAAAGTATGAGTACAATTGCACTCTTTACATGTAGGGAAACGCAGCAGAAAACAAAAAATTTCCGACCTACACACCAGCCCAGGACCACTATGGAGACTGCATAAAAGGTTTAATCATTTTCGTTACCGACTCGTAGCGCAGCGGAAGTAGAGTCGACGACGATCGGTGGTGCAGATCCCCGCAGCTAGGATTTACAACCTCCCAACCGCAAGGATGTATACCCTCATTCGCCACTCGGACAGCCCTCCGGGAGGCGGTCGAACAGTCCCCCGGACGGTGTCGCGGACAGCCCTTCGGGAGGACTCACAGAACTCGGACCGTCACTCGGACAGCCCTTCGGGAGGCACTCTCGAACAGCCCCTCGGGCACTAAGATCAAAACTACGACCTCTCTACAGAGTTGCACACATACGGTGTCATCTATCCGGCAGGGCTTCGCCATCCAGAACTAGTTCCCACCGGAACCCAGACAGCCTTTCGGCACTACGAAACTATTTCGTGGGAGGGAGAGAGAATGCCAGATATGCATGGCTTGTGTGAGAGAGTTGGAGTGGGGATGGAGAGCTCCTCTCCACCTCCTTATATAGTGGTGGAAGGGGTGAGGGGGGGCTGAAATTCAGCCCACAAAACATGCACCCACCAAACAAGGAAAACATGTTCCCACCAAACATGGAGAAAACATGTTCCCTTGTCCATGGTGTTCCCCCATGGGGCCCCACCTTCCTCCCAACACTCTCCACCATTTGTGGGGGCTGCCCCCCACCATGGGGGGCCCCCCCAACATCTTTGTCCAGCCACAAGGGGCTGCCCCCTCAAGGGGGGGCACCCCCAAAATAGCCCCCATGATCCGTGGGATCTTGTCCCCTCACGCTGGGACAAGATGTTTTCCGTGACTATTACTTCTGAAAAATTCCGGAAGGTCCCAGAACATTTCCGACACCCTCTAAAATTATCTGGACACGTTCTGGAACATTTCCAGTATGGTGGTTTAATTTAAAACCATCTTTGTTTACCCGGTAAACAACTCCGGCAGCTCCGAAACTTTTTTTTGGTTTTTTCTCCGAAAAAATTCCAAAAATTACCAGACCAATCTGGCAACCTACAAAACATTCCCGGTGCTTGCCGAAACCTTTTTGGATCAATGGTTTTATCCGAAACAACTTTTCGGTTTTACCGAAACTTTTTCAGTGTTCTCTCTCCGGAACTCTTCCGTTGTCTCCAAAACTTTTTCGGTGATTTTCTCTCAGACTCCCTGTCTAGAATTCAGCAGATAGATGACCCTTAAGCGTGTGACCCTATAGGTTCGGTGAAGTATAGACATGACCGGAACACTTTTCGATCAATGATCAGCATCGGAGCCGTGGACACCCATATTGACCCCTATACCCACACGAATGAATATTCGAGTGAACCTCCAGTTGCCGTGTGCTATTCCTGTTGCTTCGCGATATGTTACAAATACCCGAGGTGAGACATGATGGCATCCCCGTGGGTCAAGAACTTGTCCACTATGCCAGTTACCTCATTACCGGTATTGTTCTCTTTTCTCGTTACCGTGTTCCGGCATCCCCATGATCAAATCACAAAGTGTCTGGCCAGACGATGATGGATACCATAACACCGAGAGGGCCCAGAGATATCTCTCCATCGTCGGAGGAGCAAATCCCAATATTGAGCTATCAAGTTACTTGACACACTTTTCCATGAACCCGTAAGCCGCCGTAATAGCCACCCATTTACGGATGACGTTTAACAAACCCCAAAGTTCATGAAGCAAGCATGAAGAAACTCGATACTCTCATGGTCTAAGGAATCATGCAAACGTTAACCATCTCTGTGTTATTAACCATTAACTTGTGACGAATGTATCTCATAGCATAACATCAATCGGGTCGATTCAACACAAATGTTCTTCTAACATTGTGCCCTCAAAATTGCTGGCATAGACATGCCCATGATCAGGAAAACAGAACCATTATGCAACACTTGAGCTAGTCTTAGAGGCTAGACTAGGAATACATTTTACCGTTTATTATTCCACACGTGCATATGAGTCTTCCTCCAAGCCTCGTTTTATTTGTAGACTCGAGAACCATAGCAGTTATAGCATGGAACATAAACCTAATTATGAACAGGGAGATAATCAAAAACATTTATTATTGCCTCTAGGGCATTTCTCCTACAGACTCCCACTTGCACTAGAATCAATAATCTAGTTAATGCTAATGCACTTTACACCTGTGGCACACCGGTGTAAATATGATTTGCTTGTGGTATAGCCTGATGTCCAACGGATCTGACAACTTCAGATCTGTGTGTATCTTTGCATATCCTCGCGTTTTCATGCTTTCACAAAATTCATATTTTGTGTGGACTTGGCTTTGCATATGTGTGAATCATTGGTCGAAACCTGATTCCTCAGACTGAGCTATGGAGCAACTATCTGCAATAGTGTCCCATTGACCAAAGTCATCTTGGAACCACACTAAGTTCATGAATGAACTATATGATTCAACAACTTCTTTGTCGCTTCTAAAGCGCCAACATACTTAGCCATTTGTCATAGAATTCGCCACAGTAACCTGTTTGGAACAATATCCAACTACTGTGCCACCATATTGTGTATTATACAAAACCCTTAACTTAAATCAAAAATCGCATGGAGCATTGATGAAGACTGCTTCGATGTAACCTTTTACAACGAACTCTTCATGATCTCCGCTTGCGAGAAAACTTGTCATCAGTGCTACTTTAGTACTCAATGACCCTTTTTCACTGTTGTCCCTTGATCAGTACTTTTGATCACTTTGGTATCTATACTCGCAACAACTTTGGGAGTATTGGACATATCTGGTTGTGTTACATACCATGGAATACATGATTAATCCAAACACAAGAGTGTGTGGAATCTCCATCATGTATTTTGCTCATCAGTGTTTTGGGACACCGAGTCTTGCAAAAACTCTTTCCATGTGACTTCGGCAAGAATCACTCCTTGACGGTTTTAATGCTAAAACGTTTTAGCATTTTGTTAATATGTATCTTTGCTCAGCCCCATTAGGTAAATCTATCTCCATAGATCATCATGCCTAATATAAAGGCTATTTAGCCCAAGCACTTCATCGAAAAACTATTTTCAAATGAAGTCCTAATTCGTGTCAAGAAATTTATTTCCAATTAACAATGTGTCAAGCACACAACGTTTTAGAAATATTATTATGCTCCCACTTACTTTCTTGAATCAGAAGCATCTTCGTTACCCATTGATGAAGTCAAAACCCTTTTTGACCATTTCATCAAAACACGAAGATTCCAACTCCATTTTGCTCTCCTCTGTCCATTTCTGGAACTCTGAAGTTTGCACACTCACTAGCATCCTCTGGAATGACAAAATACCTTGGACTGTAACACATGCAAGTCCTTGGTTTCATTTCTATCATATGGAAATCCTATTGTCATCCATGTTTCATATCTCATGAATGAAATATGTATTAATTGCTAGTTCAACCTGAACCGACTTTAAGCATCGCTATGGTGAAACAACCTCATCGTAGTCAACTCCTTGAACTTGTTATTTCAACAAGTTGAGCTTTATGGATAAAACATTTTTATCCGTATCAGTTTTTAGTTCCATAAAAACTCGTTAGACTCTAAGTCTTCCGAAAGGTGTATCAAGATTTTAATCTTGAAACATTTATATGGAAACTATCTTGGATTGTATTGGCATTTAGCCAATTCCGGAGTTAGGGCCCATCAACGCATCCTTGTCTATCGTAGGTATACTGTTGTCTAACAAGAATATCTTGTTTGCGCACCTGAAAGGTTTGCACGAGCCTTGCCTACGTGGTTCAGCTGCAAGTTCGACCGAAGTCCATACATTTTATTGTAGAGACTTCCGTATCAGTCGTAGTAGGAAACTCCGGAATTACTTCCAAGGTCTCTTTCCTTTGAACTGATGACGAAGATACTGTTTATCTCGTCGAGTTGCACTATTCTCCCACTCACCTTTTTGAAAGAACCATTTTCTTCAAAAAGCATACCGTTCTTTGTGGCAAACCTATTTGCCTCGGTATAGTGAGGGAGGAATACCCAATGACTTGGGATAACCTACAAAGTAGCACTTGTCTGATTTGGAATAGGTTTGTAACCTTTTAGACAAGCCCCATAGTCCAAATGTTAAGAAAAGATATAACATGGTTGGGCGTACCATACCATGGCGTCATTTCAACAGACCTGATGGAGCTCTTTTCAGTGTAAAAGCCGCAGTCTCTAAAGCATCACCATTTAAAAGGGATAATGCCAAATTTATTTATGTCATCTTTAATCTTACCATGTCATAAATGGTTCGATTACATCTTCACGGACTTTCCACTTGCAGTGGTGTTCCGGGAGGTGCAAGTTATGAAAACCCCTTTCACAACTCATCAGACATCCGCTAAACTTGTAACTCAAATATTCCTTTCTGCAATCGAATTATAGAAACATAATTTTCTTGTTACAATAACTTCTATTTCATTTTTGAAAACCTTTCGAATGAATTCAAAAGATCCAGACTTACGTCTCATCAAGTAAATATCCATATATCTACTAGAGTCATTTATGAAGATAGATAAATCCACTACTTGCAACAACTTTTATCGGACTACACACATCAAATGTATGACCACCAATAAGTTTGTTGTGTCCATTCCTTATGGCCTGTGAATGGTATTTCAGTCACTTCACTTTTCGGAGAAAAGTTGCAAGTGTCAGATGATTCAAAATCAAACGACTTCAAAATCCATCATAATGGATTTTTCCATGCGGGTTTCTCCAATGTGACCAAATGCAGTGCCATACTTGTGTGGTATTCTTTTAGTCTTGCGACATTTAGCGTCAGTGTTATGGATGTATCATAGTACCATCAAAATTCATAACATACGTCCCATCTTGGATGGAAGCATGGCCCTTCATGTTATTCATAATACTGAACAACAATTGTTGTTTTTATGAACAACTCTTTTGCAACAAACATTGTGCAATGGGCTAGAGTGTATGAAACTCTAAAAAGAATTATGAAAGTAAACCCAGAGGTAATGTATTATTATCAATATTCATAACATACATCTCATTTGTAATGAAAGTATGGCCCTTATGTTATTCATAACATCGAACATAAAAAGTTCTCTTATGAACAACCTTCTTGCAAGATACCTTATGCAAAGGGCTAGAGTGTAAAACTCTAAAATGAATTATGAAAGTAAATACAGACGGTAATACACCGATGGAAGGTATAGCAACATTTACTATGTTCCCTGTGTATACCTAAACCTCATTCCTGGCTAGTCTTTCAGGCCATAGTAGTTTTTACATCGAGTTGCAACAGAATGCAATCGAGCGGGTATCTTTGTGATTGTCTCACAATACCCAAGAATGAGTGATTAACATGTTTAACCATAATTCCCAAGAACTATATCTTTTACCAGCCTTCTATACATCAAAAACTTGTATGACATTCATACATGAGCTAGATATTCCAGTCTTCTTTCTTTTTGCCTTTATACTTCTAACAGTTTAACTTTTAGTATTTCTCCTACTCTTAGAAGAAGCACCCAACTTAAGAGTGGCGTTAGCCCTGGACTTCCTAGGCATGAAAGTTTCACTAACACCCTTCGGACACTTCCTTTCTCTTTAAGTTGTTGTTTTATTCACCTTTCATCATATGACAGGCGTTCTTCTGGATCCCTCTCTTATCAGTCTAATGCATAGTAAACTCCTTTACTAATAGTTTGCAAACAAACATTGCTTTGGATATCTCATATCTTTTAGCCTTTGTCTGTCTCTGAAAATGATATGATTTTCAGATTCCATGAATATCACATAACTATCCAAACTTTCGAAGTTTGGGTCTCATGGAAGCAAACATATTGCTCTTTGACCATAACGGAATTCTAGCTTATGGATCGAAGGACGAGAGTCACATGATCCATAGCATAAGCAAGAGAATACCGAAAGTATGCAATAGGACAAAGTCCTTCTCGGCACTCTTGAGGACAATCCTCACATTACGTTACCAACCATAAAGTTTTAACCAGATATTTAACAGCTATTCAATTTTAATAGGGAAGGTGGAAACGCGAGCCATAATTCTATAACTATTATGCAAATCACACTTAGACACTGTTCAAAATTAATTGCACTGAGAATTAAAAGAATTAATTCTACAGTGCGCTCCCACCCAAATCAATATCTCTCATAATTGATTTTGAGTGATTCAAGATCCGCATTTCAATTGTTCGCCATTGGTGTAACACCACTGATGACGAAAATCTCAACCGGTAGGCCAACGTGCCAATCACATCTCTATGTGACACTTGTTCATCTTTCGATGCATGTGTTCCGAGCTCATGACGGTCATGCCTGAACGTCAAGACAACCAAGTGATCTCGCTGCGAGGTCTCAACTCACCCGCCTCACACTTCCCTAATCGTTCGTACCCGTGTGACATGGCGCACCCCGAAAAGTTAGGTGCCGTGACGGTGCTACACTTGGGAGAACACTAACTACTTGATATTTTTTGTGAGAGATCACCCTAATAAAAGCGAATACCGCGCAATCAAGAAGGGTGCAACATAAGGGATAAACATCTCAGGCAATTCATAATAGCATGATATGGTATAGCCCTTTCTGACGGAGAAGTCTTGTATTTCTTTGTCTTCGGCATTCGCGTCGGTGTTGACCTTCGCGAAGATTGCCACCACCTTGTCGATGCACTAGATAATATTGCTATCTCTATAGCTAATAAAATAAGTGCATTTACATAAGGTTGACACGCAGGTCATTAAAGTGCAATCATAGGGCTCCAGCCATCATGCCGAATCATGACACGCAGGTCATGTTAATCAATTTACATCATATAGACATCTCATACATAATCAAATGATTATGAGCACTGCTATACCACATCACATGCACATGCAAACCCTCCTGCAAAACCAAGTTAGACGCCTCCAATCGGTTCATGCAAAAACTTGTTTTTCGTGGCTTCTAAGGTTTCGAAACAAACCGAAGCTACCAACGTCCATCATCAAGTATGATAATTCAAGTCTCGCTAGATTAACTTTCCAGGGAGTATGAAAACCGAGATAATAAAATCTCGAGCCCCATACTAAACTTCGTCATACGCATGACCCCCGTGCAGATCATATCTACATTGCCCTTTCGTCTGCGAAATTTCATCTTTCTTTTTAACTACGGTGGAATTCAATGAACTGTTAGCACTTCGTTGATCAATCAGGATCGCGGATTGCCAGAACATTGAAAATCCACCATGCTGTTATCAAGATCAGAAATATGCAAATTCCAGGGAAGCAACAAGAACCTCGGGTAACAGATTTCATCTGCTACCCACACAAATAATTTTCAGTAATAGAACTCATCTACTACCTAATTATATTGTGCAACACCCATACATCTCCATGTATTCTAGATCACAACCTGCATCTACGCATAGCACGACTCATGACGCCACTGTAGGTTAACACAGCAGAAAACAAAAAAATTCCGACCTACGCACCAGCCCAGGACCACTATGGAGACTGCCTACAAGGTTTGATCATTTTCGTTACCGACTCGTAGCGCAGCGGAAGTAGAGTCGATGACGATCGGCGGTGCAGATCCCCGCAGCTAGGATTTACAACCTCCCAACCGCGAGGATGTATACCCTCATCTGCCACACAGCCCTCCGGGAGGCGGTCGGACAGTCCCCCGGACGGTGTCGCGGACAGCCCTTCGGGAGGACTCACAGAACTCGGACCGTCACTCGGACAGCCCTTCGGGAGGCACTCTCGAACAGCCCCTCGGGCACTAAGATCGAAACTACGACCTCTCTACAGAGTTGCACATATACGATGTCATCTATCCGGCAGGGCTTCGCTGTCCAGAACTAGTTCCCACCGGAACCCAGACAACCTTTCGGCACTACGAAACTATTTCGTGGGAGGGAGAGAGAATGCCAGATCATGCATGGCTTGTGTGAGAGAGTTGGAGTGGGGATGGAGAGCTCCTCTCCACCTCCTTATATAGTGGTGGAAGGGGTGAGGGGGGGCTGAAATTCAGCCCACAAAACATGCACCCACCAAACAAGGAAAACATGTTCCCACCAAACATGGAGAAAACATGTTCCCTTGTCCATGGTGTTCCCCCATGGGGCCCCACCTTCCTCCCAACACTCTCCACCATTTGTGGGGGCTGCCCCCCACCATGGGGGGCCCCCCCAACATCTTTGTCCAGCCACAAGGGGCTGCCCCCTCAAGGGGGGGCACCCCCAAAATAGCCCCCATGATCCGTGGGATCTTGTCCCCTCACGCTGGGACAAGATGTTTTCCGTGACTATTACTTCTGAAAAATTCCGGAAGGTCCCAGAACATTTCCGACACCCTCTAAAATTATCTGGACACGTTCTGGAACATTTCCAGTATGGTGGTTTAATTTAAAACCATCTTTGTTTACCCGGTAAACAACTCCGGCAGCTCCGAAACTTTTTTTCGGTTTTTTCTCCGGAAAAATTCCAGAAATTACCAGACCAATCTGGCAACCTCCAAAACATTCCCGGTGCTTGCCAAAACCTTTTTGGATCAATGGTTTTATCCGAAACAACTTTTTGGTTTTACCGAAACTTTTTCAGTGTTCTCTCTCCGGAACTCTTCCGTTGTCTCCGAAACTTTTTCGGTGATTTTCTCTCAGACTCCCTGTCTAGAATTCAGCAGATAGATGACCCTTAAGCGTGTGACCCTATAGGTTCGGTGAAGTATAGACATGACCGGAACACTTTCCGATCAATGATCAGCATCGGAGCCGTGGACACCCATATTGACCCCTATACCCACACGAATGAATATTCGAGTGAACCTCCAGTTGCCGTGTGCTATTCCTGTTGCTTCGCGATATGTTACAAATACCCGAGGTGAGACATGATGGCATCCCCGTGGGTCAAGAACTTGTCCACTATGCCAGTTACCTCATTACCGGTATTGTTCTCTTTTCTCGTTACCGTGTTCCGGCATCCCCGTGATCAAATCACAAAGTGTCTGGCCAGACGATGATGGATACTGTAACAGCAAGAGGGCCCAGAGATATCTCTCCATCGTCGGAGGAGCAAATCCCAATCTTGAGCTATCAAGTTACTTGACACACTTTTCCATGAACCCGTAAGCCGCCGTAATAGCCACCCATTTACGGATGACGTTTAACAAACCCCAAAGTTCATGAAGCAAGCATGAAGAAACTCGATACTCTCATGGTCTATGGAATCATGCAAACGTTAACCATCTCTGTGTTATTAACCATTAACTTGTGACGAATGTATCTCATAGCATAACATCAATCGGGTCGATTCAACACAAATGTTCTTCTAACATTGTGCCCTCAAAATTGCTGGCATAGACATGCCCATGATCAGGAAAACAGAACCATTATGCAACACTTGAGCTTGTCTTAGAGGCTAGACTAGGAATACATTTTACCGTTTATTATTACACACGTGCATATGAGTCTTCCTCCAAGCCTCGTTTTATTTGTAGACTCGAGAACCATAGCAGTTATAGCATGGAACATAAACCTAATTATGAACAGGGAGATAATCAATAACATTTATTATTGCCTCTAGGGCATATCTCCTACATTACAGACTGTCCTGTTTAGACAGATTGCTATTATGTTTGCTTGTTTAATGATTCTATTTGAGGATAGGAGTATTAAATATGCAGAGGCATTTAGTATGCAATGTCAAATAATAATTTTAGTGATTTGCTACAGTAGATAATGATA
Source organism: Thinopyrum elongatum (assembly GCA_011799875.1). NCBI lineage: Eukaryota > Viridiplantae > Streptophyta > Magnoliopsida > Poales > Poaceae > Thinopyrum > Thinopyrum elongatum. Next base: position 631,531,263 of record CM022303.1, read on the forward strand.
AGGTTTTCCATTTGATTTATACTAACTTTTCTCACAAGTTCTTGTTGAGTTTTGTGTGCATGAAGTTTTAAGATTTAGGGAAACCGTGTTATAAAAGGAATTAAGGAGACACAAAAGCTCAAGCTTGGGGATGCCCAAGGCATCCCTAGTTAATATTTCAAGGAGTCTCAAGCATCTAAGCTTGGGGATGCCCAGGTAGGCATCCCACCTTTCTTCATCAACAATGATCGGTCAGTTTGGTTGAACCTAAGTGTTTTGCTTCTTCACATGATATGTGCTATCCTTGGAATGTGATTTTATTTTGTTTTGCTTGATGTTTGAATAAAGTACTTAAGATCAAAATTTTCTTTATGAGAGAGAGTCCTCACATAGCTAAATAATTATTTGACTACTCATTGATCTTCACTTATATATTTTTTGGAGTAGTTTGTCAGTTTCAAGAAGGATACAATAAAAACTTTCATATAAAGAGCATTCAATACAATGAGAAGTTTGATTCCTTGCATTTGTTTTGAGATATAAAGATGGTGATATTAGAGTCATGCTAGTGAGTAATTGTGGATTGGTAGAAATACTTGTGTTGAAGTTTGTGATTCCCGTAGCATGCACGTATGGTGAACCGTTATGTGATGGTTAGTGCTATCAGGCCAGAGGCCCACTCAGATCACATATCCAAACCGTTAGTACCTTGGGGGTGCGGTAACGAGCAGAGACTCACGAAAGATGTGACCCCATTTCCCCGTCTCGAGGACTTGCGGCAAGGGCCAAGAATGCCCGGCCACGCCTCGTATTCATCACTTGGGCACCATACAGGAAACCCATCTTCACAACACTCGCCACTTAGGCACACGCGGGTACCCCTCAGGGTCGACCCGCCTATCCAAGTAACAATGTAAGGTCCAAGTATCCGTGTGTCCATAACATCAGGGGAATTCGAGGTATCACCCTCGTTGGATTCCTACTCGATGTAATCGTCAAGGTGAACTCGGAGGAATCACCCTCGCTGGGTTCACACTTGAGGTGTTGTACGACGGCGTCTTTATCGGAAGCGGTGAAGGAGGAATCACCCTCGATGACCACGACCGAATAGCTACTCTACAGAGTTAACATCAGAAGTGCTACAAGAGGTTTCACCCTCGGCACTCGATAGTAACGCTGCAGTGTCGTTACAACTAAGGGGGGTGATGTGCGGTGCCGGGGCCTGGTCTTCGATCCCGTTGATCGGGTCATCGGATAATCCAGCGGGGCAGTCGGGATAAGTGGGGTCACTGATAGGTCTCTACCCAGCCTATACTAGACAGTTTAGGATAAGCAGGTAAGGTTTCAATAGCAGGTTACAATAAACAGGCTATGCATCAGAATAGGTAAAGCAGTAGCAGCAGCATTTCTAATGCAAGCATGAGAAATTAGAATGGGAGATATCGGGATGATCAAAGGGGAGGCTTGCCTGGTTGCTCAGCGGCAAGGGCAAGGTCGTCAACGGTGGCGTCGGGCTCCTGAGTTGCGTCGGTCTCGGGGACGACGTCGGTGTCAGGGTCTTCCAAGAGAGAAGAGGGGGAAGAAACAGTAAATACAAAGCAAACAAGAGCATATCATGACACTACGCAGAGCTAGGGGTGTTCTGACGTGGTGCTACACGATTTAGGTGAAGAGGGAAAACATCCGGGAATGTTTTCCTGGTTCCGGGTAGTTGTCACACAGATGACCGAAGGGAAACGGTTCCATGTTCGGGTAGCTAGGGATCAGTCTCGAAATTCTAAGCATTTTTCATATATAAATTATTTTCATCGGAGTTACGGATTAAAAGATATGATTTTCTAAAGTTTTTATTAATTTCTGGAATTTCTGGATTTAATTAAATCAACATTATCCAGAACAGTACAGGGTGACGTCATCGTGACGTAATGCTCACGTCAGCAGGTCAACTCTGGCTGACCAGAGTCAAACCAGACATGTGGGACCCACATGTCATACTCAGGGGGCTAACAGAGTTTAGGTTAAAACTAAATTTAGTTAATTAAGCGTATGGGCCCACCTGTCAGTGTCTAAATAGGTTAATTAAATTAATCGAGTGAATTTCGTTAATTAGGGGGGGTGGGCCCCATCTGTCAGTGACTGGGCGCTGCCCAGTCAACGTTGACTTCGGTCAACGGGGCCAGCCCGGGCCCCTGGGGCCACTGGTCAGTGACACAGGGGGGTGGGGCCCGCGGCGCCACGTCGGACGCCGGCACCGGAGTGCTCCGGCGAGCGCCGGACGCGGCCGTGAGCTCCGGCGAGCTCGGGATTTGCATATGGTGCATCATTTAGGGCGTTCTAGGTCGCGTTCGAGAGCTGGCAGTGAGCCGCATCGAGTGGTGGTGGTGTTTCGCCCTGGAGTGGCCGGAATCAACGTCGGCGGTGAGCTAAGCGGCTGCCGGAGTACGGGTCCGGGCGGAAACATTGCTAGAGGCGTCGGGGGCCTGTGTGCGTGCGTGCGTTCCTAGGAGCACGCCGCCGTGCTCTGACGCGAGTGTGAACAGCGGTGGCCGTGGCGACAAGGCCAACGGCGGCGGCTGGCTCGGCAACGATGGGAACAGGGCCTACGGCGCGAACGGGGTGGCGAAGAGAGAGGGGAAGGAACGGGAGGCTCACCAGGAGCCTCTAGGGGAGCAACGCGGGCTCGAGGGAGGCTCGGGGTGGCCGGATTTTGACAGCGAGGGCGTCGGTGCCCGAGGTGGAAGAAGATGGCCTCCTTGTCGTTGCACAGGCGTTGGGCTCGAACCGATGGTCGAGGTCGACGAGGCAGACGATGGAGGGGCTCGCGGACTCGACAGGAGGGCGCGGGAGTGTCGGTCGCCGCGGTGGTGACAACGGCGCGTCGGCGATGGCGCTCGGGTGAGATGGGGAGGCGAGGGAGAGCGAGAGGGAGTGAGCGAGGTAGAGCCAGGGGGCCAGGGGTGCACAGGGCTCTGCCCTTTAACCACGGCGAGCGTGGCGACGCGCTGTCGTGCAGCGAGCGAGGGGGGCCGGGCTCGGGGGTGCGCGCACACGTGGAGCGCTCGACAGCGGGGCGTGGGGGGGTGAGCAGTGCGGGGAAGGGACGGCGCCAGGCGGGCTGGGCCGGCTGGCTGACTTAGGCCCAGCTGCCCTGGGCCTTTTTTCCTTTTTCTATTTTCTTTTCTGTTTTCTCCTTTGTTTCCTGTTTTGTCTTTTGTTTTTACTCCAAATGACTTTTGTAAAATATGGCACTTGCTCATATAACATCAGTGCAATATCCAACCCTGGTATAAAATGGTTTTGCGGCCAAATGTTTTCATATGGATTTTATTTAAATAAAAATGTATTAACCAACTCTGTTTTTCTACTGTTAGAGTAACTTAGTTAATTTATTAATTGTTGATTATAATTTTAGGACAATCTCTGGAATATTTGCTATTCATTGAACATTTTAGTTTCTAAGTTTGGACAACTTTTATTTTCACTTTTAGTTTGAATTTCCATTTGAATTTGAATTTGAAAAGGGATTTATTACTAATGATGATTAAGCACTGTTGATCATGATGACATGGCATAATCAAGAAGGGTGATTACTGTGGCAAACCACTGGGGGTGTTACAAGTCTCCTCCACTAATAAGAATTCTCGTCCCGAGAATTAAGAGGAAGACTGAAAGAAAGCGGGGTATTCTTGGAAGTTCTTCCGAGGAAACGTTCGGAAAAATCTCGAACGGCTGGAACGTTTTTGATCCCCTCAAGCAGAGAAGCATCCTACGCATTCAAAGTGTTTATTTTGGAGTTATCAGGGCACGGTAATTCACTAGCCCGGATGACTAACGGAGTATGTATTTCCTCATAATGAAGATCATGCATGAATGCAAATTTTTCAGAGATGAATGAATGTGATGCTGCTGAATTAAAAAAAACAGAAGCAGGTAATGAGTTAACGAGAAGGGTACCCATTTCGGTGGCAGGTTGATCCTGGACTTCTTTAATATCAATGTTGTAAGCGTGTCCACGACCATATGTTTTTCGCTTCTGTGTTGAACCCGAAGATGAGCCAACATCACGATAGCTCTTCTGTGAGTCCTTATGCTTCATTTGAGCGGTCTCAACCAGAATAGCCTTGTTCACACGAGTAGAAAAGTCATTGAAGTCTTGAGCAGCAAGTGCAAGCTCGATGTCTAGGTGGAGTCCATTGCGGAACTTCTCTTGTCTACGGGCATCTGTGGCGATGTCTTCTTCAGCATAGCGGGAGAGGTCAAGAAATTCCCGCTGATAAGCTTCGACAGTTTTGTTACCCTGAGTGAGGTTGCAGAACTGGGTTTTCATCCAGTCCATGATTCCTTGAGGAATATATCGGGCACGGAAAGCAGCCTGGAACTCAGGCCAAGTAACGGCTGTTCCAGCAGGCAGTGTACATTTGTGGGTGTCCCACCATTGAGCAACGGGACCCTTTAAGAAAAAGGACGCGAAGGCGACAAAGTTGGCAGGGGAGACATTTGCAGACTCCATCTCGTGAGTGATATCGCGAATCCAGTCATCAGCATCCAGTGGCTTCTCAGAGTTGCGGAACTGAGTGGGGTTAAGACGCATAAATTCCGGCAGAGTTATTGAAGGAGGGTTCTGGTTCTGGTTGTTCAGATGTGGGAACTGAGCCATAATCCCAGTCATGAACTGGCGGTTGAGCTCGAATTGTTGCATCATAGCTGCCATATAGTCTGGCGGTGGTGGGCGTTCAGGGGCACGACCACGACCACCTGGCCTAACCATCCTGCTAAATTTCAACAGGGGTAGTTCAGTAAAATCAGTTGCGGGTGTTTAGCGATAAGCATGATGTAACACGACAACAATTAAGCAGTGTAACAGATACATAACAGTAGTCAATTAAGACATACAGATCCATAGACAGAGTCGGGTACATGCGAATAGCATAACGACGCAAATTTAAAAACTAGACATGATAGGCGGCGCGCAGGCACGCGGTAAGGAAGTACACCACGAGATATAGCAAAGGCTACATCAACGTCGGGAAGATCCACTGAAATGGGGTAGCTGCACGTGCGGACGACGAGTGTTTGTCGCGGAAGGATCCTGTGCTCCATGTGCACTCTGATGCAGAACCCGGTCTCGAGCTGAAAGAAGAGGTCCACGTGGAGGTGCGTGACCTCCAACAGCAGGCCAATCAATACCAGCATACATCTGTGTCCTGCTCGGATAAAGGATGTGCTCCGGATGTATCCCTGCACGAACAACGGGTAGCAACTGCGTCATGGCATCATAGAGACGTGCTCGAGTGGCAACCAACTCGACGGCAAGAGCCCGAACAGTGCGATCTAGAGCCTGAGTGCACTGAATCAGAATGCGCGGGTCGTAGCGACGAGGCTCGTACGGGGCACAGATAGCTGTGTAGTATCCAGTAGTATCTCCAGTAGGGGCATACGGAATGTATCGGAACTCAGAAGCATCCAAGCTATCGCTGAACTCTCCTCGGAGACGTGCGACAGCAAAGTAGGCGGCATCATGTACTGCCATCTCAATCGTCACGCTGATACCGTGAAAAAGGTGCAACTCAGTGTCTGAGTCATTGCGCTGACCATAGATACGAACATCAGCATGGTACTGCTCCTGGTTGAACTCGCGGTAATCCTCGTAGACCATGTACTCGGGGTACCAGCGGTGGCCCAGCTTGGTCAGGAGGGCGATCAGGACAGCTGGAAAACCAGGGGCACCACGAGCCCAAGTGTGAAGCACAAGCTGCGTCGTAGGGCGTGGTGGAAACAAACGATCCATCTGAATTAGAGGAAATTCAGGATTGTCAAATGACAATGAGAAGTATAATACAACTCGGAGAGAAAGGTTAAACAAAACAATGGAAAGGAAAATGATTATCAGACTAATCAGATCAATGTTCAAGAATTAAGCACAGATATCCAGCTCTCCGGGTGGACGAGATTTACGAGATCCTAAGTGTTGGCGTTAATAAAATTTTAACCCAAATAGAAGAGAGGTCAGAGTCCCAGAGTATAGGTCGAGGAGTAAAAGATTCTAATACCACCCAATTGGCGACGTGGGCCCGTAAGCCACACAGCCAAGTTAGTAAAACAGTTTTCGGTCACTAGACTCAACTTCGGCCAAGGAGTTGGAAAGGGGGGATTCCTACAGGTAGTCGGCTCTGATACCAACTTGTGACGCCCCTGGCTCAATCGTGCACCAATCATACACGCAAATGCACACGATCAAGCCTAAGGACTCATGGAGAGATATCACAACACAACTCTAAAACATAAATAAAGTCATACAAGCTTTATATTACAAGCCAGGGGACTCGAGGGCTCGAATACATAAGCTTGCGTACAAGCATCAGCGGAAGCATCAGATATCTGAGTACAGATATAAAAGAAAACATAGAAAGGCCTTTAGAAAGGTGGGGCAAAATAAAACACTACGATCGAAAGGCGTAGGCCTCCTGCCTAGGACCCTCCGAACCTACTCCTGGCCGTCAGCCAACTCGTAGTAGTATCCACCCTCGGGGTGGTAGTAGTAGTCGATCGACGGGGCATCTGTCTCAGGGGGCTCCGTCCTCTGGTCACGACAAACTGATATGGGGAGAAAAGGAAAACAAAGCAACCGTGAGTACTCAGAAGTACTCAGCAAGCAAGGATCTACACTACATATGCAACATTTTCAAAGAGAGGCTGTATATGTGGACTGGGCTGCAGAAATGCCAGAATAGAGAGAAGGCCTAGTCCTATCAAAGACTAGCATCTTCAGAGGTCTTGCAGCAATAGAAGAGAGTAGAACAGTACAATATAAGGTAGAAGTAATGATATCAACCTCACCCAGAGATCCTTACTCAACTCCCTGCGAGAAAGCAATCCCAGAGCCATACAGTCATCAACCTCGTCTGAGATCCCTTCTCGACTCCCGGCGAGAAGCAATCCCAGAGCCATAGTATCCAAGTATCCAGTTCTAATTGTATCAATCAGGATACAACTCCGAGTGTCCGTTACCGAGGATCCGGCTATGCATAGTTTAGTTCTTCCCTGCAGGGGTGCACCAACTTACCCACCACGCTCGCTTAACTCCGGCCGGACACACTTTTCCGGGTCATGCCCGACCTCGGCCAAACGACACACCGCAACCCTACCTACAGCTCAGCAGAGAGGTCCCCGCCGGTCTACATCCTAAGCGCAAGGGGGTCTTGGCCATCGCCCCTCACCCTCCGGGTCGTTGCGCACAGGGTGGATACCAGCATCGCCTCGGGTGGCCGACACGATCCGACCATGCCGCAATGCTGAACTGGACGTCTGTCAGAGCTTTCGGCTGATGCTACGATGCAGAACGCCCATACTATGCCTACGTGATGGTTAGTGCTATCAGGCCAGAGGCCCACTTAGATCACATATCCAAACCGTTAGTACCTTGGGGGTGCGGTAATAAGCAGAGACTCACGAAAGATGTGACCCCATCGCCCCGTCTCGAGGACTTGCGGCAAAGGCGAAGAATGCCCGGCCACACCTCGTATTCATCACTCGGGCACCATACAGGCAACCCGTCTTCACAACACTCGCCACTTAGGCGCACGCGGGTACCCCTCAGGGTCGACCCGCCTATCCAAGTAACAATGTAAGGTCCAAGTATCCGTGTGTCCATAACATCAGGGGAATCCGAGGTATCACCCTCGTTGGATTCCTACTCGATGTAATCGTCAAGGGGAACTCGGAGAAATCACCCTCGCTGGGTTCACACTTGAGGTGTTGTACGACGGCGTCTTTATCGGAAGCGGTGAAGGAGGAATCACCCTCGATGACCACGACCGAATAGCTACTCTACAGAGTTAACATCAGAAGTGCTACAAGAGGTTTCACCCTCGGCACTCGATACTAACGCTGCAGTGTCGTTACAACTAAGGGGGGTGATGTGCGGTGCCGGGGCCTGGTCTTCGATCCCGTTGATCGGGTCTTCGGATAATCCAGCGGGGCAGTCGGTATATGTGGGGTCACTGATAGGTCTCTAACCAGCCTATACTAGACAGTTTAGGATAAGCAGGTAAGGTTTCAATAGCAGGTTACAATAAACAGGCTATGCATCAGAATAGGTAAAGCAGTAGCAGCAACATTTCTAATGCAAGCATGAGAAATTAGAATGGGCGATATCGGGATGATCAAAGGGAAGGCTTGCCTGGTTGCTCAGCGGCAAGGGCAAGGTCGTCAACGGTGGCGTCGGGCTCCTGAGTTGCGTCGGTCTCGGGGACGATGTCAGTGTCAGGGTCTACCGAGAGAGAAGAGGGGGAAGAAACAGTAAATACAAAGCAAACAAGAGTATATCATGACACTACGCAGAGCTAGGGGTGTTCTGACGTGGTGCTACACGATTTAGGTGAAGAGGGAAAACATCCGGGAATGTTTTCTCGATTCCGGGCAGTTGTCGGACAGATGACCGGAGGGGAATGGTTCCATGTTCGGGTAGCTAGGGATGCATGACGGACGAACAGACTGCGTATTCGGATCAGTCTCGAAATTCTGAGCATTTTTCATATATAAATTATTTTCATCGGAGTTACGGATTAAAAGATATGATTTTCTAAAGTTTTTATTAATTTCTGGAATTTCTGGAATTAATTAAATCAACATTATCCAGAACAGTACAAGGTGACATCATCGTGACGTAATGCTGATGTCAGCAGGTCAACTCTGGCTGACCAGAGTCAAACCAGACATGTGGGACCCCCATGTCATACTCAAGGGGCTAACAGAGTTTAGGTTAAAACTAAATTTAGTTAATTAAGCGGTTGGGCCCACCTGTTAGTGTCTAAATAGGTTAAATAAATTAATCGAGTTAATTTCGTTAATTAGGGGGGGGTGGGCCCCATCTGTCAGTGACTGGGCGCTGCCCAGTCAACGTTGACTTTGGTCAATGGGGCCAGCCTGGGCCCCTGGGGCCACTGGTCAGTGACACAGGGGGGTGGGGCCCGCGGCACCACATCGGACGCCGGCACCGGAGTGCTCCGGCGAGCGCCGGATGCGGCCGTGAGCTCCGGCGAGCTCGGGATTTGCGTATGGTGCATCATTTAGGGCGTTCTGGGTCACGTTCGAGAGCTGGCAGTGAGCCGCATCGAGTGGTGGTGGTGTTTCGCCCTGTAGTGACCGTAATCGACATCGGCGGTGAGCTAGGCGGCTGCCGGAGTACGGGTCCGGGCGGAAACATTGCTAGAGGCATCGGGGGGCTGTGTGTGTGCGTGCGTTGCCAGGAGCACGTCGCCGTGCTCTGACGCGAGTGTGAACAGTGGTGGCCACGGCGACGAGGCCAACGACAGCGGCTGGCTCGGCAACGATGGGAACGGGGCCTACGGCGCGAACGGGGTGGCGAAGAGAGAGGGGAAGGAATGGGAGGCTCGCCAGGAGCCTGTAGGGGAGCAACGCGGGCTCGAGGGAGGCTCGGGGTGGCCGGATTTTGACGGCGAGGGCGTCGGTGCCCGAGGTGGAAGAAGATGGCCTCCTCATCGTTGCACGGGCACTGGGCTCGAACCGATGGTCGAGGTCGACGAGGCAGACGGCGGAGGGGCTCGCGGACTCGACAGGAGGGCGCGGGAGTGTCGGTCGCCGTGGTGGTGACGATGGCGCGTCGGCGATGGCGCTCGGGTGAGATGGGGAGGTGAGGGAGAGCGAGAGGGAGTGAGCGAGGGAGAGCCAGGGGGCCAGGGGTGCACAGGGCTCTGCCCTTTAAACGCGGCGAGCGTGGCGACGCGCTGTCTTGCAGCGAGGGAGGGAGGCCGGGCTCGGGGGCGTGCGCGCACGCGGAGCGCTCGACAGCGGGGCATGGAGGGGGGGGGTGAGCAGTGCAGGGAAGGGACGGCGCCAGGCGGGCTGGGCCGGCTGGCTGACTTAGGCCCAGCTGCCCTGGGCCTTTTTTCCTTTTTCTATTTTCTTTTCTGTTTTCTCCTTTGCTTCCTGTTTTGTCTTTTGTTTTTACTCCAAATGACTTTTGTAAAATATGGCACTTGCTCATATAACATCAGTGCAATATCCAACCCTGGTATAAAATGGTTTTGGGGCCAAATGTTTTCATATGGATTTTATTTAAATAAAAAGGTATTAACCAACTCTGTTTTTCTACTGTTAGAGTCACTTAGTTAATTTATTAATTGTTGATTATAATTTTAGGACAGTCTCTGGAATATTTTCTATTCATTGAACATTTTAGTTTCTAAGTTTGGACAAATTTTATTTTCCCTTTTAGTTTGAATTTCCATTTGAATTTGAATTTGAAAAGGGATTTATTACTAATGATGATTAAGCACTGTTGATCATGATGACATGGCATAATCAAGAAGGGTCATTACTATGGCAAACCACTGGGGGTGTTACATATGAGAAGTTTGATTCCTTCCATTTGTTTTGAGATATAAAGATGGTGATATTAGAGTCATGCTAGTGAGTAATTATGGATTAGTAGAAATACTTGTGTTAAAGTTTGTGATTCCCGTAGCATGCACGTATGGTGAACCATTATGTGATGAAGTCGAAGCATGATTTATCCTATGGATTGTCTTCCTTATGAGTGGCGGTCGGGGACGAGTGATGGTCTTTTCCTACCAATCTATCCCCCTAGGAGCATGCGTGTAGTACTTTGTTTCGATGGCTAATAAATTTTTGCAATAAGTATGTGAGTTCTTTATGACTAATGTTGAGTCCATGGATTATACGCACTCTCACCCTTCCACCTTTGCTAGCCTCTCTAGTACCGCGCAACTTTCGCCGGTGCATTAAACCCACCATATACCCTTCCTCAAAACAGCCACCATACCTACCTATTATGGCATTTCCATAGCCATTCCGAGATATATTGCCATGCAACTTCCACCGTTCCGTTTATTATGACACGCTTCATCATTGTCATATTGCTTTGCATGATCATGTAGTTGGCATAGTATTTGTGGCTTGTCCACCGTTCATATCTTTTATACATGTCACTCTTGATCATTGCACATCCCGATACACCACTGGAGGCATTCATATAGAGTCATATTTTGCTCTAAGTATCGAGTTGTAAGTAAATAAAAGTGTGATGATCATAATTATTAGAGCATTGTCCCATGTGAGGAAAGGATGATGGAGACTATGATTCCCCCATAAGCCGGGATGAGACTCCGGACGAAAAAAAAAAGAGATAAAAAAAGAGCCCAAACAAAAAAAAGTAGAGAGAAAAAAAGGGAGAAAATAAAAAAATGAGAGAAAAGAGAGAAGGGGCAATGTTACTATCCTTTTTCCACACTTATGCTTCAAAGTAGCACCTTGATCTTCATGATAGAGGGTCTCCTATGTTATCACTTTCATATACTAGTGGGGATTTTTCATTATAGAACTTGGCTTGTATATTCCAATGATGGGCTTCCTCAAATTGCCCTAGGTCTTCGTGAGCAAGCGAGTTGGATGCACACCCACTTAGTTTCTTTTTGAGCTTTCATAAACTTATAGCTCTAGTGCATCTGTTGCATGGCAATCCCTACTCACTCACATTGATATCTATTAATGGGCATCTCCATAGCCCGTTGATACGCCTAGTTGATGTGAGACTATCTCCTTCTTTTTGTCTTCTCCACAACCACCATATTCTACTTCACCTATAGTGCTATGTCCATGGCTCACGCTCATGTATTGCGTGAAAGTTGAAAAGGTTTGAGAACATCAAAATTATGAAACAATTGCTTGGCTTATCATCGGGGTTGTGCATGATTTGAATACTTTGTGTGACAAAGATGGAGCACAGCCAGACTATATGATTTTGTAGGGATAACTTTATTTGGCCATGTTATTTTGAGAAGACATGATTGCTTTATTACTATGCTTGAAGTATTATTGTTTTTATGTCAATATTAAACATTTGTTTTGAATCTTATGGATCTAAACATTCATGCCACATTAAAGAAGATTACTTTGATAAATATGCTAGGTAGCATTCACACTTCATAAATTCTTTCTTTTATCATTTACCTACTCGAGGACGAGCAGGAATTAAGCTTGGGGATGTTGATACGTCTCCAACGTATCTATAATTTATGAAGTATTAATGCCATGTTTACAACAATTTTATATGGTTTTGGTATGATTTTATTAGAACTAACCCGGACTGACGATGTATTCAGCAGAACTACCGTGGTGTCATTTTTTGTGCAGAAATAAAATTTCTCGGAATGAGCTGAAAATTTACGGAGAATATTTTTGGAAAATATAAAAAATACTGGAGCGAAAAGATACCAGAGAGGAGTCCCGAGGCGACCACAAGGGTGGGAGGTGCGCCCACCTAGGGCGCGCCCCCTACCTTTCGCCGCCTCGTGGACCCCCTTGACTTGTCCCCGACGCCAAAAACTCCTACAAATACAGAAACCCCTGAAAAGAACCCTAGATCGGGAGTTCCGCCGCCGCAAGCTTCTGTAGCCACAAAAAAACCAATCGGGAGCATGTTTCGGCACCCTGCCGCAGGGGAAAACCATCACCGATGGCCATCTCCATCATCCCGGCGGTCTCCATGACGAGGAGGGAGTAGTTCACCCTCGGGGCTGAGGGTATGTACCCGTAGCTATGTGTTTGATCTCTCTCTCTCTCGTGTTCTTGATTTGGCACGATCTTGATGTACCGCGAGCTTTGTTATTATAGTTGGACCATATGGTGTTTCTTCCCTCTCTATCTCTTGTTGTGATGAATTGAGTCTTGCTCCTTGAGGTTTCGTTATGTTGGATTGAGTATTGGATTTCAGAACACTTGATGTATGTCTTGCAATGGGATATCTGTGGTGACAATGGGATGTTCTATTGATTCACTTGATGCATGTTTTGGCACTCAACTCGCAGATTCCCGAGGTGACATTGGGGTAATCTATGCATAGGGGTTGATGCATGTTTTTGTCCTACGTTCTTCGATAGAAACTTTGGAGTGATTCTTTGTTGCACGTTGAGGGATTGTTATGTGATCCAATTATGTTATCATTGTTGAGAGAACTTGCACTAGTGAAAGTATGAACCCTAGGCCTTGTTTTCAAGCATTGCAATACCGTTTTTGCTCACTTTTGTTACTAGTTACCTTGCTGTTTTTATATTTTCAGATTACAAAAACCTATATCTACCATCCACATTACACTTGTATCACCATCTCTCCGCCGAACCAGTGCACCTATACAATTTACCATTGTATTGGGTGTGTTGGGGACACAAGAGACTCTTTGTTATTTGGTTGCAGGGTTGTTTGAGAGAGACCATCTTCATCCTACGCCTCCCACGGACTGATAAACCTTAGGTCATCCACTTGAGGGAAATTTGCTACTGTCCTACAAAACTCTGCGCTTGGAGGCCCAACATGAGTCTACAAGAAGAAGGTTGCATAGTAGACATCAGAACGCTTTGCTTATCATAAGAGACCATTTTGGCCTGTCCTTTGCCTCAAAAGGATTGGGCTACCTTGCTGCACTTTTGTTATCGATACCGTTACTTGCTCGTTACACATTATCTTGCTATCAAACTACTCGTTACTTATAATTTCAGTGCTTGCAGAGAATACCTTGCTGAAAACCACTTGTCATTTCCTTCTGCTCCTCGTTGGGTTTGACACTCTTACTTATTGAAAGGACTACGACTGATCCCCTATACTTGTGGGTCATCAACAAGTTTCATGGATATCATTACTCTTTATAGCATACATGTGATGTCGCTTGAACTACGTCGGTATTTCCCCAAAGAGGAAGGGATGATGCAGCACAACTACGGTAGGTATTTCCCTCAGTTATGAAACCAAGGTATCAATCTAGTATAAGAACCAAGCAACACTATGTAAACGGTACCTGCACACAAAGAACAAATACTTGCAACCCGACACGTATAAGGGGTTGTCAATCCCTTCTTCGGGTAAAGGCGCCAGAAATTGTCAAGTTGACGGGATAAAATTGTGATAGATTGGATAAATAGATCTCGATAAAATGCGAAATCAAAGATGCAAAAAAAGTGCAGCAAGGTATTTTTGGGTTTTTGTAATAATAGATCTGAAAATAAAAGTGGCAAATAATAGATCGGAAAGCAAATATGATAAAGAATAGACCCGGTGGCCGTAGATTTCACTAGTGGCTTCTCTCAAGAAATAGCACACGATGGGTAAACAAATTACTGTTGGGCAATTGATAGAAAATCGAATAGTTGTGACGATATTCGAGGCAATGATCAATATATAGGCATCACATCCAAGATTAGTAGACCAACTCCTGCCTGCATCTACTACTATTACTCCACACATCGACAGCTATCCAGCATGCATCTAGTGTATTAAGTTCATGGAGAAATGGAGTAATGCAATAAGAATGATGACATAATGTAGACAAGATCTATTCATGTAGGAATAGCCCCCATCTTGTTATCCTTAATAGCAATGATACATACATGTCTTGCTACCCCTTCTGTCACTGGGAAAGAACACTGCATGATCGAACCCATCACAAAGCACCTCTTCCCATGGCAAGAAAAATCGATCTAGTTGGCCTAACTAAACCAAAGATTCGAAGAAGAACTATGAGGCTATAAATAATCATGCATATAAGAGATCAAATAAGACTCAAATAATATTCATGGATAAAAGATCCGATCATAAACTCAAAGTTCATCGGATCCCAACAAACACGCTGCAAAAAGAGTTACATCAAATAGATCTCCAAGAGACCATTGTATTGAGAATCAAAAGAGAGAGAGAGAGAGGAAGCCATCTAGCTGCTGCCTACGGACCCGTAGGTCTATGATGAACTACTCACGCATCATCGGAGAGGCACCAATGAGGATGATGAACCCCTCTGTGATGGTGTTTAGATTGGATCTCGTGGTTCTGGAACTTGCGGTGGCTGGAATTGTGTTTCGTCGACTCCCCTAGGGTTTCTAGAATATTTGGGGATTCATAGGGCGAAGAGGTGGTGCGGGAGGCCACCGAGGTGGGCACAACCCACCTGGGCGCGCCTGGGCCCCCAAGCGCACCCTGGTGGGTTGTGCTCCCCTCGGAGCTCCCCTCTGGTACTTCTTTGGCCCAACAGGTGTCTTCTGGTCCAGAAAAGTTCTCCAAAAAGTTTCGCTGCTTTTGGACTCCGTTTGGTATTGATTTTCTGCAAAGTAAAAAACAAGCAAAAAACAACAACTGGCACTAGGCACTATGTCAATAGGTTAGTCCCAAAAAATGATATAAAATTGCTATAAAATTATTGTAAAACATCCAAGAATGATAATATAACAGCATGGAACAAGCAAAAATTATAGATACGTTGGAGACATATCAGCATCCCCAAGCTTAATTCCTACTCGTCCTCGAGTAGGTAAATGATAAAAACAGAATTTTTGATGTGGAATGTTGCCTAACATGTTCATCACATATTCTTTTCTTTTAAAGCATGGACATTTGGACTTTTATATGGTTCAAAGCAATAGTCTAGTTTTGACGTGAAGATTTCAATACTCAAGCATATCAATAAGCAACCATGTATTTCAAAATATCAACACTAAAGCAAGTTATCCCTAGCCCATCATGCTCAATCATTGATCCATTCATGAAACACACTCGCATATTAGCTACATCCAATGCTCAAGTACGATCATAGTGCCCCTTAGTTGGTGCTTTATAAGAGAAGATGGAGACTCAAAATAAAAATAAAAATTTGCATAAAGCAAATAGAAAGGCCCTTCGCAGAGGGAAGTAGTGATTTGTAGAGGTGCCAGAGATCAAAGCTAAAATTGAGAGATAAAAAATTTGAGAGGCATACTTTTCCCGTCAACGAAAACGGCCGAGTAATTCCCAACACTTTCCATGCTAGATATATCACAGACGGTTCCCAAATAGAAAATAAAGTTTATTCCTTTTTCCACCATTCTTTCACAATCCATGGCTAGCCGTACCCATGGGTGCCATACATACCAACACTTTCCAAGGAATTTATTATTTGACAACATAAATTAAATTTATTTTTCATTTCGGGACTAGGCAACCCTATTACCGCCGTACTCTCGTGCAATGACAAGTGAATAAACACTCATCTTGAGAATAACACATCTAGCATGGAAAATATTGGCCACCCCCTACCGCTTCATGAGCGGTACGAGCACACAAAAAGGAAATTTATTTTGAAAATTAGAGATGGCACATACAAAATTGCTTAGAACAGCACGGAAACACCGCATATAGGTAGGTATGGTGAACTCATATGGCAAAAACTGGGTTTAAAGATTTTGGATGCACAAGTAGTATTTCTACTTAGTACAAGTGGAGGCTAGCAAATAGATTGAGAAGCAACCAACCAAGAAATAAAAAATCACATAAGCAAGCATTAAGCATAACTAACACCGAATAATGCACCACAAGTAGGATGTAATTTCATTCCATAACTATTGCATAGGGAATCACAAACCTTAACACCAATATTCTTACTAAAGCATAATTACTCACCAACATGACTCATATATTATTATCATCATATCTCAAAACTATTACAAAGAAACAAGTTTATTTTGTCCAATGATCTTCATGAAAGTTTTTATTATATCCCTCTTGAATATCTTTCACTTTGGGACTAATTTCATATGTTGCTTTTGATAGCTCAAACAAATTTAAGTGAAGAACATGAGCATAAAAAATTTCATCTCTCAAAATAATATAAGTGAAGCATGAGAGAATTTCTTCCAAAATTTACTTACTCTCAAATAAATCTAAGTGAAGCATGAGAGCATTTCTTCAAAAATATTAAAGCACACCGTGCTAAAAAAGATATAAGTGAAGCACTAGAGCAATTCCATAGCTCAAAAAATTTAAGTGAAGCATAAAGAGCAATTCTAACAAATCATAGCATAATTTTGGCTCTCTCAAATAGGTGTGTCCAACAAGGATAGATGACATAAACTAAAAATCAAAACAAGCGAAGACTCATATAATACAAGACGCTCCAAGCAAAACTCATGATATGTGACGAATAAAAATATAGCTCCAAGTAAAATATCGATGGTCGTTAGAAGAAAGAGGGGATGACTTCCGGGGCATCCCCAAGCTTAGTTGCTTGTTTATCTTTGGATAATAACTTGGGGTGCCATGGGGCATCCCCAAGCTTAGGCTCTTCTTACTCCTTATTCCTTCATCCATCGTGATTTCACCAAAAACTTGAAAACTTCGATCACACAAAACTCAACAAAAACCTTCGCGAGATCCGTTAGTATAAGAAAGCAAATCACCACTCTAAGTACTGTTGCAAACCCATTCATATTTATTTTTGCATTATATCTACTGTATTCTAACTTTACCATGGCTTATACCCCCCGATACAACCATAGATTCATCAAAATAAGCACACAACGCAAAGAAAATACAATCTGTCAAAAACAAACAGTCTGTAGTAACCTGAAAACTTCTTATACTTATGTAACTCCAAAATTTCTGAAACATTAGGACAACATAGGCAATTTGTATATCAATCTTGTGTAAAAACTTCAGAATTTTACGTCGCTTCTGTGATTTATGAAAATTATTTTACTGGACGCAAAAGTTTCTATTTTCCAACAAGATCAAATCAACTACCACCAAACATAATCCCAAAGGCTTTACTTGGCACAAAAACTAATTAAAACATAAAAAAATCATAATAGAGGCATAATTGTGCAAACACTCAAAAACAGAAAGAAAAAGGCAAAAATAAAATGTATTCATTGGGTTGCCTCCCAACAAGCGCTATCATTTTACGCCCTTAGCTAGGCATAAGATTTCAACGATGCTCACACGAAAGATAATAATTGAAACACAAATAGAGCATCATGAAACATGAGACAAACATATTTAAGTCTAACATGAATTTTATAAGCAAACAAATTATCAAGACAAGAAATATCTAGCATATGCAAGGAAGAAGAAAGAAATAATAGCAATCTCAAAATAACGAGAGGTAAATTAGTAATATGAAAATTTCTACAACCATATTTTCCTCTCTCATAATAATTACATGTAGGATCATAATCAAATTCAACAATATTGCTATCATATAAAATTTTCTCTTCATGATCCACATGCATGCAAAGTTGACACTCTTCCAAAATAGTGGGATTATCATCAAATAAAGTCATGACCTCTCCAAACCCACTTTCATAAAAAAAAATCATAAGATTGAACACTCTCCAAATATGTGGGATTATTTTTACCTAAAGTTGACGCTCTTCCAAACCCACTTTCAATATTATTGCAAACATTATTATCAATAACATATTCATCATGAGGCTTAAATAAATTTTCAAGATCATAAGAAGTATCACCCCAATCATGATTACAATGAGTAGTGGACATAACAAGATCAACATCCCCAAGCTTGGGGTTTTGCATATCATTGACACAATTGACATTAATAGAATTTATAGTAAAATCATTGCAATCATGCTTTTTATTCAAGAATCTATCATGAATCACTTCATAAATTTTTTCATTTAACACTTCATCACAATTTTCAGATTCATAACTTTCAAGCAAAACTTCATAGAGATAATCTAGTGCACTCAAATCAATAGCGATTGGTTAATCATAATTGGATCTTTTAAAAAGATTAGCAAGTGGATGAGGATCCATATCAATAGATTTTTAGCAAGTGAAGATGCGAGCAAATAGAAGGCACACGGCAACACAAGCAAACATAAGATCCAACGAGAAAAAGGCAAACAAAAAGAGGGTAAATAAAAAGGCAAATTTTTGTGAAGTGGGGGAGATGAAAACGAGAGGCAAATGGCAAATAATGTAAATTGCAATGAGATGAGATTTGTGATTAGGAACCTGATAGATGTTGATGATGTCTCCCCGGTAACGGCGCCAGAAATTCCTTTTGATGTCGCTTGAACTACGTCGGTATTTCCCAAAAGAGGAAGGGATGATGCAGCACAGCTACGGCAGGTATTTCCCTTAGTTATGAAACCAAGGTATCAATCCAGTAGGAGAACCAAGCAACACTATGTAAATGGTACCTACACACAAAGAACAAATACTTGCAACCCGACGGATATAAGGGGTTGTCAATCCCTTCTTCGAGTAACGACGCCAAAAATTGTCAAGTTGACGGGATAAAATTGTGATAGATTGGATAAATAGATCTTGATAAAACGCAAAATAAAAGATGCAAATAAAAAGTGCAGCAAGGTATTTTTGGGTTTTTGGAATAATAGATCTGAAAATAAAAGTGGCAAATAATAGATCGGAAAGCAAATATGATAAAGAATAGACCCGGAGGCCGTAGATTTCACTAGTGGCTTCTCTCAAGAAATAACACACGGTAGGTAAACAAATTACTGTTGGGCAATTGATAGAAAATCGAATAGTTGTGACGATATCCAAGGCAATGATCAATATACAGGCATCACATCCAAGATTAGTAGACCGACTCCTTCCTGCATCTACTACTATTAATCCACACATCGACCACTATCCAACATGCATCTAGTCTATGAAGTTCATGGAGAAACGGAGTAATTCAATAAGAAAGATGACATGATGTAGACGAGATCTATTCATGTAGGAATAGCCCCCATCTTGTTATCCTTAATAGCAATGATACATACGTGTCTTGTTGCCCCTTCTGTCACTGGGAAAGAACACCGCATGATTGAACCCATCACAAAGCACCTCTTCCCATGGCAAGAAAAATTGATCTAGTTGGCCTAACTAAACCAAATATTCGAAGAAGAAATGTGAGGCTATAAATAATCATGTATATAAGAGATCAAAGAAGACCCAAATAATATTCATGGATAAAAGATCTGATCATAAACTCAAAGTTCATCGGATCCCAACAAACACACTGCAAAAAGAGTTACATCAAATAGATCTCCAAGAGACCATTGTATTGAGAATCAAAAGAGAGAGAGAAAGCCATCTACCTACTGCCTATGGACTCGTAGGTCTATGATGAACTACTCACGCATCATCAGAGTGGCACCAATGAGGATGATGAACCCCTCCGTGATGGTGTTTAGATTGGATCTCGTGGTTCTGGTACTTGCGGTGGCTGGAATTGTGTTTCGTCGACTCCCCTAAGGTTTTTGCAATATTTGGGGATTTATAGGGCGAAGAGGCGGTGCGGGAGGCCACCGAGGTGGGCACAACCCACCTGGGCGCGCCTGGGCCCCTAGGCGCGCCCTGGTGGGTTGTGCTCCCCTCGGAGCTCCCCTCTAGTACTTCTTTGGCTTAACAGGTGTCTTCTGGTCCAGAAAAATTCTCCAAAAAGTTTGGATGTGTTTGGACTCCGTTTGGTATTGATTTTCTACGAAGTAAAAAAAGGCAAAAAACAGCAACTGGCACTGGGCACTATGTCAATAGGTTAGTCCCAAAAAATGATATAAAGTTGTTATAAAATGATTGTAAAACATCCAAGAATGATTATATAACAGCATAGAACAAGCAAAAATTATAGATATGTTGGAGACGTATCAACATATCAGCACCATAATCATCATAGATAGGAACTTTGTTTTCATAATTAATTGAAACCTCTCCCAACATTGTCGACTCATCATTAAATAAAGGCATGACCTCTCCAAATCCACTTTCATCAATATAATCATCATAAATAGGAGGCATGCAATCATCATAATAATTTTTCTCATCAAAACTTGGGGGACTAAAAATATCATCTTCATCAAACATAGCATCCCCAAGCTTATGGCTTTGCATATCGTTAGCATCATGGATATTCAAAGAGTTCATACCAACAACATTGCAATCATGCTCATCATTCAAAGATTTTTTGTCAAACATTTTATAGAATTCTTCCTCTATCAATTGAGCACAATTTTCCATCCGATCATTTTCACGAAAGACATTATAAAGATGAATAATATGATGCAACCTCAATTCCAATTTTTTTGTAGTTTTCTTTTACGAACGAAACTAGTGATAAAACAAGAAACTAAAATATTCAATTGCAAGATCTAAAGATATACCTTCAAGCACTCACCTCCCCGGCAAAGGCGCCAGAAAAGAGCTTGATGTCTACTACGCAACTCTATTCTTGTAGACTCGTGTTGGGCCTCCAAGCGCAGAGTTTTGTAGAACAGTAGAAATTTTACCTCAAGTGGATGACCTAAGGTTTATCAATCTGTGGGAGGCATAGGATGAAGATGGTCTCTCTCAAGCAACCCTACAACCAAATACAAAAAATCTCTTGTGTCCCCAACACACCCAATACAATGGCTAATTTTATAGGTGCACTAGTTCGGCGAAGAGATGGTGATAAAAGTGTAATATGGATGGTAGAAATATATTTTTATAATCTGAAAATAAAAAAATAGCAAGGTAGCAAGTAACAAAAGTGAGCACAAACAGTATTGCAATGCTTGAAAATGAGGCCTAGGGTCCGTACTTTCGCTAGTGCAATCTCTCAACAATGCTAATATAATTGGATCATATAACCATCCCTCAACGTGCGATGAAGAATCACTTCAAAGTTCCTATCTAGCGGAGAACATAAGAAGAAATTGTTGGTAGGGTACGAAACCACCTCGAAGCTATTCTTTCCGATCGATCTATCCAAGAGTTCATACTAAAATAACACCAAGTTATCCTTTCCAATCGATCTATCCAGAGTACGTACTAAAATAACACCAAGTTATCCTTTCCGATCGATCTATCAAGTGTTTGTACTAAGATAACACCAAATAATTTCAGATTCATAATACTCAATCCAACACAAAGAACCTCAAAGAGTGCCCCGAGATTTCTACCGGAGAAACAAAGACAAGGACGCGCATCAACCCCTATGCATAGATTACCCGAATGTCACTCGGGAATCCGCGAGTTGAGTGCCAAAACATATATCAAGTGAATCAATATGATACTCCATTGTCACCACGGGTATTCATAGCAAGACATACATAAAGTGTTCTCAAATCCATAAAAGTATTCAATCCGATAAGAACGAAATCTCAAAGGGAAAACTCAATTCACAACAAGATTGAGAGGGGAAAACACCATATGATCCAACTATATTAACAAAGCTCAAGATCGTGACATCTCAAAAACATGAGAGAGAGAGAGAGATTAAACACATAGCTACTGGTACAAACCCTCAGCCCAGAGGGTGGACTACTCCCTCCTCATCATGGTGGCCGCCGGGATGATGAAGATGGACACCGGTGATGATTTCCCCCTCCGGCAGGGTGCCGGAACAGGGTCTAGATTGGTTTTTCGTGGCCACAGAGGCTTGCGGCGGCGGAACTTCTGATCTAGGGTTATTTCTGATGGTTTCTCTATTTATAGGATTTTTTGCGTCGGTTTCACGCGAAGATGGGCTTCGAGGTGAGCACGATACACTAGGGCGCGCCTGGGGGGCCTGGCGGACCCTGGTGGGTCGTGCCCACCTTGTGGCTCTTCTGGCCCTCCCACGAAGCTTCTAGTGACTCTTTTGTTCCAAAAAAATCGTCAAAAAGTTTCGTTGCATTTGGAGAACTTTGATTTCTGCACAAAAAACAACACCACGGTAGTTCTGCTGAAAACAGCGTCAATCCGGGTTTGTTCCATTCAAATCATACCAATACCATATAAAATTGTTGTAAACATGGCATGGATACTTCATAAATTATAGATACGTTGGAGACGTATCACACCGGACCATTCAGGAGCTCCTCATGATGTCCAGGATCTCATCCGGGACTCCGAACAACATTCAATTACCAATGCACATATCCCAATTCTACTCTAGCGTCATCGAACATTAAGTGTGAGCACCCTACGGGTTTGAGAATCATGTAGACATGACTGAGTCATCTATCCGGTCAATAACCAATAGCGGGGCCTGGATGTCGATATTGGTTCCTACATATTCCACGAAGATCTTTTATCGGTTGAACCACGATGTTGAGTATTCAGTTAGTCCCGTATGCACTTCCTTTTTTCCAGTGATATGTTACTTGCCCGAGATTCTATCATTGGTATCTCCATACCTAGTTCAATCTCGTTACCGGCAAGTCTCTTTACTCGTTCCGTAATACAAGATCCCATGACTAACTCATTATCCACATTTCTTGCAAGCTCTTTACGATGTTGTATTATCGAGAGGCCCCAGAGATATATCTTCGTCATACGAAGTGACAAATCCCAGTGTTGATGCATGCAACTCAATGGACACCTTGAGAGGTACCTGTAGAGCACCTTTATGATCACCCAGTTACGAAGTGACGTTTGATAACACACAAAGTATTCCTCTGGTATCCAAGAGTGACATGATCTCATGGTCTAAGGAACTGATATTTGACATGAAGGAAGCTATAGCAAATAACTAAATGATCTGATGCTAAGCTTATGGCTGGGTCTGTCCAACGCATCGTTCTCCTAATGATGTGATCCCATTATCAAATGACAACTCATGTCTATGGTAAGGAAACCAGAACCATCTTTGATCAATGAGCTAGTCTAGTAGAGGCTTACTAGGGACACGGTATAGTTTATGTATTCACACATGTATTTAAGTTTCCGGTCAATACAATTCTAGCATGAATAATAAACATTTATCATGAACGTGAAATATGATAATAACCAATTTATTATTGCCTCTAGGGCATATTTCCAACAGGCCTCCGAGGCCCATCTTTTCCTATATGATGCCATTTGCCCAAGAAAAAAACCAAGAGAAGACTTTCGAGCCGAAGCGCCGCCGTCTCGAGGCAGAACCTGGGCAGGAGCACTTTTGCTCTCCGATGGAGCGATTCCGCCGGGGATACTTCCCTCCGGGAGGGGGAAATTGGAGCCATCATCATCACCAACAACTCTCTCATCGTGGGGAGGTCAATCTTCATCAACATCTTCAATGGCACCATATCATATATCAAACCCTAGTTCATCTCTTGTATCCAATCTTTGTATCAAAACCTCAGATTGGTACCTGTGGGTTACTAGTAGTGTTGATTACATCTTGTAGTTGATGCTAGTTGGTTTATTTGGTGGAAGTTATATGTTCAGATCCTTGATGATATTCAATACCCCTATGATCTTGAACATGAATATGATCTGTGATTAGTTACTTTTGTTCTTGAGGACATGGGAGAAGTCTTGTCATAAGTAATCATGTGAATTTAGTATTCGTTCGATATTATGATGATATGTATGTTGTTGCTTCCTTTAGTGGTGTCATGTGAATGTCGCCCACATGACACTTCACCATACTTGGGCCTAAGGGAAGGCATTGTGGAGTAATAAGTAGATGATGGGTTGCTAGAGTGACAAAAGCTTAAACCCTAGTTTATGCGTTATTTTTTTTTTGACCATGAGGACTGCAGGGCTTACACCCCACAGCATTTTATTAATAAAGAGAAGAGCACAAATACAAAGATCCTCAAGATGAGGAAAAGAAAATAAAGAGAAAACTATACAAAAGGGAGAGGGGGGCTATACCTAAAAAAAGGAGAGCAAAACTGAAAATACAAGAGTCCTCCTCAAGGAGGTAGGAAATCAATCCATCTAAGCAGGGCATCCCTATATCTTTTTTTGATCCTGTGGGAGAGGAGTGTAATATCATGAATAAAACCATTTCTCCATGCCCTAAAAGAAGGCCTGATATGCCTGAATGCCCTGTCATTCCTGACTTTCCAAACATTCCACCAAGCAAGAAAGACCACTTCTGCAAAGAAAGGTTTATTGAAATCCTTTCTGGCATGCATAGCAATTTCAACCATGTCATCAGAATCCTTCCAAACAATCTGCAGAAATTTCCACACACGTACACTGAAATTGCATTGGAAAAAGAGGTGGTTTCTGTCCTCCGGAGTCCCTGTTGGACAAAGCACACACTCAGGCCCATCATTAATCCTCCAGTGTCTACGTTGGATCATATCTTTGGTGTTAACTCTGTCCATTATGACCAGCCAGGCAAACATTTTGATCGACATGGTACAACAGCTCTTGCAGACCCACTTCAAGATGGGATTTGCCATAACCGGCTGATACACAAAGTCATAAAACTTTTTAGCAGAAAAGTTTGCCTGCTTACCATGCCTCCAAATCCAAGCATCCAAGCAACCGCTGTCCAAATGACACGATTCCATCAAAGAAGAAAGTTGCTGAAACTCTTGGAAAGCTAGTTCAGACAGAGGTAAATAGAACATCTCTTGAAAATTGCGTTATTTCATAAGGGGCTGATTTGGATCCATATGTTTCATGTTATGGTTAGATTTATCTTAATTCTTCTTTCGTAGTTGCGGATGCTTGCGAGAGGGAGTAATCATAAGTGGGAGGCTTGTTCAAGTAAGAACAACACCCAAGCACCGGTCCGCCAACATATCAAATTATCAAAGTAGCGAACGCAAATCAAACAAACATGATGAAAGTGACTAGATGAAAATCCCGTGTGTCCTCAAGAATGCTTTGCTTGCTATAAGAGTTCGTTCCGGCCTGTCCTTTGCTATAAAAAGGATTGGGCTACCTTGCTGCACCTTTGTTACAATTGTTACTTGTTGCTCGTTACAAATTACCTTGCTATCAAACTATCTGTTATCGATAATTTCAGTGCTTGCAGAGAATACGTTGCTGAAAACCGCTTGTCTTTTCCTTATGCTCCTTGTTGGGTTTGACACTCTTACTTATCGAAAGGACTATGATTGATCCCTTATACTTGTGGGTCATCAAGCACAAACGATATTGTAATGTTTATAAACAAGGCCTAGGGTTCATACTTTCACTAGTGCAATCTATCAACAGTGCTAACATAATTGAATCGTATAACAATACCTCAATGTGCAACAAAGAATCACTCCAAAGTTCTATCGGAGAACGTAGGATGAAAACGTGTATCAACCCCTATGCATAGATTACCCCAATGTCACCACGGGAATCCACAAGTTGAATACCAAAACATACATCAAGTAACTCAATAGAATACCCCGTTTTCACCACGGGTATCCACATGCAAGACATACATCAAATGATCTCAAATCCAATATTCAATCCAACATAACAAAACCTCAAAGTTCAAGACTCAATTCATCACAACAAGAGAGAGAGAGAGAGAGGGAAAAACACCATATGATCCGACTATATTAACAAAGCCCATGGTTACATCAAGATCGTGCCGGATCAAGAACGAGAGAGAGAGAGAGATCAAACACATAGCTACTGGTACATACCCTCAGCCCCGGGGGTGAACTACTACCTCCTCATCATGGTGGCCGCCGGGATGATGAAGATTCCCTCCAGTGATGATTTCCCCCTCCGGCAGGGTGCCAGAGAAGGCTTCCAAATGAGATCGCTTTGGTACAGAGACTTGCAGCAGCAAAATGGAAGTTCTAGGTTAACTTTCGGGGGTTTCCAAATATATAAGAATTTTAGATGTTGGAATCAAGCGAAGAGGAGCCACATGGGGCCCACAAGGTACTAGCACACACCCTAGTGCCTTGTGCGGCCCCTGTGAGTCATCTGGTACTCCCCCGAAGCCTCGTATGTCCCTTTCGTTCTAGAAAAAATCATCAAAAAGTTTCGCTGCATTTGGACTTCATTTGATATGGATTTTCTGGAAAACCAAAAACAAGCAGAAAACAACTGGCACTTGGCACTATGTCAATATGTTAGTTCATGAAAATCATATAAAAGTCATATAAAAGTGTACCAAAATCATATAAAATTATTGCTAACATGGCATGAATTCTTCATAAATTTTAGATATGTTGGAGACGTATCACTCGTGCCTCCCATCATCGGAATGCAGCTCCTACCCGAGTACCTCACCCAGCTTGCACACCCTGCCCACGGTGCCTTCTCCCTATGTGTTCCCTCCACAAACTTTGAGCTTGACTAGGGGTCGGAGTTTTATCTATGCAGTGCATGTTGCGTGTTTGGTTAAATGCCTCGATGCACCGGAGTGTTAGTCCAACTCCAATGTAGGAACTCAAACAGACGTAGGTTTTATCTGTTTTTTGTCTGTTTTGGGTCGCCAGTTTGATCCATGTACGTCAATATCCGTAGGAACTCAAACAAGGCCTATGATCCATATACGCGGTGTGGATGGCTAGCGCGAGGAGGCCGGTGACGAGCCGGAGCTGGGCGAATCAACGACGAAGTGGTGACAGGCGTGGCGGAGAGGACTGGCGATGGCGAGCTTGGCAGCGCCCGGCTTGCTTCGCTGCATGGAACGGATGAAGTCGGGTGCAGCGGACCTCCCGGATGTACTCCTGAGTGATGGCGATGATGGTGGCCGCGATAATGAAGGTGAGGCAGTGGTCATCGCATCAAGTCCGAGCTCAATTTCGAGCCAAAGAGGAGGGGCAGATGGGGATCGAGAGGGTATCGAGGGGGCGTCCTTATAGGCCTAGAGGAGACGTGGTGGGCATCCATGGCCATGGCGGCTGGATGCGTGCCATGCCCTCCCTGCCTCCTGTAGCGGGAGGTTGGGGATGGCCCAGGTGCACTGGGCCTCACTGTGCACTTGATGCGCAAGTGCACAGTGGGACACTCTATTTTTCTTTTTCTTTTGTGTTTTATTTTTTTCTCCGGTTTGCATTTCATTTTTGTATCAATTTTTTTGTTAACTATGAAACTTGGCACATAAATACTAGGCTATATATTGAAGAAGCCCACAAAGTTTCAACTCATTTGCAAACATTTAAATTTGGGTTCAAATTTAAATGGCTCATTTAAGTGATGTTTGCTTTGTTTAAATAATGCTAGGGGTATTTTGGTAATTTAGGTGATGTTGCTTTCCTTGACATTATTACATAGGGAATACTTGCAATATTACCAACATTTTTGTTTCTCTGTTTGAAGAAATAATATTTTGACTTGCAATTTGAGTCACATTTGGGACAAGTGGCATGCATTATTGCAAAACATGATGACATGGCAATAATTAGCAGGAGATCACTATAGCTTAAGTACAGAGGTGTTAGAGCTTCGACCTGAGCTACCGGTGGTAATAGAGACGGATTTTCTGGTGGCAATTAAGATGATTCAAGCTGATGAAACTGACATCGTTGTGCTCGTTATTGGTGAAAGAGATCAAGTAACGAATGAGCCTTCGCAAAAATGGTACTCCCTCTGTAAAGACATATAAGAGCATTTAGTTCACTATTTTAGTGTTCTAAACGCTCTTATACTTCTTTACGAAGGGAGTATTACTCATGTTAGTCCACTACTGCAGGAATGCCTAGCAATGACGGGTGCAAAATGGCCATTAGTGGCGGGCTAGGGGCCTAGGCAAGCTCGCCACTAACTTCCTGCCACTGGTAACAGGACACTAGTGGCGGGCGTCAGCCCGCAACTGTTAATCAGCTAGCAGTGGTGAGCACTAGTAACTCAAATACCACTAGCGGTTTTGCTTTATACCAGTGGCGTGCACCTAGTCCTGCCCGCCACTGCTAGTTGTTTCAAGATTTAAAAAAAGTCCACGTATTGTACTGTGATGTACATAGTACAGTTCATGTATATACTGTTCACATATACTTACAGATAGCATATAGGCTGGCATCCAACACACAAATTTATATACTTCGTCCTCGATATACAAATTTACATAGGCTTGCACAGAGATCTTCAATGTTCTTAAGCGATTAGAAAGAAAGTAGGAAGAATGAAAGGGCCGAATATGGTAGATGTTGCTCTTCCTAGTAGCTTTCTGCTCAACCATTCTTCCCCGATTGAATTAGTAACCCAACACCATGTATCAAAAACATCATGTGGAATCATCATTTTCTTGGCCTATCTGCAAAGTGAAACTATTTCATTCTTAGTAAAACCATAAGTTCAATGACTAATCATATTTGTAGCAAAATTGCCAATCATATGGTGTTGTTTAATAAAATCATGCAAGTATATCATAACCATAAACATTCAGAGGACTGCACTTGGAACACATCACTTGCATTATCAAGTAGAAAGGACCCGTGTTTGGAAGAAAACAAAGCATTAGAGGGGCTAGCCATCAGCTTTAAAAAGCTCGATTTTGTAATCTCAAAGTGAACCTTAGGAAGTAACATATTTTATCATCATTTGACCAGCCCATCATAAAATATAGTCCAATAAAATTTAACAGCAGTAGCACACACATGGTTATTCAACAATAACACATGGCATTGACTAAATCCAGCAAGATAAATGAGAGTGAAGAGAGGGGGGTGATACCCTTGACGAGCACCATGGTGTCAGCACTTGGGTCGGAGCAGCGTCCTGACAAGAGGCACATGGTTATCTGTTAAAAAAATGCATGACTAATGTGTGATAAATTTCAGAACCAACGACTATTAAAAGTGAATTGAACAACTGAAAATGACTAGATAAAGTGGAATCAGAAAGTTTCCCAGCTTGTGCTTCATACTGATAAAGTTCAGTTCACCATATCTTAAGCTATACAAAGTTGAAGATGTGTAATTCGCCTAAATTTTAATAGTGCAGCCAAGTAAAAAAGCATTTGGCACCAACACCATGCAAATGTTTCAAATGGGAAAGAACAAAGAGAGCTATCAAAATAGGAATGCTTCTATGCCATGCTCTGTTGCACACAAAAAATGGAAATTAACTTCATGAACTTATCAAGTTTTAAATAGTACCATTGTGCTTTGTTAGTTTCGGTGCTTGTATTTAATTAACCTGACTAGGTAGCAACATTGAGGCCAATAAATAACACTATTTTGTCGTCTATAATTAGTACTCTGAAGCATGTATAATAGAGAAGGGGATACATTCAAAATTTCAGACTTATCTTTAGGTTGAATATCTTCTAAATAAGAAGATGAAGAATAGGAAGAAGCAGAGTTGGCGCGGCTTGTGGTACAGAGGCAGTGCTTGAGATACCTGCACCTATGAAACAAAAAGAATGGAACTATGTTACGCA
Source organism: Thinopyrum elongatum (assembly GCA_011799875.1). Classification (NCBI taxonomy): domain Eukaryota; kingdom Viridiplantae; phylum Streptophyta; class Magnoliopsida; order Poales; family Poaceae; genus Thinopyrum; species Thinopyrum elongatum. The sequence goes on from CM022303.1 coordinate 631,561,078, forward strand.
AAACCGAAATTGTGTGTGTGTGTGTGTCTATAGGTCAGACCGTTCAATATATCATTGTTCTACATGAACAAATATGTTGTGGATCCACTGCTATAGAAATTTGACTAGATTTCATAAATGTTAAGCAGAGGAAAGAGTTTTTCCTCGATCAATCTGGTGTGCTAGTACTAGTACTCAAGGATGAATTTGACAGCATAGCAAATCACTGCTATAATAAGAGAAACAATAGAAGCAAACTTGAGGTCATGACGGTAAGTTATACACTTACCGCAACTAAACTAGAAAAGATTCAGTAACATTCAACATCATTTAACATCACTGTTACAAGAGAAACAACAATATAAGCCTGCCAGTACTGGATCAAGAACTTCTACATAAAGACAAGGTAATTTTGCACATTTAACATTTTTAGTTTAGCATGATAAAACATTTAACATCTTCAAGAACTTCTTATCATGTAAACCCCTACATGCTTGAAAAGTTACTCTATGAACTACGGAATATTGAATACATCAAGAACACTTAACATTTCTTAGTAGGAGAAAAGTTACCATATGCACCAAAGCTGGAATTCGACAGCTGATGATTTCTGCCACTCGGAGAGATGTTTGCCACACCGGTGGAGCTGGTCCTCCATCACTTGTACATAGACACTAAGATGATTAAGATTGAGAAGGAAAAAAATGGATGTTTCAACAAGCAACGAGAAAGGAGATAAACTGTAGCTTCTACACAGTTGCTACATCATAGATTCATACATGATACTAGTACCACATACTTCCATACTGCCATACTTCCATAAGAAATAGATTTTGCACCATCTTCTGTTTAAAATCTCAATGAGCAAGCATGGCAACAGTGTGAAAGAAGCAAGAAATAAAGCTACAAGCACCAGAAATGGATAGGTCCCAGCTTTGTTGTTGGTTGATAGATGCCAACAAATACACAAGAAATAGAACACAATTCATACAGGTAGCTAAGTCAATCTTGAAAAACAGTTATCTATGAGCACATCCGAGAGCATACATACATAGTAAAGTACTAGTTGTGCCTAAATTTACAAGGGGAGGAAGAGAAGATTTAAATAGTAAGAGCATCTCCACTCGCGCCCCCAATAGCCCCCCCGCCCCCCCAAGGACGCAATTTTCCCGCCGGTGCCGGAAAAAAAACCCAGTAGCCCCCACGACGCCGAATTGCGCCGGTTCGGCCCATTTTTTGGCCCGGAGATCCTAGGTCGAACCCAGCGCACTAGGGGCGCTTGGGGGCTCTGGCGGAAGGAAAAGTGTCACGTGGGCCACCACTGTCAGGCGAAAAAGGACTTTTCCCCGCCCAGCTTCGCCCCCTACGCGCTATAGGACGACACCTGCCCTTTCGCAGCCGTGCCGACTCCGGCGCCGCCCACCTGCCACGGCCGCTGGTCCGTCGCTAGAAAGACCATTTCCCCGCTAGAAAGAGAGGGTTTCACCGACGCTGCCTCCATCCCACACCTAGGCGAGCTTTCCAGCGCTCCGGCCACATAGGCGGGGGATACCGGCGGTTGCGCACCTCCCATGCCCGCCAGGTGTTTGGCGATTTTCCTGTTCGGTGATGGACTTCGACGATGAGGAGGCGTACACAGCGCTGCTGGAGGAGGAAGCCGAGGCCGACTCCCAGGACGAAGAGCACCTCATGGTCCTCGCCGCTCTGGCCGGCCTGTTCGTGAGCAATGCAAAGCCACGGCGAGGTGGCTCGGAGCCGGGCTACCGTAAGAGCAAGCAGAGGCATCAGCTGGAGGGCTACTGCTTGCTCTACGCCGACTACTTTGCCGACACTCCACTACACAGCGAGAAAGTATTTCGGCGCCGTTATCGGATGATCCGAAAGCTCTTCCTCAGGATTGTGAATTCCATCCGGGAGTTCGACAACTACTTCATTTGCAAGAAGGATTGCACCGGCACACTTGGATTCACCTCACTCCAGAAGTGCACGACAGCTATGAGGATGCTTGCATACGGAGCTCCCGGTGATATACTAGAAGACTATGGACGCATGGCCGAGTCCACACCATTGAGTGTTTGTACAAGTTCTGCAGGGCAGTGGTGGCAGTGTTTGGACCATAGTAGTTGCGATCACCCAATGCTGAAGACACTGCTCGGATCCTAGCATAGAATGCAGCAAGAGGATTCCCTGGGATGCTTGGAAGCATCGACTGCATGCATTAGGCATGAAAAAATTGTCCATTTGCTTGGCAGGGGATGTACAAAGGCGCCAAAGGAGCTTGCAGTGTGGTACTTGAGGCGGTGGCCACACAGGACCTCTGGATTTGGCACTCCTTCTTTGGTATGTCAGGAACTTACAATGACATCAACATACTGCAGTGATCGAATGTCTTTGCCAAGCTTGTTGAAGGTCATGCTCCTCCGGTGAACTTTGAGGTCAATGGGCGCCACTACAACAAGGGATACTACCTAGAAGATGACATCTATCCGAGATGGTCCATATTTGTGAAGACTATCTCAAACCCTGTGCCAGGAGGCAAGAACTCCTACTTTGCCAAGTGTCAGGAGGCTTGCAGGAAGGATGTCGAGCGGGCATTTGGTGTGCTCCAATCTTGATTTGCTGTTGTCCAGTACCCCACTCTGACCTGGTCGAAAGATCAAATGTTGGAAGTCATGACTTGTCGTGTCATCTTGCACAACATGATCATTGAGAGCGAGCAGGAAGAGCCAGTGTCCGACACTGAACCATATTACAGGCAGGGTCCTCTTGCCCAAGTTGATCACCAGCTACCGACATCATGGGCTTCCTTCCTTAATATGCGTCAGGAGATCCAAGACCCATAGGTGCATCAAGAACTGCAGCACGATCTGGTGGAGCACCTATGGAGGCTCAAGGGCAACGCCTAGTTTGACGTATGATGAACTATGAGTTTTAATTTGTGTTTGAATTATGAGTTTGCTTCGTTGAACCATTTGATTTGTATTGATTTCTGTGATGAACTATTGATAAAAATTAGTTTATGTTGAATTTTGTGCTGAAGAACGCCAAATTTGGGGCGATATCGCCGGCTGGGGGCGAACTTTGGGGGGTTGGCTGGGAACCCGAGCCCCCCACCCCCTGCACCAAAATTACCGCCGGTTGGCCCCCAAGCGGCGATATTTCGACTCCCTGGGGGGCCGAATGACTGGAGATGCTCTAACCAATAAGATAAATAGGACCATCCAAAGATATGTGTTTGGAGAACTGAAGCATACAAACAAGTTTCACATCAAAGCTATCACAGGATCGTCATCCAATTTACATCTTAATATAATCGTGCCCGCCACTGGTAATTTTGATCCCACGATAAATTTGTCAAAAAATAGCTATGGTGGGTGCTGTTTTGTGCCGGCCACAACTATTTAAGTTACCAGTGACAGGCACGTATAGCTGCCTGCCACTGCTATTTTTGGACATATTTACAGCGAAATCAAAAAATAGTTGCGGCGGACATTTATTGCCGCCCGCCACTGTTAACTGAGCTACTAGTGGTGGGCGTACTTTTGTGCTCGCCACAGGTAACATTTGCCCCATCACAAATCTGGACAGCTGTAACCAGTGACGGGCACAAACTGACGCCCGCCATTCGCAAGCCAATAGTAGTGGCGGACGGATTTTGGGTAGAACTATGACCTAGCTTGGGAACTATGACCTAGCATGATTTGCCGGAAAAGAAATATAAGAGTGTTTACCCGAAAAAGAAAACGACATCCCTTCAATTGAGTACTCCCTAACGTCACTGATCGTAATCATGCTATGATACGAGTAATACAAGTTTTACCGGAAAAAGAAAACCCTTATAAATAGAATTGTTTTCCTTAGAATTATTATAATATATCCATTCTAAATTACTTGTCTTAGATTTATCTTGATAATACTGTATCTATACAAATCTTTCTTTTAGACAAATCTAAGACAACATTTTTTGACGGTTATAAACTTCTTGCTTGTAATATAAAAGGCCTAAGAGCATCTACAGCCGGACATTGCAAATCCGGCCACTCAAATGCCCGCGGACACGCCCGACGCATCTGCGGGCAATAACCGGGCACGTCTCAAATTTACCACTTTGCATCCGCCTCTCTCATATTTCATCCCCTAAATCCATACAAAACATGCAAAACTAATTCTACGTACTACATCTACGTACTACCCTAGCTACTCTTCATCATCAGAGATGTCCACGACGACGGTGTCGGGTGCCCGCTGGACGGGCGGGTAGGAGGGCTCCGGCTCATCCTCCTCCTGCTCGACCTCATCCATGTAGGCGAACATCTCCGCCTCATCCGCGACCTCTTGCTCCTCCATCTCTTGTCGGCGATGGCGTCTTGCCTTCGCAGCCGACTCCGACCGGAGGGAATCGAGGATGGCCTGCTGCTCCGCCTGCAGATCCCCATCGCCAGCGTCCCCTACATCCTCCTCCTCCGGCTCATCCTCCTCCTCCTCCTCCTCTTCCTCATCCTCCTCCTCCTCCAACTCCTCCTCCGGATCCACTGCATCCGGAGATAGCCCCGTGGCGATCCGGGCTTCGCGCCTAGCCCGGATCTCCTCAAGGAGCTCGAGTCGGTGCTCCGGCGTCAAAAAGGGTTCGCTCCTCACCCGGCGACGTGGGGGCATGGCTACTAGGCAGACGGGTGGAGTGGAAAGTGACGGCGGCGGCGGACAGGAGGAATGGTAGGGTTTCGGTGCCGCCGGTCGACTTAAATAGCCGGGCAATGAACTACGCGGCCCACCGGAGCTGTGCCGCGCGGCGCTATACCTGGCCAAATGGGCCGGCACGGCCCGGCCCACGCTAAACGTGCCAGGCACGGCACGGCCCGCGACGACACGATTATTAGCCAGGCCATGCCGTGCCGGCCCACGGGCGGGGGAGGGGGGCGCAGCCCAGGCACGGCCCGCGGCCCGCCCAGGCCTGCTGGCACGCGAGGCTCTCTTTTGACCCGCCTGAGGCGGTCTGCTGGCCCGCCTGGCGCTGTGTTGGCATGCCTGGCGCTCTGCTCTGTCTGCTGGCCCGCCTGGCACTTTGTACAGTGAAAAATTATCCAAAAAATGCCAAAAAAAATTGTAGAAAATTGCAAAAAAATGTAGAGTATTATGTGGGAAAATCTAGAGTTTTATTAGCGCTTGCCTCATTAAAACCTTCCATCCCAAAGAAGTAAAAGAGTACAAGCTATGCTCTAGAAATACTAAAAGATTAAAAGAAATAGAAATAAAAAAATTACAAAGACTAGAACTGAACTAATTTGGATCGTTCATCCTTGCCTGGCACCGGCAGCCGCGGCCAGCTCGTCTCTCTTGATGTGTGCTGCTCTGTGCCTTGTAAGGATGTTTACTGGACCGTGGCAGCAATGCGTAGCAGCTTACCGCATCTTTTGCACCGTGCTTTTAGCTCGGAGACTCTACCGGCCATAACTACTTGTGAATCGTAGTAGTCCCAGATTCTGGAGCCTCCTCCATGAACATTTTGATTTGGGCCGTCCATGTTTTATTGTGAGAAATGAGAAGGGTGGGCATCCCTTTTTAGCAAAAAATGGCACGTTAGGCACGTTAGGCACGTTAGGCACGTCAGGCACGTTAGAGTATTATGTGGGATAAATCTAGAGTTTTATTAGCGCCTGCCTCATTAAAACCTTCCATCCCAAAGAAGTAAAAGAGTACAAGCCATGCTCTAGAAATACTAAAAGATTAAAAGATAGAGAAAGAAAAAAACTACAACTGACTAATGGGATCCTTTCAACCTTGCCCCGCAGCCGCAGCTATAGCCGCCGCCTCGGCTGCCTTGACGTGTGCCGTCTTGTGCCTCGTCAGGTGGCCGGTTGCAGCATACATGCCATCATGCTTTGGCACGAGCAACTTCTTACCGCATTCTTTGCACTTTGCAAAAAGCTCAGTGAGACCATCGTCATTTGTAACGAATTCTTCATCGTAGTACCTCCAGATGGGAGCTTGTCTCTTAATAACGTTTTGAAGAGGAACAACCATGTTTGTGTGTGGAAAATGAGATGGAGTTTGAGTGTGAGAAATGAGAAAGTGGGCATCCCTTTTTATAGCAAAAAAATAGGCACGTTAGGCACCGCAATAATAATGCATAAATAAAAACTGAGACAATGTATCATCTGGGATAAATGTTGAGCTTTATTAGCGGCTGCCTCATTAAAACCTTCCATCCCTGGGAAGTAAAAGAGTACAAAGCCATGCTCTAGAATTACAAAAGGGAAAGAAAATTACAAAAAGATAAGAAAAATACAAAATAAAAAGAAAAGGACTACACTACAAGTCTTCAACTATTCTTCCGGGTCTTCTTCAAAGTTCATTTCTTCAAACATGGCTATTAGTTCTGTGTTTTCTGCAGTGTGTTGCGCTCTCCTTCTTGATAACTCCCCATCTTTCACGGACATTAGTGATCTCACCATATCAGGGGCGAGACTAGTTCTTCTCTCCTCAATTATTCTTCCAGCAAGGCTGAAAGCAGACTCCGATGACACCGTAGAGACAGGCACCGATAACACATCACGTGCTAATATGGAGAGCACCAGAAATGTAAGCTTGTGTTCTTGACACCACTGCAGTATGTTGAAGTCTTCCTCACTATCTAAATCGTACATGACATTATCACTGTTGAGGTACTTCGCTAACTCCCCGCCACCTTGAAGCACAGATGTTGACGTGGAAGAGCTTCCGGCGGTCGAGGAGGACGAAGAACCAAAGATCTTGCTCCATGCTCCTCTCTTTTTACCTGCAGTAGGTGCTGGCGGAGGTCGTTGCATTCGAACTCCGGCATATTTTTCCTCATACTTAGCAAAAACTTCAAAAAGCTTCTCACGAGCCTTATTGAAGTCATCAGTATAATCTAAACTTAGGGATGCAGATAGTACATTGAGTGCACTACGATACCCTTCAAATTTAGCTCAAGGATCCAAGATAAATGCAAATGCATACAACAGTGGAATTTGTTGCCAATATTTTAAATACTAGGTTTTCATGTCAGCAACAACATTAAGTAATAACCCATCGCCTTCATATGCTTTCAGATGACTAGCAATGTCTAATAGGGTATGCACCATCAAAGGAGATGTCGGGTAATAAACCCCAGACAAAGTAATTGTTGCATCATAGAACAACTCAAGAAATGCATTCAATGATGTAATAACATGCCAAGTTTCTTCGCTAATTAGAGGTTCAACCCCATAATTTGCATTAATAAAACCATTGAACTGAACTCTGTCTCGGATAACTGCCTTAAGCATCATATATGTAGAGTTCCATCTAACAGGCATGTCTGAATTATACTTATGAGGAACGCATCCTATAGCAAGACAATATCTCTTATAGTTTGTAATTCGTTGAGTTGAATGCGAAAAATAAAATATTGCAGTGCGTATGACTTCAACGTGTGGTTCACATAAATGTAACGCACCTTTAGCAATAAGATTAATGATATGGCAAGCACAACGTTGATGCATTAAAAATGATGCAGCATATACGAAGAATATAGGAGTCAGGGTATTCATTGCACTGGTGTTAGCTGAAGCATTATCCAAAGTTATTGCGAAAACCTTGTCGGCAAGACTAAAATCATTCACAACTTTGAGTACAGCTTCAGCAATGTTTACACCACTATGTGATACATCAATTAATTAAAATCCTATGACTCTTTTTTGTAGATGCCAATGTTCGTTAACATAATGAGCTACCACACTAATGTAGTCTTGCTTTGCCCGACCAGTCCAGATATCAGATGTTAACAACACTGAAAAAGTGCACGTAGAAAATTCTTCTTTTATTTTCTCTTTACCAGATTTGTATAGCTTTTTAATATCCCTACTTGTAGTTTGTCTAGAAACTGGTCTATAATTAGGATTATGACAAGTTTGAATATATTCTACGAAACCTTCAGATTCACCAAAGCCTAGTGGTAAATCATTAGAAGCAATAAGACGGCATAGACCTTCTTGCTGAACATTACCATCGTAGGTGAAATTGTGTACCGTACCGTCAGGGTTGAAGGAGAGCTGAGTTTGCACAGCTGCCGAGCTCGACGCGCTCGTTGCATCCGCCTTGGCGTGGCTATCCACATGCCTCTTCAGGTGGCCGGTTCCTGCCTTGGCTTCTCCGGTATATTCCTTCTTGCACCTTTTGCACCTTGCACTCACCTTCCCGACACCTGCCACCACGGATATTTCTTCATCAAAATATTCCCACTCCGCAGAGGTTCTACGACGACCTTTTTGCTTTACACCCATGGTGGTGGAGGAACCCGTCCCGCTACTAGAATTGGTGTGACCTTCGGCTTCGGAAGTGGGATCGATATGGGGTTCGAGAGTGTGATGATCGGTATAGGCAGGTTGCTCAGGTGGGGGCATGGTAGTATAGGCATGTTGCTCGGGTGGGGGCATGGTACTGGGATCGGAGCTACTAGGGTAGAGGCTATACTCCATATCCCCAAGACCGAAATCGGAGAGTGGGAAGCTAGTATTATCATGGTGATCCATGTTTGAGTGTGAGAAATATGTGGGCTGGGCAGGCCTATTTATAGCAAAAATTTGACATTTTTCGGACAAATTTGACCCTCTAACGGTCAAATTTTTGAATATATGAATTTTCCTAAAAAAACTACCCAAACCCTCTCCTAATTCCTAAACCTCTCTAAAATCCACCCTAACCCCTCCCAACGGCTTCCCCCGCTCCCCCTCCCCTCCCGCAGCAGAGTCCCGCTCCCCATCGATCGAGGCACGCCAGCGCCTGGCGGCCTGGGCCCCGCTTCCCCTCCCCCGGTCCTCCTCTGTCGGCTTGTCGCCTGTCGCTGAGACGTTGAGACGCTGAGTCGCTGACTCGCCCTGTCTCGTCGCGCCGAACGCCCGAACGGCCGGTTCCCCCGCTCTCCCTCCCGTCCCGTGACTCCCGCAGTTCCCCCGCTCGAATCGAGCCTATCGGGCCGTGCCGCGTGCCGTGCCGTGCCACGTGCCGGCCCGCGATTAGTCGTGTCTTGCCGGGCTGGCATGCGGGCTGAGGGTGGCGGCCCAGGCATGGCCCAATGCGTGTTGCGTGCCTGGCACGGCCCGATTAGCCCGTGCCGGGCCGGGCCCGTTGTGTGCCGTGTCGCCGTGCTGCCGGGCCGGCCCGAAAAAAAAACGGCCCGTTTGGCCAGATATACGCGGCGCCATCGGTCCGACGGTGGAGACGAGTTTCGGACCACCGGGTTTGAGGGCGTTTCCGGCTGGGACCCCTTCGTCAGTCCGACGTGGCGGGCGTGCCCGGGCGCCCCATATCCGCCCCATACTTGGGCTGGATATGAGGGTGCCGGTCAGCCCGGGCGTTTGAGGGCCGTTTGAGAGGCCCGTCTGGGTCAAAAAATCGTGACCAAACGGCCTGCCCGGACGTTTGAGACGGGTTTGAGGGGTCTGGTTGTCGATGCTCTAACCCACCCGGTCCATCCCGATCCTATTTCTCTCTTTCTGCTGTTTTTTTTTTTAGCATTTCTCCCCGTTGTTGTTGCTCCCAAGTCCCAACTCCCAAGATCTGGATCAGGCCGGAGTAGTCCTCGCCATGGGCAGCCCGCCCCGGCCGGCCCGACCCGAAAAAGCCCGACCCGGCCCGGCCCGACGCTGCTCCCGGGCCGGGCTCGGGCCTAGATTTTGAGCCCGATGACCGGGCCGGGCCCGGGCCCGTCATTTTTGCGTTTTTCTGAAGGGGCCTGACCCGAGGCCCGACGGGCTTTTACATGTTCGGGCCGGGCTTGGGCCCAAAAACCAGGCCCGATGGCCGGGCCGGGCCGGGCCGGGCCTGGGCCTAGGTTTTTTGCCTCGGGCTTGGCTAGGCCCGGCCCGAGGTTTGGCCAGGTATAGGCCGGAGCCACAACCCACGCATTGCCCCCGACCCTACCCCTGCTCTTCCCCACCCTCCCAGGCCGCACCGCCACCTTCTCTCCTCCGCACGGCCTCGATCTGACCGGCGGGAGGCCTAGCTCGCCATCCACTCTGTGCTCGCCCCATCACCGGCGTCGCCTGGTGCTCGCGTCTCCCTCCCCGCCGTCTCCACCACCTCCTCCCCACCGTCTCCGTAGCAGAAGAAGAAACAATTTTGCCTTTTCTTCTTGATTGATGAGGATGAGGATTCGCCATTCAGGCTGTGACGAGGCGCGACTCCGGAAATTGGCTGATTGCCGCCCGTTCGATCGGATGCGAACCGGATTGGAATTGGATTGACCGCCCTACGCGTCTCCCCCCTGCCGCTGGCATGATTGTTCCAGCACCCCCCTGCCGCTCCTCTTCATCGACTGGATTTCAAGCGTCCCGTGATTACGATCCCCTTTCAGATAAAGAGAGGACCACTGGAGATACTTCCACAGCTGCCCCTCCTATCTCCATCGATGATGAATCTCCCAAGGCCACTGCTATGGGTAAGTTTTCAGAATCACAGTCATATTTTCTAAAGATCCAATTTTTATGGTCATATTTTCAGAGTCGCAGCCATATTTCCTAATAATAAGAGCCTATACAGATTGAAATCGGTTTCCCAGTTTGAATCGTATACTTTTTCTTGTCTGATTGGGCAACGTACGCGGGCGTGTTTGTGTCGCTATATAAATCTGCTTATATATGTAAATTTTCCTGACGGGATTTTTTCTCAATGACAGGACCTTATCCAAGCCCAGGCTGGTCCGACCTCCCCGCCGATCTCCTGATCCGCATCCTGCTTCTCCTCGAGTTACCCGAGGCTCTGGCCTTCCGTGCTGTCAGCCCGTCATGGTGCTCTGCCTCCATGGCCGCCCCCAGTGTCCCACCTGGCTGCACACCGTGGCTTGTGTCCTTGGCGACTGAGCCTCTTCCTGGAGGGGAACAGAGTCGCAGGCTATGGGATCCCACAGTTACTTCCAAGTTCCGCAACCTCCTAGACGAGAAAGAATTTAAGGTCAGTTTCCCCCGGGGCCAGGCTGTGGCCTGCTGCGGCTCCTTCCGCGGCTGGCTGGTTGTGGCTAACGAGCGCTCAGACCTTGTCCTCTACAACCCCTTCACGGCGGCATTGCTCCCGCTCCCGCCGCTCACCGGCTTCTCGTCGTGCATCGAAGGGGTCTATGCAGACGAAGGAAATGTCATTGGCTATCGTTATAGGTGTCTCCATGGTGGTAATGGCAGTGTTTATGACATGGATTCTCTGGGCAGGCATTTCTATGACAAGGTTGTGTTGTCTGGTTCTCCATCTGCCGGTCCCGCAGTTGCTTTGGCTATCCACTTGGACGGCAAGCTGCTCTCTTTTGCGAGGGTAGGAGATAGTTCTTGGCGACAAGTTTCAGTGATAAGGAGAGGCCAAGATAGTTTTGCCGATTGTGTCTACCTGCGAGGCAGATTCTACGTGTTGTCAATGACAGGTAAATTGAAGATTTGGGACCTCGGTGGGCCGGAGGACATACCACGAAAGAAAACGATCATCGCCGAGGAAGACGATTACTTTTTCGAAGTTATCACGAGATACCTGGTTCCAACTCCCTGGGGACATCTTCTGCAGATTCGTGTCATCTTGGACGAGGATCAGGATCATTGCGTCAGTGTTTATGTAGACAGGCTGGACCGCAAGAGCTGCCAAATGGTAGGAGTAAGCCCCGCGAAGGCTCTAAGGGGGCACGCTGCGCTCCTCGGACAGAATAGCCCGGGTCTCTTGTCCGTGGAAAAGTTCCCTGAGCTGAGACCGGACTGTATCTACTTCACGACTCCCCGTCTCAGGGGGGACGTTTTTGAGCGTCGTCATAACCAATGGAAGGGTGTGAAGGTCTATGATTTGAAGAAACTGACGCTGGAGGATGCTTTCCCGTCAGGTGGTGGTCATTACGGAACAATCTATCCGTCGGAAGTCTGGTTCATGCCGGGCCTGTGATCACTTAGCAACCATGTCGACCGGAAGATGTTTCGTGCTGCATGCGTACCTTGGTGCTTTGCTATGGCTGTTTCCTTCTACATTCTGTATGCAATAGATTGATGAGTTGTGTTGGGTGTATATATAGTACTAGTAGTAGCTGGCATGCTGGCGATCATGAGTTTGTATGATGTCCTGTCCCACCACAAGGTTCAGGGCTTCATAGGTTAGGTTTAGATGTTGCACCGAGCTAAATATCATCGCCTCTGAATTTTAAGAGCCTGATCTTAAAGAGAAAAGGCCAAGCTGATTCAAAATAAAGAGGTGGATATCGTCATAATACGATAAAAGCTGATTCATGACGTGTTCAAAGCGATTAATGTAATCTTGTCCTGTTCCTGTCTGTCTAATAGCATAAAATTGTGTAGATAGCAGTTGATGACGATCCCTACGAAATCTTGCACATAAAACATTGCAGAGGCCCTCCCAATTGAGTCCCTTTTTTTTTTGAACTAACTGCAACCAAACTGAGGTTGTAGGTGAAAAATTCAGAGCCGCCATCTGCACCCAAGGTGAGGTCCGGAGGGGTCGCCGGAACCGATGACGTTCCGTCGACCGCCATCCGTGAAGGTGTTGCCGAAACCGGTGAAACAACTGCGTCCCAAGGCCCTCCCTGTGAGAGCTCCTATTCAGCGCGTTGTGCGCCAACTCAGGCGAGCTCTCGCATGAGGCGGCCCAATAACTATCGCTCACACGTCTTTTACTGGCTCGTTCACTATGTCGTTTCCTCGTTCGCTCGCTCGGTTGACAGGGTAGGCAGTTGACCGGATGACCAGATCCGTTGACCGTTAACTCTTTGAAAAAACAAATCACAGATTTGAAAAAGTTCAAAAAATTCGCAGATTCAAAAAAAGTTCACGAAATTGAAATAAGTTTGTGATTCTGAATTTGATAAAAGTTCGCAGATTCAAAAAATGTTCACGACATTGAAATAAGTTTGTGATTCTGAATTTCAAAATAGTTAGTGGATTCAAAAAAGTTCATGATATTGAAATAAGTTTGTGATTCTGGATTTGATAAAAGTTCACGGATTCAAGAAAAGATCACAAATTTTGAGAAAAGTTAAATGATTTGATAAAAGTTCGCGGATTCAAGAAAAGATCACGAATTTTGAGAAAAGTTAACGGATTTGAAAAAAGTTCATGATTCTACATTTAAAAAATGTTTCAGATTATTAAAATGTTCACCAATTTAAGAAAAAAATTCACTGATTGGATACAGGTTCACGAATCTGAATTTGAGAATGGTCCACAAACACAAAAGAAATCACGAATTTGAAAAAAGTTCTAGGATTGATTTTTTTTTTCATGAATTTGAAAACAAAATTTAAAAGTTTGTGATTATGTAAGAAGTTTATGAAAATGAAAAAACAAAAAGGGAAAAAAGAATAAAGGAAAAAAATAAAGCATTTTTCTAAAACAAAACGCCCTGGGCGCTTCTAGAAGTTTCTGAAAACCAGGAGAGCTTCCCACCACAACATTGCTAATGGGTAGCCCAAAAGTCCACATGTGTGCGCCATGTAGGAAAATAACTAGAACAGACGCAGAAGGCGCCAAATAGGAATCAACAACATTTTATATTTAGAGCTTCAGACTTTGGTTACAGTGCAAACTGTAAACCGGCGCACACCCCCCATCAGCTATGGGCCGCCCCATTTTACCTTTAGTTTCTTCTGTTTAAACACCAAAAAAGGTGCGGCATACGGGGTACAAACTCGAGAACTCTTCGTTGCGAGGGAACCGATGTAACCAGTAGGCCATCATGTCGCTCATGCACATTTACTCTTTATTTCCTTTTATTTCATTCTTCGCGTTCATGGAAGCTCCGGTTTTGGGAAACTTCCCTAAGAGGTTTTTCTCGCTTCGCCGGTCAGTTTTCAAATGGTTTATTGATTTTTTTTATTTTTTTTCTTGGTGTTCTCTTTTTCTTTTCTTTTTTGTTTTCTTAAATGCGTGATTATTTTTAAAAAATTCAGAAATCAATGAACTTTTTTCAACATTGGTAAACCTTTTTCCAAAATCTATGAATTTTTTTTTTAAATTGTTGAACATTTTCCGAAATAGATAAACTTATTTCAAATTTATAATTTTTTTCGAATTCAATGAACTTTTTTTCAAAATCGATGAAGTTTTTCTCTTCATTTTTTTCGAAATTGATGGTTTTTTTAACAAATTCGTGTAATTTTTTGAAGATTGAGAACTTTTTTTCAAAATCCATGAACATTATGTAATTCAGGATTTTGTCAACTTTTTCGGGTTTTTAAACGTTTTTTTCAAAAGTTAACTGTTGACCGGCCAACTAGTGAAGCATTAACCAGCCAACCGAAATTTTTTTAGGTGATGCAGTATCCCTATGAGTCAACTAGACGAAGCACTCGTCGCTGGTGTCGTTCGCCCGATAGTCCGTTCGAATCGAATCATTGATTTGATGGGCCAGCCGACTGGCGTTGCCTTTGAGTGCCAGGAGCCTAAACCGACGCTGAAGGGCCGTTTAGGAGCTTCTGGAGTCAACCCTTCCTGTCACTTGAGAGCAACTAATCGAGAGGTACCCCTTGCGGTAGCCGCTCAATGATCACTTTGGGTGGGCTGAGAGCGCGTCGCGTTCTGGGCACTTCCACGGGATTTTTTGTTTTGTTTCTCCTGTATGCGTTTTTGGGTTTTGGATGTTTTTTGGTTTTTGCCCGGTTTACCCTAGCTTTTGGACTAAAGTAATTTTGGGAATTCTTTTTGCATGAAAAAACATGTGTCTTTCTTTTGTGAGAGGCATAGATTTGCACCTCGTGGAGGTGTAGATTTGCTTCCGCGAGAGGCACAGTTGTGTCTCTCGGAAAAGAAAAAAAAAGTGGGGGCAAAAACATACTTCCGGCTCGGGGTTTTTTTTTCTTCCGGTTTTTCCCGGGTTTTTTCGTGAAAAAGTCGTTCGTCGAAACCTTTTAACGTGGGATAGATTCAAAGATTTCGACATGAGAAATCCAACGTGAAAACGGTTCGCGATTTGGACGCACGGTTTAAGAGATAAAACATTTTGAATAAACGAATATACGCAAAAAAGGGAAAATTCACAGATTGAAGGTTTTAAATAGTTTTTTTCTTTTGAGGAAAAAGTACCCCTTAATCAGTGATTTCGCCGTCACTTTCGTGCTCCGCCTTCTCCTTCTCTTGCTGGGCTCACATGCGCGAGGTTCTTCGGCCTTGGGCTCTTGCTGGGCTTCAGGCCTGGTAGTGGTAGAGCTGCTAACAGCCCTGCATGAGCCGACCAACCGGAGCGATGGATGATTTGGGTAGCTACGTTTCAGCCACCGGATCACATGCCATCCAACGGCCCTACGCGCGGCCGACGCGACGCCGAAACAGTCGGTCGAATACAAAGATTTTCCTTATCATCTCCCCGGCTTGACCGCCCTGCCCAGCCGGCTAGCCCCCGCCCTACGCCGCCGCAATCCAGCAGCCTCCCACCCCATATGCCCCCGCCATGGCAGCCCTCAACCTACGCCACCGGCACGACAGTGGCAGCGTCCCCCGGCCGCTCCTCTTCATCGGCCGGATTTCACGCATCCCCTGATTCCGATCCCCTTCCTTTCCCTTCAGATCAAGAGAAGACCATTGGAGATACTTCCACCGCTATGGGTAAGCCGTAAGCACCCCGTAATCTGTCCAACAACGATTAGCTGTGTGTGAAGTGTTGTTGACGGGGGCAGTTTTTTTGTCGCAAAGATGCGATTTTGCTGGCAATCAATCATACGGATTATTATTATTATTCGCATAAAGATGAATCTGTTGGTTTTGTTCTGTTCAACGGAACCGGGGTGTTGAGCCCTCTGTTTCTACCAAAAATGTTGATGGAATCCTCCTTGTGAAATTCCAACGATAGTAGAAAGTTTATTTTACAGTTTTGCTAAAGCATATCTAGCTGTGCCATAAGTATTGCACATCTAAATCCTATATCATTGATCTTACACGAAGATTCGTGTGGATGTTTTTCTTTTTTCTTTTTCTTTTTCTTTCTATGCTTGCCTGTGTCACTTAGATGTGCAATAACTAAGGCTCAGTCAATCCCAACGATAGTAGAAATCGGTCTCCCAATTTGAATTGCAAACTTGTTCCTTGGGTATCCTTCAGTACATACAGGGGAAAAGGGAAGGGTCCTTGACTCCTTGTCCGAGTGGGCAACGTACACGAGCTTGTTTGCTTCGCTATATACAATCTGCTTACATGTTCTTTCTATAACGTGATTTTTTCACAATGGCAGGACCTTATGCAAGTTCAGGCTGGTCGGACCTCCCCATCGACCTCCTCATCGGGATACTGCATCTCCTCGAGCTCCCCGAGGCCCTCGCCTTCCGCGCTGTCTGCCCGTCATGGCGTTCTGCATCTATGGCCGCCGGCAGTGTCCCATATCGCCAGACGCCGTGGCTCGTGTCCTTGGCGGACGATCCTCTTCCGGCAGGGGATCAGCATCAGCGTGTGCGTCGTGGGTTATGTGATCCTGCTGCTACTACTGAGCTCGGCAGCCTCCTGGATGCTGAGAGAACTTTTCAGGTCAGGTTTCTGGGAGGCCAGGCCGTGGCCTGCTGCGGCGCCTCCCATGGCTGGTTAATCATGGCGAACGAGCTCTCAGATCTCGTCCTATATGACCTCTTCACCGCGGCGTTGATCCCGCTCCCGCCAATCACTGGTTTTGCATCGTGCATCGAGGGGGTTTATGAAGACGGAGGGAAAATCGCGGGCTATCGTTACAGGTGTTACATGATAGAACATGTTCATGGTGTGCAGTCTCCCGGCGGGTGTTTCTATGATAAGGTTGTGCTGTCCGGTCCTCCATCCACTTGTCGCGCCGTCGCTCTGGTCATCCACCTGGACGGCAAGCGCCTCTCTTTCACGAGAATAGGAGACAGCTGTTGGCAACAAGTTTCGGTAATCCGAAGAAGCGGGGACAGTTTTGCCGATTGCATCTACCACCGCGGAAGGTTCTATGCGGTGACAATGGAAGGGATATTGAAGTCATGGGACTTTGGTGGACCAGGCAAACCGAGGAAGAAAAAGGTCATCGCCATGGACGACGAAGACATGTTCGACGACCCAGTTATCACTAGGTATTTGCTTTCGACACCTTGGGGTTATCTCCTGCAGGTGCGTGTTTTTCTTGACACGCTCTGGGGAAACAACGTCAGGATTGAAATAGACAGGTTGGACCTCAAGAGTCAGACAAGGGTAGCACTGAGCTCAGGAAAGGCTCTGCGGGGACATGCGGCCTTCGTCGGGCAGAATAGCCCAGGCATTTTATCCACCAAAGAATTCCCCCAACTAAGACCGGATTGCATCTATTTCACAACTCCCCGCCTCAGAGAGCACCGCCCTTTCGAGAATCGCCATAACCAATGGAGCGGCGTGAAGGTCTATGACCTGAAAAGATGGACGCTCGAGGCTGCTTTCCCGTCTGGTGGAGGTCATTACGGAACCATCTGCCCTTTGGAAGTCTGGTTCACGCCGAGTCTAGTCTGATCTAGCCAGCCATGCTGTAACTTGTAAGTGCCATTTTGTCCATAATTAAGTAGCATCAGGCCTAATGATTTTTCTGTGAGGTCTCACTGTTGTTAAATCATTTTCAGGGTGGAAATCTGCCTCGAGTTGATGGGAGTTCCCTTTCAGAAAACGAATCATGTGTCTCCAGGATAATATTCTCTTGTTTCTGTTTTGGCTGTTTTCATGTGTTAGCATAGAAGAAGGTTGCCAGGAACAGACCTACACCGTTGCTTTGCTCTTGGTGTTGGTTTCGTTATATAGTGTATTTGTTTGATTGTTTCAGAGAAAAGCGTTGCATGACGTGCAAAATGTGAGTTCTGTGTAGCTCAGGCTCAGAAGATCAGTGAGTTGTGTGTCACTTATGTGAATGCTGGAGACCCAAGAGTTTGTACTACTATTTTGTAGGAGTAGTTGTTGCACAGGTCCTAGTTCAAAACACATGTATCAGGAGACCTGAATAGAGACCTGGCTCAATGTCGCTGCCTCTGTATTTCGCAGAACCTCTGAAGCGCAACGCTTTAATTTAATTTTTGTGTGTGACGTTTGTGTGGATTTTTTTTCCCTTTTGGCGCAAAAAATAAATAAATATCAAAACCAATATTAAATAAGTTTTGTGCCCTTTTAAACTTAGATGATTACTTAAACCCCAAATAACCCAATATCAAATAAGTTTTGAGCGTACAAAGTTGTTTCCTTGAATCAACAAATGAAAGTAACACATAGGCCAGAGCACACATAGCTTGCATACCAGATACTCTAATCTTACTGAGCAGATTTTGCATATTATAGAGTAACAGAATTTACCGAGCATAAATAAATAAATTAAAACTACTAAAACGAGTAACACAACTCCTAATATTGTTGCTTGATTTGCAACTTCTCAACCTAGGATCATTAGCATCACTTCAGATATGCGAGCTTCTCTTGGATTTGTGCATCAAATGTTATTTTGGCATCACCGACAAAGGTTTAACAATACAGAGCTTGTTTACTGACCAATCCAGCTAGAACGGGGAGTAATGCCTAGCTGATAAAATCAGCTCTTCTTTATGGAGATATTTGGCCTTAAGATAAAGCAAAAGTGGAGAAGTTAGTAAAATTCCCGGGTGTTTTAGACTATATCCTTATTCCAGTAAACTTTCAGCAAATCACTGCCCATTTTCAAATTTATATCATAACTAACCCAAATTAGTGCTCTCAAAGAATACTGTAATTCCAAAACATTTTCTTCCAAAGGTTGGCGCGCATTTATGTAGTAATAGAAATAACAATGCACAAGATACTTTGCCTGGGAATAATTTTTGTATTGTATAGGCAAAGCTTTTTTGCCGCCCTAGAAAAAACTTTTTTGCCTGTCTTGTTCATAAAACTTGAGTTAGCACCACGTCACCAACAAAATTTGCAAGAAAGTATCTTGTAAAAAAATAATCCAAGAAAGTGTTGAAACATATCATCTGAGTTTGCCTAAGTACATTTGGACGAGAGCTTAATATGCTCACTAATATGATGAGAGCTTGAGTTCACACATATGATGAATCAACTGATCATGTGAGTTCTATAGGACATGGCTATGCTTGAGACCTTGGAAAAAGCATGTAAATTTTTGGATGTTATCTTCTATACACTAGAGATCCTATATATAGCACAATTTTTAAAACATTGAACTTCTAAAACTTTATACAACGCTCAAAGAACTGATGCTACAGAAAACTGATTTGTTCTCTCAAGACAGTGTGTGCACACCAATTTAAATTAAAGGAAAAAAATGACCACTAACTTTGAAATTTACCTTCAACTTACTTTGGGAAAAAGAAGAGTGCCCAACAGTTGAGACCAGCTGCAAATATAACATAAAACCCATCACTTATGTTGGTATCTATGTAGAAAGTAAGTGTTGATGCTCGAAAATGGCATACATATTTTTATTCCTTTTAGAGCATAGTACATGGTTTTAGTCCACGACACTTATTTTGGAACAGAGGGAGTATGTTGTTCTGGATCTTTTTGATGCAATAGAATGATGCATTTGCGTTTGGTATTACATCAGTATCGTGTATGTTGGTGAATCAATTCACGGCTAGCATGGTAAGCACATACACTTAGACCTTATTAGGTTGGTCGTTACAAGGTGTTAGATGAGACTTTGCTAATTCCAATCTTGATGAAAGAGCGAAATAACTTTACAGCCTGAGGCGTAGATAATATACAAAGCATGCTCACAAGATGAAGTTGAACAGAAAAAAAAAATCCAATACTTCTTTCTTGGGTAGAATCAGAGGGCTAAGCATTGCCAAGAACGAAACCAATAGAGAAAATGCATCTTTATGAAAACCAAATCTTGAGCGTTGAACTTTTCTCTAAAGGTCAGGTTCTTGTTCATAGGCAGTGATATTTAGCTCGGTGCACATCAAAACCTAACCAAATATTCAGCATTGAACCTTGTGCTGGGACAGGACATCATACAAACTTGTGATCGCCAGCATGCCAGCTACTACTATATACACACAACTCATTAATCTATATAAACACGAATCACACTTTCCACATTATGCAACACGTTCTTGGAACAAACAACTGCAAACAGAATTTAGAAGGAAACAATCAAAGCAAAGCACCAGTTAGGCGTGCAGCATGAAACATCTTCCGACATGGTTGCTAAGTGATCACAGGCTCGGCGTGAACCAGACCTCCGATGGACAGATTGTTCCATAATGACCACCACCCGACAGAAAAGCATCCTCCAGCTTCCGACTTCTCAAATCATAGACCTTCACACCGCTCCATTGGTTATGGCGATGCTCGAAAGCGTCCCCCCTGAGACGGGGAGTCATGAAGTAGATACAATCTGGCCTTACCTCAGGGAATTTATCGACGGACAATATACCCCGGCTATTCTGACCAAGGAACGCCGCGTGTCCCCTTAGAGCCTTTGCGGGGCTTACTCGTACCATTTGGCTGCTCTTGAGATCCAACCTCTCTACATCAACCCTGACGTAGTGCTCCTGATACTTGTCGAGGATGACACGAATCTGCAGAAGATGTCCCCAGGGAGTTGAAACTAGGTATCTCGTGATAAGTTCAAAAAAGTAATCATCTCCCTCGGCAATGATCGTTTTCTTTCGCGGTCTGTCCTCCGGTCCACTGAGGCCCCAAGACTTCAATTTACCTTCCATTGTCACCACGTAGAACCTGCCGCGGTGGTACACGCAATCGGCGTAGCTATCCAGGCTTCTCCTTATCACTGAAACTTGTCGCCAAGAACTATCTCCCACCCTCGCAAAAGAGAGACGCTTACCGTCCATGTGGATGGACAAAGCAGTTGCGGGACCAGCAGATGGAGAACCGGACAACACAACCTTGTCATAGGAAAACCCACCAAAAGACCGCAAATCATAGACACTGTCACTCTCGTAACAACCGTAACGATAGCCCACGACGTTCCCTTCATCTCCGTAAACCCCCTCGATGCACGATGCAAAACCGGTGATTGGCGGGAGCGGGAGCGACGCCGTGGTGAAGGGGTTATAGAGGACGAGATCCGAGAGCTCGTTTGCCATGATTAACCAGCCATGGGAGGCGCCGCAGCAGGCCACGGCCTGGCCCCAGGGAAAGCTGACCTGGAAAGTTTTCTCAGCATCCAGGAGGTTGCGGAGCTCAGAAGTGGCAGTAGGATCCCATAATCCACGACGCACAGGCTGTTGTTGACCCCCTGCCGGAAGAGGCCCCTCCGCCAAGGACACGAGCCATGGCGTGCGGCAAGGTGGGACTCTGCCGGCGGCCGCAGATGCAGAACGCCATGACGGGCAGACAGCACGGAAAGCGAGGGCCTCGGGGAGCTCGAGGAGATGCAGGATCTGGGTGAGGAGATCGATGGGGAGGTCCGACCAGCCTGAACTTGCGTAAGGTCCTCCTGCCATTGTGAAAAATTCACGTTATATTCTTTAAGGAAGATAGAACATGTAAGTAGATTTTATATATAACGAAGCAAAAAAGCCCGTTTACGTTGCCCAGTCGGACAAAGATCCCTTCCCTTCTCCCCTTCAGTATTTACTGAAGGATACCGAAGGAACAAGTATACAATTCGAATTGGCAAACCGATTTCCACTATGTGAGGAACTTGCATATAGCTCTCTCGATCTAAGGATCCATGGCAGATTGAACTACGAATTTGAATTAGATAGAGGAATTCCTCCCAGCCTCCCACACCTCTATCCAGTTACAAGACCGGCCTCAGCCGTCCAAATCCTAGCCAAACCGAGACGAAGGAGTCAACGGCTATTTGTAAAGCGTACACCCGCTTAGCGGGCCCAGTTTGGGCTTGCAAGCCACTGGGAAGGCCTCTTGGGCCGAGTCGACTTGGGCCTGTCTTGGTTTACTGTAGCCGTCATTCGCTTGTCGGCAGCCACCTCGTCCTGTTCACCATCCGGATCGCCAGGAGTGCCGTTGCTATCCATCGGGTCGTTGACACCCCCCCTCCATTGAGAAGCGGCTTGTCCCCAAGCCGGCGCACGAGGGAATTGCTGACGAAGAGAATCGATGTCCTCCCATGTAGCCTCTTCCAGCGAAGAGCCACTCCACTGTACAAGGCCTTGAGCAACGGTGCGTTTGCCATTTTGACGCACACGTCTCTGCAGAATCTTGACAGGAACCTGCAAATGAGCAGTAACAGAGGGAAGCACTTTCTGGATTGTGCAGTCAGGGTGCACAACCTGTTTTAGTTGTGAGACATGAAAAACAGGATGTATTTTACTGCTTGGTGGAAGTGCCAGACGATAAGCCACTTCTCCAATCTTCTCCAGAACCTCATAAGGCCCAAAGTATTTGAAGGCAAGCTTGTGGTTGGATCGATGCACAACTGAAGATTGAACATAAGGCTGAAGCTTCAGAAACACTTTGTCTCCCACTGCAAATTGCCTTTCTGTTCTATGCTTATCCGCCTGATTTTTCATGCGTTGTTGTGCTCTCAGCAGATGTTGCCTGACAGATTCCACTACCACTTGTCTTTCTTCCAGCCACCCTTGGATATCAACAGGAGCCATAGAGTCTGATGCAGATATACCAAAGTATCGTGGAGGGTGTCCATAGAGCACTTCAAAAGGTGATTTCCCCACAGCTGAATGCCAGTTGGTGTTATACCAGAATTCACACATAGAGAGCCACTTGCTCCATTTTGTAGGGTGAGAACTGATAAAGCTGCGTAGATACCCTTCCACTTGTTGATTCACTCGCTCTGTCTGCCCATCTGTTGCTGGGTGATATGCAGAACTCATATTGAGATGAGCACCAGTTCTTTTAACAAGCAATTGCCAAAAAGAGCTAGTGAATATAGGATCTCTGTCTGACACAATAGTTGCTGGCATTCCATGCAATTTGTAAACATTGCCCAAGAAAATTTCAGCAACTTTCTGAGCAGTGTAGGGATGTTTGAGGGCCATAAAGTGACCATACTTAGTAAACTTGTCAATAACCAGTAGGATGCAGTCATATGAAAAGGAAAAGGGCAATCCTGTAATAAAATCCATGGTAACAGTGTCCCAGGCCTGTTTCGGAACTGGCAGAGGTGACAGAAGCCCTGGATAGTTAACTCTCTCTGCTTTAGATTGCTGACAAGTCATGCAAGAATGTACTCTGCTTTTAATGAACTGCTTCATGCCAACCCATCGAAAGAGGGAGTGTATTCTTCTGTAAGTTACAGGGAAACCTGAATGCCCCCCACTGGACTATCATGGAATGCAGAAAATACTTTGGCATGTAGTTCAGGGTGATTACCAATCCATATACACCCCTTGTACCTAATAATCCCTTGGATTAATTGATACTTAGGTTTTGCCTCTGGATCAACAGAAAGCTGTTGCAATAATTCAGTTGCCTTATCATCATTCTCATAACTGGCAATGATTTCTTCCATCCACACAGGCTGAGCTCTAGAAATACTGAGCACTTGGGAATTAGGTGGCCTTCTGGACAAAGCATCAGCAGCTGAATTTTCAACCCCTTTCTTGTACACAATTTGATAATTAAGCCCCATTAATTTGGTAAGAGCCTTCTGCTGCCAGACTGTGTGAAGTTTCTGGTTCTGCAGATGAACCAAACTTTTCTGATCAGTTCTAATAGTAAACTGTTGCACATGCAAATAGGGTTTCCATTGCTCCACTGCAAGGAGAATGGCCATGTATTCCTTTTCATATACAGACAGAGCCCTGTTTTTTGGTCCAAGGGCCCTGCTGACATATGCTAGGGGATGCCCTTCCTGCATGAGTACAGCTCCAATCCCTATATCACAGGCATCTGTTTCAATAACAAAAGGTTTCTCAAAGTTAGGGAGAGCCAAAACTGGTGCTTCCACTAGAGCCTTTTTCAGAACATTAAATGCTTGTTCTATAACTGGGGTCCACACAAAAGGAACTCCCTTCTTGAGCAACTCTGTCAGAGGCCTGCTAATGATGCCATAGTGCTTAATAAATTTTCTGTAATATCCACTGAGCCCTAGAAATCCTCTGACCTCCTTAACATTTTCAGGAACTAGCCACTGTTGCACTGTCTGAATCTTACTAGGGTCTGTAGCCACACCAGCAGCACTAATGACATGCCCCAAATAAGCAATCTGTTCCTGTGCAAAAGCACATTTGGATAACTTGACATGCCATTGATCAGCTTGCAGAATATAGAGGACCTGCCTGACATGGAGTATATGCTCTTTGTAAGTCTTACTGAATACCAATATATCATCAAAGAAAACCAAGGTATTTTTCCTGTTTACTGGGAACAAGGAAGTGTTCACTGTTCCTTGGAATGTGTTTGGTCCACCTGTGAGACCCATGGCAAGCACTGTGAATTCAAAGTGACCATGATGTGTTTGGAAAGCTGTCTTATATTCCTCTCCAGGTGCAAGGCGAATTTGATGGTAACCAGCTCTAAGATCCAATTTAGTAAACCATGCTGCTCCAGCTAATTCATCAAGCAACTCATCAATCACAGGTATAGGATATTTTCCCTTAATTGTAATAGCATTTAACATCCTATAGTCAATGACCAATCTCCATTCTCCACCTTTCTTTTTCACTAGAAGAACTGGGGAGGAAAATGGGCTCGTACTGGGTCTGATCAAGCCAGCTTTGAGCATTTCATCTATCTGCTTTTCTAATTCATCCTTCAAATGGGGTACAATTCTGTAAGGCCTGACAGAGACTGGTCTAGCTCCTGGTATCAGTGGAATTGTGTGATCACAAGCTCTTCTAGGAGGAAGACCTGTTGGTTTTTCAAACACTGTAGGGAACTCTTCTATAAGTTGCTGTATCTCAGGAGGAATAGGTAACTGTTCATCTGACTGTACAACAGATATAGACACACAAGTATATGTAAATTCTTCTGGCACTGTGCTGTGCAGAGTCACCATTGAACCTTTATGATGGAAAGACAACCATTTCTGAGCCCAGTCAACATACATAGGACTATGTTGAGCTAACCAATCCAGACCTAAAATGCCATCTGTTGGAGAACGTAGTAATTTCAAAAATTTCCTACGCACACACAGGATCATGGTGATGCATAGAAACGAGAAGGGAGAGTGTGTCCACGTACCCTCGTAGACTGAAAGCGGAAGCGTTAGCACAACGCGGTTGATGTAGTCTTACGTCTTCACGATCCGACCGATCCAAGTACCGAACGCACGGCACCTCCGAGTTCAGCACACGTTCAACTCGATGACGTCCCGCGAGCTCCGATCCAGCAAAGCTTCACAGGAGAGTTTCGTCAACACGACGGTGTGGTGACGGTGATGATGATGCTACCGACGCAGGGCTTCGCCTAAGCACCGCTACGATATGATCGAGGTGGACTATGGTGGAGGGGGGCACCGCACACGGCTAAGAGATCAATGATCAATTGTTGTGTCTATGGGGTGCCCCCTGGCCACGTATATAAAGGATGGAGGGGAGGAGGCCGGCCCCTATGGGTGGCGCACCAAGTAGGGGACTCCTACTAGGAATCCTACTCCTAGTAGGAGTCCACCAAGAGGGGAAGGAAGAGGGGAAGAGGGAGAAGGAAAGAGGGGTGTTGCGCCCCCCAATCCCTTGTCCAATTCGGACCAGCAAGGGGAGGGGCGCAGCAGCCCCTGCGGCCTGCTCCTCTCTTTCCCGTATGGCCCAATAAGGCCCATAACTTCCCCCGGTGAATTCCCGTAATTCCCCGGTACTCCGAAAAATACCCGAATCACTCGGAACCTTTCCGACGTCCGAATATAGCCTTCAAATATATCGATCTTTACCTCTCGGACATTCCAAGACTCCTCGTCATGTCCATGATCTCATCCGGGACTCCGAACAACTTCGGTACATCAAAACACAAAAACTCATAATATCGATCGTCACCGAACTTTAAGCGTGCGGACCCTACGGGTTCGAGAACTATGTAGACATGACCGAGACACGTCTCCGGTCAATAACCAATAGCGGAACCTGGATGCTCATATTGGCTCCCACATATTCTACGAAGATCTTTATCGGTCAAACCGCATAACAACATACGTTGTTCCCTTTGTCATCGGTATGTTACTTGCCTGAGATTCGATCGTCGCTATCTCAATACCTAGTTCAATCTCGTTACCGGCAAGTCTCTTTACTCGTTCCGTAATACATCATCCCGCAACTAACTCATTAGTTACAATGCTTGCAAGGCTTATAGTGATGTGCATTAGCGAGTGGGCCCAGAGATACCTCTCCGACAATCGGAGTGACAAATCCTAATCTCGAAATACGCCAACTCAACAAGTACCTTCGGAGACACCTGTAGAGCACCTTTATAATCACCCAGTTACGTTGTGACGTTTGGTAGCACACAAAGTGTTCCTCCGGTAAACGGGAGTTGCATAATCTCATAGTCATAGGAACATGTATAAGTCATGAAGAAAGCAATAGCAACATACTAAACGATCAAGTGCTAAGCTAACGGAATGGGTCAAGTCAATCACATCATTCTCCTAATGATGTGATCCCGTTAATCAAATGACAACTCATGTCTATGTTTAGGAAACATAACCATCTTTGATCAACGAGCTAGTCAAGTAGAGGCATACTAGTGACACTCTGTTTGTCTATGTATTCACACATGTATTATGTTTCCGGTTAATACAATTCTAGCATGAATAATAAACATTTATCATGAAATAAGGAAATAAATAATAACTTTATTATTGCCTCTAGGGCATATTTCCTTCAGTCTCCCACTTGCATTAGAGTCAATAATCCAGTTCACATCGCCATGTGATTTCACACCAACAGTTCACATCACCATGTGATTAATATCCATAGTTCACATTGTCATGTGACCAACACCCAAAGGGTTTACTAGAGTCAATAATCTAGTTCACATCGCCATGTGATTAACACCCAAAGAGTACTAAGGTGTGATCATGTTTTGCTTGTGAGAGAAGTTTAGTCAATGGGTCTGCCAAATTCAGATCCGTATGTATTTTGCAAATTTCTATGTCAACAATGCTCCGCACGGAGCTACTCTAGCTAATTGCTCCCACTTTCAATATGTATCCAGATTGAGACTCTGAGTCATCTGGATCAGTGTCAAAACTTGTATCGATGTGACCCTTTATGACGAACCTTTTGGCACCTCCATAATCGAGAAACATATCCTTATTCCACTAAGGATAATTTTGACCGCTGTCCAGTGATCTACTCCTAGATCACTATTGTACTCCCTTGCCAAACTCAATGTAGGGTATACAATAGATCTGTTACACAGCATAGCATACTTTATAGAACCTATGACTAAGGCATAGGGAATGACTTTTCATTCTCTTTCTATTTTCTGCCGTGGTCGGGTTTTGAGTCTTCACTCAACTTCACACCTTAAAACACAGGCAAGAACTCCTTCTTTGACTATTTCATTTTGAACTACTTCAAAATCTTTGTCAAGGTATGTACCCATTGAAAAATCTTATCAAGCGTCTTGATCTATCTCTATAGATCTTGATGCTCAATATGTAAGCAGCTTCACCGAGGTCTTTCTTTGAAAAACTCCTTTCAAATACTCCTTTATGCTTTCCAGAAAATTCTACATTATTTCCGATCAACAATATGTCATTCACATATACTTATCAGAAATGTTGTAGTGCCCCCACTCACTTTCTTGTAAATACAGGCTTCACCACAAGTCTGTATAAAACTATATGCTTTGATCAACTCATCAAAGCGTATATTCCAACTCCGAGATGCTTGCACCAGTCCATAGATGGATCGCTGGAGCTTGCACACTTTGTTAGCATCCTTTGGATCGATAAAACCTTCAGGTTGCATCATATACAACTCTTCTTTCAGAAATCCATTCAGGAATGCAGTCTTTACATCCATTTGCCAAATTTCATAATCATAAAATGCGGCAATTGCTAACATGATTCGGACAGACTTAAGCATCGCTACGGGTGAGAAAGTCTCATCGTAGTCAACTCCTTGAACTTTGTCAACAACCTTTTTCGACAAGTCTAGCTTTGTAGATAGTAACACTACTATCAGCGTCCGTCTTCCTCTTGAACATCCATTTATTTTCTATGGCTTGCCGATCATCGGGCAAGTCAACCAAAGTCCATACTTTGTTCTCATACATGGATCCCATCTCAGATTTCATGGCCTCAAGCCATTTCGCGGAATCTGGGCTCATCATCGCTTCCTCATAGTTCGTAGGTTCGTCATGGTCTAGTAACACGACCTCTAGAACAGGATTACCGTACCACTCTGGTGCGGATCTTACTCTGGTTGACCTACGAGGTTCGGTAGTAACTTGATCTGAAGTTTCATGATCATCATCATTAGCTTCCTCACTAATTGGTGTAGAAGTCACAGGAACCGGTTTCTGTGATGAACTACTTTCCAATAAGGGAGCAGGTACAGTTACCTCATCAAGTTCTACTTTCCTCCCACTCACTTCTTTCGAGAGAAACTCCTTCTCTAGAAAGGATCCATTCTTAGCAACGAATATCTTGCCTTTGGATCTGTGATAGAAGGTGTACCCAACAGTCTCCTTTGGGTATCCTATGAAGACACTTTTCTCCGATTTGGGTTCGAGCTTATCAGGTTGAAACTTTTTCACATAAGCATCGCAGCCCCAAACTTTAAGAAACGACATCTTAGGTTTCCTGCTAAACCACAGTTCATACAGTGTCGTCTCAACGGATTTAGACGGTGCCCTATTTAATGTGAATGCAACTGTCTCTAATGCATAACCCCAAAACAATAGTGGTAAATCGGTAAGAGACATCATAGATTGCACTATATCCAATAAAGTACGGTTATGACGTTCGGACACACCATTATGCTGTGGTGTTCCAGGTGGCAGGAGTTTGTGAAACTATTCCACATTGTTTTAATTGAAGGCCAAACTCGTAACTCAAATATTCACCTCCATGATCAGATCGTAGAAATTTTATTTTCTTGTTACGATGATTTTCCACTTCACTCTGAATTTCTTTTGAACTTTTCAGATGTTTCAGACTTATGTTTCATCAAGTAGATATACCCATATCTGCTCAAATCATCTGTGAAGGTCAGAAAATAACGATACCCGCCGTGAACCTCAACACTCATCGGACCGCATACATCGATATGTATTATTTCCAATAAGTCATTAGCTCGCTCCATTGTTCCGGAGAACGAAGTCTTAGTCATCTTGCCCATGAGGCATGGTTCGCAAGTATCAAGTGATTCATAATCAAGTGATTCCAAAAGCCCATCAGCATGGAGTTTCTTCATGCGCTTTACACCAATATGACCTAAACGGCAGTGCCAAAAATAAGTTGCACTATCATTATTAACTTTGCATCTTTTGGCTTCAATATTTTGAACATGTGTATCTCTACGATCGAGATTCAATAAACCATTTACATTGGGTGTATGACCATAGAAGGTTTTTATTCATGTAAACAGAACAACAATTATTCTCTGACTTAAATGAATAACCGTATTGCAATAAACATGATCCAATCATATTCATACTCAACGCAAACACCAAATAACTTTTATTTTGCAATAAACATGATCCAATCATATTCATGCTCAACGCAAACACCAAATAACATTTATTTAGGTTCAACACTAATCCCGAAAATAGAGGGAGTGTGCGATGGTGATCTTATCAACCTTGGAATCACTTCCAACACCCATCATCACCTCGTCATTAACTAGTTTCTGTTCATTTTGCAACTCCTGTTTCGAGTTACTAATGTTAGCAACTGAACCAGTATCAAATACCCAGGGGCTACTATGAACACTAGTAAAATACACATCAATAACATGTATATCAAATATACTTTTGTTCACTTGGCCATCCTTCTTATCCGCCAAATATTTGGGGCAGTTCCGCTTCCAGTGACCAGTCCCTTTGCAGTAGAAGCACTCAGTTTCAGGCTTAGGTCCAGACTTTGACTTCTTCCCGGGAGTAGCAACTTGCTTGCTATTCTTCTTGAAGTTCCCCTTCTTTCCTTTGCCCTTTTCTTGAAACTAGTGGTCTTGTTAACCATCAACACTTGATGCTCTTTCTAGATTTCTACCTTCGTTGATTTCAGCATCACGAAGAGCTCGGGAATCGTTTTTGTCATCCCTTGCATATTATAGTTCATCACAAAGTTCCAGTAACTTGGTGATAGTGACTAGAGAATTCTGTCAATTACTATCTTATCCGGAAGATCAACTCCCACTTGATTCAAGCAACTGTAGTACTCAGACATTCTGAGCACATGCTCACTGATTGAGTTATTCTCCTCCATCTTGTAGGCAAAGTACTTGTCAGAGGTCTCATACCTCTCGACACGGGCATGAGTCTGAAATACCGATTTCATCTCTTGGAACATCTCATATGCTCCGTGGCATTCAAAACGTTTTTGAATTCCCGATTATAAGCCGTAAAGCATGGTGCACTAAACTATCAAGTATTCATCATATCGAGCTTGCCAAACGTTCATAACGTCTGCATCTGCTCCTGCAATAGGTCTGTCATTTAGCGGTGCATCAAGGACATAATTCTTCTGTGCAGCAATGAGGATAAACCTCAGATCACGGAACCAGTCCGCATCATTGCTACTATCATCTTTCAACTTAGTTTTCTCTAAGAACATATCAAAAATAAAACAGGGGAGCTATATGCGAGCTATTGATCTACAACATAATTTGCAAATACTACCAGGACTAAGTTCATGATAAATTAAAGTACAATTAATCATATTACTCAAGAACTCCCACTTAGATAGACATCTCTCTTAATCATCTAAGTGATCACGTGATCCAAATCAACTAAATCATAACCGATCATCACGTGAAATGGAGTAGTTTTCAATGGTGAACATCACTATGTTGATCATATCTACTATATGATTCACGCTCGACCTTTCGGTCTCAGTGTTCCGAGGCCATATCTGCATATGCTAGGCTTGTCAAGTTTAACCCGAGTATTCTGCGTGTGCAAAACTGGCTTGCACCCGTTGTAGATGAACGTTGAGCTTATCACACCCGATCATCACGTGGTGTCTCGGCACGACGAACTTTGGCAACAGTGCATACTCGGGGAGAACACTTTTACCTTGAAACTTAGTGAGAGATCATCTTATAATGCTACCGTCAAACAAAGCAAAATAAGATGCATAAAGGATAAACATCACATGCAATCAATATAAGTGATATGATATGGCCATCATCATCTTGTGCTTGTGATCTCCATCTCCGAAGCACCGTCATGATCACCATCATTACTGGCGCGACACCTTGATCTCCATCGTAGCATCGTTGTCGTCTCGCCAACTATTGCTTCTACGACTATCGCTACCGCTTAGTGATAAAGTAAAGCAATTACAGGACGATTGCATTGCATACAATAAAGCGACAACCATATGGCTCCTGCCAGTTGCCGATAACTCAGTTACAAAACATGATCATCTCATACAATAAAATATAGCATCATGTCTTGACCATATCACATCACAACATGCCCTGCAAAAACAAGTTAGACGTCCTCTACTTTGTTGTTGCAAGTTTTACGTGGCTGCTATGGGCTGAGCAAGAACTGTTCTTACCTACGCATCAAAACCACAACGATAGTTCGTCAAGTTAGTGCTGTTTTAACCTTCACAAGGACCGGGCGTAGCCACACTCGGTTCAACTAAAGTTGGAGAAACTGACACCCGCTAGTCACCTGTGTGCAAAGCACGGCGGTAAAACCAGTCTCGCGTAAGCATACGCGTAATGTCGGTCCGGGCCGCTTCATCCAACAATACCGCCGAACCAAAGTGTGACATGCTGGTAAGCAGTATGACTTGTATCGCCCACAACTCACTTGTGTTCTACTCGTGCATATAACATCTACGCATAAAACCAGGCTCGGATGCTACTGTTGGAGAACGTAGTAATTTCAAAAATTTCCTACGCACACACAGGATCATGGTGATGCATAGCAACGAGAAGGGAGAGTGTGTCCACGTACCCTCGTAGACCGAAAGCGGAAGCGTTAGCACAACGCGGTTGATGTAGTCGTACGTCTTCACGATCCGACCGATCCAAGTACCGAACGCACGGCACCTCCGAGTTCAGCACACGTCCAACTCGATGACGTCCCGCGAGCTCCGATCCAGCAAAGCTTCACAGGAGAGTTTCGTCAACACGACGGCGTGGTGACGGTGATGATGATGCTACCGACGCAGGGCTTCGCCTAAGCACCGCTACGATATGATCGAGGTGGATTATGGTGGAGGGGGGCACCGCACACGGCTAAGAGATCAATGATCAATTGTTGTGTCTATGGGGTGCCCCCTGGCCACGTATATAAAGGATGGAGGGGAGGAGGCCGGTCCCCTATGGGTGGCGCACCAAGTAGGGGACTCCTACTAGGAATCCTACTCCTAGTAGGAGTCCACCAAGAGGGGAAGGAAGAGGGGAAGAGGGAGAAGGAAAGAGGGGTGTTGCGCCCCCCCAATCCCTTGTCCAATTCGGACCAGCAAGGGGAGGGGCGCAGCAGCCCCTGCGGCCTGCTCCTCTCTTTCCCGTATGGCCCAATAAGGCCCATAACTTCCCCCGGTGAATTCCCGTAATTCCCCGGTACTCCGAAAAATACCCGAATCACTCGGAACCTTTCCGACGTCCGAATATAGCCTTCCAATATATCGATCTTTACCTCTCGGACATTTCAAGACTCCTCGTCATGTCCGTGATCTCATCCGGGACTCCGAACAACTTCGGTACATCAAAACACAAAAACTCATAATACCGATCGTCACCGAACTTTAAGCGTGCGGACCCTACGGGTTCGAGAACTATGTAGACATGACCGATACACGTCTCCGGTCAATAACCAATAGCGGAACCTGGATGCTCATATTGGCTGCATATTCTACGAAGATCTTTATCGGTCAAACCGCATGACAACATACGTTGTTCCCTTTGTCATCGGTATGTTACTTGCCCGAGATTCGATCGTCGGTATCTCAATACCTAGTTCAATCTCGTTACCGGCAAGTCTCTTTACTCGTTCCGTAATACATCATCCCGTAACTAACTCATTAGTTACAATGCTTGCAAGGCTTATAGTGATGTGCATTAGCGAGTGGGCCCAGAGATACCTCTCCGACAATCGGAGTGACAAATCCTAATCTCGAAATACGCCAACTCAACAAGTACCTTCGGAGACACCTGTAGAGCACCTTTATAATCACCCAGTTACGTTGTGACGTTTGGAAGCACACAAAGTGTTCCTCCGATAAACAGGAGTTGCATAATCTCATAGTCATAGGAACATGTATAAGTCATGAAGAAAGCAATAGCAACATACTAAACGATCAAGTGCTAAGCTAACGGAATGGGTCAAGTCAATCACATCATTCTCCTAATGATGTGATCCCGTTAATCAAATGACAACTCATGTCTATGGTTAGGAAACATAACCATCTTTGATCAACGAGCTAGTCAAGTAGAGGCATACTAGTGACACTCTGTTTGTCTATGTATTCACACATGTATTATGTTTCCGGTTAATACAATTCTAGCATGAATAATAAACATTTATCATGAAATAAGGAAATAAATAATAACTTTATTATTGCCTCTAGGGCATATTTCCTTCACCATCATAGTTCGGAAGCTGAAGAACTCTGAAATCAGACTGAAACTCATGTCCATTGCAGTTCCACTAACAGCCTATCAGTTTACTCTTACATTGTATGGTAGTTCCACTAGCCACTAGAACTGTCATAGGTGCAGTGGCTGTCACCCCTCGTAATTCACTATACTTATGATCAAGGAAGGAGTGTGTACTGCCAGAGTCTACTAGGAAATGCATGAGATGGCCTTGTAAAGAGATTTCTAGTTGGAGGACTGGTGATTCAGGTTCTCTGCCTACTGCAGCAGCGGAAAGTTTCATAGAATGCACTGAGGAAGGGGATTCAGTATCAGAAGTTTCAGAATCTTCAGATGACTGTGACTGTAGCTGTTCAATTAATTCCTGCACAAAATGAAGTTGCACAGTGGACTTGCACACATGATCCTTTGCCCACTTTTCACCATAAACAAAGCAAAGACCCTTAGATTTCCTATAATTCCGCAGGGCTGCCCATTTATCATCAGTACTGGCTGTAGATGTTGCAGTAGAAGGCCGCTGCTCGTCAGTAGAGCGAGTTCTGTTGACTGAAGGAACTGATGATCTCTTCTGGGGAAAACTGTTCATAGGAGTGACCCCCTCTCCCAATTCCTCATGCAAAAGGGCTAATTCATATGCTGCGTCAAGGTCCTTCGGTTTTTGCAATGCTACTGCAATTCTGACACCTGGTTTCAATCCGTCAAGGAAACGAGTCGTGTAATGCAAAGAATTAGGTGCATCCTCATAAGCAGTAAGCTGATCATACAGTTCAGAGAATCTGTCAACATAATCTTCCACAGTAGTAACTTGGGCAATGTGAAATAACTTGCGAAGCAGTGTCTGATGCTGGTTCCGGCCAATCCTGCTCTGTAGCGCTGCTGAAAATTCAGTCCAGGAAGAATTTGGCATCCGTCTCTGCACTGACTCAAGCCACCTGGCCGCTGCGCCCTCAAAATGTGCCGAAGCCAGAGAAATCCAACGATGATTCAGAATGTTCCACAGTCGGAATTGATCTTCACAGCGATTCTGCCACAGCCTTGGGTTGGTACCATCAAATTTCGGCAACTCCATATGTAGAGAATAAGACGAATGCTCAGCAGTATCCAGAACAGAGGAATCGCGGCCAAAAAAATTTCTGGGGGAAGGATTGTGTTCACGCGCACCTCTGGCCGGGGGAGGAACATAGATGTTGTGTGATTTTGCCCGGTGCTCGTGGTCGAAGCCTGTGGCGTCGCTGACGGCACCGCCCTGACTCTGCAGAGATGGCGAATTCCCGCCTTCCTTGGGGCTTGGTTCCGGCGACTCCCTGCTCAGATCCTCCTTGAGTTGCTCCAGATCTAGCGCCAACTCCTCGCGGATGCCGTCGGTCCGTGACGACATGAGGTTGTCGAGCGCGGTGTTGTTCTCCTTGATGAGCTTGCTCATGGACGAGATCAGCGACTCACTGTGCTCCTTAAGTCGCTGATCCATGTCGTTGGCAAGCTCGTGGCGCAGGAGATTGTAGACGGCGCGCCCGTCCGCGCTGAGGCTCTCCATGGCTTGCCGACACCGGCGGTCGCCGAACCTGGTCCGATGGTGGTGCAGGGGAAACTCCAGGACGAAGGCTCTGAATACCAGATGTGAGGAACTTGCATATAGCTCTCTCGATCTAAGGATCCATGGCAGATTGAACTACGAATTTGAATTAGATAGAGGAATCCTCCCAGCCTCCCACACCTCTATCCAGTTACAAGACCAGCCTCAGCCGTCCAAATCCTAGCTAAACCGAGACGAAGGAGTCAACGGCTATTTGTAAAGCGTACACCCGCTTAGCGGGCCCAGTTTGGGCTTGCAAGCCACTGGGGAGGCCTCTTGGGCCGAGTCGACTTAGGCCTGTCTTGGTTTACTGTAGCCGTCATGCGCTTGTCGGCAGCCACCTCGTCCTGTTCACCATCCGGATTGCCAGGAGTGCCGTTGCTGTCCATCGGGTCGCTGACACACTGTCGTTCGGATTGACTGAGCCATTGAAAGAGCAAAACAAAACTTTACAACACATCGCTGTGGAATTCGCAATTCCATTCGCGCAAGTTAACTGACGGCCGCGGCAAAAAGATCGGTAGAAACAGAGTGAACATAACGAAACCAATTGATTTCGTCTGTATGAGAACAATAATCCGTACGATTGATTGCCAGCAAAATTGCATATTTGCGATAAAAATAACTGCCCCCTCAACAACACTCCACACGCAACTCATAAAAAACGTACCCTTCTAATCTTTGTGCGACAGATTACGGTATGCTTACCCATAGCGGTGGCCTTCGGAAATTCATCATCGAGGGAGAGAGGAGGGGCAGCTGTGGAAGTATCTCCAATTGTCTTTCTATTGATCTGAAAGGAAAGAAAGGCGATCGGAATCAGAGGATGCGTGAAATCTGGCCGATGAGGAGGAGCGGCAGGGGGATTCTGCCACTATCGTGCCGGCGGAGTAGGTTGAGGGCTGCCATTGCGGGGGCATATAGGGTGGGAGGGTTGCTGGATTGCGGCGGTGTAGGTTGAGGGCTGCCGGCATATGGGATGGGGTGAGGTGTTGCTGGATTGCGGCGGCTAGCCGGCTGGGCAGGGCGGTCAAAGCCGGGGAAATGATAAGGAAAACCCTTGTATTCGACCGACTGATCGGCGTCGCGTCGGTCGCGTGTAGTGCCGTTGGATGGCATGTGAACCGGTGGCTGAAACGTAGCTACCCAAATCATCCATCGGTCCGGTTGGTCGGCTCACTTTTTTTTTAGAAAATCTCGTCCACTTTATTGATTCGTAACAATATTCATGGGTATAAATTTTTGGTCGTAGGGGTACCCAACCATACATATCGTCCTGTACCTAACATACATCCAAATTTGATGAGATTATGAGCTTGGAAATTAAAGGTCCTACATTCATGAGGAAACTAGAAGAAATAAAAGCATCCTTTCTAGCTATGATTTCGTGGATGATGACTCCATAAAGATCCTTGGAGCTTTGATTTATGTCCTTCACCACCCTTCGCAATTGAAGGCCACATAAATTCTCTAAAGTCCAAGGTCCTCGGCAAGACCCATGGATTCTTGATACACAAAGGTCTTCAAGCTATGTAGGATTTGTAATGCCTGCAAAAACCATTGTTCAGGAAATCGCTAACTGGTAGCTGCTCTTTCGGCCTGAAAGTAATGATTAATCAATGAATCGGTCTATTAACTGGATTAATCGGTCCATCATTAATCAATAGATTAAATAGAAACTTGCCAACATATATCTAGTTTTTTTTATCTATTATACCATACTCTTATGTTCACAGCTATTTAATATACCAAAATATGCTACCGTTTGATCAAATCCTAACTATTGAGGAGCAAGAGGGGGTGGGAGGGGTTATGGGGGCAAACTTTTGGGCTTTGTTCACCCACAAGTTAATGGGTCAGCAACGATTAATCGGCCTAACAACAGATTAATCGGTCTGACAGGCTAATTAATCAGACTCACAAGTTAACACGATAAATAAGTGTTATTCGATTCGGCCACCCTACGAGTAGCAATTAACTGGCCCGTTAACTGATTAATTGAATGAGTTCTTGAACAGTGCAAAAACTACAGCCGAAGAACTCATGTGACATCATTGTGATCTCAGCAGATTGCCATATAGACACCATTGTGATCTCTGCTGCTACTCCTCTCTAGCCATATTGAGCGACCGCACAATCAATACTTTTTTAATGTGATTTTACGGTTGGTCGACTCATGCACGACTATTAGCAGCTCTACCACTACCAGGACTCAAGCCCAGCAAGATCCCAAGGCCCAAGAACCTGGCGCATGTGAGCCTAGCAAGAGAAGAGAACGTGGATTACAAAATTGACGGGGAGTGCCTTGCGACGTAGTTGTTTCACCGGTTTCATTGCGCGCGAGAGCTATGTCTTGCATTAAGCGAGACGGAAGCTGCTCTTGCTAAAGGGAATCGCTCCTCGAGAAGAGACGCGGATTACAAAATTGACGGGGAGTGCCTTGCGACGTAGTTGTTTCACCGGTTTCATTGCGCGCGAGAGCTATGTCTCGCATTAAGCGAGACGGAAGTTGTTCTTGCTAAAGAGAATCGCTCCTCGCGCAAGCAACTGGGTCAACCCATCAGCGTACTTTTAAAACAAATAAAAGGAGAAAAAGGAGCACGCGTGGGGATCAATCCCAGTAACTCCAAGGAGAAGTCCCGCACTGCTAGCCACTCTGCCTGTTTCATGTTCATGGCCCGTAATAGGGTGGCGTCCTTTTGGAGGCAATTCGAGCCGGTTTTCTTAGGGTTTTCCATCTCTTTTTTCTGTTTATGTTTATGTTTCTTTTTTTTTCTTTTTCTTCTTCGTTTAATTTCATTCTCTTTTGCAGTTTTTCTTCGGTTTTATTTTGCATTTTCTTTTTACTTTGGTTTTTTTGTTTCTTTTTTGGTTTACTTTCTTTCTTTTGGTTTTCATTCTATATTTTTTGTATATGTCAGCAACATTTTTCTAATACACGTTTAACATTTTTCCACACAAAATTTAATGATTTTTAGTATATGGACAACATTTTGTATACATATTTTTAAATTTTGATTAACATTTTTTATATACAAGTTTAACATTTTCTGAATACATGGTCAACATTTTTGTATAAAATTTTAAAATGTTTGATTATAAATTTTCAAATAAAAGATTAACATTTTTTCAATACATGGTCAATATTTTTTCTATACACATTAACATTATACAAACGCCTGTTTTCAAAAAACTTCAAATGCTTGATTAAATTTTTATATACATGATCAGATTTTTTTCATCATTTTTTAAATACATGGTCAAAAAATTTTATACACATTTCACGTTTCCCAAAAGCTTGATTAACATTTTTTAAATACTTATTCAACATTTTTTAAAATGCTTGATTAACATTTTTATATACATGATCGAAAAATCATCATTTTTTTAATATATGATCAAAAAATTTCTATACATGTTCAGCATTTTCTAAATGCTTAATTAAAAATATTTATACTTTTTCAACATATTTTTAATACATGATCAACAATTTTTCTATACTTGTTCAACATTTTCTGAATGCTTGATTTATATTTTTCAAATACTTGTTCAACATTTTTCAAATGTTTTTATAATGTTTTTTATAGTATATCCATTTAGAATATTTTAAAATTTTAAAAAGTACAAAATAAAGCAAAAAACAAAAACAAAAACATAAAAAAAAATGAGGCTGTGGCCTCGCGCGTGTGGGTCAGCCCATCTCGCTCGCTCTTCAACGAGTCGGAAGCTGGACTCGCTTAAGGCGAGATATAGGGGCACCCTTCATTGCAGAGCTTGATGCTCTTGCTCCAAAAGCTTCAGCCCTCGGTTTACCCAAGCCGGCGATACAACCCTGGGTCTGCCCGCCCTGGGGTATTTTTAAATTTAACATAGATGGAGCCACATCTACTCATGGAAACTGTGGAGCGGTTGCAACTGTTTGCCGGAATGATCAAGGAAAACTTATGGGTTCATCTTTGATCACCTGGGCAAGGATTTCAAACCCAACGATTTTGGAGACATCAGCAGTCCAGGAAGCATTGGCCCTTGCTGATGATTTAATGCTAAGAAGGATTATGGTCAGGAGATGCCCATGAAGCTATCGTGAGGGAGGTCAGACTACATGCACAAGCTTTTGAGGAGTGTGTTTTCAGTCATGAGAGCAGATCGACAGATCATGAAGCTGATAGTTTAGCGAAATACTCTTTGTACTTAGATATAGGTAGACATGTGTGGCTACCTGAGCCGCATGACACTGTAATAATACCTTTGGAACGATTTAATCAATGAAGTTTTAGTTCCTCTCAAGAAAAAAAAAGTTGTTTCACCGGTTCCGGCCATCCCTCCGGATCTCACCTTCACGGATGGCGGTCGATGGAAATTCACCGTTCCGGCGACCCCTCCGGTCGATGGTACGCCCAGTGCCTCAAACCTGATGAATTCGACAGCAAGTTGTTCCAGTCGGGAGGGTCAGGGAACATGAGCCACCTGTTTCAGTCGGGAATTCCACAACCGCCATGGGTGTCATTCCCGGTGTTCGATGAAGAGTATTTCCTGGGCTTTTGTTCCTGCTAAACCTTTCTATCGGTGGAAATTAGGAAATGGGCGACGTGTTTCTTTTTGGCATGATATTTGGCTGGGAAATTGTACTCTTAAACCCAGTTTTGGGATTTGTTCAGTTTCTCAGGTCTGGGATGGTGCTGTTTTGAAATTGACTTTTAGAAGATGCGTGGATACGTCCCTTATGAACAAGTGGTTTGATTTGTTAGATACTCTGAAATCTGTGACACTAACTGAACACAGTGACACCCCTGTTTCGACACTAGAACCCTCTTGTTCATATTCTGTCAGAGCATCTCCAACAGTTGCTGCAAAAACCGCTCGCGCGGTAAAATGCGATTTTAGCGCGCACGGGATGGTTTCGCGCGCTCCAGCGGAGGTGGGAAACTCAGGCGCGCGGGAAAAAGCGGGAGGTCGCGCGCTAGATTTGGCTCCGGCGCACCTATAAATTGCTGCGCCCGCCACGCGGCCTCCCGTCGCTATCCACATCGCCACGCGCTCTCTCCCCGCTTTCGCTGCCGCTTCCTCACCCCGCCACCGACGCGCCACCATGCCGCCGCGCCGCCGGGGATCTTCGGGCTACCGCGGCGTCCGCGAGGGCCCCTCTGGCGCCTTTTACGCTGAGATTCGGTCCGGCGACGTCCGCCTCGGCCTCGGCACGTTCGAGACCGCGCACGAGGCCGCCCGCGCGTACGACGCGGCAGCGTGGCGCCTCGGGTGGCCTCGCCCACAGATGAACTTTCAGGACGTCTGGACGTGCGAGCAGGCGCAGGCCGTCGCCCCTCCGCCGCGGCTAATAACTGACGCCGACCATCAGGAACACCGTCAGCGGCAGCGCCGCCTCCTCATCGCCGAGGCGGACGAGCGAGCTGTTGGGGAACGTAGCATGCAATTTCAAAAAATTTCTACGCTCACGCAAGATCTATCTAGGAGATGCATAGCAGCGAGAGGGGAGAGTGTGTCCACGTACCCTCGTAGACCGAAAGCGGAAGCGTTAAGTTAACGCGGTTGATGTAGTCGAACATCTTCACGATCCAACCGATCCAAGTACCGAACGTACGGCACCTCCGTGTTCAGCACACATTCAACTCGATGACGTCCCTCGAACTCTTGATCCAGCAGAGGGTCGAGGGAGAGTTCCATCAGCACGACGGAGTGGCGACGGTGTTGGTGATGTGATCCGCGCAGGGCTTCGCGTAAGCACTACGACGCTATGACCGGAGGAGTAAACTGTGGAGGGGGGCACCGCACACGGCTAAGAGAATATCTGATGTGTTCTAGGGTGCCCCCTGCCCCCGTATATAAAGGAGGGGAGGAGGAGGCCGGCCACCAAGGGGGGCGCGCCATGGGGGGGGAGTCCTACTAGGACTCCAAATCTAGTAGGATTGGTCCCCCCCCCCCCCCACATTTCCTTTTTTTCCGGAGTAGCAAAGGGGGAAAGGAGAGGGAGTAGGAGAAGGAAAGGGGGGGCGCTGCCCCCACCCCTTGTCCAATTCGGATTGGCAAGGGGGGGGGGGGGGGCGCGCCACCTCCTATGGCCGGCCCTCTCTCCTCCACTAAGGCCCATGTTGGCCATTACTCTCCGGGGGGGGGGGGGGGGGGGTTCCGGTAACCTCCCGGTACTCCGAAACTTATCCAAAACTTCCCGAAACCATTCCGGTGTCCGAATGTAACCTTCCAATATATCAATCTTTACCTATCAACCATTTTGAGACTCCTCGTCATGTCCGTGATCTCATCCGGGACTCCGAACAATCTTCGGTCACCAAAACGCATAACTCATAATACAAATCGTCATCGAACGTTAAGCGTGCGGACCCTACGGGTTCGAGAACTATGTAGACATGACCGAGACACATCTCCGGTCAATAACCAATAGCGGAACCTGGATGCTTATATTGGCTCCTACATATTCTACGAAGATCTTTATTGGTCAAACTGCATAACAACATACGTTATTCCCTTTGTCATCGGTATGTTACTTGCCCGAGATTCGATCGTCGGTATCATCATACCTAGTTCAATCTCGTTACCGGCAAGTCTCTTTACTCGTTCCGTAATGCATCATCCCGCAACTAACTCATTAGTCACATTGCTTGCAAGGCTTCATATGATGTGCATTACCGAGAGGGCCCAGAGATACCTCTCCGATACTCGGAGTGAGAAATCCTAATCTCGATCTATGCCAACCCAACAAACACCTTCGAAGACACCTGTAGAGCATCTTTATAATCACCCAGTTACATTGTGACGTTTGATAGCACACAAGGTGTTCCTCCGGTATTCGGGAGTTGCATAATCTCATAGTCAGAGGAATATGTATAAGTCATGAAGAAAGCAATAGCAATAAACTTAACGATCATTATGCTAAGCTAATGGATGGGTCTTGTCCATCACATCATTCTCCTAATGATGTGATCATGTTTATCAAATGACAACACATGTCTATGGTCAGGAAACATAACCATCTTTGATAAACAAGCTAGTCAAGTAGAGGCATACTAGGGACACTCTGTTTGTCTATGTATTCACACATGTATCAAGTTTCTGGTTAATACAATTCTAGCATGAATAATAAACATTTATCATGATATAAGTAAATATAAATAACAACTATATTATTGCCTCTAGGGCATATTTCCTTCAGTCTCCCACTTGCACTAGAGTCAATAATCTAGATTACATTGTAATGATTCTAACACCCATGGAGTCTTGGTGCTGATCATGTTTTGCTCGTGGAAGAGGCTTAGTCAACGGGCCTGCAACATTTAGATCCGTATGTATTTTGCAAATCTCTATGTCTCCCTCCTTGACTTGATCGTGGATGGAGTTGAAGCGTCTCTTGATGTGTTTTGGTTCTTTTGTGAAATTTGGATTCCTTCGCTAAGGCAATTGCTCCAGTATTGTCACAAAAGATTTTCATCGGACCCGATGCACTAGGTATTACACCTAGATCGGATATGAACTCCTTCATTCAGACTCCTTCATTCGCTGCTTCCGAAGCAGCTATGTATTCCGCTTCACACGTAGATCCCGCCACGACGCTTTGCTTGGAACTGCACCAACTGACAGCTCCACCATTCAATATAAATATGTATCCGGTTTGTGACTTAGAGTCATCTGGATCAGTGTCAAAGCTAGCATCGACATAACCATTTACGATGAGCTCTTTGTCACCTCCATAAACAAGAAACATATCCTTAGTCCTTTTCAGGTATTTCAGGATGTTCTTGACCGCTGTCCAGTGATCCACTCCTGGATTACTTTGGTACCTCCCTGCTAAGCTTATAGCAAGGCACACATCAGGTCTGGTACACAGCATTGCATACATGATAGAACCTATGGCTGAGGCATAGGGAATGACTTTCATTTTCTCTCTATCTTCTGCAGTGGTCGGGCATTGAGTCTTACTCAACTTCACACCTTGTAACACAGGTAAGAACCCTTTCTTTGACTGGTCCATTTTGAACTTTTTCAAAACTTTATCAAGGTATGTGCTTTGTGAAAGTCCAATTAAGCGTCTTGATCTATCTCTATAGATCTTGATGCCCAATATATAAGCAGCTTCACCGAGGTCTTTCATTGAAAAATTCTTATTCAAGTATCCTTTTATGCTATCCAGAAATTCTATATCATTTCCAATCAATAATATGTCATCCACATATAATATTAGAAATACTACAGAGCTCCCACTCACTTTCTTGTAAATACAGGCTTCTCCAAAAGTCTGTATAAAACCATATGCTTTGATCACAC
The DNA here is from genome assembly GCA_011799875.1 of Thinopyrum elongatum. Lineage (NCBI taxonomy): Eukaryota > Viridiplantae > Streptophyta > Magnoliopsida > Poales > Poaceae > Thinopyrum > Thinopyrum elongatum. The sequence goes on from CM022303.1 coordinate 631,604,517, forward strand.
TATCAAAGCGTATATTCCAACTCCGAGATGCTTGCACCAGTCCATAAATGGATCGCTGGAGCTTGCACACTTTGTTAGCACCTTTAGGATCGACAAAACCTTCTGGTTGCATCATATATAACTCTTCTTTGAGAAATCCATTAAGGAATGCAGTTTTGATATCCATTTGTCAGATTTCATAATCATAAAACGCGGCAATTGCTAACATGATTCGGACAGACTTAAGCATCGCTACGGGTGAGAAGGTCTCATCGTAGTCAACTCCTTGAACTTGTCGAAAACCTTTTGCAACAAGTCGAGCTTTGTAGACAGTAGCATTACCGTCAACGTCAGTCTTCTTCTTGAACATCCATTTATTCTCTATGGCTTGCCGATCATCGGGCAAGTCAACCAAAGTCCACACTTTGTTCTCATACATGGATCCCATCTCAGATTTCATGGCCTCAAGCCATTTCGCGGAATCTGGGCTCATCATCGCTTCCTCATAGTTCGTAGGTTCGTCATGGTCTAGTAACATGATTTTCAGAACAGGATTACCGTACCACTCTGGTGCGGAATGTACTCTGGTTGACCTACAAGGTTCTGTAGTAACTTGATCTGAAGCTTCATGATCATCATCATTAGCTTCCTCACTAATTGGTGTAGGCATCACTGGAACTGATTTCTGTGATGAACTACTTTCCAATTGAAGAGAAGGTACCACTACCTCATCAAGTTCTACTTTCCTCCCACTCACTTCTTTCGAGAGAAACTCCTTCTCTAGAAAAGATCCATTCTTAGCAACAAATATCTTGCCTTCGGATCTGTGATAGAAGGTGTACCCAACAGTTTCTTTTGGGTATCCTATGAAGACGCACTTCTCCGATTTGGGTTCGAGCTTATCAGGCTGAAGCTTTTTCACATAAGCATCGCAACCCCAAACTTTAAGAAATGATAGCTTAGGCTTCTTGCCAAACCACAGTTCATACGGTGTCATTTTAACGGATTTAGACGGTGCCCTATTTAACATGAATGCAGCTGTCTCTAATGCATAACCCCAAAACGATAGTGGTAAATCGGTAAGAGACATCATAGATCGCACCATATCTAATAAAGTACGGTTACGACGTTCGGACACACCATTACGCTGTGGTGTTTCAGGTGGCGTGAGTTGCGAAACTATTCCGCATTGTTTTAAATGAAGGCAAAACTCGTAACTCAAGTATTTGCCTTCGCGATCAGATCGTAGAAACTTTATTTTCTTGTTACGATGATTTTCCACTTCACTCTGAAATTCTTTGAACTTTTCAAATGTTTCAAACTTATGTTTCATTAAGTAGATATACCCATATCTGCTCAAATCATCTGTGAAGGTCAGAAAATAACGATACCCGCCGCGAGCCTCAACACTCATCGGACCGCATACATCGGTATGTATTATTTCCAATAAGTCTGTAGCTCGCTCCATTGTTCCGGAGAACGGAGTATTAGTCATCTTGCCCATGAGGCATGGTTTGCAAGCATCAAATGATTCATAATCAAGTGATTCCAAAAGTCCATCAGCATGGAGTTTCTTCATGCGCTTTACACCAATATGACCTAAACGGCAGTGCCACAAATATGTTGCACTATCATTATCAACTTTCCATCTTTTGGCATCAATATTATGAATATGTGTATCATCACGATCGAGATTCAACAAAAATAGACCACTCTTCAAGGGTGCATGACCATAAAAGATATTACTCATATAAATAGAACAACCATTATTCTCTGATTTAAATGAATAACCGTCTCGCATCAAACAAGATCCAGATATAAAGTTCATGCTCAACGCTGGCACCAAATAACAATTATTCAGGTCTAAAACTAATCCCGAAGGTAGATGTAGAGGTAGCGTGCGGACGGCGATCACATCGACCTTGGAACCATTCCCGACGCGCATCGTCACCTCGTCCTTAGCCAATCTTCGTTTGATCCGTAGCCCCTGTTTCGAGTTACAAATATGAGCAACCGAACCGGTATCAAATACCCATGCACTACTACGAGCATTAGTAAGTTACACATCAATAACATGTATATCAAATATACCTTTATTCACTTTGCCATCCTTCTTATCCGCCAAATACTTGGGGCAGTTCCGCTTCCAGTGACCAGTCCCTTTGCAGTAGAAGCACTCAGTTTCAGGCTTGGGTCCAGACTTGGGATTCTTCCCGGGAGTGACAACTTGCTTGCCATTCTTCTTGAAGTTCCCCTTCTTTCCCTTGCCCTTTTTCTTGAAACTAGTGGTCTTGTTAACCATCAACACTTGATGCTCTTTCTTGATTTCTACCTCCGCAGCTTTGAGCATAACGAAGAGCTCGGGAATTGTTTTATTCATCCCTTGCATATTATAGTTCATCACGAAGCCTTTGTAGCTTGGTGGCAGCGATTGAAGAACTCTGTCAATAACACTATCATCCGGAAGATTAACTCCCAGCTGAGTCAAGTGGTTATGGTACCCAGACATTCTGAGTATGTGTTCACTGACAGAACTGTTCTCCTCCATCTTGTAGCTATAGAACTTGTTGGAGACTTCATATCTCTCAACTTGGGCATTTGCTTTAAATATTAACTTCAACTCCTGGAACATCTCATATGCTCCATGACATTCAAAACGTCTTTGAAGTCCCGATTCTAAGCCGTAGAGCATGGCACACTGAACTATAGAGTAGTCATCAGACCGCGTTTGCCAGACGTTCAAAGCGTCTACATTAGCGGGAGCGGGCTTGTCACCTAGCGGTGCATCAAGGACATAATTCTTCTGTGCAGCAATGAGGATAATCCTCAAGTTACGGACCCAGTTCGTGTAGTTGCTACCATCATCTTTCAACTTAGCTTTCTCTAGGAACGCATTAAAATTCAAGGGAACGGTAGCATGGGCCATTGATCTACAACATAGATATGCAAAAACTATCAGGACTAAGTTCATGATAAATTAAGTTCAATTAATCATATTACTTAAGAACTCCCACTTAGATAGACATCCCTCTAGTCATCTAAATGATCACGTGATCCATATCAACTAAACCATGTCCGATCATCACGTGAGATAGAGTAGTTTTCAATGGTGAACATCTCTATGTTGATCATATCTACTATATGATTCACGTTCGACCTTTCGGTCTCAGTGTTCCGAGGCCATATCTGCATATGCTAGGCTCGTCAAGTTTAACCCGAGTATTCCGCACGTGCAAAACTGTCTTGCACCCGTTGTATATGAACGTAGAGCTTATCACACCCGATCATCACGTGGTGTCTCGGCACGACGAACTGTCGCAACGGTGCATACTCAGGGAGAACACTTATACCTTGAAATTTAGTGAGAGATCATCTTATAATGCTACCGCCGTACTAAGCAAAATAAGATGCATAATAGATAAACATCACATGCAATCAAAATATGTGACATGATATGGCCATCATCATCTTGTGCCTTTGATCTCCATCTTCAAAGCACCATCATGATTTCCATGGTCACCAGCTTGACACCTTGATCTCCATCGTAGCGTCGTTGTCGTCTCGCCAACTATTGCTTCTACAACTATCGCTAACGCATAGTGATAAAGTAAAGCAATTACATGGCGATTGCATTTCATACAATAAAGCGACAACCATAAGGCTCCTGCCAGTTGCCGATAACTTCTACAAAACATGATTATCTCATACAATAACATGTATCACATCATGTCTTGACCATATCACATCACAACATACCCTGCAAAAACAAGTTAGACGTCCTCTACTTTGTTGTTGCAAGTTTTACGTGGCTGTTACGGGCTTCTAGTAAGAACCGTTCTTACCTACGCATCAAAACCACAACGATTTTTCGTCAAGTGTGCTGTTTTAACCTTCAACAAGGACCGGCCGTAGTTAAACTCGATTCAACTAAAGTTGGAGAAACAGACACCCGCTAGCCACCTGTGTGGAAAACACGTCAGTAGAACCAGTCTCATGAACGCGGTCATCTAATGTCGGTCCGGGCCGCTTCACCCAACAATACCGCCGAATCAAAGTAAGAAGTTGGTGGTAGGCAGTATGACTATTATCGCCCACAACTCTTTGTGTTCTACTCGTGCATATCATCTACGCATAGACCTGACTCGGATGCCACGTATGGGGAACGTAGCATGCAATTTCAAAAAATGTCTACGCTAACGCAAGATCTATCTAGGAGATGCATAGCAACGAGAGGGGAGAGTGTGTCCATGTACCCTCGTAGACCGAAAGCGGAAGCGTTAAGTTAACGCGGTTGATGTAGTCGAACGTCTTCACGATCCAACCGATACAAGTATCGAACGTACGGCACCTCCGTGTTCAGCACACGTTCAGCTCGATGACGTCCCTCGAACTCTTGATCCAGCAGAGGGTCGAGGGAGAGTTCCGTCAGCACGACGGCGTGGCGACGGTGTTGGTGATGTGATCCGCGCAAGGCTTCGCCTAAGCACTACGACGCTATGACCGGAGGAGTAAACTGTGGAGGGGGGCACCGCACATGGCTAAGAGAATATCTGATGTGTTCTAGGGTGCCCCCCTGCCCCCGTATATAAAGGAGGGGAGGAGGAGGCCGACCACCAAGGGGGGCGCGCCATGGGGGGGAGTCCTACTAGGACTCCAAACCTAGTAGGATTCTCCCCCCCCCCCCCCCCCCACACTTTTCCTTTTTTCCGGAGTAGCAAAGGGGGAAAGGAGAGGGAGTAGGAGAAGGAAAGGGGGGGCGCCGCCCCACCCCTTGTCCAATTAGGATTGGCAAGGGGGGCACGCGCCACCTCATTTGGCCGGCCCTCTCTCCTCCACTAAGGCCCATGTTGGCCCATTACTCTCCCGGGGGGGTCCGGTAACCTCCCGGTACTCCGAAACTTATCCGAAACTTCCCGAAACCATTCCGGTGTCCGAATGTAACCTTCTAATATATCAATCTTTACCTCTTGACCATTTCGAGACTCCTCGTCATATCCGTGATCTCATCCGGGACTCCGAACAATCTTCGGTCACCAAAACACATAGCTCATAATACAAATCGTCATCGAACGTTAAGCGTGCGGACCCTACGGGTTCGAGAACTATGTAGACATGACCGAGACACATCTCCGGTCAATAACCAATAGCGGAACCTGGATGCTCATATTGGCTCCTACATATTCTACGAAGATCTTTATCGGTCAAACCGCATAACAACATACGTTATTCCCTTTGTCATCGGTATGTTACTTGCCCGAGATTCGATCGTCGGTATCATCATACCTAGTTCAATCTCGTTACCAGCAAGTCTCTTTACTCGTTTCGTAATGCATCATCCCGCAACTAACTCATTAGTCACATTGCTTGCAAGGCTTCATATGATGTGTATTACCGAGAGGGCCCAGAGATACCTCTCCGATACTCGGAGTGAGAAATCCTAATCTCGATCTATGCCAACCCAACAAACACCTTCGGAGACACCTGTAGAGCATCTTTATAATCACCCAGTTACGTTGTGATGTTTGATAGCACACAAGGTGTTCCTCCGGTATTCGGGAGTTGCATAATCTCATAGTCAGAGGAATATGTATAAGTCATGAAGAAAGCAATAGCAATAAACTTAACGATCATTATGCTAAGCTAACGGATGTGTCTTGTCCATCACATCATTCTCCTAATGATGTGATCCTGTTTATCAAATGACAACACATGTCTATGGTTAGGAAACATAACCATCTTTGATAAACAAGCTAGTCAAGTAGAGGCATACTAGGGACACTCTGTTTGTCTATGTATTCACACATGTATCAAGTTTCCGGTTAATATAATTCTAGCATGAATAATAAACATTTATCATGATATAAGGAAATATAAATAAGAACTTTATTATTGCCTCTAGGGTATATTTCCTTCACGAGCCATGAGGGAGTGGCGCCAGCGCCACCCGGAGGACGTCGCCAACGAGAACGCCTTCTGGGCGGAGAGGAGGGCAAGGCGGCGCGTGAAACGGGCGGACAGGCGTCGTCGGAAGGCACTGGCGATATTGCAGTGCGATCTGGGAAAGGCATCATTCTTCTCTAGCGACGATGAGCGGTGGGAAGACGCGTGGCTTGATACGTTGGACGACACAAGCGATGAGGAGGAGTACGATGACTCGGAGTAGTTTCTAGTTGCACCGTAGTTTTTACCTCGGACTAGTGTCTTTTTTTTTACCTATCTATGCTAGATGAACTATCTATGGGTCGCTTTTTTAATCTATGTATCGCTTTTTTTTATCTATGTATCATTTTTTTTATCTATGTATCAACCTTTTTATCTATGCCTATGGTTTTTTATTTGTTTTGAGTGCATAGCGTAGTTTTTTTGCAGCGCCTGTTGGAGCGGCTCGCGCGCGCTAAACTTTGCAGCGGCCGTTGGAGCAAGCGCTCCTCGCCGCGCAAAAAATCGCGAACAGCGCGCCGCGCGTTGCGCGTCTGTTGGAGATGCTCTTAGATCTTTTTATAGACTGGTTCACTTTGGTGGAATTCCATCTGATTTTTTTTAACACAGTACAGACGCAAGCGCTCATATACACTCGCATACACTCATCCCTATGAACGCACACACGCACACCCTACCTCTATGAGCACCTCCGAAAGACTGAGCAGACATATCATCTTGAAATTTACGAAGTCACCGTAGGCACCTTGTCGTCGACGGGAACGTCTCCTCCCACTGAATGGGCATCGCCGGAAATCCTGAAATAAATTCAGGAATAAATACGAGCACCAGGACTTGAACCCTGATGGGCTGGGGATACCACAGTCCCTCTAACCATCCAACCACAGGTTGGTTCGCGAATTCCATCTGATTTGAAAGACCGCATATGGAAAACTAATGTTCCTCCTAACTTGCATATGTTTTTGTGGCTTATTACCAACAATAAGAGCCTGACACGAGATATAGGGAGGAGCTGGATATCGTCTAGCGGAGGTGATGGGGAGGTCCGACCAGCCTGAACTTGCATAAGGTCTTGCCATTGTGACGAATTAAGGTTAGATTATCTTATCTTATAGGGAGAAAAAAAAATACTGTACATGTATATCGAAGCAAACAAGCCCTTGTAAGTTGCCCCTTCTCCCTTCCCTTCCCCTCGTCGGTACCCAAATCTGATGTATTAGGATTGAAGGATACCAAAGAAACCAGTATATACAATTCAAAATGCAAAGCCGATTGAGCTACTTTTTTTTTCGCGAATACGCAAAGCTTGCGTATCATTTCATTGATAGAAGGAAGAAGAAAGAGTACAATAAAGGGCACAACACATGCCATGAACGCAAGAAGGATGCTCAATCGGCACCATGGGATCGCAATTCCATCCACACTGAGTTAACTGACGACCTCGACCTAGATAATAAGCAAAGGATGCTCACAAGGAGGACTCGCAAAAATCCCATCAATACTTCTGGTAGAAACAGAGGGCTCGGTTCCGTTGCAACATATGCATCTTTATGTGAGAATTAAATCGGTATTGTTAATAGGAAAACCACATCTTTGCGATTGCAACACAAAACTGTCACCCGCGGCCTTTTCTCTTTAAGATCAGGCTCTTAAAATTCAGAGGCGATGATATTTAGCTCGGTGCAACATCTAAACCTAACCTCTGAAGCCCTGAACCTTGTGGTGGGACAGGACATCATACAAACTCATGATCGCCAGCATGCCAGCTACTACTAGTACTATATATACACCCAACACAACTCATCAATCTATTGCATACAGAATTTAGAAGGAAACAGCCATAGCAAAGCACCAAGGTACGCATGCAGCACGAAACATCTTCCGGTCGACATGGTTGCTAAGTGATCACAGGCCCGGCATGAACCAGACTTCCGACGGATAGATTGTTCCGTAATGACCACCACCTGACGGGAAAGCATCCTCCAGCGTCAGTTTCTTCAAATCATAGACCTTCACACCCTTCCATTGGTTATGACGACGCTCAAAAACGTCCCCCCTGAGACGGGGAGTCGTGAAGTAGATACAGTCCGGTCTCAGCTCAGGGAACTTTTCCACGGACAAGAGACCCGGGCTATTCTGTCCGAGGAGCGCAGCGTGCCCCCTTAGAGCCTTTGCGGGGCTTACTCCTACCATTTGGCAGCTCTTGCGGTCCAGCCTGTCTACATAAACACTGACGCAATGATCCTGATCCTCGTCCAAGATGACACGAATCTGCAGAAGATGTCCCCAGGGAGTTGGAACCAGGTATCTCGTGATAACTTTGAAAAAGTCATCGTCTTCCTCGGCGATGATCGTTTTCTTTCGTGGTATGTCCTCCGGCCCACCGAGGTCCCAAATCTTCAATTTACCTGTCATTGACAACACGTAGAATCTGCCTCGCAGGTAGACACAATCGGCAAAACTATCTTGGCCTCTCCTTATCACTGAAACTTGTCGCCAAGAACTATCTCCTACCCTCGCAAAAGAGAGCCGCTTGCCGTCCAAGTGGATAGCCAAAGCAACTGCGGGACCGGCAGATGGAGAACCAGACAACACAATCTTGTCATAGAAATGCCTGCCCAGAGAATCCATGTCATAAACACTGCCATTACCACCATGGAGACACCTATAACGATAGCCAATGACATTTCCTTCGTCTGCATAGACCCCTTCGATGCACGAGGAGAAGCCGATGAGCGGCGGGAGCGGGAGCAATGCCACCGTGAAGGGGTTGTAGAGGACAAGGTCTGAGTGCTCGTTAGCCACGACCAGCCAGCCGCGGAAGGAGCCGCAGAAGGCCACAGCCTGGCCCCGGGGGAAACTGACCTTAAATTCTTTCTGGTCTAGGAGGTTGCGGAACTTGGAAGTAACTGTGGGATCCCATAGCCTGCGACTCTGTTCCACTCCAGGAAGAGGCTCAGTCGCCAAGGACACAAGCCACGGTGTGCAGCCAGGTGGGACACTGGGGGCGGCCATGGTGGCAGAGCACCATGACGGGCAGACAGCACGGAAGGCTAGAGCCTCAGGTAACTCGAGGAGAAGCAGGATGCGGATCAGGAGATCGGTGGGGAGGTCGGACCAGCCTGGGCTTGGATAAGGTCCTGTCATTGAGAAAAAATCACGTCAGGAAATTTACATATGAGCAGATTTATATAGCGACACAAACACGCCCGTGTACGTTGCCCAATCGGACAAGAAAAAGTATACGATTCAAACTGGGAAACCAATTTCAATCTGCATATAGGCTCTTGAAAAATATGACAGTGATCTTTTGGAAAATATGACGACCATAAAAATTGGTGGAGGGAGACGGTGGGGAGGAGGGAGACGGGATGCCGGAGGTGGTGAAGGCGGGGAGGGAGACGCGAGCACCAGGCGATGCCGGTGAGGGGGTGAGCACGGAGTGGATGGCGAGCTCGAAGGGAGGAAGGAGATGCACAGGAGCACGGTTAGGCCTCCCGCCGGCCAGATCCAGGCCGTGCGGAGGAGAGAATGTGGCGGTGCGGTCTGGGAGGGTGGGGAAGAGCCGAAGAGCAGGGGGTAGGGTCGGGGGCGATGCGTGGGATGCGGCTCCGGCATGATCCAGATCTTGGGAGCAACAGCAACAGAGAGAAATGCTCAAAAAGAAAAGAGAGAGAGAGAGAGCAGCAGAGAGAGAAATAGGATCGGGAGGGACCGGGTGGGCTAGGCATCTTCAGCGCTGACCCGTAAATTCTCTTCCGCATCTTCGTAGATAATGCCATAAATTCCCTTCCATATCTTCGTGGATAATGCCAGAACTGGCCATACAACACTATCCGCATATGCCCACTTATATTTCAACTGAACTTGAACGAAAATGAAAAATTTGATGCAAACTCAAACAAATCGGACAATATTCATTCATACTTGGATGATTTATACATAAAACTGGCTGCTTTTCATCTAAACCGGAGCAAATTCATTGCATTACACATATTTAAACTAGACCGGACACTAAATCTAGACTAAAATGACCGTCGACGCCCGTACCCCATCCCAGGCCGTCCATGAGCCCCGAAAATGAAGCCCCGCCTCCTTCGCAGACCTCCACTCCGATGACATGTCTTCCCCATGCCCGGCAGTCCGCTCCTCGTACTGTCGGGACCCTGAAGGTATATGCTTCACCGAGAGGGCCCGGAAGAATAGCCTCCGTCTTCTCTTTGTACGGCAACGCCGCTCATCAGAGTGGCACCGGAGGGATATGCGTCAGCCGAACGGGAATGATGGTCTCCGCCTCCGTGAAGTACGGATCATGGCTGGTTTTTAGGGCGGGGGGACAACGATGACCAGCGAGCAGGCAAGCCATCGGTTATGCACGTCGACGGTGACCTTCCTGGGACCCAAGCGGCAGCGGCTTCCCATGTTCTAGTTTTCCTCGATGTTGGTGGCAGCAGTGGACGTGCTGGCCGTCGCCTCATCAATCTCCGCAAAGCCGGCTTCTTTCTCCGCCAGCAAGACATGGTTCCGTGCACGTTGACGATGGATGGCGTGGTTCCGTGCACGTTGACGGCGGATGGCGCGGTCGCAGACGCGGAGGAGCGGGTCTCGTCCACGGCAACAACTCGCCACTCCTCCGCGAGATGGGTTGGAGAGGCGAGTTGTTGCGTGACACGCCGGCTTGGAACCTCGCCCATGGTACTGACGACCTAGAGCGGCGAGAGAGGTGGAGCAGAGAGTTGTCTAGCTTGTATCCAACGGGATCGGTGGGCCACCCAGCCGGCTTTTATGGCGGAGAATTCCTCTTCCTGCTCGCCAGATGCCATGGAGAGTGTGGAGAAAATTGTGCAAGAAGGAGATGGGAAGCGGAGAAGTGGTGTGATTTTTGCCTGGCGTATGGCCTTGTTTAAATAGCGGGTGGATCGGACGCCCCGAGCCAAGTGGTGTTACGTTTAATGCCGGCCGGCTAGCCAACGGATGTGTAGCCAGAGTAGGTTTCTCGGCACACGTGCGGGTTTAATAGAGGAAGCGGGAAGTCTGCAATCATTTGAATGCGGCGAGGCGACATGTTTAGCCGGGTGTGCAGCGGGCAATGCTCTCTCGGCCGATGCGTCGCTTTAATGCCGGTAGTGAGAAGTTACGTCCGCTCTGGGCCGGCGTCAATGCGGAGCGGCCACTCTACATCGGCATGAATGCGGGCAGCTGGCGACGGTCGGGAACGCATGCAGGCGAGGGAGGAGGGTTCTGGGTGGGCTACGATTGCCAGACGCGGACATGGAAGTGGTCCAGACGCTCCCCCCCCCCCCCCCCCCGCCACACTTTGCATGAAAAAGCATCTCCGGACCGGCCTGCGGACGAATGTAGGTCCGCGTTGGATGACAAAAGATGTCCGGACCGCGCGGTCCCGACGGTTGTGGGTTGTTTGATGGTCGTCATTGGAGATGCCCTTAAACCTTTTATATTGTAGTAGTTTATACCGTACCGAAAATGTTGTTTTAGATTTGTACGACACAAAAGTATCTGCACACGTTTTATATATTCATATCTGAAAAGAAAATCTAAGACGGGTTTTATACATATGTAACTAGACAAATCTAACACAAGTAATTTAGGATGGAGGTTGTCTTAAAATAATTCTAAGGAAAATAATCCTGTTTAGCAGGATTTTCTTTTTGCGGGTAAAATTTGTATTACTCATATCACAGCAGGATTAAAATCAATGACGTTAAGATCAATGGCTACCGAGGGCTAGTCCCAAGCTTAGCCAGGTCATAGTTCTACCCTCTAAGTGAGCATAGTTTGTCAAAGCCACTAACTTTATTTTGAGATCGACTAACATGAGTAATACTATTTCTATGAAGGCTCATCAGGTACTTGGTCTCTTTCACCAATGCCCGTTTCATCAGCTTGAATCATCTTAACTGCCACCAGAGAATCCATCTCTATTGCCACTGGTAGAATAGTTTTTTTTTACCGATTTGTCTTGGAGTTGTGGTTTTCTGTTAAAATCCCCTAAAGTTGTGGTTTTGTGTTACCTCAGCCGCGAAAGTTGTCTATTTGTGCAACTTCCTTTGTGTTCAATTATCGCAGCATTGTTGGTGGGTTGCAGTTTCTTACTTTGACTCGACCTGACATATCCTTTGCGGTCAACAATATGTGTCAATTCATGTCAAAACACACTACCATCACTGGGAGGTTGATGAGCGTATTCTTCGGTATGTCAAGGGAACATTAGCCACAAAGTTACACATGTAGCGATCGCCCTTTACTCTTTGGAGTGTATTCACACATGCCAATTGGATAGTAGTGCAGATAATCATTGCTCCACAGGAGGTTTTGCAGTGTTTTTTTGGTCTCGTGGAGTTCATGAAATCAGCCAACCGTGTACCGTTCTAGAACCGAGGCCGAATACAAGGCATAGATAATGAAGCTGCCGAGGTCACTTGGATTCAGCCATTGTTAAGGAGTTGCACATATCACAACCAAGAAAGTTATTTGGTGTGATAATATCGGTGCCACCCGTGTCACTGCCAATCCGGTCTTTCGTGCCAGGACTAAGCACATCTAGGTTGATTTTCACTTTTTCGAGAGATGGCGGCTCTTGGTGCACTTGACGTCAGGTTCATCTCATCCGGTGATCAAGGTAACTGATGTTTTCACTAAACCAGACACGTGTGGTGTTAGATCAGGTTTTTTGCCATCTGAAACTAGTAACAAACGGTCCAGATTGAGGGGTGATGTAAACGTGTACTTGTTGAGTACATTAGCACATACCATATGTCACTACTGGAATTTTTTATTTTGTCGAGTACAGAAAAAACTCTGCGAAAGTCGTTTCACACTCGGCATAGTGTTTGCCGAGTATAGTTCTCGGCTAAGTGTACTCGGCCCGAACCCTACCGGCAAAGCTTACTTTGCCGAGCACCAGACGTCGGGGACTCGGCAACATCTTTGCCAAGCACTGAACAGGGGACTCAACAAAAATAAGGGAGTTGACAGGTCGGACGGAGACTGCGGCTGCCACGTGGCAGATCAGTTTGCCAAGAACAAAATATAGGAACTCGGCGAATCCAGGAGCCCAGGAGTAAACCACGTGGCCTTAAATATTTAACGAGTTTTAGTGCCTGATCTCGGCAAACCATGTCATTACCGAGTACATTTTTTGCCGAGTAGGCCCACTCGGTGATCCTGTGCACAGTTAAGCCCCAATTGACAATGTTTGCCGAGATCCTCATCGGCGTACTCGGCAAAATTCGGACGAAGCTACCAGAACAGGACACGTGGTATCTTCACTGAGCTTTGTTCTTGGCAATTAGGTTTTACCGAGTGGTGTACTTGGCAAAGATTTACTCATATGTTCAGTTTTATTTGTTTATGCAACATAAGGCCTACAAACAGCAAAATTGTGCCCACATACAGTACCACATCATAGCCAATGCACAAGAATCATAACAAGTCCCAAGTTCTTCATCAAACTAACTAAAGCATCATACAAGTTCCAAGTGTTCATCAAGCTAATTAAAGCATCATAACAAGTCTCAAGTTCTTCATCAAGCTAACTAAAACATCATTACAAGTCTCAAATATTCACTAAGACCTCAGTGTGACCCATTTGTGTTACATGGACCACAGAAGCATCAAACTAAGAAAGATCACAACTAGGACAAAGAGGTTCTTCATCCACCTCCACCCAATCTGATTTCTCCCTACTTTGAGCAAATACATGGAGTGAGCATGCTCTGCCTCCTCTCTAGTATCATACCCTTTGTAACGATTGACTTGTTCATGACATGCTTTCCATGAATCATACTCCCTCCGTTCCTAAATATTGGTTTTTCTAGAGATTTCAACAAGTGACTACATATGGAGCAAAATGAGTGAATCTACACTCTAAAATATGTGTATATACATCCGTATGTGGTAGTCCATTTGAAATCTCTAGAAAGACAAATATTTAGGAACGGAGGGAGTAGACTCTTGGATGTACCTGAGTACACCACATACCACCTCATTTATAGAAGGGGGAATAACAAGATTTTAACACATAACAAAGCGTTAGAAAAACACATGCATGGAGACATAAGCAATATAAGGCTTCATGATTCATATATCAAAAACATCAGAAGTTGTCATCCGAGTCCACATCATCAACAAACTACATCCCTACATCATCGTCAAGCTATCAAATGGATTACTACAAGAATGGAGCTCTACTGTGGGGAGGCCGGCGGTGGCGACAGAGTCACACGGGGACAAGCGATGGCCTGCCTTGATCGATAATTCTGCGTGGGCGGCGGCTAGGGTTGGGTGGTTTAAATACCGCATAGTTTGTGGAGTACCTTCCATCGAGGTCTCAACAAAAGTTGCTCACTGTCACGTGGCCGTCAACTGCAAACGGCTGTGCCACATGCCTCCTATTTGTCGGGTGCCTTTCACTAGGTTCTCGGCATACTATGTATAAGCCGAGTTTTCCTTTATGTTTGCCGAATACGTTCTGTGCGGGCTCGGTAGTGCTTCCCATGTGTTGTGTCCTGCTGTTTGCCGAGAGTTATACTCGGCTTACAAAGCTTTTACCGTGATTCCATATTTCAGTAATCGGTAAACAGGAAAGAACTCGGAGTAGTGTGTAGTTAGTGCACGTACGTGTTGATCTCTGATTCTTCATGGGAACCAACCCAATGTACAAGTAATCTGTGATGTAAATACATGTCAAGGCCTACCAGATCGGTACGTACGGCAAAAAATATATTCTCTTTTGACTATGCATGTTCTTTCAAAGTCTCAATCACAATGATGTTCAAGTGAAACTCGCTTTCCAACCCTGTTAACACTTGTTCCTTAAGAGCATCTTAACGCGGAGTTCCTGTCCGAGTGGACAACGTAACGTAGTGCACGATCGTGTTTGCTCCGGTACATAAATCCGTCCACACCCTCATTAATATTCTTCTGCCAACAAAAACAATATAGGAACGTGTAATCGATTGTTCACGATGGCAATTGCCGGCTGGCCGGACCTCCCCGTCGATCTCCTGATCGGCATCCTGCCCCTACTCGAGCTCCCCGAGGCTCTCGCCTTCGGTGCCGTCTGCGCGTCCTGGCGCTCCGCCTCCACGGCGGCCGGCAGCGTCCCACGTACTCGCCGCACACCGTGGCTCGTGTCCTTGGCGGAGGAGCCTCTTCCGGCAGGGGATCAACAGCTGCCCGTGTATCGTGGGTTTTGGGAACCTGCCGCCACCTTCGAGCTCCGCAACCTCCAGGACGCTAAGAGAACCTTCCATGTCACCTTTCCCGGGGGGCAGGCCGTGGCTCCGTGCGGCGCCTCCCATGGCTGGCTGGTCGTAGCGAACCAGCTCTCCGACCTTGTCCTCTACGACCCCTTCACGGCGGCGCTGCTCCCGCTCCCGCTGATCACCGGCTTCACGACGTGTGTCGAGGGGATCTACGGGGACGGCGAAGGGATGACCCTCGTGGGCTATCGTTCCGAGTGTTGCATGAGGGACCATGTTTTCGACGTGCACTCCCTCGGAGGTTATTTCTACGACAAGGTCATGTTGTCTGGTCCTCCAACCACTGGTCGCACCGTCGCCCTGGCCATCCACCTGGACGGCAAGCGACTCTCTTTTGCTAGGGTAGGAGATAGTTCATGGCAACAAATGTCGGTGATAAGGACAAGCACGGACAGTTACGCCGACTGCATTTACCATGAGGGAAGGTTCTACACGGTGACAATGGAAGGGAAACTAGAGTCTTGGGACTTCGGGGGCGGACCCGACAAATCGAGGAACAAGACGGTCGTCGCCGAGGACAACTTTGACAGGTTCGAGGATGCAGTTATCTTTTTTCTCGAATACACACGAGCGTGCGTACTATATATTAAAGAGGAGAATGGGGGAAAGAAGCCCCTCCACGTTGGCGGTTACAAAAGTTACATAACCCCAACTCCACCCAAAATCCCACATGCTAACTACTCGCCACATGACCCACCTCCATGGCCGCTAGGAACCGGTCCACGTCTACTTTAAGTAAGCCTGCCACCTTCCACGCCCTACACTCTAGCGCTACCTTTTGAATTACATACGCACTCGACGGAGCATCACCCTCAAACACTATGCCATTCCGATGCTTTCATAGCTCCCACATTACAAGTATGATTATTGCCCGTGCATCCTTTTTCTCCGTGGTGCCTTCCTCGGTGGCCATGCACCACTCCCCTAGTAGTGATGTTGTTGTCGGAGCCCATTGTGGCTTTCCCCAAGCTGTGCAGACCTGCAGCCACACCTCCCTCGCGAAGGCACACTGTAGCATTATGTGATTCATACTTTCCTCCACTTGGTCACAGAACGGGCATGCTTCCTGATGGTCCAGTCCTCGGCTCACCAGTCTATCCGAGGTCCAACATATGTTTTGAAGTGCGAGCCAAGTAAAGAATCGGCATCTCAGAGGAGCTTTGGACTTCCACGTGAACTGCGCCATTGGAACTCTTTCCCTTGCCCAAAATTTTGCCTGGTATGCCGATCTCGTGGAGAAGGACCCGCTTGGCTCCCAAGCCCACCTAACTGAATCAACCGTATCTTGGTGCAATTGGACCTGCGCCATTCGTTCCCACAAACGCGGGTACTCCTGAAGCATCTGACTCGTAACCTCCGGGCCTATGTCCAACGCCCATGCTCCGTTCATCAATCCTTGGCTAACTGTACAGTTGCGTCGTATCCTCACCCGCACCTGTAACACCCCATGACATTAGCCACAGTAATCACTTTTGATAATGACAAGTCAGCATGATTAACAGTGCCTAATCATCAATTGCATCATATTGCATTTCAAACTCCTAGTTCAAACTTCAATTAAATTCAAAGTGGAAAATAAGAGTTGTTCAAATCAGAAACTAAAATGTTCATTAAATAACAAATATTCCAGAGACAATTCTAAAATTGTAACCAACATTTAATAAATTAATTAAGTGACTCTAACAATGTCAAAACAACAATATTTAATCCCATTTAGTTTTATAAAATTGCAAATGAAATGATATGAACTCAAAACCATTTTATGGCATTAGTAGATGTTGCACTGGAGTTTTGTGGCTAGTGCACATATTTTACAAAAATAAATATGAGGCCACACATTTTGGAAAAACAGAAAACAAAAGAAAACAGGAACAGAAGAGAGAAAAGAAGAAAAGAGAAAGAAAGAGGCCCACTGCGCCTGGGCCTTGAGTGCACAGCGCCGGCCCAGCCCGCGCAGCCCTTCCCCCACCTCTCACTGCTCACTCTCGCCTCGCTGTCGAACACCCCGCGCGCGCGCTCCCGGCCCCCCCTCGCTCGCCGCTCGACAGCGTGTCGCCGCGCGCTCTGGGGATAAGAGCAGCTCCCCGCACCCCCTGGCGAACCCTAGCCGCCTCACTCCCTCTCCCTCGCCCTCTTCTGCCGCACCCGAGCGCCGCCATGCTCGGCCGTGGCTGAGCTGCGCGGCCACCGTCATCGCCCCGCCTCGCAAACGTGCCCACCGAGCTCGCGTCGTCGCCTGCTTCGACCGCGTCAACGACCCGGAGCCAGGAGCCGTCGCAGTGCCTCCCCGAGCTCTTCTTCCTCCTTGGATCCCCGCCGCCGTTCGCCGTCGATTCCGGCCACCCCACGTCTTCCCCGCGCACGCTTTGCACCTCTGCAGGAACGCTGTGAGCTCCCCTTCCTCCTCCCCCTCGTTGCGCTCCGTTTCCGCCACCGTAGCCCCCTCTCCCCGTCATGGCCGAGCTCGTCTCCGCATGAGCTCGTCGCCGGCAGCCCTTCAGTGACCATTTGGTCCGGCGCCTGTGCCCGTTTAGCTCGCCCGCGCGCGTAGATGCTCGTTGGCCCGTCCGTTTGATTCGAATGTGCCCGCGTCGCCGTTTCGTCGTCACACCCGAACGCCGCCGCCCGCCACCGTGCTCGCCGTCGCCGCTCCGATGCGTCTACGGCGAGGACGATCCCACCAGTGGATGCGGCGCAGCTCCCGCTTCCGAACGCGCCAAGTCCCGCAGCAAACCGTGGACCGCAGCGGTATTCTGGCGAACTCCGGCGAGGTTCCGGCCATCCCCGCCACGTCTCGCCTTAGCGGCGGCCGGCGCTGACCGGGCGCCCACGTGGCAACGCGTGGGGCCGCCCCCGTGCCGCTGACGCTGGGCCCCGCGGGCCCAGTTGACCAGTCAACCCCGCTGACTGGGCTGACTGGGCCACTGACATGCGGGCCCCACTCCATTAACAGTTAAAAATAAATAGATAATTAGTTAATTAATCTAATTAGTTAATTAGTTAAATTAACAGATACTGACAGTAGGCCCCACACGCTAATTAATCCTATTTAGTTTAAATTAACTCTGTTTAAACTAATCAGAGGCTGACATGTGGGTCCCACTGGACCCACCTGTCAGGTTTGACTCTGGTCAGCTGAGTTTGACCTGCTGACGTCATGGTGATGTCATGCTGACGTCATCATTTACTATTCTGGATAATTCGTATTTAAATAAATAATTAAAATCTGAAAATGATTAAATCCTTAGAAAATCATATAAAATAATCCGTAACTCCGATGAAAATAATTTATATATGAAAGTTGCTCGGAATTTCGAGACGAATCCAAATACGTGGTCCGTTCATCTGTCAGATGCCCCTAGCTACCTAAACATAGAACTTTTAGACTGATTTCAATAAATGAATAGTGCTCAACTTTAATAAAATAAATCCGAATGAATTCCTAAATTAACTAAATCATTTAGTTAGGTAGTAGAACACCTCGGCATATCATTTAGGCATGTCATGCATATCGTTTGCATTTTTGCCGTGAATTTATTGTTTCTCTCCCCCTCCTTCTCTCTCGATAGACGCCGAGACCGACGCCGTTGCAGCTGAATACGACTACACTCCGGACGAGCAGCCCGTTGACGACCCCTCTTTCTTGCCAGAGCAACCAGGCAAGCCCCCCCCCCTTGAGCATCCAGATATCGCCCATTCCCTTTCTCCTGCTTGCATTAGATTTTGCTACTGTTAATGTTTGCTCCTATTCTGATGCATATCCTGCTTTTGTAACCTGTTTATTGTTACCTTTCCTGCCTATATTAAACTGCTTAGTATAGGTTGGTAATGAACCATCAGAGACCCCCATCACTTTACCCTTGTTGCCTCTGCTTCATCATCGACGACTCGATCAACATGATCGACGACCAGAGACCGACACATCACCTTACCCCCCCCTTAGTTGTACGACTCTGCAAAGTAACTATCGAGTGCCGAGGGTGATACCTCGTAACGCACTCCTGATGAACACTTTGCAGTGTAGCTGTTCGGTCATGGTCATCGAGGGTGATTCCTCCTTCTCCACTTCCGATACGACTCTGTTGTGCAACCCCTCAGTGTGAACCTCGAGGGTGATGCCTCATAAGTTCACCCTGATGATTTCATCGAGTGGAATCCACCGAGGGTGATTCCTCGGGGTTTCCCCCTTGATGATATGACCACACGGTTACTTTGACCTTTGTTACAGGCAGGTCAACCCTGATGGGTACCCGCAGGGGACCTATGATGTCGGGTGTGCCGGAAGGGCACTCGAGTGTGATATTGTGGCGGAGCTTCAGAAACTCTGACTGTCTCCACGTGTTACTAAATGAGCCTATTGAATTTGGGTGTGTGATCTGAGTGGGTCGTCGTGCCCTTTACGCACTACCACCACGCGGGATAATGGTTATGGGGCCCTCTGCGATGTACGTTTCTCCCGAAAGCTCATCAGACGTCACAGTTCACCGTGCGGGCTGATCGCCGGGATTGGGCTGGATACTTCGCTGACGAGTTCAGTGTCGCGCCTGCACCCCGGCCAGCCACGCAACGCGCAGGGTGCCCAGGGTGATGGCCCAAGACCTCTGGGTGCATAGGTTAGTCCGGCGTGCTGACTTCTCTGCTGAGCCTAGGTAGGGCGCTGCTTCGTGTTGATCTCCCGAGGCCGGACATTACCCAGCAAGTGTGTCCGGCCAGAGGTGATCGATCGTGTTGGGTAACAGTAGTGCACCCCTGCAGGGAAGAATAATCTATCGATAGGCGGTCCTACGGTAAAGGACGCTCAGTTTGTGTATCCCGATCTACTACTTGAACTGGATACTTGTTACTTAATTGAAGCTTCGGGATCGCTTTCTCGCAGGGAGTCGAGGAAGGATCTCTAGGCTTTGCTTCAACATGTTTGATTAATAAAATGCTATTCTACTCTCTTCTATTGCTGCAAGATGGTGGCTCGTGAAGATGTTTGAAGATGCTAGTCTTCGATAGGACTAGGCCTTCTCTCTATTCTAGCATTTCGGCAGCCCAGTCCACATATACAGCCTTTCCCCTTTGATAATGTGCATATGTAGTGTAGATCCTTGCTTGCTAAGTACTTCGGATGAGTACTCATGGTTGCTTTGTTACTTCTTTTCCCCATACCCCACTTTGATGATACATCAGACGATGGAGCCCCTGAGTCAGGTGCCACCACAAGAGCTTACTACCAGGAGGGTCCAGACGGCACGTACTACTGGATCGAGCCAGCCGACCAGGAGTAGGATCGGAGGCTCCCAGGCAGGAGGCCTACGCCTTTCGATCTAGAGTCATTGTTTATGCTATCCTTCTTAAGGCGAAACCTTGTCTAACTATGTCTGTACCCAGATATTATTTGTATGACTGACTTATGTATTCGGATCCTCGTGATCCCTGGTCTGTAATATTGTGGATCTCCGTTTATTTGTGTTAGAGTTGTGTTGTGATATCTTCCCGTGAGTCCCTGTGCTTAATCATGCATGTTTGCGTGTATGATTAGTGCACGATTGAGTAGGGGGCGTCACAAGTTGGTATCAGAGCCGACTGCCTGTAGGAAGCCCCCTTCGAATTCCTTGGCCGAAATTGAGTCTAGACATCGAAAAACTAATTTACTAACTTGGCTGTGTGGCTTACGGGCCCACGTCGCCAACTGGGTGGTATTAGGATCTTTTATTCCTCGTCTATACTCTGGGACTCTGATCTCTCTTCTATTCGGGTTAAATAAATTTTACTAACGCCGACACTTAGGATCTCGTAAATCCCGTCTACCCGAAGAGCTGGATATCTGTGCGATTTCCCTGTGATTGATCTGATTAGTCTGATAATCATTTTCCTTTCCATTGTTTTGTTTAACCTTTCTCTCCAAGTTGTATTAAACTTCTCATTGTTATTTGACAATCCTGAATTTCCTCTGTTTCAGATGGATCATTTGTTTCCACCACGTCCTACGACGCAGCTTGTGCTTCGCACTTGGGCTCATGATGTCCCTGGTTTTCCATCTGTTCTGATCGCCCTCCTAAACAGACTTGGTTACCGCTGGTACCCCGAGTACATGGTCTACGAGGATTACCGCGAGTTCAACCAGGAGCAGTACCATGCTGATGTTCGTATCTATGATCAGCAAGATGACTAAGACACTGAGCTGCACCTTTTCCATGGTATTGGCGTGACGATTGAGATGGCAGTCCATGATGCCGCCTACTCTGCTGTCGCACGTCTCCGAGGAGAGTTCAGCGATACCTTGGATGCCTCTGAGTTCCGATACATTCCTTATGCCCCTGCTGGAGATGCTACTGGATACTACACAGCTATCTGTGCCCCGTACGAGCCTCGTCGCTATGACCCGCGCGTTCTGATTCAGTGCACTCAGGCTCTGGATCGCACTGTACGGGCTCTTGCTGTCGAGTTGGTTGCCACTCGAGCACGTCTCTATGATGCTATGACGCAGTTGCTACCCGCTGTTCGTGCAGGGATACATCCGGAGCACATCCTTTATCCTCGCAGGACTCAGATGTATGCTGGTATTGATTGGCCTGCTGTTGGAGGTCACACACCTACACGTGGACCTCTTCTTACAGCTCGAGACCGGGTTCTGAACCAGAGTGCACATGGAGCGCAGGATCCTTCCGCGACGAACATTCGTCGTCCGCACGTGCAGTTACCCCGTTTCAGTGGTTTTCTCTGACGTTGATGTAACCTTTGCTATGTCTCGTTGTGTACTTCCTTACCGCGTGCCTGCGCGCCGCCTAGTATGTCTAGTTCTAAATTTGCGCCGTTATGTTGTCCGCATGTACCCGACTCTGTGTATGGATCTGTATGTCTTAATTGACTATTGTTATGTATCTGTTACACTCCTTAATTGTTGTTGAGTTACATCATGCTTGTCGCTAAACACTCGCAATTGCTTTTACTAAACTACCCCCTGTTGATACTTAGCAGGATGGTTAGACCAGGTGGTTGTGGTCGTGGTCGTTCCCCTGAATGCCCACCACCGCCAGACTATATGGCAGCTATGATGCAACAATTCGAGCTCAACCGCCAGTTCATGACTGTGATTATGGCTCAGTTTCCGCATCAGAACAACCAGAACCAGAACCCTCCTTCAATAACTTTGACAGAGTTTATGCGACTAAACCCCACTCAGTTCCGCAACTCTGACAAACCACTGGATGCTGATGATTGGCTCTGCGACATCACTCACGAGATGGAGTCTGCTAATGTCGCCCCTGCCAACTTCGTCACCTTCGCGGCCTTTTTCCTAAAGGGTCCCGCTGCTCAATGGTGGGACACCCACAAGCGTACACTGCCTATTGGAACAATCGTTACCTGGTATGAGTTCCAGGCTGCTTTCCGTGCCCGTTATATTCCTCAAGGAATTATGGACCGGATGAAGACCCAGTTCCGCAACCTCACTCAGGGCAACAAGACTGTCGAAGCTTATTAGAGGGAATTTCTTGACCTCTCCCGCTATGCTGAAGAAGACATCACCACGGATGCCCGTAGACAAGAGAAGTTCCGTAATGGACTCCACCCAGACCTCGAGCTTGCACTTGCTGCTCAAGACTTCAATGACTTTTCAACTCTTGTGAACAAGGCTATTCTGGTTGAGACCGCTCAGATGAAGCATAAGGACTCGCAGAAACGCTATCGTGATGCTGGCTTATCTTCGGGCTCAGCACAGAAGCGTCGAGTCTGGATTCCCAACAACGTGTTCCGTCCAAATGCCCCTGCGCCAAAGAACAACTATGCTGCACCACGTCTGCCTCCTCCACCACCGAGGCAGCCAAGAGCTCAAGCTATTCAACACAATGCTCCTCTTCGTCCTGAAGATGGTCTGTGCTTCAAGTACCGCAAACCAGGTCACCTTGCTAAGGACTGCCGCCAGACTTAGAATCAGTTGGCCTTTTCTCGTACTGGCCGTGGCAATGGTCGTGGCAACAATCAGGCCTGCAACTATAATATTGGGTCTGCTGCACATGGTCGTGGACACGCTTACAACATTGATATTGAAGAAGTCCAGGATCAACCTGCTACTGTGATGGGTACCCTTTTCGTTAACTCAGTACCCGCTTCTGTAATATTTGATTCAGGAGCATCACATTCATTCATGTCAGAAGCATTTGCATTAGCGCATGACATTGCATTTCAAAAGATGAATCTGCCAGTAGTTATCCGCACCCATGGAGGCCAGTGTCAAACCACTATGATGGCACACAATGTCCCCGTTGAAATTAAAGGGTTGGAATTCCTTGTTTCACCCATCGTGTTGAAGTCTTCCACCATAGACCTCATACTCGGAATGGATTGGTTGAAAGCTCATATAGCTTCGATCAATTGTGCCACAAAAGTCATCCAACTTCTTCACCCCTCCGATGAGATAGTGAACTACACCGCCCGAATTACTCGAGATGCTGAAGCTCAGATATATGCTCTGAATGCTTTGAACACCTCACCTCTGGAAGGAATTGAGAACGTTCCTGTCGTTCGAGATTTTCCAGACGTCTTTCTGGAAGAACTTCCAGGAATACCCCCGGTTAGGGCTGTCGAGTTTGTCATTGACTTGAAGCCTGGCACTACCCCTATTGCGAAGCGTCCTTATAAGATGCCCCCACACCACCTTCTCGAGCTTAAGGAAGAAATCGACAAGTCACTTAAGAAAGGTTTCATCTGCCCCAGTTCCTCTGCTTGGGGAGCACCTTCACTCTTCGTTAGGAAGAAGGATGGAACTAACCGATTGGTTCAGGATTACCAGCCCATTAACCAAGCCACAATCCAGAATAAATACCCACTGCCCCGGATCAACGATCTTTATGATCAGCTTGCTGGATCCTCTGTCTTCTCGAAACTCGACTTGAGGTTGGGTTATCATCAGATCCGTGTTCGCGAAGAGGATATCCCGAAGACTGCCTTTGTTACTCGATATGGCTCTTATGAGTACACTGTGATGTCATTTGGCTTAACAAATGCTCCAGCAACTTTCTCCCGGTTGATGAACTATATCTTCATGGATTACCTCGACAAATTCATCGTGGTTTATTTGGATGATATCCTTATATATTCCAAGAATGAAGAAGAACATGCTGAACATCTTCGGCTTGTATTGGAGAAGCTACGAGAACATCAGTTGTACGCTAAATTCTCCAAGTGTGAGTTCTGGTTATCTGAAGTGACCTATCTTGGTCATGTGATTTCCAAGGATGGAATTGCTGTTAACCCGGAACGAGTTCAAGCCATTCTTGACTGGGCTCCCCCGAAGAATGTTAAGCAAGTCAGAAGTTTTCTCGGACTCGCTAGTTATTGCCGTCGATTCATTGAGAACTTTTCCAAGATTGCAAAACCATTGACGAATCTGCTCCACAAAGGTGTTAAATTTGAGTGGACAGAAAAATGTCAAGAAAACTTTTAGACACTAAAAGATAAGTTAACATCTGCCCCAGTGCTAGCACCCCCGGATTCCCAAAAGGATTTCGTGATATACTATGATGCATCTCGTCAAGGATTAGGCTGTGTCCTAGTGCAAGAGCGCAAAGTGATTGCTTATGCCTCTCGACAATTGTATCCTCATGAAGAAAATTATCCAGTGCATGATCTTGAACTTTCTGCGGTTATTTATGCCCTGAAGCTATGGCGACATTACCTTCTCGGTAACCATTACGAGATATACACGGATCATCAAAGTTTGAAGTATCTATATACTCAACCAGATCTGAACCTTCATCAACAAAGATGGCTCGAGACAATTGCCGATTATGATATGAATATCTCATATACCCCTGGCAAGGCTAATGTAATGGCCGATGCTTTGAGTCGCAAGGCTTATTGCAACAATCTTATGGTTCAGGAAGCACAACCTCTCCTTTATGAAGAGCTTCGCAAATTGAACCTCCATATTGTTCCATAGGGTTATCTCAATACCCTGGTTGTGGAACTGGATTTAGAACACAACATTAAGACTATGCAACGGTATGACTCTGAAGTTGAAAGGATTAAGCGATACCTCGAAAAAGGAAAGCCGTCGGAATTCCATCTTGATAAGGATGGGATCCTATTTTTCCAACACCGTCTCTTCGTACCCAAATTCAAGGATGAGAGGGAACACGTTATGAAAGAAGCTCATGACACTCCTCTGTCAATTCATCCTGGTAGCACAAAGATGTACCGTGACATTTTTCAGAGATACTGGTGGCCTAATATGAAGCGAGACATTGCTCGTTATGTTTCTGAGTGTGACGTTTGCCGCCGCATTAAAGCAGAACATCAAAGGCCTGTTGGAACTCTGCAACCACTTGATATTCCTGAATGGAAATGGGACAAAGTCCAAATGGATTTCATTACTGGTTTTCCCAGGTCTCAGAAGGGTCATGATGCTATCTTTGTCGTCATTGACCGGTTCTCAAAGGTTGCTCACTTTCTGCCAGTTAAGGAGACAATCACTGCTAGTCAGTTAGCAAACTTGTATGTTTCCTGAATTGTGTCACTCCACGATGTTCCCTTGGAGATCAGTTCGGATCGTGGCAGCCTCTTTACCTCTAGATTCTGGAATAGTTTCCAAGAAGCTATGGGAACTCACTTGTCCTTCAGTACCACTTTTCACCCTCAGTCACAGGGTAAAGTCGAATGAGTTAATCAAGTGCTCGAAGATATGCTTTGAGCTTGTGTCATCACCTTCGGTAAGAAATGGGAGGAATCTCTCCCCTATGCCGAATTCTCTTACAAAAATAGCTATCAAGCTAGTCTGAAGATGGCACCGTTTGAAGTTCTTTACGGACGTAAGTGTCGAACCCCTCTGAATTGGTCAGAAACTGGGGAACGCTCACTCGTCGGACCGGACATTGTTCAGCAAGCTGAAGAACAAGTCCGCATTGTCCGTGAACATCTGAAAACTGCTCAGTCTCGTCAGAAGAGCAACTATGACCGAAAGCACCAGGTAATGGTCTATCAGCCTGGTGAGCAAGCTTACCTTCGCGTCACTCCGTTGAAAGGCACTCATCGATTCGGAATCAAGGGCAAGTTAGCTCCGCGCTACATTTGCCCGTTCCGTATTCTTGCCCGTCGAGGAGAAGTGGCATATTAGTTGCAATTGCCGCCAAATCTTTCGCAAGTGCATGATGTCTTTCATGTATCCCAACTTCGCCGCTGCTTCAAGGATCCTATTCGAGCTGTGGATCATGAAATGCATGAAATGCTTGAATTGCCGGAAGATCTGTCTTATCCAGAATATCCCATCAGTATTCTTGATCAAGCTGAACGCCGGACTCGCCAAAAGTCAATCAGATTCCTCAAGGTTCAGTGGTCAAATCATTCTGAAGATGAAGCCACTTGGGAACGCGAGGATCGCCTTCGTGAAGAATACCCCGCTTTCTTCCAGTCTTCCTCTTAATTCTCGGGACGAGAATTCTTGATAGATGAGGAGAATTGTAACACCCCATGACATTAGCCACAGTAATCACTTTTGATAATGACAAGTCAGCATGATTAACAGTGCCTAATCATCATTTGCATCATATTGCATTTCAAACTCCTAGTTCAAACTTCAATTAAATTCAAAGTGGAAAATAAGAGTTGTTCAAATCAGAAACTAAAATGTTCATTAAATAACAAATATTCCAGAGACAATTCTAAAATTGTAACCAACATTTAATAAATTAATTAAGTGACTCTAACAGTGTCAAAATAGCAATATTTAATCCCATTTAGATTTATAAAATTGCAAATGAAATGATATGAACTCAAAACCATTTTATGGCATTAGTAGATGTTGCACTGGAGTTTTGTGGTTAGTGCACATATTTTACAAAACTAAATATGAGGCCACACATTTTGGAAAAATAGAAAACAAAAGAAAACAGGAACAGAAGAGAGAAAAGAAGAAAAGAAAAAGAAAGAGGCCCACTGCGCCTGGGCCTTGAGTGCATAGCGCCGGCCCAGCCCGCGCAGCCCTTCCCCCACCTCTCACTGCTCACTCTCGCCTCGCTGTCGAACACCCCGCGCCCGCACACGCGCGTGCACCCGGCCCCCCTCGCTCGCCGCTCGACAGCGCGTCGCCGCGCGCGCTGGGGATAAGAGCAGCTCCCCGCACCCCCTGGCGAACCCTAGCCGCCTCACTCCCTCTCCCTCGCCCTCTTCTGGCGCACCCGAGCGCCGCCATGTTCGGCCGCGGCTGAGCTGCGCGGCCACCGTCATCGTCCCACCTCGCAAACGTGACCACTGAGCTCGCCGTCGTCGCCTGCTTCGACCGCGCCAACGACCCGGAGCCAGGAGCCGTCGCAGCGCCTCCCCGAGCTCTTCTTCCTCCTCGGATCCCTGCCGCCGTTCGCCGTCAATTCCGGCCACCCCACGCCTTCCCCGCGCACGCTTTGCACCTCTGCAGGATCGCGGTGAGCTCCCCTTCCTCCTCCCCCTCATTGCGCTCCGTTTCCGCCACCGTAGCCCCCTCTCCCCGTCATGGCCTAGCTCGTCTCCGCACGAGCTAGTCGCCGGCAGCCCTTCGGCGACCATTTGGTCCGGCGCCTGTGCCCGTTTAGCTCGCCCACGCGCGTAGATGCTCGTTGGCCCATCCGTTTGATTCGAATGCGCCCGCGTCGCCGTTTCGTCATTACACCCGAACGCCGCCGTCCGCCACCGTTCTCGCCATGGCCGCTCCGGTGCGTCTCCGGCGAGGCCGACCCCACCAGTGGATGCGGCGCAGCTCCCACTTCCGAACGCGCCAAGTCCCGCAGCAAACCATGGACCGCAGCGGTATTCCGATGAACTCCGGCGAGGTTCCGGCCATCCCCGCCGCGTCTCGCCTCACCGGCGGCCGGCGCTGACCGGGCGCCCACATGGCATCGCGTGGGGCCGCCCCCGTGCCGCTGACGCTGGGCCCCGCGGGCCCAGTTGACCAGTCAACCCCGCTGACTGGGCTGACTAGGCCACTAACATGCGGGCCCCACTCCATTAACTGTTAAAAATAAATTGATAATTAGTTAATTAACCTAATTAGTTAAATTAACAGACACTGACAGTAAGCCCCACACGCTAATTAATCCTATTTAGTTTAAATTAACTCTGTTTAAACTAATCAGAGGCTGACATGTGGGTCGCACTGGACCCACCTGTCAGGTTTGACTCTGGTCAGCTGGGTTTGACCTGCTGAAGTGATGGTGATGTCATGCTGATGTCATCATTTACTATTCTGGATAATTCATACTTAAATAAATAATTAAAATCTGAAAATGATTAAATCCTTAGGAAATCATATAAAATAATCCGTAACTCCGATAAAAATAATTTATATATGAAAGTTGCTCGGAATTTTGAGACGAATCCAAATACGTGGTCCGTTCATTTGTCAGATGCCCCTAGCTATCTGAACATGGAACTTTTAGACCGATTTCAATAAATGAATAGTGCTCAACTTTAATAAAATAAATCCGAATGAATTCCTAAATTAACTAAATCATTTAGTTAGGCAGTAGAACACCTCGGCATATCATTTACGCATGTCATGCATATCGTTTGCATTTTTGCCATGAATTTATTGTTTCTCTCCCCCTCCTTCTCTCTCGATAGACGCCAAGACCGACGCCGTTGCAGCTGAGTACGACTACGCTCCGGACGAGCAGCCCGTTGACGACCCCTCTTTCTTGCCAGAGCAACCAGGCAAGCCCCTCCCCCTTGAGCATCCAGATATCGCCCATTCCCTTTCTCCTGCTTGCATTAGATTTTGCTACTGTTAATGTTTGCTCCTATTCTGATGCATAGCCTGCTTTTGTAACCTGTTTATTGTTACCTTACCTGCCTATGTTAAACTGCTTAGTATAGGTTGGTAATGAACCATCAGAGACCCCCATCACTTTACCCTTGTTGCCTCTGCTTCATCATCGATGACTCGATCAACGTGATCGACGACCAGAGACCGACACATCACCTTACCCCCCCTTAGTTGTACGACTCTTCAAAGTAACTATCGAGTGCCGAGGGTGATACCTCGTAACGCACTCCTAATGAACACTCTGCAGTGTAGCTGTTCGGTCGTGGTCATCGAGGGTGATTCCTCCTTCTCCACTTCCGATACGACTCTGTCGTGCAACCCCTCAGTGTGGACCTCGGGGGTGCTGCCTCATAAGTTCACCCTTACGATTTCATCGAGTGGAATCCACCAAGGGTGATTCCTCGGGGTTTCCCCCTTGATGATATGACCACACGGTTACTTTGACCTTTGTTATAGGCGGGTCGACCCTGATGGGTACCCGCAGGGGACCTATGATGTCGGGTGTGTCGGAAGGGCACTCGAGTGTGATATTATGGCGGAGCTTCAGAAACTCTGACTGTCTCCGCGTGTTACTAAATGGGCCTATTGGATTTGGGTGTGTGATCTGAGTGGGTCGTCGTGCCCTTTACGCACTACCACCACGCGGGATAATGGTTATGGGGCTCTCTGCGATGTATGTTTCTCCCGAAAGCTCATCAGACGTCACAGTTCACCGTGCGGGCTGATCGCCGGGATTGGGTTGGATACTTCACTGACGAGTTCAGTGTCGCGCCTGCACCCCGGCCAGCCACGCAACGCGCAGGGTGCCCAGGGCGATGGCCCAAGACCTCTGGGTGCATAGGTTAGTCCGGCGTGCTGACCTCTCTGCTGAGCTTAGGTAGGGCGCTGCTTCGTGTTGATCTCCCGAGGCTGGGCATTACCTGGCAAGTGTGTCCGGCCAGAGGTGATCGAGCGTGTTGGGTAACAGTAGTGCACCCCTGCAGGGAAGAATAATCTATCGATAGCCGGTCCTACGGTAAAGGATGCTCAGTTTGTGTATCCCGATCTACTACTTGAACTGGATACTTGTTACTTAATTGAAGCTTCGGGATCGCTTTCTCGCAGGGAGTCGAGGAAGGATCTCTAGGCTTTGCTTCAACATGTTTGATTAATAAAATGCTATTCTACTCTCTTCTATTGCTGCAAGATGGTGGCTCGTGAAGATGTTTGAAGATGCTAGTCTTCGATAGGACTAGGCCTTCTATCTATTCTGGTATTTCTGCAGCCCAGTCCACATACACAGCCTTTCCCCTTTGATAATGTGCATATGTAGTGTAGATCCTTGCTTGCTGAGTACTTCGGATGAGTACTCACGGTTGCTTTGTTACTTCTTTTCCCCATACCCCACTTTGATGATACATCAGACGATGGAGCCCCGGAGCCAGATGCCACCACAGGAGCTTACTACCAGGAGGGTCCAGATGACACGTACTACTGGATCGAGCCAGCTGACCAGGAGTGGATCGGAGGCTCCCAGGCAGGAGGCCTATGCCTTTCGATCTAGAGTCGTTGTTTGTGCTAGCCTTCTTAAGGCGAAACCTTGTCTAACTATGTCTGTACCTAGATATTATTTGTATGACTGACTTATGTATTCGGATCCTCGTGATCCCTGGTCTGTAATATTATGGATCTCCGTTTATTTGTGTTAGAGTTGTGTTGTGATATCTTCCCGTGAGTCCCTGTGCTTAATCGTGCATGTTTGCGT
Source organism: Thinopyrum elongatum (assembly GCA_011799875.1). Taxonomy (NCBI): domain Eukaryota; kingdom Viridiplantae; phylum Streptophyta; class Magnoliopsida; order Poales; family Poaceae; genus Thinopyrum; species Thinopyrum elongatum. The sequence goes on from CM022303.1 coordinate 631,635,244, forward strand.
GTATGATTAGTGCACGATTAGTCGGGGGCGTCACAGCATCGTACCATAAATTGTTGGTGCCAACTCCTGCATTCTGTAGCCATCCACCCATCTATCCTCCCAGAACAACGTGCTTTCTCCATTCCCCACCGTTGCGTGGGTGGCCGCCTGGAAGATTTGCATAGACCTTTTAGGGACTGTAATATCAAACTCCGCCCACGGTCTCGATGGATCCACTCGTTTCAACCAGGGCCATCTTGCCTACATGGCCGTATTAAGCCACTTGAGGTTAGGGATGCCAAGTCCACCTGCCCACCTTGGCGAGCACACTGTCTCCCATGCCACTCTACACTGACCACCCGACGCCTGCTCCTTGGCACACCACAAGAAACCTCTGCAGATTTTGTTCATGGCCTTGATGACCTTCTGCGGGATGTCTAATGCCATCATCATATGAATAGGGATTGCGCAGAGTACTGATTGAACAAGGGTCATTCTACCACTCTTCGGCATGTTTGCTGCCATCCACCGAGGGAGGCACCGTGCCAGCTGATCTACCATTCCCATAAGCTGCGCGGCTGTGTGCTTCCGCAAGGTGAGAGGGAGCCCCAAGTACTTGCAAGGATACATGCCCTGGGGGCAGCCAAGGATTTGCACAACTCGCTCCATAATTTCCGTGCTGCATCGGATTGGTAAGGCTGCGCTCTTTTGTAAATTGACCCTGAGACCTGATGCCTCGCCAAAAAGACGCAGCAGGGCTGCACAAGTAGTGAGGTCTTCAACTTCTGGCTTCAGGAAGATCATGACGTCGTCAGCAAACATAGAAACTCTCTGGGTTAGACCCCTCGATGCTAGTGGAGATAAGGTGCCTTGCTCAAGAGCTATGCCAAACATTCTCTGAAGTGGTTCCATTGTGAGGATGAATATCATCGGTGAGACGGGATCCCCTTGTCGCAAGCCTTGGCAATTGTATATGGGCTCCCCCGGCACGCCATTGACCATGATCCTTGTTGAAGATGTTGCAAGCAGTCCACATATCCAGTCAATCCACCTTGTACTAAAGCCCATGCATCGCATCACTTCCACCATGAAGGGCCACTGGATCGAATCAAACGCCTTCGAAATATCGAGCTTGAGCATGATGGTTGGCTCTTTGAGCGCATGTAATCTCCTTGCTGTACTTTGCACCAACATGAAGTTGTCATGGATTGAGCGGCCCGGGAAAAACGTACTCTGGTGCTTGCCAACCAGCCCCGGCAGCTCAACTGCCAATCTAGCCGCGAGCACTTTATCGATGATCTTGATCACCTCGTGGACCAGACTCACCGGCCTGAAATCCTTTACGTCGGTCACTCCGTCCACCTTTGGCAACAGTGAAACAATGGCCTTGTTGATAGCATACAAGCCTCTCATATCTCCACGAAAGAAGGAATCAAGCGCGGCCATGATGTCCTCCTTTATAATCTCCCAACATGTCGCATAAAAGCGACCGGTGAATCCATCCAGTCCTGGGGCCTTGTCCAAAGGCATTGAAGTTACAAGCCTCCGCACTTCCTCCTCCGTGAAGGCAATATCCAAGCCAGGCATGTCCTGGCAGGGGAGCTGTAGCGCGTCTAGGTTGATAGAATTTGCTCGCTGCGGGGCCGTGCCTACCAGGTCCTTGTAGTACCCATCCACCATGCTTGCGATCTCCTCTTGACTCGTGGACACTGTATTCCCATTCGACAGCGAGGTGATCATGTTCCTCTGCTGTCGGTGGCACGCCAACTGGTGAAACAGCCTCGTGTTACCGTCTCCTTCCCGAAGATATAGGATCCTAGACCTCTGCCACGCGATGGTCCGCTCAAGAGAACACAGGCCCAACAGTTTCTGCTTAAGCATTCTCCGGAGTTCCCGCTCCTGCTCCGAAAGTGCTCTCATGTCCATTGCCTTATCCAGCCGCTGAATGACTTCCAGCACAATTGCAATCTGCAGCTTTACATTACCAATCCACCGATCGCTCCATCTCTTTAGGCTTTTTGCCGTGGCCCTCAGCTTTCTATCAAGAGTCATGAATGGGTTACCCCCACGAGGTACCGATTCCCAGGCCTCCGCTACGATTTCCATAAATCCCTCGGCCTTCGTCCAGAAGGCCTCAAACTTGAAGCGCCTTCCCATGCACAGCTCCGCGTTCAAGTCAAGCAGGAGCGGGCAGTGATCCGAAATGGCCGAGCCTACCACGTTGAGGCAGCATGTCGGGTGCAATTCTTCCCAAGATGAGGTACAGAATACATGGTCCACCTTCCCCAGCGTTGAGTTCGCCCTCTCATTAGACCATGTGTAGCGGCGTCCATTTAGATATACCTCCTTCAGCTCAAGCGAGTTTAGCTTAGAACGGAATTTGCCCATCATTCTGCGGTTAATCCTTCCATTGCTCTTATCCTCGGGATTGACTAAAAGGTTGAAATCACCCGCTACTATACACAGCCCAGCATGCAACTCCCGAATATCTACCAACTCCTGCAGGAACAACAACTTCTCGTGATCAAGCTGCGGTCCATATACACCCGTAATCCACCATTGCGGTCCCTCCACCGGCTTAACCAGAGCCGTGAGGGTGTAGTCCGTGTAGTGTGGGTTAGACACGCGGACTACCGACTCATCCAAAGTCAACAAAATTCCACCACGTGTGCCAGTCGCTGGCAAGTAGAAGAAGTTTCCAAATTTATTCCCGAGGCAATGACGAACTGTTGCAAATATGCCCTAAAGGCAATAATAAAATGGTTATTATATTTCCTTGTTCATGATAATTGTCTATTGTTCATGCTATAATTGTATTAACCGGAAACCGTAATACATGTGTGAATACATAGATCACAGCATGTCCCTAGTAAGCCTCTAGTTGACTAGCTCGTTGATCAATAGATGGTTATGGTTTACTAACCATGGACATTGGATGTCATTGATAACGGGATCACATCATTAGGAGAATGATGTGATGGACAAGACCCAATCCTAAGCATAGCACAAGATCGTATAGTTCGTTCGCTAGAGCTTTCTAATGTCAAGTATCATTTCCTTAGACCATGAGATTGTGCAACTCCCGAATACCGTAGGAATGCTTTGGGTGTATCAAACGTCACAACGTAACTAGGTGACTATAAAGGTGCACTACAGGTATCTCCGAAAGTGTCTGTTGGGTTGGCATGAATCGAGACTGGGATTTGTCACTCCGTATGACGGAGAGGTATCTCTGGGCCCACTCGGTAATGCATCATCGTAATGAGCTCAATGTGACTAAGGAGTTAGCCACGACATCATGCATTACGGAATGAGTAAAGAGACTTGCCGGTAATGAGATTGAACAAGGTATAAGGATACCGACGATCGAATCTCGGGCAAGTAACATACCGATGGACAAAGGGAATTGCGTACGGGATTGATTGAATCCTCGACATCGTGGTTCATCCGATGAGATCATCGTGGAACATGTGGGAGCCAACATGGGTATCCAGATCCCGCTGTTGGTTATTGGCCGGAGAGATGTCTCGGTCATGTCTGCATGGTTCCCGAACCCGTAGGGTCTACACACTTAAGGTTCGGTGACGCTAGAGTTGTTATGGGAAATTGTATGTGGTTACCGAAGGTTGTTCGGAGTCCCGGATGAGATCCCGGACATCACGAGGAGTTCCGGAATGGTCCGGAGGTAAAGAAGTATATATGGGAAGTCCAGCTTCAGTCACCGGAATGGTTTCGGGGGTTATCGGTATTGTACTGGGACCACCGGAAGGTGTCCGGGGGGCGTCCACGCTGGGGTGGTTCTGGGGGGTGGGGGGGGCCACCTGCCCCGGTGGGCCAAGTGGGCTGAGCAAGGGAGGGAACCAGCCCCTGGTGGGCTGGTGCGCCCCCCCAAGGGGCCCAAGGCGCCTAGGGTTGAAAACCCTAGGGGGTGGGGGCCCTCCCACCAAACTTGGTGGGCAAGTCCCCCCCTTGGCCCCCGCCCCCCCCCCCCCTTAGATGGATCTACGGCGGGCCGGCCCCCTCTCCCCTTCACCCTACAAATAGAGGGGGGGTGGGAGGGCAGCAGCACCCCTTCCCTGGCGCAGCCCTCCCCCTCTCCAACACCACCTCCTCCTCCGTAGTGCTTGGCGAAGCCCTGTCGGAGAACCACGAGCTCCTCCACCACCACGCCGTCGTGCTGCCGGAGCTCTTCCTCAACTTCTCCTCTTCCCTTGCTGGATCAAGAAGGAGGAGACGTCCCCGGGCTGTATGTGTGTTGAACGCGGAGGCGCCGTCCGTTCGGCATTAGATCGGATCTTCCGCGATTTGAATCGCCGTGAGTACGACTCCATCATCCGCGTTCCTTGTAACGCTTCCGCTTAGCGATCTTCAAGGGTATAAAGATGCACTCCCTCTCTCTCATTGCTAGCATCTCCTAGATTGATCTTGGTGATACATAGGAATTTTTTTTGATTTACTACTACGTCCCCTAAAGTGGCATCATGAGCTAGGTCTATGCGTAGATTCTTTGCATGAGTAGAACACAAGTAGTTGTGGGCGATGATTTGTTCAATTTGCTTACCGTTACTAGTCCTATCTTGATTCGGCGGCATTGTGGGATGAAGCGGCCCGGACCGACCTTACACGTATGCTTACGTGAGACAGGTTCCACCGACTGACATGCACTTGATGCATAAGGTGGCTAGCGGGTGTCTGTCTCTCCCACTTTAGTCAGATCGGATTCGATGAAGAGGGTCCTTATGAAGGGTAAATAACAATTGGCATATCACCGTTGTGGCTTTTGCGTAGGTAAGAAACATTCTTGCTAGAAACCCATAGCAGCCACGTAAAACATGCAACAACAATTAGAGGACGTCTAACTTGTTTTTGCAGGGTATGCTATGTGATGTGATATGGCCAAAAAGGATGTGATGAATTATATATGTGATGTATGAGATTGATCATGTTCTTGTAATAGGAATCACGACTTGCATGTCGATGAATATGACAACCGGCAGGAGCCATAGGAGTTGTCTCAATTTATTGTATGACCTGCGTGTCAATGTAAAGGCCATGTAATTACTTTACTTTATTGCTAACCGTTAGCCATAGTAGTAGAAGTAATAGTTGGCGAGACAACTTGATGAAGACACGATGATGGAGATCATGGTGTCATGCCGGAGACGATGGTGACCATGCCACGCCTCGAAGATGGAGATCAAAAGCGCAAGATGATATTGGCCATATCATGTCACTTTATGATTTGCATGTGATGTTTGTCATGTTTACATCTTATTTGCTTAGAACGACGGTAGCATAAATAAGATGATCCCTCACTAAAATTTCTAGAAATGTGTTCCCCCTAACTGTGCACCATTGCGAAGGTTCGTTGTTTCGAAGCACCACGTGATGATCGGGTGTGATAGATTCTAACGTTCGCATACAACGGGTGTAAGCCAGATTTACACATGCGAAACACTTAGGTTGACTTGATGAGCCTAGCATGTACAGACATGGCCTCGGAACACGAGAGACCGAAAGTTCGAACATGAGTCGTATAGTAGATGCGATCAACATGGAGATGTTCACCGTTGATGACTAGTCCGTCTCACGTGATGATCGGACACAGCCTAGTCGATTCGGATCATGTATCACTTGGATGACTAGAGGGATGTCTATCTGAGTGGGAGTTCATTAAATAATTTGATTAGATGAACTTGATTATCATGAACTTAGTCTAAAAATTGTCTTTACAATCTATCCTGTAGATCAAATGGCCCACGCTAATGTTGCCCTCAACTTCAATGCGTTCCTAGAGAAAACCAAGCTGAAAGACGATGGTAGCAACTATACGGACTGGGTCCGTAACTTGAGGATCATCCTCATAGCTGGCAAGAAAGCATATGTCCTTGAAGCACCGCTAGGTGACGCACCCATTTTCCCAGCAACTCAAGATGTTATGAACGCCTGGCAGTCGCGTAGTGATGATTACTCCCTGGTTCAGTGCGGCATGCTTTACAGCTTAGAATCGGGGCTCCAAAAGCGTTTTGAGCAGCACGGAGCATATGAGATGTTCCAAGAGCTGAAAATGGTTTTCCAAGCTCATGCCCGAGTCGAGAGATATGAAGTCTCTGACAAGTTCTACAGTTGTAAGATGGAGGAAAACAGTTCTGTCAGCGAGCATATACTCAAAATGTCTGGGTTGCACAACCTCTTGTCTCAGCTGGGAGTTAATCTTCCAGATGATTCGGTCATTGACAGGATCCTCCAATCGCTTCCACCTAGCTACAAGAGCTTTGTGATGAACTACAATATGCAAGGGATGGAGAAGTCCATTCCCGAGTTATATTCAATGCTGAAATCAGCGGAGGTGGAGATCAAGAAGGAACATCAAGTGTTGATGGTGAATAAGACCACTAGTTTCAAGAAAGGCAAGGGTAAGAAGAAATTCAAGAAGGACGGCAAGGGAGTTGCCGCCCCCGGCAAGCCAGTTGCCGGGAAGAAGCCAAAGAATGGACCCAAGCCTGAGACTGAGTGCTTTTATTGCAAGGAAAATGGTCACTGGAAGCGGAACTGCCCCAAGTACTTAGCGGATAAGAAGGCCGGCAATACCAAAGGTATATATGATATACATGTTATTGATGTGTACCTTACCAGCGCTCGTAGTAGCTCCTGGGTATTTGATACCGGTGCGGTTGCTCACATTTGTAACTCAAAACAGGAGCTGCGGAATAAGTGGAGACTGGCGAAGGACGAGGTGACGATGCGCGTCGGGAATGGTTCCAAGGTCGATGTGATCGCCGTCGGCACGCTACCTCTACATCTACCTTCAGGATTAGTTTTAAACCTCAATAATTGTTATTTAGTACCAGCTTTGAGCATGAACATTGTATCAGGATCTCGTTTGATGCGAGATGGCTACTCATTTAAATCCGAGAATAATGGTTGTTCTATTTATATGAGAGATATGTTTTATGGTCATGCCCCGCTGGTCAATGGTTTATTTTTATTGAATCTCGAACATGATGTTACACATATTCATAGTGTGAATGCCAAGAAATGTAAGGTTGATAATGATAGTCCCACATACTTGTGGCACTGCCGCCTCGGTCACATTGGTGTCAAGCGCATGAAGAAACTCCATGCAGATGGACTCTTGGAGTCTCTTGATTATGAATCATTTGACATGTGCGAACCATGCCTCATGGGCAAAATGACCAAGACTCCGTTCTCCGGAACAATGGAGCGAGCAACCAACTTGTTGGAAATTATACATACTGATGTATGCGGTCCAATGAGCGTTGAGGCTCGCGGTGGCTATCGTTATGTTCTCACCCTCACTGATGACTTAAGTAGATATGGGTATGTCTACTTAATGAAACACAAGTCTGAGACCTTTGAAAAGTTCAAGGAATTTCAGAGTGAGGTAGAGAATCAATGTGACAGGAAAATAAAGTTCTTACGATCAGATCGTGGAGGAGAATATTTGAGTCACGAGTTTGGCACGCACTTAAGGAAATGTGGAATTGTTTCACAACTCACGCCGCCTGGAACACCTCAGCGTAATGGTGTATCCGAACATCGTAATCACACTCTATTGGATATGGTGCGATCTATGATGTCTCTTACCGATCTACCACTATCATTTTGGGGTTACGCTTTAGAGACTGCCGCATTCACTTTAAATAGGGCACCGTCTAAATCCGTTGAGATGACACCGTATGAATTATGGTTTGAGAAGAAACCTAAGCTATCGTTTCTGAAAGTTTGGGAATGTGATGCTTATGTCAAGAAACTTCAACCTGAAAAGCTCGAACCCAAATCGGAAAAATGCGTCTTCATAGGATACCCTAAGGAAACTATTGGGTATACCTTCTACCTTAGATCCGAAGGCAAGATCTTTGTTGCCAAGAATGGATCCTTTCTGGAGAAAGAGTTTCTCTCGAAAGAAGTAAGTGGGAGGAAAGTGGAACTTGATGAGGTAACCCCTCTTGAACCGGAGAGTAGCGCAGCTCAGGAAGATGTTTCTGTGGTGCCTGCACCGACTAGAGAGGAAGTTAATGATGATGATCATGAAACTTCGGATCAAGTTGCTACTGAACTTCGTAGGTCCACGAGGACACGTTCCGCACCAGAGTGGTACGGCAACCTTGTCCTGGAAATCATGTTGTTAGACAACGGTGAAGCTTCGAACAATGAAGAAGCGATGGCGGGCCCGGATTCCAACAAATGGCTTGAAGCCATGAAATCCGAGATAGGATCCATGTATGAGAACAAAGTATGGACTTTGGTGGACTTGCCCGATGATCGGTGAGCCATAGAAAATAAATGGATCTTTAAGAAGAAGACTGATGCGAATGGTAATGTGACCGTCTATAAGGCTCGGCTTGTCGCTAAGGGTTATCGACAAGTTCAAGGGGTTGACTACGATGAGACCTTCTCACCCGTAGCGAAGCTGAAGTCCGTCCGAATCATGTTAGCAATTGCCGCATTCTATGATTATGAAATCTGGCAAATGGACGTCAAAACGGCATTCCTTAATGGTTTCCTTAAGGAAGAATTGTATATGATGCAGCCGGAAGGTTTTGTCGATCCTAAGAATGCTGACAAGGTATGCAAGCTCCAGCACTCCATCTATGGGCTGGTGCAGGCATCTCGGAGTTGGAACATTCGCTTTGACGAAATGATCAAAGCGTTTGGGTTTATACAGACTTATGGAGAAGCCTGTATTTACAAGAAAGTGAGTGGGAGCTCTGTAGCATTTCTCATATTATATGTGGATGACATATTGTTGATGGGAAATGATATAGAACTTTTGGAAAGCATAAAGGCCTACTTGAATAAGTGTTTTTCAATGAAGGACCTTGGAGAAGCTGCTTACATATTAGGCATCAAGATCTATAGAGATAGATCGAGACGCCTCATTGGTCTTTCACAAAGCACATACCTTGACAAGATATTGAAGAAGTTCAATATGGATCAGTCTAAGAAGGGGTTCTTGCCTGTATTGCAAGGTGTGAGATTGACCACAGCTCAACGCCCGACCTCGGCAGCAGAAAGAGAAAAGATGAGTGTCATCCCGTATGCCTCGGCCATAGGCTCTATTATGTATGCCATGTTGTGTACCAGACCTGATGTGAACCTTGCCATAAGTTTGGTAGGGAGGTACCAAAGTGATCCCGGTATGGAACACTGGACAGCGGTCAAGAATATCCTGAAGTACCTGAAAAGGACTAAGGATATGTTTCTCGTTTATGGAGGTGCCGAAGAGCTCGTCGTAAAGGGTTACGTCGATGCTAGCTTTGACACAGATCTGGATGACTCCAAGTCGCAAACCGGATACATGTATATTTTGAATGGTGGGGCAATCAGTTGGTGCAGTTGCAAGCAAAGCGTCGTGGCGGGATCTACATGTGAAGCGGAGTACATAGCTGCTTCGGAAGCAGCGCAGGAAGGAGTCTAGATGAAGGAGTTTATCACCGACCTAGGAGTGGTTCCCAATGCATCGGGCCCGATGACTCTCTTCTGTGACAACACTGGAGCTATTGCCATTGCCAAGGAGCCCAGGTTTCACAAGAAGACCAAGCACATCAAGCGCCGCTTCAACTCCATTCGTGAATATATTCAAGATGGAGATATAGATATTTGTAAAGTACATACGGATCTAAATGTCGCAGATCCATTGACTAAACCTCTTCCACGAGCAAAACATGATCAGCACCAGAACTCTATGGGTGTTCGATTCATCACAATGTAACTAGATTATTGACTCTAGTGCAAGTGGGAGACTGTTGGAAATATGCCCTAGAGGCAATAATAAAATGGTTATTATATTTCCTTGTTCATGATAATTGTCTATTGTTCATGCTATAATTGTATTAACCGGAAACCGTAATACATGTGTGAATACATAGATCACAACATGTCCCTAGTAAGCCTCTAGTTGACTAGCTCGTTGATCAATAGATGGTTATGGTTTCCTAACCATGGACATTGGATGTCATTGATAACGGGATCACATCATTAGGAGAATGATGTGATGGACCAGACCCAATCCTAAGCATAGCACAAGATCGTATAGTTCGTTCGCTAGAGCTTTCTAATGTCAAGTATCATTTCCTTAGACCATGAGATTGTGCAACTCCAGGATACCGTAGGAATGCTTTGGGTGTATCAAACGTCACAACGTAACTGGGTGACTATAAAGGTGCACTACAGGTATCTCCGAAAGTGTCTGTTGGGTTGGCACGAATCGAGACTGGGATTTGTCACTCCGTATGACGGAGAGGTATCTCTGGGCCCACTCGGTAATGCATCATCGTAATGAGCTCAATGTGACTAAGGAGTTAGCCACGAGATCATGCATTACGGAACGAGTAAAGAGACTTGCCGGTAACGAGATTGAACAAGGTATAAGGATACCGACGATCGAATCTCGGGCAAGTAACATACCGATGGACAAAGGGAATTGCGTACGGGATTGATTGAATCCTCGACATCGTGGTTCATCCGATGAGATCATCGTGGAACATGTGGGAGCCAACATGGGTATCCAGATCCCGCTGTTGGTTATTGGCCGGAGAGATGTCTCGGTCATGTCTGCATGGTTCCCGAACCCGTAGGGTCTACACACTTAAGGTTCAGTGACGCTAGAGTTGTTATGGGAAATTGTATGTGGTTACCGAAGGTTGTTCGGAGTCCCGGATGAGATCCCGGATGTCACGAGGAGTTCCGAAATGGTCCGGAGGTGAAGAATTATATATGGGAAGTCCAGTTTCAGTCACCGGAATGGTTTCGGGGGTTATCGGTATTGTACCGGGACCACCGAAAGGTGTCCGGGGGTCCATCGGGTGGGGCCACCTGCCCCGGTGGGCCAAGTGGGCTGAGCAAGGGAGGGAACCAGCCCCTGGTGGGCTGGTGCACCCCCCAAGGGGCCCAAGGCGCCTAGGGTTGAAAACCCTAGGGGGTGGGGGCGCCTCCCACCAAACTTGGGGGGAAAGTCCCCCCCTTAGCCGCCGCCCCCCCCCCCTTAGATGGGATCTAAGGGGGCCGGCCCCCTCTCCCCTTCACCCTATAAATAGAGGGGGGGTGGGAGGGTAGCAGCACCCCTTCCCTGGCGCAGCCCTCCCCCTCTCCAACGCCTCCTTCTCCTCCGTAGTGCTTGGCGAAGCCCTGTCGGAAAACCACGAGCTCCTCCACCACCACGCCGTTGTGCTGCCGGAGCTCTTCCTCAACTTCTCCTCTTCCCTTGCTGGATCAAGAAGGAGGAGACATCCCCGGGCTGTACGTGTGTTGAACGCGGAGGCGCCGTCCCTTCGGCGTTAGATCGTATCTTCCGCGATTTGAATCGCCGCGAGTACGACTCCATCATCCGCGTTCCTTGTAACGCTTCTGCTTAGCGATCTTCAAGGGTATGAAGATGCACTCCCTCTCTCTCGTTGCTAGCATCTCCTAGATTGATCTTGGTGATACGTAGGAATTTTTTTTGATTTACTACTACGTCCCCCAACACGAACTACATCCGGTGTTACATTTTCCATCTTAGTTTCTTGCAGGCAAACCACACTCGGGTTTGCCACAGCCACCACCTGAGCTACCACACTCCTACGTGCTGGGTTATTAAGTCCGCGCACATTCCACACTAAGGTTTTGAAAGGTTGACTATTCATGTTGTTGACCCACCGTATCCACCACCACCGCACCCTAGTGCGTATCAGCCACCAGGGGCTCATCCTCGAACATCGGCAAGATCGACGGCTGCCATCCAAATATAGCTAGGATCGCCCTGATGTGTGTGTCGGTCAACGGTCTCTCGAACAGCTGCGCATAGGCCTACAAAGCGAAGTCGCTGATTGTTTCCCCTTCATTCGCAAGACATAGCTTACGAATGAGCACATTCTGCTGCTTGGATGCCTTGGAGCCTTGCCCCCCTCTGGCCAGTCGAACACTTCTCCTCGGGTTAGAAACCGGTTGTCTCTTTTGCCTAGGCCTCTTCTTGTTGGCAGCCGGTCCACGGCTGGGCAGTGCAGCCAAAATTGGGGTTAATGTGCGCCTTAATTCCGCGCATAAAGAGTCCACACGGCTCTGCATTGCAACAGGAGTGCATGGCGTGCATGCGTCTCCACCCGTGCATGGCATGCATGGATCTCCGCCCGTGAGAGCTAGACAAATGGCCTCCTCGGGATCCGCTGTGAGGCTGACCAAAAAGGTGCTTCCCATCTGCACCTGTGTTGGGGCCACCACAGACGAATCAAACCCAGCGACTGCTAACTCCTGGTCCAGATCCTCCTCGATCTCCGCACCAATCAACGTTCCCACAGCGGGGGACAAATCTTGCTCTGCACCCAATAAGTGCTCGCTGCAGATACTGCCTTCCCCAATCATTGGGTTCACATCCTCTGCAGCCATTGGCTCCTCGTGAACCGGCCCGTCCAGCGATGGCTGAATTTCGTGTTTTGACCCTTTTGGCTAACAAATTTGGGATCTGACCCCCCTCTGGAAAATTTTTGGGATCTGACCCTTTTGCCTACCGCCAGGGGTTGTGGTGGTAGGGTTGCACGTCCTGCCGCCACCACCCCTGGCAGTAGGTCCCTGGACGGTGAGTGACGGCCGTCGGCTCATGCTGACATGGAAAAGGGCCGACCGCCATGGGCCCTAGCGGTAGGGTACTGAAGCCTACCGCCAGCACCCCTGGCGGTAGGGTCCTGGGAGGTGGATAAGGTTGGGAGGGGCTGGTTTGTGGGCCCCACCACCACTCTTCTTCCCCACTCATCTTCTTCCCCTTGCTCAGCCCCTCTCCCCTCTCTCTCCCCCTCACAAACCCCCCCCTAGATCCCCTCCATTTGCTTGAAATTTCACCGGTGGATTCGGAGCATTTTCATCACCCAAGGTACCTCCCCCATTTCCCCTCCTTTTGATTGGTTGAGATCTTTGTTTTCTGTGGATTTGGTTAATTTATTGCAAACCCTAGGTGTTGATCTTGTTGGTTGCATTTATGACACATTTATGATGCATTTATGGCTCATTTATGGCTAGGGTTAGGGTTATGTTAGGGGTTAGTGTTAAGGTGAGGGTTAGGGTTATAATGGTTATGTTGGGGGTTAGGGTTAGGGTTAATGATTAGGTTAACTTGACTATGAATAGTAGTTATTTGTCCAATTTGTCCAATTTGTACTTCACGTGGATAGATCATGAAGTGCCAGAAGATGTCCAAAAGGACCAATATGAAGATTGTCTTAGACGCCAGCGGCTGTTCGAAGAAAGGTTTCGAAGAGGCTTGGAGGAAGAGCATCGTCAGAAGGAGAGGATGGAGCGGAAGCAACGCGAGGAGGAGCGGGCACGCCAAGCGAAGCTTGCTCATGAGGAGGAGAGGGCAAGAAAGCTTGCAAAGGCTCGCAAGGCGCAAGAGGAAGATGAGGCACGTGACAAGAAGGGGAAATGGCCCCGTATGACTCAGTAAAGCCTTCGCCTCGGTGGACTCGTCATGTAACCGGATGAAGCCATGCCACATTTATCATTTATCATGAACTATGTAGTACTAAGGCAAGAAGCCATGTGTCATGAACTTGTCATGAATGAATTTTCCATTTGTATTGAATTTGTCGTGAGAACTAAAGTTTGTCAGCAATTTCTGTGATTTGTCAGCAATTTCTGTGATGATTTTTTTATAAACTGTTGTGCTCAGATGAGGGATAGAACAGAGGAGGTCCTCTGTTTTTAAGCCTACCGCCACACACCCTGGCGGTAGGTTGCTGGACCCTACCGCCAGAGCCCATGGCGGTAGGGGGTGCCAATGTCTCTGTTACGGGAAAAAATAACTGCGTGGCGGTAGGGTAGCCAGCCTACCGCCAGAGCCCATGGCGGTAGGGGGCGGCATAGGGTAAGCCTACCACCGGAGCCTGTGGCGGTAGGGTTCAGCAACCTACCGCCAGAGCCTGTGGCGGTAGGGTGTGACCGTACCGCCAAGGGATGGTTTTTTCTCGTAACAGAACCGATTCCACCCCTATGCCACCCCATGCCACCCCCTACCGCCATGGGCTCTGGCGGTAGGGTTCAGCAACCTACCGCCAGGCGGTGTGGCGGTAGGGTTAAAAAGAGAGGAAATCCTCTGTTCTGCCCCTCATCTAAGGCCAAATCTAAAAATATACCAACTTCTATCAAATATTAGAATGATCAACTAGCAAGCACATACATAACTCAGCTCAACATAGTTCATTACATCCACGAATAACACATGTTCAAACTAATTAAAACATGACCCGGTTCGAATGACATCAGTTCAAACTAATAGCTCAAGCTCGACGACACATTTTCTAAACAGGTAACATAGCTCTCATACTTATTAGACGTTCAATTTGATCGTCACGCGCTTGATTACGCTTCAGTTGAAAGTCGGTGGATCCTGCCCAATGACCCAACACACCATTCGTTTCGCGGAACCAGGCCCATGCAGCACGGCGGGCCGGATTCTCTGACACGCCTTGTTTGATTGCCCATCCTATGACCTGGCCGGGTTTCCTCAAGTCCATCTCACGGAATTCTTCTTTGCTAGCAGTGAACGCAATCTCCATTGCCAAAGCGTGTCTGCAAGCATATTCCCGGTCTTGCAGCTCATCAAGCATCCTCTCTTTTTCGTTCACAAGCTTTCGGGAAGCTTTTTTCTCCTTAGCATCAGAAGGTTCCTCGATAACATGATACTTGCTGAAATCCTTCATGGCCACATTTGCCTCATCACAACTCTTCAACCATGCTTCACATTCCCTCTTCAAGCCATGATGTCGCTCCGACATGAGCTTCTCACACGCTATCTTCATAGTCATGGATCGAATGTCCATCCTACATGAATATACGGGTTTAAGATGACATAGAACAAAACAAAAAATAAATTCAATGGAGTACAACACTTGGTTACTTGATATGACATACAACACCAAGTTCTTAATGAGTTCAAATGTTAAGGGTACAAGTCATAGTAGTTCAAATGACGACCAAGGTAAGCAAAGGGTACATGTCATTATAGTTCAAACGACAAAGATTACATAGCCTCATGCAATTCTATTTGGCGTACGGTCCCGGGTTGCAACAAATAATATCATTTCTTTCTTTGACCCATGCCCAATGAGAAGCCCGCTTCTCGTCCGATGAGAATGGTTGGCTCACTAACCAATCAATGACCTGGCCATGATTTTCCATGTCTATCTCAGCAGATTCTCCCCTTCTTGCACACAATGCAATTTGCATTGCAAGATCACGCCTATAATTTTTTTCCGCCGTCTTGAGCTTGTTCATCTCCCTCCTTTTTTTTGATTAAATTTTCGGAACAATCATCAGTGAAATAATAATGTGAAAATTCCCTACACGCCGCATTCAACGCATCAGTGGCTTCCATCCAGAAGTTCATCTTTTCCTCAATCACTTTGCGTTCACGCTTCGCCGCCGCCTCGGCAGAAGCTTCAAAGAAAATGAACGGTGCCATCCTACATTTCGAGAAGTTGCTATTAAAGTGAACTTAGGTTTAATTGCTTTCTTAAGCCTAACCCAACCCCAATTATATACACTAATACTAGCACTAGATCTAGGTACACAAATAATTCTACAAACAATTCTAGGCACATCATACATAAGGAAATCACAAACATAACCCTAAATGGATCATAGTAATTGATTTGACCACACCAAAATGATGAACTAGGGTTTGCAACCAAATGAGCAAATGCAAACTAAACAAAGATATCAACCAATCAAAATGAGGGGAAATGAGAGAGCTACCTTGGGTGATGAAAATGGTAAGAATCCACCGGAGAAATCTCAAACAAATGAGAGAGATTTGAGAGGCTCTTGTGCTTGAAAGAGAGAGAGGGGGGGGGAGACTTGAGCTCGGGGGAGAGGTGAGGAGTGGGTGGGCTGAATGAGTGGGTGAGGAGTGGGGGAGGAAATATCCAGCCCCTCCCAACATTATCCACCTCCCAGGACACTGCCGCCAGGGGTGCTGGCGGTAGGCTTCAGTACCCTACAGCCAGGGCCCATGGCGGTAGGCCCTTTTCCACGTCAGCACGAGCTGACGGCCGTCAGTCGCCGTCCAGGGACCTACCGCCAGAGCCCATGGCGGCAGGATGTGCAACCCTACCACCACACCCCCTGGTGGTAGGCAAAAGGGTCAAATCCCGAATTTTTTCCAGAGGGGGTCAGATCCTGAATTTGTTAGCCAAAAGGGTCAAAACACGAAATTTAGCCTCCAGCGACAAGATAACACTGCCGATCCGTACGTTTGTCTCCTCGGGATCCCATGGGCCCCCATTCTTCTGGCAGTCTCTATCCACGCGCCGCAGCTCCCCCATGCTACCGTTGGGCATTAGAGCAAGGTTAATAGCATAGCCGGCTGCTGGCTATAAACCATCGCCACATCACCTAAAGCCTTCACCCATACAATAGGCTGGCTTTTAGGTTGGCTGCAAGGCTGATTGTAATAAATACTTAAACACTTAGTACTTGCATGTGTATATGACCTGCTGTGATCCAATGCAAGCTCTATCTTTGTGGCCTAGTATAGTTTGGTGTGTTCTCAAAAAAACTAAAGAAAACCACCGGGTGGGTAAGAAGCCACTCCCCTGCACAAAACAATACTAGATGATCAAACAAATGACTTCACCAAAGAACATTTGTGTAGATAGAAATCATCATAACATCTGAAGTTAGCTTTTACTCTGCTATCAACATACATTGACATAATTAAACTACTTATTACATGGATATTCTGGACAGGCTAGCAGCTTATTCTTATCATTATTTGCGAATAGGCAAATCAACAATACCATGTATGCCAGCTTTTTTATTTTTTCGGTCATGTGGACACCCTGTACATAGATGACCTGAGGTGAACCTTGTTCTAGGCAGCACTATGAATCAATATCATGCCACTTGTACATGGTGGCTGCAGCCTGCTACTAGTACACAGCGACTTGGACTGATTAGTCCAGGGATTATGCACGCTTTTTACAAAGGTACTACTCCCTCCGTCTTAAAATAAGTGTCTCAACCTTAGTACAACTTTGTACTAGAGTTAGTACAAAGTTAAGACACTTATTTTGGGACAGAGGGAGTACTAATTTGTGGAGCCATATATCATACAGAAGCACACAACTCCCTATCATGCAAAATTTTGCAAATATTCAGAGTTGAGATAAGCAAATAGCAGGCTAGCATAGCATACAAATGAAGCTTAATCATCTTAACCAGAGATGCATAAGCAAGGGAGAACACATACAGATACAGTCAGGGACGGAGCCAGGATTTGACCATAGGGGGGCGAAGACAATGATGCAAGAGATTTTTTTTCCTTAGGTTAACCTGCTTTTCACTAAGTTCTTAACAGAATTAACCTGCCTATTACGGTGATAAGAGGAAACAGAGATAATAAATCTGAGCACTGATAGAAAGACAACGACACTAGATTCATGAAATTTTATTTGTGGCATAGATAAGTTATTGATTAGGAGCTTGCATATCAACTAAATTAATTATGGTCAGGCTATTACCTTGGTTCTTGGAATAATTATCAGATATCACGTATTAAGAAATATTAAATGTCTGAAATTAAATAATTCTTGGTTACCTCATGGCATCAATGGAAGTCTTTAGCCTTAGTTAGGATTAGGCTTGTTCTCTTTACTAGATTGCACAGTAGCGTCATTTTCCGATGGCTGGGAACTTGAACCAACTGGTTTGAAAAAATAATGAATCGATTCATCTCTCTTCATCTTCTTCATGTGTACACAAGCACAAATAAATAACTGAGATGTTATAATTGTTGATTAATGCCTATAGTTTGTATGATTATACTTCTATATATAGTTTTAAAAGGCACAAACTAATCTGATGTGAAAACAAATTACCTTTTTCCCTTTTGTGTTGTTGCCGGTTGCCGCTCAATCGCCGTGTGTCCGGGCTGCGGGCATGTATTCCGCGGATCCAGTCCATCGACGATTGCATGTCCCGGCGTCCGCTTCCCTTCTTCTCTTCTCGATGGCGGCGCGATGGAGAGATCTGATCTGAGCGGCCAGCGGGTATCGTATCAGTCTTTATCGCAGCAGCGGGCAGCGGTTTGGAAACGAACAGACTAGCGTCTAGCGATATGTGGCTTCGTGTTGTGACTAACAGGGCCTTTTTTTTCCACGATGGCCTGCTTGGCATTTTTGTGCTTCATATCTAATGGGCTGTACCAGTACATGGGCTGAGGCATGAGGGTTCACGTTAATTACGAAGACCGAAGGGGATAGGGGGGGGCGAAGCAGGTTACGTACATGTACGCAAGCAGAAATATTACGGAATAGTGATCGCTCACGAGGGACGACTCGATCGTTGGGGGGGGGGGTCTCGCCCCCCCTCGTCCCCCCTTGAATCCGTCCCTGGATACAGTCGCTAATAGGATGAAGAGTCGCCAACATTCTCAGCTGTGTGCTAATGGGATGAAGAGTCGCCACTGCCCGCGGGCGCTGCCTTGCGGCCGAGCGAGCCAAGGTGCAGAGGCTAGGGGGATCCAGGCGCCTTGTCCTTGTTATGTACTAGAAGGGAAGGACGGCCGGCGGACAGGATGGGGCGGCGACGGGATGAGCTGGGGTGGCGGCGGGACGAGATGGGCTGCCGGCGGGGCGATCAGATAAGGTACCGACAAGGGGATGAGATGAGGCGCTGGCGCACGCGTCCACTTGAACTGCTGACTCATCCGACTGAAGCAGCACCGGCGGCAGTTCTTGGATTCGGGAGGTGGCGATTTGGGGAAGATTTGGGAGTTTTATGTCTTCGATTTGGCGCGCAATAGTCGATTTGGGGTGAGGCGGAGGAAGATTTGGCGCGCTACGGAGGAAGAAGCGCGGGAGGGGAGGAAAGGCGCACGGGATCGGTAGCGCCGCCGCTAGCGCTCGCCTCGGGCTGTAAGCGGGCGCAAATTTCCTGTGTCTTGCGCTGCAGCCCGACGCTTGACGAAGAGCCCGCTCGCTTCTCTCTCCTTCATTTTTTTCCTCCAGGTCAGAATATTGCCGACGTGGAATCCGTTGCAGCCGGCTGACTAGGACTATTGTACCAGCTCTTAGCTGAGTAGCCGTCCACCTTGGGAGGTTCACTGAAGCAGGCGAACCCTGCTCACCACCCGATTCCCTCGGAACCGCTGCATGACCGGTCAGCTGGCATGACCCACAGGAGGACAGCTGACGCTCCGGATTGGGCTGGCCCAGCCTGCTGCGGGCGGTCAAAAGCGGCCCTGCCTCCCCTGCAAAAGAGGAGCTCCTGACCTCAGCGAAGCAGCTGGAAGGCAAGATGGTCCTAGCGGGAGCCACTGCCCTGTCCTCCATCGCATACACGGCCAGCATCTGAGCCGTCTCCGGTGCCGGCGGCGGCGCCGACGAGCCCACCGACGAACCACCAGAGCCCCCATGGCCGCCCGACGAGCCGCCACCCTCACGCGCATCCGGCAAGGCACCATTCGCCGGGCCGTGCCCAGCGGCTCCCTCAGCTCCTCCCGACGGCGGCGATAGCGGCGGCGCCGCCGGCGGGGATGGCACATCTAAACCAGCAACCATGACAGGCTCACCAAGGATGGTAATGGTGATCGGGTACCACAGCGCTGCAGGCCCACCATCCACTCGAGCATCCCTCGGCTCCTTAATGAACAAGAGGCGGGAGCCAGGGATTCTTGCCGGATCATCTGTCCGAAGCCACACACGAAATCCGGCCACGTCAAATCTGTTTGCTCGATTGCCATGTGAACGTGGATTTAATTCCAAGTGGTGTGGGTGGGTTTCTCAAATCCTTAAAAATGACACGTAAGTGTCAAGATCAATGACGAGGTCGGTCCTTACATACAAAGTGCTAAAGGAGTGAGGCAGGGTGATCCTCACTCCCCTTTCCTGTTTAATCTTGCGGCCGAATGCCTGACTAAGATGGTGCTTACGGCTCAGAAAAATGGTCTTATTAATGGGTTAGCTGCTGATCTCATAGAGGATGGGGTTGGCATCCTTCAATACGCTGACGATACAGTGCTTTGTTTTGAACACGATATTGACAAAGCCATCAATGTCAAACTCTTGCTTTATCTTTTTGAACTCATGTCAGGTCTGAAAATCAATTTTGATAAGAGCGAGATCTTTGTTATCGGAGGAGATAATGATATTGATTTAGTTTATGCTGACATGTTTGGTTGCCAAGTGGGCACCTTACCTATGAAATATATAGGAGTTCCAGTAACATACTCCACTCTTAAGAATGCGGATTTAGATTTCCTGGATGGTAAAATGATCAAAAAGCTTGATGCCTGGATTGCCTATGCGGCATCCTCCGGGGCCAGACTCACATTATTGGGATCCAGCCTTGATGGGATTCCATCTTTCCTAATGTCGATGTTCCTTTTCAATAAAACTTTTATTGAGAAGATGGATAAACATCGTAGACGATTCTTTTGGAGGAGGAAAAACAAGAAACATGGATACCATATGGTTAAATGGGCGAGAGTATGTCGATCTAAGAAAATTGGGGGGCTGGGTATCAAGGATCTCCATAAATAGAATATTGCCCTGCTCGTTAAATGGTGGTGGAAACTCGAAACGAGTGATGGGTTATGGCAGCGTATAGTAAGGGCAAGATACTTCAAAAATAAGACAGTAGCTAATATAAGGTGTCGTTTCTCTGACTCCCCTTGCTGGAAAGCTATCATGAAAGTCAAAGACTCATATATGGCTGGTAGAAAGATTATCATCAATAGTGGGAACCTGACTAGGGTCTGGCATGATCCTTGGGTAGAGAATACTGCTTTGTATGATCGTTTCCCTGATTTGTTTAGTATCTGCCAAGACCAAGATAGTAATGTTGCATCCTGGGTAACGAACAATTATGAACTTGGCTTCAGACGCAGATTGATTGGTGCGTTGGGTGATCAGTGGGCTTGGATGGTCATGGAGGCTAAAAAGCTTTCGCTGAATGACTCTTCAGATACAATTTCCTGGGCACTTAGTAGTAAAGGAAAATTTACTACTAAGTCGGTCTATGAATGGTTGGAAAGAAACTTATCTGGCCCTAACTATAAATGGGTGTGGAAAGCACCTATCCCGCTGAAAATTAAAATCTTTTTATGGCAGCTATTTCAAAATGCTGTGCTTACGCGAGATAACATGCGCAATAGGAAGTGACCTGGAAATCCTACGTGCTCCTTTTGTACAAGTGTAGAAACAGCGAACCACTTGTTCTTTACTTGCCCACTTGCTCGTACGGTTTGGGGCGTGCTGGGGATGACAGTTGGAACTTCTTGCTGTCCTCGATCACTTTGGCAAAGTTGGGCTTGGCTTTATAAGTTCTTTCCAGGAGGGAAGCATTTCTATATGATGATTATTGCTGCCATATGTTGGGGAATTTGGTGTCTCCGCAATAAAGTTACTTTTGATAAATATGTTGCTCGTACTCCACTGGAGGCTGTTTTCACTGTCTGCTCGTTCATGTTGTATTGGGCAGGTTTGCTTAAAGATGAAGACAAGGTGAAGTTTCAGGCTGGAGTGAAGAGGTTGGCTCACGCGGCTGCTGCTTTGGCGGATAGATCCTTCCTTCGTGGCAGACTTCTCTTGGGAGACAGGGATGGGATCCAGATTGGCTAGCTGGGATCATGGCTGGTGTCTCTTAATCCTGTTTCCACTGGGGTTTGATGCCCGCTGGATTAGTTCTTCCTGGTAGCATTTTGCCTAGTTGTCGAGGCGTACCTGCAGTTTCCTCCTTGAAACCTTTTAGTTGGGCAGTGGCTTGTTAGTGTCATCAGGTTTTCGCCCCATGGCGGATGATCCGTTCCAGGGTCATCCTGCGGTGGGTTTCCTAATTATGCGCCAACTCGCTTCCCCCTTTTCAGTCTCCTTTTCCTTGCGGTTAGTCTCATTTCGGTCTAGATCTTCTTTAGCATGTGGATGGTCGAACAAAAACTTGATAACAGACTGATATATTTCCATTGATTGCAAAATTAATGGAAAGGGGTGTGAGCCCGGTTGAAAAAAAAAATGTCAAATCTGTTTGCTGTCCTGCCTGCCACCTGATGCACGAACCCCAGGCCCCGCAGAACCACCTCGGCGGTCCTCCTCGTCCAGGCATGCGCAGGAACCCCACGCAGCTCCAGGGGCACCAAGAAGGGCATGGCTGCGCCGGTGGCCTGTCCTTGCCGGAGCCAGGGCCGCAACGAGAGAGAAAACCAAGAAGAAGAGGCCTCTCCCCGTTCCACCATCAACTGCCTAATGAACGGATTGTTGCAAATCACCAGGAAATCTTCCGGGAAGTATGGGCGAATAGACATGTCCGCCGGGCCGATCCCGAACTCCGCATGCAAGGCCGCCGCTGCCGATGCCAAGTCGACCACCGGCCTGTCTCCAGTGACCGTGACCACCACAGCGCGTGCGAGATCCCCCTCCATGCGGACGAGATCCTCAGAGGCCTCCAGGAAGCACCTCTCCACCGGCGGCGGCGACGGCACCAGCCGGGACAGCGCACCAGAATCCACCGGGCCAGCGAAGGGAACAGAGAACCCCGGACCCGCCACAGCAGGCTCTGCCCCAGAGTGAACCACCGCACTCCACGGCCGGACAAGCCGGACCGCCCCAGGCGGAGGAGGCCCCGGCGGGGGAGGCGGCAGTCCGGACGACGAACGGCCCGAGTCCACCAGGGCCGTTCGGGCGACGGCGCGGGCTGGCGCAGCGGCGGAGGTGGGCGCGCTTCCACGGCCACCGGCGAAGGGCTCCGCGGCTTGGAGCACTCCCGAGCAATGTGACCGCTCCCATTGCAGCGCACACACTTGGTGGGATTCCAGCACTTGGCCGAGATGTGGCCCTCCTCCCCGGAGTTGTAGCAGCACCCATGGAGGACTGCGGGGATGCTGGTCTTGGGCGGCCTCGACGTGGGCAAGGCGTCGACCGGCGAGCGACGGCGGCGGGTGGCGGGCGGGGGCGGTGGAGAGGCGGGGCAGCGCGGACGGCGGCCAGTGCGCGTGCGCCACACCGAGGGATCCACCGCAGGCGGCCTGGAAGGACCGGCGGCGCCGCCCTGCACGATAGGTCCGAAAGCCGTACCCAGCACCTCCGGGCCGACGATGATGGAACGAAGGGGAAGCCGGGCAGGGAGGGGCGCCTGGGACCCAGAGGAGGAAGAAGACGACGCCCCGGAGAGGGAGACCCTAGAGGCCATGGCTGGTGGACGCCGGCACCGGAGTGGTGGCCGGCGGGGGCGAGGACGCCAGGGCCAGAGAGGCGGCCGGCGGTCAGAGGAGGGAGGCGCTCAGGGGAGAGAGGCGCTCAGGGGAGGAGAGAAGTAGGTACTTAGGGCATCTCCAGCCGTTGGCGCCCCCAGGAGGCATAAAAATCGCCGCCTGGGGGCGAGCCGGCGGTAGAATCGGCGCTGGGGGCGGTTGGGCATCCAGCCGTCGCCCCCAGGTGCCGAAATCAGCCCATTCGCGGCCGCTTTTCGGCCCACATAAATAGAAAAATGGCCCGATATCGGTGAGAAACGACCCATATTCGGCTGGTTCGGCGTGGTTTGGCGTTGAATTCTCAACATAAATAATTTTTTTATCACATAGTTCATCACAGAAAATCAAATAATTCAACAAAATAGTGCAACAACAAATAGTTCAATACAAATTATATAGTTCAACAAATAAAAACTCCATATTTCATCACACGTCGAGCTAGGCGTCGCCCTTGATCCTCCATAGGTGCTCCACCAGATCCTGCTGCAGTTGATGATGCACCTGTGGGTCTCGGATCTCCTGACGCATACTGAGGTAGGCAGTCCAGGTTGCCGGTAGCTGGTGATCAACTTCGGCTAGAGGACCCTGCCTGTAGTATGGTTCAGTGTCAAGCACTGGCTCTTCCTGCTCGCTCTCGATGATCATGCTGTGCAAGATGACACAGCAAGTCATGATCTCCCATATTTGATCTTTCGACCAGGTCTGAGCAGGGTACCAGACAACAGCAAATCGAGATTGGAGCACACCAAATGCCCGCTCGACATCCTTCCTGCAAGCCTCCTGCACCTTGGCAAAGTGGGACTTCTTGCCTCCTGGCACAGCGTTTGAGATAGTCTTCACAAATATAGACCATCTCGGATAGATGCCATCAGCTAGGTAGTACCCCTTGTTGTAGTGCCGCCCATTGACCTCGAATTTCACCGGAGGAGAATGACCTTCAACAAGTTTGGCAAAGACAGGGGAGCACTGCAGCACGTTGATGTCATTGTGAGTTCCTGGCATACCAAAAAAGGAGTGCCAAATCCAGAGGTCCTGTGTGGCCACCGCCTCAAGTACCACACTGCAACCGCCTTTGGCGCCTTTGTACATCCCCTGCCAAGCAAATGGGCAGTTCTTCCATTTCCAATGCATGCAGTCGATGCTTCCAAGCATCCCAGAAAATCCTCTTGCTGCATTCTGTGCTAGGATCCTAACAACCAACTATCTGTAAAACTTTCCTAAAAAAATGTCCCAAAAAACAATTTTGTACAAAACCTTAACACAATAAATATAGATTAAAAATATTCCCAATTTCATACATACTTTCACACTATTTTTGTTTCAAAAAAATATGTTCGCACTTAAAAAAACTTTATAATTTCCCAAAAAAGCTTATCTTTTTACTAAAAAATGACCACTTAGAAATGTACACTTAAAAATTCCCAAATAAAAATTTAAAAATGTAAAACAAGAAAACATTCTTTTCAAAAAAATATGTTCATTTTTTGACAGAAATGTTCAAATTTTCATAAAAAACATTCATTATTCTTAAAAAATTGTTCCATTTTACGAAAGAATTAAGTTTTATTAAAAATAAGGAAATTTCCACGTTTAACCATATGACCAATGTTTATTAAGATTAGATATAAATAATGGTGAACAATGACACATGTAGCAGGATGTACCCTTTTTTTGCCCGGTGCAACGCACGGGCATTTGTACTAGTACTAATAAAGCACGCATTGCTTCTATCGGGTTCACCGTTGCTAATTTTGCATAAAAGCCCATATGATTTTTGCTATCAACCCGCACTCCTTTTTCTAAGTGGCTAATCCAAATCCACAAAAACGATTCGTTCTTACAGAAAACACCCTGCGTTTTAGAGTATTCAACACGCAATCTTTTTTGTTGTGCTCGGGCGTCGCATCAGGCGGCGGCAGCGAGGCGGGAGGCCCGTGCGGAGATGGAGGAGAAAATGGAGATCCGTCAGGGGCGAGCAGTTCGCCGGCGTCGAAGCCACGGACCACGGCGGTGCAGGCTTGCAGGGGGCAGCAAGAAGACGAGCAAAGGGGAGCGTCAGGGTGTTAAAATTATGTTTGTGGGAAACTGCTCGACACCCAATACATGTGTGGCTATCTCATATATATAGACGTACGTCAAGCGTACAAATACAAGATTACATACTATATAGAGAAGCTATCTCATATATATATAGACGTACGTCAAGCGTATAAATACAAGATTACATACTATATAAAGAAGCTACGTAATATTGTCTAACACCCTCCCTCAATCTTAACTGTGGCCTGAAGTACAAAGAAAGTTAAGATTGCGCCTACAACCTTCAAACTGAGGTTGTAGCAGTGGCTTCGTGAAGATGTCAGTAAGTTAATCCTTGGAGGAGATAAACTTGATATGAAGAAGCTTCTATACAACACGTTCCCTCACAAAGTGATAGTCAACTTCGATGTGCTTGGTACGAGCATGGAAAACTGGATTAGACGAAAGATACGTCGCACCAATATTATCACACCAAAGAACCGGTGGCTGCTCTTGAGAGACTCCCAACTCTCTCAATAGAGACTGTACCCAAATGAGCTCAGGTGTGGCATTGACAACCGCCTTATACTCTGCTTCAGTGCTACTCCGAGACACTGTGGCCTGCTTGCACGCACTCCAGGCGATCAAGTTGCGAGCAAAGAAGATAGCATAGCCCCCCCGTTGATCGCCGGTCATCCAGACTCCCAGCCCAATCTGCATCAGAGAATGCCGAGAGAGCACTCTAAGAGGTAGAACATGCAAGCCATACGAGACAGTATGAGAGATATAGCGCAGGATACGCTTCACAGCGGACCAGTGTGAAGTCCGGGGAGCGTGAAGATACTGGCACACGCTATTTACCGCATAGGAGATGTTCGGCCGTGTGATAGTCAAGTACTGCAAGGCACCAACAATACTGCGGTACTCAGTAGCATCATCTGAAGGAAGCAAAGCACCATCCAAGGCCGATAACCGATTAGTCGCAGATATAGGAGTGGTAGCATGCTTGCACTGCAACATACCAACACGTCGCAACAAGTCCAAGGAATACTTATGCTGAGTGAGAGTCAGGCCAACAGGGGACCGTGAAACCTCCGGACCAAGGAAGTAATGAAGATCACCCAGATCCTTGGCAGCGAAATGACCACTCAGAGCAGACAGCAGACGATCAGCGACAGTCACTGAGGAGCTGATAAGAATAATGTCATCAACATAAACCAACAGGTACATAGTAACCTCAGGACGATGGAACATGAACAGAGATGTGTCAGCAGTGGGCGGAGCAAATCCAAGATGTCAAAGAACCGAGCCATGTCGGGCATGCCATGCACGAGGAGCCTTCTTAAGTCCATAAAGCGCCTTAATAAGACGACACAAATGATGTGGACGAGCAGGATCAAAAAAACCTTGAGGTTGCCGCATGTAAACCTCTTCCTCCAAGACCCCATGAAGAAAAGCATTTTGAACATCAAGCTAACGCAGAGACCACCCTTTGGCAACAGCCAAGGACAGAAGCAGATGAATGGTGGTAGGTTTGACAACTGGACTGAAGGTATCCTCATAATCAAGACCATACCATTGTTTAAACCCTTTGGCCACCAACTGTGCCTTGTATCTCTCAATAGAACCATCAGAATGCTTCTTTACCTTAAATACCCACTTGGAATCAATGATGTTGACACCAGACACAAGAGGAACCAAGCGCCAAGTATCGTTCCTCTGTAGTGCCTGAAACTCCTGCTCCATGGTACTGCGCCAATGAGCAATCTGAAGAGCCGCCTAAAAATGCCGAGGCTCAGCAGTGGGGTCAGCATCTGTCTGTGCCATACACGCCGCAATCCACGCAACCATGCCGTCAGTGTGCTCCTTTGGCCGAACAATACCGCTCTGACTGCGCATACGAGGACGCAGAATAGCGGGAGGCGGCGGAGGTGGCGGCGGAGACGAGGTCGATGAAGATGGCGATGACGATGCAGACCGCTCCCTAGACGTAGAGCTAGTTGCGCCAGGCGACCAGCCTGGCGAGGAAGGCATGGACGCCAGCTCGGCCAGCGCGGGCGGAGACGCCGGCTCAGCCCTCACGGCAGAGGCTGGCTCGGGCAAAACAGGCTCGGCTAGCTCGACCGGCTCGGCCGGCGCGTGGCCAGCCCCATGCTGGACTGAGGTGGTGGGGCCCTGCTCGGCTAGCCCCGTCGTCAAGCCAGGTGACAGAGCGGCATCTTGAGCGGGCTCAGCGGACATCCGAGGGGACGCGGGCGGCTGCTCATCCAGAAGCTCGAGGCGTGCTCCGTGCCCAATACCTGCACCATATGGTTAGGTAGCAACAAGGGGGTATATGCAGCATCAACAAATTGACTAGGCAAAGGTAAAACAGATTTCTCAGGTGCAGTGGGAGTGGTGGAGGTGACCGGAAGTGCGGAAAAAGAAAAAAACATTCTCATCAAACACCACATCACGTGAGATGTAGACGCGGTTAGAGGGGACATGAAGATACTTGTACCATTTATGAAGAGAACTATAACCAAGAAACACGCACTGATTAGACCAAAACTACAACTTGCGTTGGTTATATGGACGAAGATGTGGCCAACACACACACCCAAAGACCTTGAGAAACGTATAGTCAGGAATTTCATTCAGCAAGAGCTCAAGTGGTGTTTTCAAATGGCGAAGTCGTGTAGGGAGTCTGTTAATGAGAAAGCATGCGGTGGAAAACGCATCACTCCAAAACCGGAAAGGAACGGAGGCATGAGCAAGCAAAGCAAGACCAGCCTCAATGATATGACGATGTTGACGCTCAGCTACACCGTTTTGCTGATGTGTATGAGGACAAGACACACGATGTGTAATTCCAAGCTTATTAAAAAATGCATTGAGGTTGTGATAGTCACCCCCCAATCGGATTGCACATGAATGATTTTATGACTGAGCAGACACTCAACATGCACATGGAATTGCAAGAAAACATTAAACACATCAGACTTGCATTTAAGAAGATAAAGCCAAGTGAACCGACTGTAAGCATCAATGAAACTGACATAGGAATTATGACCACTAACAGAGGTTTGGGCATGGCCCCATGCACCCGAAAACACAAGTTTAAGCGGTTTATTGACTACACAACTCGACTCAGAAAAAGGAAGCTGATGACTCTTGCCTTGCTGACATGCATCACAAATTGCATCAACATGTTTATTGGACATGACTGGAAGCTCATGACGATGAAGTATGATGGGAGTGGCTGGATGACCAAGGCGCGCATGCCAACGTGATGGTGACACATGAACGCCACTAAAAGCACTAGGAGCTTGTGGCACATCAAGTGCATAGAGACCATTATGGCGCAGTCGACCTCTAAGGAGTATGTCCCACGTGTCCTAGTCCTTAACAAAAAAATGAAAAGGATGAAATTCATCAAGAACATTATTATCACGAGTAAGTTTAGGAACTGAAAGCAAACTACGTGAAACAGAGGGAACACGAAGGACATTAAGAAGATGTAATTGTGTGGATCGACGTGTAAAAAGTGATGCCTGACCAATATGTGAGATGTGCATACCTTCCCCCATTAGCAGTGCGAACCTGATCGTGTCCACGGTACGGCTCCTGTGTAGAGAGCTTGCCCATCTCACTTGTCAGGTGATTGGTAGCTCCCGTATCCATGTACCAAGAGCATCAACTGGATAGGAAGGAGTATGCCCCTGCTCATGACTCGCCAGGGCAGCCTGCTTCTCATTACCCTTGCCATTGTTCCCGATCCCCAAGAAATCCTGCTTGAAGCGATGATGACAACGGGAGGCAAGGTGACCATCAAGTCCACACAGCTGGCAGGGGACTTGAGCACCACATGAAGGGTAGCAGGCATGGACTCAACCTCCCGTGGAAGTAGTGGTGTTCCGCGAATTAGGTGTGGTCGGCGGAGGTTTAACACCAATTGGTGGCTTGTAGGGTTTGCCCTTCCCACACGTTGCAGCGTTGGCGGAAGGGAAACTCGGTGTAGAGCGGTGAGCCTGGATGCGCTGTTCCGTAGCGAGAAGACACACGTACAACTCACGCGGCTGGATGGGAGTGTCACGACCATTGATATTCTCCACCAAATTATCATAGTCATCACCTAGTCCATTGAGCACATAAGAGGTGAACTCCTCTGGGCCAAGAGCCTTGCCAATGGAGGCAAGAGTGTCAGCCATACCCGTCACCTTGTTGAAGTAGTCAGTGACGGTGAGATCATGAAGGTTCACCTCCCCAAGCACAGTGCGGATAGCGTGAGCCCGCGCCTGAGACTGCGAAGCAAAACTGGTATGAAGAGCCGTCCACGCGTCCTGAGACGTAGCGGCGAAGATGACCAGTGACGAGACCCCCTCCGTAAGAGAGGACTGGATGGCAAAAAGGATGGCCTGATCTTGAGCCATGATATGTCCATTTTGCATCATGCTTTTATATTGATATTTATTGCATTATGGGCTGTTATTACACATTATGGTACAATATTTATGCCTTTTCTCTCTTATTTTACAAGGTTTACACAAAGAGGGAGAATGCCGGCAGCTGGAATTCTGGACCGGAAAGGAGCAAATCTGAGAGACCTATTCTGCACAACTCCAAAAGTCCTGAAAATTTACGGAGAATTATTTTGGAATATAAAAAAAAATATTGGGCGAAGAAAATACCAGAGGGGACCCACCAGGTGGCCATAAGCCTGGGGGGCGCGTCCTACACCCCTGGGCGCGCCCCTAGGGCTTGTGGGCCCCCTGGCAGGTCTCTGGTGCCCATCTTCTGCTATATAGATGGTTTTGACCTGGAAAAAATGATGAGAGAGCTTTCAGGACGAAGCGCCGCCGTCTCGAGGCAGAACTTGGGCAGAACCAATCTAGGGCTCCGACGGAGCTGTTCTGCCGGAGAAACTTCCCTCCTGGAGGGGAAAATCGAAGCCATCGTCATCACCAACGACCCTCTCATCGAGAGGGGGTCAATCTCCATCAACATCTTCACCAGCACCATCTCCTCTCCAAACCCTAGTTCATCTCTTGTATCCGATCTTTGTCTCAAAACCTCAGATTGGTACCTGTGGGTTGCTAGTAGTGTTGATTACTCCTTGTAGTTGATGCTAGTGGGTTTATTCGGTGGAAGATCATATGTTCAGATCCTTAATGATATTTATTACCCCTCTGATTATGAACATGAATTTGCTTTGTGAGTAGTTACGTTTGTTCCTGATGACATGGGAGAAGTCTTGTTATAAGTAATCATGTGAATTTGGTATTCGTTTGATATTTTGATGAGATGTATGTTGCCTTTCCTCTAGTGGTGTTATGTGAACGTCGACTACATGACACTTCACCATGATTTGGGCCTAGGGGATGTTGTGGAACGTAGTAATAATTCAAAAAATTCCTACGTGTCACCAAGATCAATCTAGGAGATGCTAGCAACAAGTGAGAGGGAGTGGATCTTCATACCCTTGAAGATCACTAAGCGAAAGCATTACAAGAACGCGGTTGATGGAGTCGTACTCGCGATGATTCAAATCGCGGAAGATCCGATTCAAGCGCCGAACGGACGGCGCCTCCGCGTTCAACACACGTATAGCCCGGGGACGCCTCCTCCTTCTTGATCCAGCAAGGGGAGAGGAGAAGTTGAGGGAGAGCTCCGGCAGCACGACGGCGTGGTGGCGGTGGAGCTCGTGGTTCTCCGGCAGAGCTTCGCTAAGCACTACGGAGGAGGAGGAGTAGGAGGGGGGAGGGCTGCGCCAGGGGCAAGGGGTGCAGCTCCCATGCACCTCCCCACTATATATAGGGGTGGAGGGGGCTGGTATCTTGCCCTCCAAGTCCATTGGGGCATTGGCAAAGGTGGGAGGAAAGAAATCCCATCCTTTCCCTTCCCCACCGATTGTTATCCCCCCTTTTTAGGGATC
This sequence comes from Thinopyrum elongatum, assembly GCA_011799875.1. Taxonomy (NCBI): domain Eukaryota; kingdom Viridiplantae; phylum Streptophyta; class Magnoliopsida; order Poales; family Poaceae; genus Thinopyrum; species Thinopyrum elongatum. The sequence goes on from CM022303.1 coordinate 631,666,395, forward strand.
TTGATCTTATCCCTTCGGGATATGATCTTATTCCTTCTAAGGGGGGATCTTGTTGCGCCTTTACCAGGGGTGAGGGGCCTTGACCCCACTACCCACGTTCATGTGGGTCCCCCCATGCAGGTGGGCCCCACTCCGGAACCTTCTAGAATCTTCCCAGTACAATACTGAAAAATCCTGAACATTTTCCGGTGGCCAAAATAGGACTTCCCATATATAAATCTTTACCTCCGGACCATTCTGGAAGTCCTCGTGACGTCCGAGATCTCATCTGAGACTCCGAACAACTTTCGGTAACCACATACAATTCCCATTACAACTCTAGCGTCACCAAACCTTAAGTGTGTAGACCCTACGGGTTCGGGAACCATGCAGATATGACCGAGACACCTCTCCGGCCAATAACCAATAGCGGGATCTGGATACCCATATTGGCTCCCACATGTTCCACGATGATCTCATCGGATGAACCACGATGTCGTGGATTCAATCAATCCCGTATACAATTCCCTTTGTCCATCGGTATGTTACTTGCCCGAGATTCGATCGTCGGTATCCCTATACCTTGTTCAATCTCGTTACCGGCAAGTCTCTTTACTCGTTCCGTAACGCATGATCCCGTGGCTAACTCCTTAGTCACATTGAGATCATTATGATGATGCATTACCGAGTGGGCCCAGAGATACCTCTCTGTCATACGGAGTGACAAATCCCAGTCTCGATTCGTGCCAACCCAACAGACACTTTCGGAGATACCTGTAGTGCACCTTTATGGTCACCCAGTTACGTTTGTGACGTTTGATACACCCAAAGTATTCCTACGGTATCCGGGAGTTGCACAATCTCATGGTCTAAGGAAATGATACTTGACATTAGAAAAGCTCTAGCAAACGAACTACACGATCTTGTGCTATGCTTAGGATTGGGTCTTGTCCATCACATCATTCTCCTAATGATGTGATCCCGTTATCAACGGCATCCAATGTCCATGGTCAGGAAACCACAACCATCTATTGATCAACGAGCTAGTCAACTAGAGGCTCACTAGGGACATGCTGTGGTCTATGTATTCACACATGTATTACGGTTTCTGGTTAATATAATTATAGCATGAACAATAGACAATTATCATGAACAAGGAAATATAATAATAACCATTTTATTATTGCCTCTAGGGCATATTTCCAACAGGGGAAGGCATTGGAAAGTAATAAGTAGATGATGGGTTGCTAGAGTGATAGAAGCTTAAACCCTAGTTTATGCGTTGTTTCATAAGGGGCTGATTTAGATCCATATGTTTCATGCTATGGTTAGATTTATCTTAATTTTTCTTTCGTAGTTGCGGATGCTTGCGAGAGTGGTTAATCATAAGTGGGAGGCTTGTCCAAGTAAGGACAGCACACAAGCACCGGTCCACCCACATATCAAATTATCAAAGTAACGAATGCGAATCATATGAGCATGATGAAAACTAACTTGACAATAATTCCCATGTGTCCTCGGGAGCACTTTGCTTTATATAAGAGTTTGTCCAGCTTGTCCTTTGCTACAAAAGGATTGGGCCACCTTGCTGCACCTTTGTTACACTTGTTACTTGTTACGAATTATCTTATCACAAAACTATCTGTTACCGATAATTTCAGTGCTTGCAGAGAATACCTTGCTGAAAACCGCTTGTCATTTCCTTCTGCTCCTCGTTGGGTTCGACACTCTTAATTATCGAAAGGACTACGATAGATCCCCTATACTTGTGGGTCATCAAGACTCTTTTCTGGCGCCATTGCCGTGGAGTGAAGCGCCTTTGGTAAGTGAAATTTGGTAAGAAAAAATTTATATAGTGTGCTGAAATTTACTGTCACTTGTTAGTATAGAAAATCATCCGTTGAGGGGTTTGTTCAGGGTATATTCACCCCGACCGGAAGAGCAAAGAGTTTCCCCTCAACCTACTGAACCTATTGAAAATATTTATTATGAAATTCCTTCGGGTATGATAGAGAAACTGCTAGCTAATCCTTATGCAGGAGATGGAACATTACATCCTGATATGCATCTAATCTATGTGGATGAAGTTTGTGGATTATTTAAGCTTACAGGTTTGCCCGAGGATGAAGTCAAGACGAAGGTCTTCCCTTTATCTTTGAAGGAGAAGGCATTGACATGGTATAGGCTATGCGATGATATTGGGACTTGGAATTACAACCGATTGAAATTGGAATTTCATCAGAAGTTTTATCCTATGCATCTGGTTCATCGTGATCATAATTATATATATAATTTTTGGCCTCGTGAAGGAGAAAGTATCGCTCAAGTTTGGGGGAGGCTTAAGTCAATGTTATATTCATGCCCCAATCATGAGCTCTCAAGAGAAATTATTATTCAGAATTTTTATGCTCGGCTTTCTCGTAATGATCAATCCATGGTCGATACTTCTTGTACTGGTTCTTTTATGAAGAAGACTATTGATTCAAATGGGATTTATTGGAAATAATTAAACGCAACTCTGAAGTTTGGGAACGTGACGAAGGTAAGGAGTCAGGTATAAACCTCAAGTTTGATTGTGTTAAATCTTTTATGGATACCGATGCTTTTTGTGAATTTAGCACTAAATATGGACTTGACTCTGAGATAGTAGCTTCTTTTTGTGAATCGTTTGCTACTCATGTTGATCTCCTTAAAGAGAAGTGCTTTAAATATCATCCTCCCATTGAAGTAAAAGTAGTAGAACCCATTAAAGCTGAAAAGGAAACTATTACTTATAATGTTGATCCTATTGTTCCTACTGCTTATATTGAGAAACCACCTTTCCCTGTTAGAATAAAGGAACATGCTAAAGCTTCAGTTGTGGTTCGTAAGAGTTATACTAGGACACCTACACCTCCTGAACAAATTAAAGTTGAATCTAGTATTTCTATGGTTAAAGATCTCTTGGTCGATAATATTGATGGGCATGTTATTTATTTCTGTGATGAAACTGCTAGAATTGCTAAACCCGATGATAAAGATAAACATAGACCTGTTGTTGGCATGCCTATTATTTCTGTGAAAATAGGAGATCATTGTTACCATGGCTTATGTGATTTGGGTGCTACTGTGAGTGCAATTCCCTTTACTTTATATCAAGAAATTATGAATGATATTGCACCTGCTGAGATAGAAGATATTGATGTCACTATTAAGCTTGCCAATAGAGATACTATATTGCTACTTCTTGAGCTTGCATTAGTTTTTCCCTTGAAGAGGAAAGGGTGATGCAGCAAAGTAGAGATAAGTATTTTCCTCAGTTAGAGAACCAAGGTATCAATCCAGTAGGAGGCACAAGCAAGTCTGCAATCTATGCACCTACACAAACAATCAAACACTTGCACCCAAGATGGGATCTCACAGGAACAGAGGCTTGCGGCGGCGGAAAAGTATTTTTGTGGACGCCTCTGGTAGTTTGGGAATATTTGGAAATTTATAGGCCAAAGATTAGGGTTAGAGGAGCTCCGAGGGACCCACAAGGCAGGGGGACGCCCCCCCTGGGGGGCGCCTTGCACCCTTGCCGTCGCCTCGGGACTCCTTTTCCCTCGTCTCCAAGTCCTACGTGTGTCTTCTGGTCCAAGAAAAATCATTGTAAAGTTTTATTCCGTTTGGACTCCGTTTGATATTCCTTTTCTGCGAAACTCAAAAACAAGGAAAAAAATAGAAACTAGCACTGGTCTCTGGGTTAATAGGTTAGTCCCAAAAATAATATAAAATTGCATATTAATGCATATAAAACATCCAAAATAGATAATATAATAGCATGGAACAATAAAAAATTATAGATACGTTGGAGACGTATCAAGCATCCCCAAGCTTAATTCCTGCTTGTCCTCGAGTAGGTAAATCATAAAAACAGAATTTTTGACGTGGAATGCTAGCTATCATATTTATCCATGTAATTTTCTTTATTGTGGCATGAATATTCAGATCCATAAGATTCAAAACAAAAGTTTAATATTGACATAAAAACAATAATACTTCAAGCATACTAACAAAGCAATCATGTCTTCTCAAAATAACATGGCCAAAGAAAGTTATCCCTACAAAATCATATAGTCTGGCTATGTTCCATCTTCATCACACAAAGTATTAAATCATGCACAACCCCGATGACAAGCCAAGCAATTGTTTCATACTTTTGATGTTCTCAAACTTTTTCAACATTCACGCAATAGATGAACATGAGCCATGGATATAGCACTATAGGTGGAATAGAACATGGTGGTTGTGGAGAAGACAAAAAGAAAGAGATAGTCTCACATCAACTAGGCGTATCAACGGCTATGGAGATGCACATTAATAGATATCAATGTGAGTGAGTAGGGATTGCCATGCAACGGATGCACTAGAGCTGTAAGTGTATAAAAGCTCAAAAAGAAACTAAGTGGGTGTGCATCCAACTCGCTTGCTCACGAAGACCTAGGGCAATTTGAGGAAGCCCATCATTGAAATATACAAGCCAAGTTATTCCCACTAGTATATGAAAGTGACAAAATAGGAGACTCTCTATCATGAAGATCATGGTGCTACTTTGAAGCACAAGTGTGGAAAAATGATAGTAGCATTGCCCCTTCTCTCTTTTCTCTCATTTTTTTATTTTGGGCTCTTTGGCCTTTTTTTTTCTTTTCTCTTTTTTCTATTTTTCGTCCAGAGTCTCGTCCCGACTTGTGGGGGAATCATAGTCTCCATCATCCTTTTCTCATATGGGACAATGCTCTAATAATGATGATCATCACACTTTTACTTACTTATAACTCAAGAATTATAAGTCCATACTTAGAACAAAATATGACTCTATATGAATACCTCCGGCACTGTACCGGGATATGTAATGACTCAAGAGTGACATGTATAAAAAATATGAATGGTGGCTTTGCCACAAATACGATGTCAACTACATGATCATGCAAAGCAATATGACAATGATGAAGCGTGTCATAATAAACGGAATGGTGGAAGTTGCATGGCAATATATCTCGGAATGGCTATGGAAATGCCATAATAGGTAGGTATGGTGGCTGTTTTGAGGAAGGTATATGGTGGGTGTAATGCGCCGGCGAAAGTTGTGCAGTACTAGAGAGGCTAGCAATGGTGGAAGGGTGAGAGTGTATATAATCCATGGACTCAACATTAGTCATAAAGAACTCATACACTTCGAAACAAAGTACTACACGCATGCTCCTAGAGGGATAGATTGGTAGGAAAAGACCATCGCTCGTCCCCGACCGCCACTCATAAGGAAGACAATCAATAAATAAATCATGCTCCGACTTCATCACATAACGGTTCACCATACATGCATGCTACGGGAATCACAAACTTTTAACACAAGTATTTCTACCAATCCACAATTACTCACTAGCATGACTCTAATATCACCATCTTTATATCTCAAAATAATCATAAGGAATCAAACTTCTCATAGTATTCAATGCACTTAGTATGAAAGTTTTTATTATATCCCTCTTGGATGCCCATCATATTAGGACTAAATTCATAACCCAAGAAAATTACCATGCTGTTTAGAGACTCTCAAAACAATATAAGTGAAGCAAAAGGGTTCAACAATTTCTATAAAATAAAACCACCGTCGTGCTCTAAAAGGATATAAGTGAAGCACTAGAGCATATTGCCTAGGTCAAAAGATATAAGTAAAGCACATAGAGTATTCTAATAAATTCACGATTTAAGCGTGTCCCTCTCAAAAGGTGTGTATAGAAAGGATGATTGTGGCAAACTAAAAATCAAAGACTCATATCATACAAGACGCTTCAAGCAAAACACATATCATGTGGTGAATAAAAATATAGCCTTAAGTAAATTTACCGATGGATTGAAGACGAAAGAGGGGACGCCTTCCGGGGCATCCCCAAGCTTAGGCTCTTGGTTGTCCTTGAATATTATCTTGGGGTGCCTTGGGCATCCCCAAGCTTAGGCTCGTGCCACTCCTTATTCCATAGTCCATCAGATCTTTACCCAAAACTTGACAACACAAAACTCAACAGAAAACTCATGAGATCCGTTGGTATAAGAAAATAAAATCACCACTTTTGGTACTGTTGTGAACTCATTCTTTATTTATATTGGTGTAATATCTACTGTATTCCAACTTCTCCATGATTCATACCCCCCGATACTACCCATAGATTCATCAAAATAAGCAAACAACACATAGAAAATAGAATCTGGGGAGGACTAAATCTTTGCAGTAGGCATGCGACGCTGGTAGCCGGCGGAGCATATATATTCATCGACAACAGTAACAAAGTTTTTTTTGGAGGATCCCAAGCGAGTTGGCCAAAGATTTAGGCTGTGTTCGGCAATCCTCCGCTCCTTCCCCCGCTCCCCCGCGTCCCCCCCCCCCCCCCCCCCCCCCCCCGCTCGGGCGACTCGGGTGGCACCTCAACCCTAGCCGCCGCCGGGGCCTAAATCATCTCCATCCCTTCCTCCCGCCGCCGCCAGAGGACGCCGCTGGCCTGCGCCCGGAGGCCGACGGTGGTGGCGGGGGTCATCCCTCTCTCCCGCATCTCAGGGGTGGCGGGGCCCCAACGCGCGTGGAGGTGTGACTGATCTAGAAGCGGCGGCGATGGCTTCGACGACGGCGGCGGTGGTCGGCCCTGCCTCGGGCCACGGGCGGCTGCCTGTGGCGGCTGGCCTGGATCGGGCGGTGAAGCGATGCGGTCTGCGGCGGCGCGTCATCTGGCTTTAGATCAGCGACGACGTTGAGGGCCTGGTGGACTGCTCGGCGGCACCTCTGGCAGATCTATTCTGGCCGGTGTAGCCGGCGGTGGTGGTCATCTTCTTCGTCGAAGGTGGCCGGCCTGAGGCTGGGTGGTCGGATCTCGAGATCCATCATCTAGTCCCGGCTGCGAGTTGGGGAGACATGGTTGCTGGTGAAAACCGAGCCGACGGCAGGCGATGGCGGTGCTCTACGCCGTTACCTTGATGAAGGCATCGTCGTGTAACTACTGTCGACCCACTCATGCAGCTCCGGGGGGAACCCTAGGATCTGGTGTTTCAGATCCGACGATGGCGGCACTGCGGTGTTGTTTCTCTCTTGGGAGTATCATTTGTGGAGCAACGCTGGAAGTCAGAGACAGGAGGTGGAGCGGCTTGGTCTTGCACGGAGTTTCGGTGGAGATGTCAAGTCATGCCTGACCGACAGGTGCTACGCTTTGTCATGCCTGGTCGGCAGGTGCTACGCACGACAGATCTTCCAAAGACTTCAAGCTGTGTTGGCTGGCGGTACTTGGCGGCATGGTGCTCAGGTGTACCGGTGGCGATCGCGACATGCTCAGCTATTCGCGCGCAGGGAGGTGGGGTCGTAGGGCGCCGTGGTGGCGTCGACGACAGCTAGACCTGGCAAGATTGATACGTCAGTACAACTCTGAAGATGGAGTGGTAGCAATTGGCGGCGGCGGCCTCTGACCCGGCAAGTGGCTTGGCTGGGGCCTCAGGTCTTAGATGTTAGGCTTGGCTGCGAGGTCTATGGCATTAGGTCCGGACTATCAGCATCCCTTCATCAACTGGATAGGAGTAACGACAGATGTTGCCTAGACGGTGGCTTCAGACTTATTGTTGTATTTCTTTGTAAGGTCTTTTGTGAATAATTAATAAAGTGTCTGCATGCATCGCCCAGATGCAGAGGCCGGGGGTCTCCCTCCTTTTCAAAAAATAAAATAAAAATAGAATCTGTCAAAAACAGAACAGTCTGTGAAGATCCGAATTGTTCTAATACTTTTGTAACTCCAAAAATTCTGAAAAATTAGGACAACAGAGGCAATTTGTATATAAATCTTCTGTAAAAAATTCAGAGTTTTTCGTCGCTTTTGTGAACTAGTAAACGTGCACGTGCAACGCACGAATTATCATGAGTTTTTTTATCATTCGTCCTAGGAAGAAAATATATCAATAGAATCAACAGCTGCCCATGTATCGTGGGTTCTGGGAACCTGCCGCCACCTCTGAGCTCCGCAACCTCAAGGACGCCGAGAGAACCTTCCATGTCACCTTTCCCGGGGGGCAGGCCATGGCCCTGTGCGGCGCCTCCCACGGCTGGCTGGTCGTAGCGAACTAGCTCTCCAACCTTGTCCTCTACGACCCCTTCACGGCGGCGCTGCTCCCGCTCCCGCTGATCACCGGCTTCACGACGTGCGTCGACGGGATCTACGGGGACGGCGAAGGGATGACCCTCGTGGGCTATCGTTCCGAGTGTTGCATGAGGGACCATGTTTTCGACGTGCACTCCCTCGGAGGTTATTTCTACGACAAGGTTGTGTTGTCCGGTCCTCCAACCACTGGTCGCACCGTCGCCCTGGCCATCCACCTGGACGGCAAGCGACTCTCTTTTGCTAGGGTAGGAGATAGTTCATGGCAACAAATGTCGGTGATAAGGACAAGCACGGACAGTTACGCCGACTGCGTTTACCACGAGGGAAGGTTCTACACGGTGGCAATGGAAGGGAAACTGGAGTCTTGGGACTTCGGGGGCGGACCCGACAAATCGAGGAAGAAGATGGTCGTCGCCGAGGACAACTTTGACAGGTTCGAGGATGCAGTTATCACTTATCACCAGGGCCGGCCCTGAGGGAGGGCAGAGGGGGCGGCCGCCCCGGGCCCCCAAGATGCAGGGGCCCCCACCCAGGGTACACACGCAATTAAGCAATACATGGGCTGGACACGCGGACGTAGCGAGCGGCTAGCCCACGCACTCAGCCGGTTCCTCAACTCGTCGTACGCGTAGTTGTAGCCTTGAACGCGCGTCTTTTCGCTTTCCTAATTCCCTTCGGAGATCCAGTCGCTAGTTCGCGACCCCCAGATCTGATCGCGAGCCGCCGTTTCACCGGCGAACTTGGTTCTCCAATCTCCACTCGAGAAGTCATCCATACCGTGGCATCGCCGAGTATACCGTACTGACACACCCATGTACATCATCGCCGAGCGCCCAAGCCATCCCGACGTTGATCCAACTGATTTGAGGTAAACCATATTATTATTTCCCTATCAACTAATTAAGTAAGTTGTCTTTGCAAATATGACGCATAGCTTTTACACTGTCAAACTTATGATTTACATTTTTCTTATTTCAACAGCGTCTTTGTGTGTATAAACTATTTCATATAGATATTGATTTTGAATCGATTCAGGTATATATACACACGCTAGCAAATTGTGTGTACATTACAACAAATCCAAAATAAACTGATAATAAACTTGAAAAAAAATCACCATGTTATCATTATGTATAATTAAAAAAATTGTTAGAATTTATCCAAAGTATGTCCCTCTTATTTGTTTGGACAATGTGGGGAAGGGTTCAGTCGTATGGAGAGACTATGGGATTTTCTGCAAACAAGGATCGGAGTAGTGGGGGCCTCTTTCCAAAAACATAACCTACCTCGCATGTGTTAGATGCAGACCGATGATAAATAATAGCTAATGACATACACATCATCATCACCAACTGAGTCTTTTATAGAAGTAGATATTTTGATTATTATTTTTAATGATGGTTATACTCAGGGGCCCCGAGTTTTGGCATCGCCCCGGGCCCCCAAAATCTCAGGACCGGCTCTGCTTATCACTAGGTACTTACTTTCGGCTCCTTGGGGCCATCTCCTGGAGGTGTTTGTCTTCTTCGACACGCGCAGGGAAAACACAGCCAGGGTTGAGATAGATAGATTGGACCTCAAGAGTCAGACAATGGTGAGGCTGAGCTCGGCGGAGGCTCTACGGGGACATGCCGCCTTCGTCGGACAGAATAGTTCCCCGAGCATTTTATCCACTGAAGAGTTCCCCGAGCTAAGACCGGACTGTATCTACTTCACAACCGCTCGTCTCAGAAACCATGGCGTTTACGAGAGCAACCGTAACGAGTGGTGCGGCGTGAATGTCTATGACTTGGAAAGACCGACACTTGAGCCCGCTTTCCCATCAGGTGGAGGCAATTATGGAACCATCTTTCCGTCAGAAGTCTGGTTCACACCAAGTGTAAAGAGTCATTTCGGTTTGTAAGTAGGATGTGGCTAGTTCTCATCTAGATGAGAATTAATTAGGAAGTCACATCTAAGTCCTACATCATCTGATTTTACGCGAAGATTCATGCAGACTTTTTTATTTATCAAATATTATAGGAGTTAGATGAAACTTTGTTATTTCTTATTCTGATAAGAAATAACAAAGTTTCATCAAAGTCCTGCAAAAAAAAAAGAATTAGTAACTTCGTTGTAAGTAATTAAAGTAGCATAACATTATAAGTAGTTAAATAACGAGGATACTGCCAATGCACATCTATGCCCTACTCTGCAGAATTTGTTGCCACGAAATGACCTACCTAGAAAATAGTTCGTGATCTGACCATTTTCACCAACACCACAAGCCGCGGCGTTCCTGCTGGAAATACCACACAATATCAAATGCTTCAACACATTAAGTATATCTTCCTCATATATGAAATCTAGCCCAAACAAATTACAAAAAACTAATCTTAGGGTTCCACCATGTTCCACAAAATGTAACTAAAATACCTAGTTTTGACTGAAAAAAGTTGAACGGATAGGGGGAGAACTTGGGGATGATCAGATCCACGAGTTTTAATGGCCAAAATCAAAGATTTCAGAGGGATTTGGAGGAGAGGAGAGTGGGGTGAAGCCCTCTGTACGTGGCGGCGTCTGGAGAAGCTGAACCTATGGGGATGAGAGCAGGCTTGGTCCCGCGGCCAAATATTAAACCAGGGCAGAAACACCATGACCCCTGACGTTTCTACAAAACCTAGGCAACTTTGGCGCGTCTGCCTGCCACGTCGGCTGGCGAGGCCAGCGAGGCCTGATGGTGGGCCATGCCAGCAACACCAAAACAATTGGCGTTTCGATATTCATTAGATATGAAATATTTTCTGAGGAGGTCATTTTGTGCCAACAAGTTCTGACAAGGTCGGAATAGTGATTTCGGACACTGCAAGGCTGCAGTGCTGTGCACACGTGAAGAAGCCGTTGAGCGTTGAAGGCTGGATCTTGCTCCTGATGAAGTTTTTTTTTTTTCAATCACCGGGGGAGCTCCCCAACTGAATATACCACTCAAAGAGTGCAGAACAGAACGCAATTGTTACAAGAAGAGGTGACAACTGACAAGGCATATACACATGACAGGCTGCGCATAATACTCTCGGAGTCTCGGGATCGGACAGAACAAGCAATTGTATTGGCCAAAGAACATGGGTTGTATTACGTATTCTGAAGTTGCTTCTCAACGCTTCCTGTCCGAATCGAACTACGTACAGTTTTTCCCTTACTTTACCCCTTCGAGGGGGCTTCGTCAAGGATGCCCCATGTCGCCATATTTGTTCTTGATATGTGCTCAAGGCCTTACTTCACTTTTGAATAACTTTGGTGGCGCATATGTTAACAGAGGTATTAGGGTGAGTATTCATGCACCTTGGGTTAATCATCTACTATTTGCTGACGATAGCTTGATTTTCCTCGGTGCAAAAACTCAAAGCACAGAGAGGCTCAATGAGATTCTCCGGATATATGTTGAATGTTCTGGACAGGCAGTGAACCGGGAGAAGAGCTCGATCTATTTCAGTGGCAACACGGGACAACCCCTACGACAGAGTTTGAAGCAATCTCTTGGCATTTATGTAGAAGCTTTCTCTGAGCATTATCTGGGTCTCCCGACTGCGATTGGTAAAATCACCAGTGGGACTTTTGATCACATGGTGGATAGGTGTCGTGATAAAATGTGTGGCTGGTCAGAGCGAAACATGGCTTGTGCGGCTAGGGAGGTTCTTCTCAAGACAGTCGTCCAGTCGATCCCCACCTTCAGTATGAGTTGTTTCCTCTTGACTAAGAAAGTTTGCAAGTCGATCACCTCCTGCATGGCAAAGTATTGGTGGGGCAGCTCGATCGACAAGCGTTCCCTCCATTGGCTCTCTTGGGATAAGCTTGAGGTGCCGAAAGTGAAGGGCGGCATGGGTTTCCGCAACATGCAGTTATTCAACTTAGCGATGCTTGGGAAACACGACTGGCGCCTTCTCACAGGACCGAACTCCTTGTGTGCCAGGGTACTGAAGGGCAAATATTACCCTCACACGGACTTTCTCAATGCGACAGTTCTGGCCAGAGCTTCGGCAACCTGGAAGGCAATTGTAGCAGGGCGAGATGCACTACAGGTTGGCCTTATTCGTCGAGTAGGAGATGGCTCAACCATTTCAACATGGACAGACAGTTGGATTCCGAATACGACCACGCTGAAACCCACGGGGCGCCTCGGCACTGCGCCGCTCATCAGGGTCTCAGATCTTATCGATGAGTATACGGGGAACTGGAATGAACAAACTGTTCGTCAGAACTTCTTGCACCCGGATGCAGTAGCCATTCTAAATATACCACTTAATCCAGCGGGTGGCGAAGACACTTTGGCTTGGGCTTTGGAGAAGTCGGGCATCTACACTGTAAAATCAGCGTATCGATCTCTTGTGACTCGCAACGAGCTTGGCTCTTTAGAGGAAGGGGCGATTACAGAAACTTTATCAGCTAATAAACAGTTGTGGACTGCTCTATGGCGACTACAAGTCGTTCCCAAAGTTCGAGTATTTTGGCGGAGAGTTCTCCGAGGGATACTCCCTGACTCGACTACCTTGCATTACCGTCATATAAAGCAGGTGGGTTTGTGTGACGTTTGCAAAGCGATGGACGAAGACATGCTACATGCACTGATCCATTGCACTCATGCAAAGGCGTTCTGGGCTGCCGCGAGGGACAGATTCCAGCTATATCTCCCACGCTTGCACCAAGACACATGGGCACGTGACATATTGCTTGATCCTATGTTTATTGATGAGGAAAGATGCCAGATAATCACTATAATGCACAGCATTTGGTCGTCACGGAACTGTTGGACTCATGATCGCGATGTCTACGACCCTGTAAAAGCTTTGAAATGGGTTCACGAGACCTTGGCGATCTTGGAAATTCCTTCCTTGCGAAGGAGATCGAGGGCTGGACAGTGTTGGAGGCCACCTGAAGCTGGTTGGGTCACTATAAACACTGACGGTGCACTTAATGTTGAGGATATGAAGGGAGGAGCGGGTGGCGTGGCTAGGTCACACATCGCGTTTCTTGGTGCCTGGTGCAAACCACTGTCTGGTATAACGGACCCCTTCATTGCGGAGTTGCTTGCTCTTCGAGACGGGATGATCTTTGCGCAACTCCGTGGTTTCTCACATGTGATCATGGAGATTGACTGCTTGGAGCTAGTTGATCTAAGGAAATCGTGCAACAACACTAGATCAGTTGCAGCGCCTATCTTGAACGAATTAGAGGAAATCGGTGCTACCTTTGCTTCACTTTCTGTTACTCATGTCAGTAGGGAAGCTAATATTCCGGCGCATCAGTGTGCTCGTCTAGCCAGCACACTTGATGGCACCGAGAGTTGGCTTGATGCAAGCCCTGAGTTTCTGGTTTCTTGCCTGCGGGCAGATTGTAACACTATGATATTACGTTAATAAAGTTCCTGAATTCGACCAAAAAAAAAAAAGAACTACGTACAGTTTTATCTTTATCTTTGCTTATACTAGTACAAATGCCCGTGCGTTGCACCGGGCGAAAAAAGGGCACATCCTACTACATGTGTCATTGTGCATCATTATTTATATCTAATCTTAATAAACATCGGTCCTATGGTTAAACGTGGAAATTTCTTTATTTTAATAAAACTTAATTCTTTCATAAAATGGAACAATTTTTTAAGAATAATCAAATTTTTAATGAAAATTTGAACATTTCTGTCAAAAAATGAACATATTTTTTGAAAAGAATGTTTTCTTGTTTTACATTTTTAATTTTTAATTTGGGAATTTTTAAGTGTACATTTCTAAATGGTCATTTTTTATAGTAAAAAGGTAAGCTTTTTTGGGAAATTTTAAAGTTTTTTTAAGTGTGAACATATTTTTTTGAAACAAAAATAGTGTGAAAGTATGTATGAAATTGGGAATATTTTTAAGCTATATTTATTGTGTTAAGGTTTTGTACAACATAGTTTTTTGGGACATTTTTTTAGGGAAGTTTTACAGATAGTTGGTTGTTTGGTTGGGAAGAGTTTATTAATGTCTTTAACTATTTTGGCTCGGCCCAAACAAAGCACTTGATCTAGACAGAAGATGTTTTTCTCGAGAAGAATTTTTTTCTCATGTATTACTCTGTGACAATAGTTGGTTGTCAGTGACAGTGAATACAACCTTGAAGAAGCATCTCGCAACTTCCCATGCTTCTGATATTGCTCAACTCTGCTGCTGCATAGCAAGTACTTCCTACTAAAGTTAGTACAAAGTTGAGTCACTTATTTTGGGACGGAGAGAGTATACTGGAAGGGACGAGAGATAAATAGCAAGCCTTCTTTGGTTTGAAGCAGCACATCTCATATGTGTTGTTGCTGAAGCTTTTCATTATTGGACAAAGCTTATGGGATATGCATTGCGTATTAATTATCATGTTCAGTTCATGCGAACGATTTAATTAAATGTTCTTACCCCTCAACAAAAATAAAAGGTAAGCACACGGCTGACACATAAATCTATTTGGTATTATATATGATGCAAAACTAATCTTGAGCACTGATTTACTCATGGACACAAAACTATCTAAAAGGTCAGTCCTAGCTTTTTGTTCATTTACTGACTGAAGTGTAGCAATTTCAATTCCATAGCTAAGCGATGATGCACTTGCGATCGAGCAAGCGAGCAAAACCCCTCAAGTTGTGACTATCATCACTGACATGTATGCACCATACACACACCCCATCCACTTGTCTCACTCATCCATGCCTCCGGGTTCACTCTCAGCCTATCATAACTCAGATTCCATCTGTTATTGTGCACAACTTCTAACTTCGGTGACCTTCTTTGTCGAGGTTACCATCATCAACCTTTTCTTCCTCTCATCAATGGATCGCGTAATGGTACGACTATAAATTGGGGGCAAACATCCCATCAGCAAAATTAAAGCTATCCAGCTTTACCGGTGTAGAATCCGAATAGTAAGGACAAATTGCAGGATTATCCACAGCTGGTGTTTATCATCCTCTTTTCTTTGTGTACAACACCAAGGTGAGAACAAACATGTAACACCCTGTAGGAGATATGCCCTAGAGGCAATAATAAATGTTATTGATTATCTCCCTGTTCATAATTAGGTTTATGTTCCATGCTATAACTGCTATGGTTCTCGAGTCTGCAAATAAAACGAGGCTCGGAGGAAGACTCGTATGCACGTGTGGAATAATAAACGGTAATATGTATTCCTAGTCTGGCCTCTAAGACTAGCTCAAGTATTGCATGATGGTTCTGTTTTCCTGATCATGGGCATGTCTATGCCAGCAATTTTGAGGGCACAGTGTTAGAAGAACATTTGTGTTGAATCGACCCAAATTGATGTTATGCTATGAGTTACATTCGTCACATATTAATGGTTAATAACACAGAGATGGTTAATGTTTGCAAAATTCCTTAGACCATGAGAGTGTCGAGTTTCTTCATACTTGCTTCATGAACTTTGGGGTTTGTTAAACGTCATCCGTAAATGGGTGGCTATTACGGCGGCTTACGGGTTCATGGAAAAGTGTGTCAAGTAACTTGATAGCTCGAGATTGGGATTTGCTCCTCCGACGATGGAGAGATATCTCTGGGCCCTCCCGGTGTTACGGTATCCATCATCGTCTGGCCAGACACTTTGTGATTTGATCACAGGGATGCCGGAACACGGTAACGAGAAAAGAGAACAATACCGGTAACGAGGTAACTGGCATAGTGGACAAGTTGTTGATCCACGGAAATGCCTACATGTCTAACCTCGGGTATTTGTAACATATCGTGAAGCAACAGGAATAGCACACGGCAACTGGAGGTTCACTCGAATATTCATTCGTGTGGGTATAGGGGTCAATATGGGTGTCCACGGCTCCGATGTTGATCATTGATCGGAAGGTGTTCCGTGTCATGTCTATACTTCACCGAACCTATAGGGTCACACGCTTAAGGGTCATCTATCTGCTGAATACTAGACAGGGAGTCTGAGAGAAAATCACCGAAAAGTTTCGGAGACAACGGAAGAGTTCCGGAGAGAGAACACTGAAAAAGTTTCGGTAAAACCGAAAAGTTGTTTCGGATAAAACCATTGAGCCAAAAAGATTTCGGCAAGCACCGGGAATGTTTTGGAGGTTGCCAGATTGGTCTGGTAATTTCTGGAATTTTTCTGGAGAAAAAACCGAAAAAAAAGTTTCGGAGCTGCCGGAGTTGTTTACCGGGTAAACAAAGATGGTTTTAAATTAAACCACCATACTGGAAATGTTCCAGAGCGCGTCCAGATAATTTTAGAGGGTGCCGGAAATGTTCTGGGACCTTCTGGAATTTTTCAGAAATAATAGTCGCGGAAAACATCTTGTCCCAGCGTGAGGGGACAAGATCCCACGGATCGTGGGGGCTGTTTTTGGGCTGTTTTTGGGGGGGCACCCTTTGGGAGCAGCCCCCTTGTGGCTGGACAAAATGTTGGGGGGGGCCCCATGGTGGGGGGCAGCCCCCACAAATGGTGGAGAGTGTTGGGAGGAAGGTGGGGCCCCATGGGGGAACACCATGGACAAGGGAACATGTTTTTCCCTTGTTTGGTGGGAACATGTTCTCCTTGTTTTGTGGGAACATGTTTTCCCCATGTTTAGTGGGCTGAATTTTCAGCCCCCTCCACCCCTTCCACCACTATATAAGGAGGAGGAGAGGTGCTCTCCAACTCCACTCCAACTCTCTCACACAAGCCATGCATGATCTGGCATTCTCTCTCCCTCCCACGAAATAGTTTCGTAGTGCCGAAAGGCTGTCTGGGTTCCGGTGGGAACTAGTTCTGGACGGCGAAGCCCTGCCGGATAGATGGCACCGTATGTGTGCAACCCCGTAGAGAGGTCGTAGTTTCGTCCTTTTGCCCGAGGGGCTGTTCGAGTGTCCTCCCGAAGGGCTGTCCGAGTGACGGTCCGAGTTCTGTGAGTCCTCCCGAAGGGCTGTCCACGACACCGTCCGGGGGACTGTCCGACCGCCTCCCGGAGGGCTGTCCGAGTGGAGGATGAGGGAGTACATCCTCGCGGTTGGGAGGTTGTAAATCCTAGCTGCGGGGATCTGCACCGACGATCGTCATCGACTCTACTTCCGCTGCGCTACGAGTCGGTAACGAAAATGATCAAACCTTGTATGCAGTCTCCATAGTGGTCCTGGGCTGGTGCGTAGGTCGGAAAATTTTTGTTTTCTACTGCGTTACCCAACAGTGGCATCATGAGCCGTGCTATGCGTAGATGCAGGTTGCGATCTAGAATACATGAGATGTATGGGTGTTGCACAATATAATTAGGTAGTAGATGAGTTCTATTACTGAAAATTATTTGTGCGGGTAGCAGATGAAATCTGTTACCCGATGTTCTTGTTGCTTCCCTGGAATTTGCATATTTCTGATCTTGATAACAGTATGGTGGAGTTTCAAAGTTCTGGCAATCCGCGATCCTGATTGATCAACGAAGTGCTAACAGTTCATTGAATTCCACCGTAGTTAAAAGGAAAGATGAAATTTCGCAGACAAAAGGGCAATGCAGATATGATCTGTACGGGGGTCATGCGTATGACGAAGTTTAGTATGGGGCTCGAGATTTTATTATCTCGGTTTTCATACACCCTGGAAAGTTAATCTAGCGACTTGAATTATCATACTTGATGATGGACGTTGGTAGCTTCGGTTTGTTTCGAAACCTTAGAAGCCACGTAAAACAAGTTTTTTCATGAACCGATTAGAGGCGTCTAACTTGGTTTTGCAGGAGGGTTTGCATGTGCATATGATGTGGTACAGTAGTGCTCATAATAATTTGATTATGTATGAGATGTCTATATGATGTAAACTGATTAACATGACCTGCGTGTCATGATTCGGCATGATGGCTGGAGCCATATGATTGCACTTTAATGACCTGCGTGTCAACCTTATGTAATGCACTTATTTTATTAGCTATAGAGATAGCAATATTATCTGGTGCATCGACAAGGTGGTGGCAATCTTCGCAAAGGTGAACACCGACGCGAATGCCAAAGACGAAGAAATACAAGACTTCTCCGTCAGAAAGGGCTATACCATATCATGCTATTATGAATTGCCTGAGATGTTTATCCCTTATGATGCGCCCTTCTTGATTGCGCGGTAGTCGCTTTTATTAGGGTGATCTCTCACAAAAATATCAAGTAGTTAGTGTTCTCCCAAGTGTAGCACCGTCACGGCACCTAACTTTTCGGGGCATCACAGGATCTCCCTGGGTGCGAACGATTAGGGATGTGTGAGGCGGGTGAGTTGAGACCTCGCAGCGAGATCACTTGGTTGTCTTGACGTTCTGGAAGGATCTCCCTGAGCTCGGAACACGCCCATCGAAAGATGAACAAGAGTCACATAGAGATGTGATTGGCAAGTTTGCCTACCGATTGAAGTTCGCGCCATCAGTGTTCATCTCGTTCAATGGCGTTGAATGGAAATGCGGGTCTTGTATCACTCACAATCAATTATGAGAGATATTGATTTGAGGGGGGCCCCCTTTGGGAGCAGCCCCCTTGTGGCTGGACAAAATGTTGGGGGGGCCCCCCATGGTGGGGGGCAGCCCCCACAAATGGTGGAGAGTGTTGGGAGGAAGGTGGGGCCCCATGGGGGAACACCATGGACAAGGGAACATGTTTTTCCCTTGTTTGGTGGGAACATGTTCTCCTTGTTTTGTGGGAACATGTTTTCCCCATGTTTAGTGGGCTGAATTTTCAGCCCCCTCCACCCCTTCCACCACTATATAAGGAGGAGGAGAGGTGCTCTCCAACTCCACTCCAACTCTCTCACACAAGCCATGCATGATCTGGCATTCTCTCTCCCTCCCACGAAATAGTTTCGTAGTGCCGAAAGGCTGTCTGGGTTCCGGTGGGAACTAGTTCTGGACGGCGAAGCCCTGCCGGATAGATGGCACCGTATGTGTGCAACCCCGTAGAGAGGTCGTAGTTTCGTCCTTTTGCCCGAGGGGTTGTTCGAGTGTCCTCCCGAAGGGCTGTCCGAGTGACGGTCCGAGTTCTGTGAGTCCTCCCGAAGGGCTGTCCACGACACCGTCCGGGGGACTGTCCGACCGCCTCCCGGAGGGCTGTCCGAGTGGCGGATGAGGGAGTACATCCTCGCGGTTGGGAGGTTGTAAATCCTAGCTGCGGGGATCTGCACCGACGATCGTCATCGACTCTACTTCCGCTGCGCTACGAGTCGGTAACGAAAATGATCAAACCTTGTATGCAGTCTCCATAGTGGTCCTGGGCTGGTGCGTAGGTCGGAAATTTTTTGTTTTCTACTGCGTTACCCTACACACCCCTGTGTAATAAGCACTATGCCATAATGCTAATCATGCCAAGTCATCATCATTTGCATTGCTTGATTATAGTGGTTAAACACCTCAATTCAAAATTCTCTTTGGAACTCAATTCAAATACAAAGTGAAATATGAAGTTGCTCAAAGCTTGTGGGAAAAATGTTCACATTATTGCAAATATTCCAAAACAATTATATGTTAAGGAACACAACATCACTCTTGAGCAAAGATGAGCATTATTAATTAAAACAGCACCATTTCAGCATTTTTAAATGCTATTCTATTTATGAAAAATCCAAACAGATTCAAATAATTCTCAAACTTGTTGTGGCAGTGTATAAAAGTGCTCCGGAATTATTGGACCATGTTACATATTTTCTTGAGTGATTTGGAGGCCCCACAGTTCCTTTTCCATCTCTGCTAAATTAAATGAAAAAGAAAAACAGAAGAAAAGGAAAAGGGGGCGAGCGCTTACCTGTGACTGGGCCGGAGCAACAGTGCCCGTGGCCCAGCCCAACTTACCTGCCCCCCCCCCCTCGCTGTCGACCTCCCCATGGCTGGGCGCGCACGCACCGGTGGGCGTCCGACACGCCGCCGGCTACCGACGGACGGAGAGGATAAGGACGGCGCCCATCCACTCCCCGTGGTCACCGCACCATTTTCCCCCTCGCTCGCTCGCTCGCTCGCCCGATCTCTCCCTTTCCTCCTTCAGGTCCGCCGCATCCGACCGTGCTCGCCGCCGTTCACCACGCTCCACCGCGGCCAACGGCCGTCCCGCGCCAACCTGGTGCGTCCACGAGCTCCGCCGCGTTCGTCCTCATCGCCTGGGGCCAGCCGTTGCCGCGGGGGAGCACCACAGGCCCCAGATCGAGCCGGCGCCCGCCTCGGATCACCGGAGCTCCGCTGCTCCGTTCTTCGCCTCCCCTGCGCTTCAAAGGCACCAAGGGCCACCGTGAGCCGCGCCGTAAGCTCCAGCTCTTTTTTCCCTCTTTTCACGTCGTTGATTACGAGCTCTAGCAAGCTTCCCCGCCATGGCCGAAACACGCCGCCGCCTGACCTCGTCTCCGGCGACGTTCCGGTGGGCCTTTGGTCCCGTACTTCCCTCCATCCACCTAGTTAGCTTGCGTAGGTGCCGCAGGTGATGAACGCCAATCATTTTTGCCCTTTGCAACACCGTTCCCGAGCTCGACCGAACGCCGGCGTCCGCCTCGCCGCTCACCGCCGTCGTTTCCGGCCACCTCCGGCCCGGAGACTGCCACAGTTGGATGCGGCTCCATCTCCCCTGTCGATCACACCTAGCCGCGTCGAGTTTGGGCCCGTGTACGTGAAACCCGCGCATCTCCGGCGAGGCAGCCGCCGCGGAGCGCTCGCCGGCGCGACTCCGGCGGCCCCGCCAGCGTGGCAAGGCGTGGGGTCCACCCACAGTCACTGCCAGCGGGCCCCGCCGAGCGTTTTGACCGCGTCGACCCGAGTCAATGCGCGTCACTGTTCACCTTAGCCACTGACGTGTGGGGCCCACAGACTTAATTAGTGCTAATCAAATAATTAGTTTTCTGTTAATCATATAGAGACACTGACAGTAGGCCCCACCAACAGCTTAATTAGCATAACCCATTAGTTTAGCCTCTGAGTCAATGACATGTGGGTCCCACTGGACCCACATGTCAGGTTTGACTGGTCAGCCATCCTGTTGACTTGCTAATGTCAGCATTACCTCATGCTGACGTCATAATTCATTTTCTGTAAATAAATAAATTTCAGAAATTCAAATAAACTTTAAAAATTCATAACTTTTAAACCGTAGCTCAGATCGAAAAAGTTAAAACATGAAACTTGCTCAGAACGACGAGACGAGTCTGATCGTGCCGTCCGTTTCTTTGTCGGAATCCCCTACGTAGACAAACGCGTAACTCCGGGCCCGAATCCGGCATATGAATAGTGCACACACACCGGTTAATAAATCCCGCGATAATCCTAAAAATAACTAAAATGACTTAGATGCATATTTAGGCAACCCTGCACTGCATCGTAGCTTCGCACGCACCGTGTTGCATTTGTATGCATTATGTTTACCTGTTTCTTCCCCCTCTTCTCTCTCGGTAGCCCCTGACGTCGACGTAGCTCCCGAGGCAGACGCAGCTCAGGAGTACGACTACGTCCCCGACGGTACCCCCTGAAGACCAGCCCTTCTTGCCAGAGCAACCAGGCAAGCCCCCCCTTTGATCATCCCGATATCGCCTATTCTATTTTCTCATGCTTGCATTAGAATTTGCTACTGATACTGTTATCCTATATCTGCTGCATAGCCTGATTATTGTAACCTGCTGTTGATACCTTACTGTTCATCCTAAACTGCTTAGTATAGTTTGGGTAGAGCCCCACTAGTGACCCCCACTTTATCCCGACTGCCCCGTTGGAGTTTCAGAAGACCCGACCAACGGGATCGAAGATCAGACCCCTGGCACCGCACCTCACTTCCCCTTCGTTGCTCGACACTACTAGGTTACTATCGAGTGCCGAGGGTGATACCTCGTCAGCACTTCTGATGATAACCTTGTAGGTTAGCTAATCGGTCGTGGTAAGCGAGGGTGATTCCTTCTACACCACCCCCGATAACGACGAAGTCGAGCAACACCTCACGTGTGGACCTCGAGGGTGATGCCTCTTACGTCCATCTTGATGTTACATCAGGTGGGAGTCCAACGAGGGTGATGCCTCGGATTCCCCTTGATACGGTGACCACACGGATGCCTTACATTATTGTTGATACTGATACTTGAGAAGGCGGGTCGACCCTGAGGGGTACCCACGGATGATGGATAGTTACCCGTGAGTTATTCCACGAGGCGCGGCCGGGCATTCTTAGCCCTTGCAGCAAGTCCTCGAGACGGGGCGACGGGGTCACCTCTTTCGTGAGTCTCGGCTCGTTACCGCAAGCCACTAGGACACTACGATTTGGATATATGATCTGAGCCAGCCTCTGGTCGGATAGCACTAACCATCACGTGGGCATAGTATGGGCGTTCTGCACCGTAGCATCAGCCGAAAGCTCTGTCAGATGTCCAGTTCAACATTACGGCCGGGCTCGGCCGGCACCCTCTGGTAGTGGTGGAGCCTGGTTCGCCCTGCATGCAACGACCCGGAGGGCGAGGGGCGATGGCCCAAGACCCCCTTGCGCTTAGGAGGTAGACCGGCGGGGACCTCTCTACTGAGCTGTAGGTAGGGTTGCGGTGTATCGTTTGGCCGAGGCCGGGCATGACCCAGGAAAGTGTGTCCGGCCGGAGTTAAGCGAGCGTGGTGGGTAAGCTGGTGCACCCCTACAGGGAAGAACACATCTATCGATAGCCGGTCCGACGGTAAAGGACACTCGGAGTTGTATCCCGATCGGTACATCTAGAATTGAGATGATACCTGGATATGTGGCTCCGGGATCGCTTTCTCGCAGGGAGACGAGGAAGGATCTCTGGGCGAGACTTTTGCTTGCTACTACCACTACTACTTTATACTATGCTGCTCTGTACTCCTCTATATGCTGCAAGACGCTCGAAGATGCTTGAAGATGCTAGTCTTCGAAAGGACTAGGCCTTCTCTCTATTCTGGCATTTCTGTAGCCCAGTCCACATATACAGCCATCCCTTGATAATGTTGCATATGTAGTGTAGATCCTTGCTTGTTGAGTACTTCGCAGTACTCACGGTTGCTTTGCTTTCCTTTTTCTACCTTATCAGCTGTCATAACCGGATGACGGAGCCCCTGAGATCGCTGTCCCGCCGTCGACTATTTCTACCACCCCGAGGATGACTACTACTTCGAGTTGGCTGTCGACCAGGAGTAGGTTCAGAGGGTCCTAGGCAGGAGGCCTACGCCTTTTCGATCGTAGTGTTTTCTTTTGTCCCGCCTTCTTAAGGCCTTTCTGTTTTTCTTTTATATCTGTACTCAGATATTTGATGCTTCCGCTGACTCTTGTATGCCATCGAGTTATGTATTCGAGCCCTCGAGGCCCTGGCTTGTAATATAAAGCTTGTATGACTTTATTTATGTTTTAGAGTTGTGTTGTGATATCTTCAAGTGAGTCCTTAGGTTTGATCGTGTGCATTTGCGTGTATGATTAGTACATGATTAAGCCGGGCGCGTCACAGGTTGGTATCAGAGCCGACTGCCTCTAGGAATCCCCCTTTCCAACTCCTTGGCCGAAGTTGAGTCTAGTGGTCCAAAACTGTTTTACTAACTTGGTTGTGTGGCTTACGGGCCCATGTCGCCAATTGGGTGGTATTAGGATCTTTTACTCCTCGACCTTTACTCAGGGACTCTACTCTCTCTTCTATTCGGGTTAAATTTTTTACTAACTCTAATATTAGGTTCTCGTGATCACATCCACCCGGAGTTCTGAAGTTATCCCCCCTTGCTTCAAGATTGAGGGCCAGGTTCTGCTTACAGGATCCTCTTATCGAGGGCACCCTATGTTGTCACTTGTAGATTCCTCGGTCCTACAGTTTTCTCCGACGTTGATGTAGCCTTTGCTATGTCTCGTTGTGTACTTCCTTGCCGCGTGCCTGCGCGCCGCCTAGCTTGTCTAGCTGTGTGCGTATCCGAACTCCTATCGCCGTTTGTGTCCAACTCTGTGCATCGTTCTGTATGTCTTTAGTGACTACTAATATGCACCTGATTCCTCCTTGTTCATTACTCATGTTACGTCATGAATGACCTCTTACACCTGCAATTTTGCTTGCTAAACTGCCCCTGTTGATTTGGCAGGATGGCTGATGATCCTCCTCCTCCTCCTTATATTGCCGCAATGATGCAGCAATTCGAATTGAACCGTCAGCTCAACGAGAGTCTGGTTAAACGTTTGGAACGCAACGAGGCTCGTCAGGAGCCTGGACCGATCACACTGTCAGAATTTGTTCGCCTCAACCCGTCTGTTTTTCGCAATCCCACCAATCCTATGGATGCTGATGATTGGCTGCGTGACATCCAGTTCGAGATGGAGTCAGCTAATGTGGCCCCTGACAGTTATGTCACCTTTGCGACATTTCACTTGAAGGGTCCCGCTGCTCAATGGTGGGAAAGCCACAAGGATACATTGCCTCCAGAGACTGTAACCACTTGGCAGGAATTTCAGTCAGCTTTTCATGCACGGTACATTCCACGAGGTCTGATCGACCAGAAGAAGCAGGAGTTCCGCAAACTCTCACAGGGCAAAATGACTCTGGATGAATATCAGAGGGAATTTCTTGAATTATCCCGCTATGCTAAAGATGACGTCGACACCGACGCTCGCAAGCAAGAGAAATTCCGTGAAGGACTGCGTTCCGATATACAGCTCGCACTTCTTGTCCATGATTGTGAGGACTTTGCGACGCTTGTCAGTCAAGCCTACCGAGTTGAAACTGGTCTGGCTAAGTATCAGGAGTCGCTCAAACGCACTCGTGAAGTAGGCTCATCTTCGGGTCAGCCTGTTCAGAAGCGTCGAGTGTGGATTCCGCACAACGTTCATCACCGACCTGCTCCAACAACAAGGCCATCTTATGTTGCACCTCGTCTGCCTCCGCCGCCGAGACAGCTAACGACTCACGGTGGACAGCCAAATGATGAGGCTCCTCCCCATAATGACGGTTTATGCCACAAGTATGGACAGCCAGGGCACCGTGCTCTCAACTGTCGCCAGGGTCAGCCGCAGGATTCGACGTGTCGACCTGTTGACAGTAGGAAGGGCCGTCGAAACCACCCTAGCAGAAAACGTAATGCTAGACCACCTGCTATGAATAGTGGTCAAGTCACCCATGTCAAAATGGAAGAAGCTCGAGGGTCCCCTAAAATCGTGATGGGAACTCTTCCAGTTAATTCAGTGGCAGCTTCTGTTCTCTTTGACTCCGGAGCATCACATTCCTTTGTGTCACAGCAATTTGCACAATTGCATGAGTTAACCATGAGCTCAATACCCACTCCAATGGAGATTAGTACTCCCCGTTCCAGGTGGCAAACCAAGATGGTAAGCCACAATAATCAGATCAGAATTGAAGGATTGATGTTCTCTGCTTCCCTTATTTCTCTTGGACCTTCCGACATTGACATCATCCTTGGCATGGATTGGTTGACAGCGAATAAAGCTTTGATTGATTGCGCTAATAAGATAGTCCGGCTCACCCACCCTTCTGGCCAGAAAGTACAGTACTCAGCTCGAACAGTTCAGAATGCAGAGAATCAGATATATGTTCTGAATGCATTAAATGCTTCACCTCTTGAAGGCATCAAGAACATTCCAGTTGTTCGTGATTTTCAAGATGTCTTTCCCGAAGAACTTCCAGGAATTCCCCCTGCTAGAGCTGTCGAGTTTGTCATCGACTTGAAGCCTGGCACTACCCCTATTGCGAAGCGTCCTTATAAGATGCTTCCGCACCACCTTCTTGAACTCAAGGAAGAAATCGACAAGTCACTTAAGAAAGGTTTCATCCGCCCCAGTTCTTCTGCTTGGGGAGCACCTTCCCTCTTTGTCAAGAAGAAGGATGGCACGAATCGGTTGGTTCAAGATTACCGACCTATCAACCAAGCAACAATTCAGAACAAGTATCCGCTTCCCAGAATCAACGACCTGTATGATCAACTTGCTGGTTCCTCAGTATTCTCTAAGCTTGACTTGAGATTGGGATATCACCAGATCCGAGTTCGTGAAGAGGATATTCCGAAGACAGCATTTGTTACTCGCTATGGTTCTTACGAATACACTGTCATGTCTTTCGGCCTGACTAATGCTCCAGCTACCTTCTCTCGGTTAATGAACTACATCTTCAAGGATTATCTCGACAAATTCATCGTGGTATACCTGGATGATATTCTGGTTTACTCGAAGAATGAAGAAGAACATGCCGAACATCTTCGACTTGTAATGGAGAAGCTACGTGAACACAGACTGTATGCCAAGTATTCCAAATGCGAGTTCTGGTTATCTGAAGTGACATACCTCGGCCATGTGATTTCGAAAGATGGCATAGCTGTTAACCCAGAACGAGTTCAAGCTATTCTTGACTGGAATCCTCCGAAGAATGTCAAGCAAGTAAGAAGTTTTCTCGGCCTTGCAAGCTATTGTCGTCGCTTTGTCGAGAATTTCTCAAAGATTGCTAAGCCTTCGACTGATTTGCTTCACAAGGGCGTTAAGTTTGAATGGACAGAAAAATGTCAGAAAAGTTTTCAAACACTCAAAGACAAGCTGACATCAGCCCCAGTACTTGCTCCTCCAGATTCTCGCAAAGATTTTGTGATCTATTGCGATGCCTCCCGTGAAGGATTTGGCTGTGTCCTAATGCAAGAACGTAAAGTGATTGCCTATGGCTCTCGTCAATTGCGTCCACATGAAGAGAATTATCCGGTACATGATCTAGAGCTAGCTGCAGTCATCTATGCACTGCAGTTGTGGCGGCAATACCTCCTCGGTAATCGTTGCGAGATCTACACAGATCATAAAAGTCTGAAGTACTTGTTCACTCAGCCATCTTTAAACCTCTGTCAGCAAAGATGGATGGAGACCATTGCGGACTTTGATTTGGGTATTTCTTATACCCCTGGCAAGGCTAATGTAATGGCTGATGCATTGAGCCGTAAATCCTATTGCTGTGAACTTGAAGTCCAGCTAGAGCAACCACTTCTATATGAAGAGCTTCGAAAGCTAAATATCGAGATAGTTCCTCAAGGATACCTAAAAACATTGGTTGTTGAACCAGACCTTGAGAAGGCTGTTAAGAATGCACAAGCTAAAGATGCTGAAGTTGGTCTGATGAAGAAAGATCTTCACCTGGAAAAGTACAGGGATTTCTCGCTGTCTGAAGATGGAACCTTGTACTTCAGAGACCGCATTGTGGTACCTCGCTTCGAGCTTATGACTGACAGGGTCATGAAGGAGGCACATGATACACCGCTGTCTATTCATCCGGGTAGCACCAAGATGTATCGTGATCTTCGTCAAAGGTACTGGTGGTCTAGAATGAAGCAGGATATTGCTCGATATGTTGCTGAATGTGACGTTTGCCGTCGCGTTAAGGCAGAACATCAGAAACCTGCTGGAATTCTGTAACCACTCCCTATTCCTTTATGAAAATGGGATAAGGTTCAAATGGATCTCTTTACTGGCCTTCCCAAGTCACAGAAGGGTCACGATGCTATTCTTGTCGTCGTCGACCAACTCTCCAAGGTTGCACATTTTCTGCCTGTCAAGGAGACGATCACTGCCAGTCAGTTAGCAGAGCTGTACATCTCCAGAATCGTTTCACTCCACGGTATCCCGAAGGAGATTAGTTCGGACCGTGGCAGTCTATTCACCTCCAAATTCTGGGAAAGTTTCCAGGAAGCTATGGGAACTCAGATCACCTGGAGTTCAGCTTATCATCCTCAATCCCAAGGCCAAGTCGAACGAGTAAATCAAGTGCTTGAAGACATGCTGCGAGCTTGTGTTATTTCTTTCGGCAAGAAGTGGGAAGAATCTCTTCCATATGGGGAGTTCTCTTACAACAACAGCTATCAAGCCAGCTTGAAAATGGCCCCCTTCGAAGTACTATACGGACGTAAGTGTCGAACCCCTCTGAATTGGTCAGAAACTGGGGAACGACCGCTCGTGGGTCCGGATATTATTCAACACGCAGAAGAACAAGTCCGCATTGTCCGAGAAAATCTCAAGGCGGCCCAAGACCGCCAGAAGAGCAACTACGATCGCAAACGATGGGGTTTGACTTATCAACCTGGTGATCAAGCTTATCTGCGTGTCACTCCCATGAAGGGCACCCATCGTTTTGGAATCAAGGGCAAGCTAGCTCCACGCTACATTGGTCCCTTTCGCATAGTTGCCAGACGTGCACAGGTGGCTTATAAATTGGAGTTGCCGCCGCAATTCTCTCATATCCACGATGTCTTCCACGTATCGCAACTTCGTAAATGCTTCAAGGAGTCTCCGCACCGAGCAGTGGATCATGAGATGCTCGAATTGCAAAATGACCTATCTTATATGGAGCATCTGATCCGCATTCTCGATGAAGCTGAACGACGGACTCGTCAGAAGACGACCAAGTTCCTGAAAGTGCAGTGGTCAAATCATACAGAAGACGAAGCCACTTGGGAACACGAGGATAACCTCCGTGCTGAATACCCCGAACTTTTCCCCTCTACTTCTTAATTCTCGGGACGATAATTTCTTTTAGAGGAGGAGAATTTGTAACACCCCTGTGTAATAAGCACTGCACCATAATGCTAATCATGCCAAGTCATCATCATTTGCATTGCTTGATTATAGTGGTTAAACACCTCAATTCAAAATTCTCTTTGGAACTCAATTCAAATACAAAGTGAAATATGAAGTTGCTCAAAGCTTGTGGGAAAAATGTTCACATTATTGCAAATATTCCAAAACAATTATATGTTAAGGAACACAACATCACTCTTGAGCAAAGATGAGCATTATTAATTAAAACAGCACCATTTCAGCATTTTTAAATGCTATTCTATTTATGAAAAATCCAAACAAATTCAAATAATTCTCAAACTTGTTGTGGCAGTGTATAAAAGTGCTCTGGAATTATTGGACCATGTTACATATTTTCTTGAGTGATTTGGAGGCCCCAAAGTTCCTTTTCCATCTCTGCTAAATTAAATGAAAAAGAAAAACAGAAGAAAAGGAAAAGGGGGCGAGCGCTTACCTGTGACTGGGCCGGAGCAACAGTGCCCGTGGCCCAGCCCAACTTACCTGCCCCCCCCCCCCTCGCTGTCGACCTCCCCATGGCTGGGCGCGCACGCACCGGTGGGCGTCCGACACACCGCCGGCTACCGACGGACGGAGAGGATAAGGACGGCGCCCATCCACTCCCCCTGGTCACCGCACCATTTTCCCCCTCGCTCGCTCGCTCGCTCGCCCGATCTCTCCCTTTCCTCCTTCAGGTCCGCCGCATCCGACCGTGCTCACCGCCGTTCACCACGCTCCACCGTGGCCACCGGCCGTCCCGCGCCAACCTGGCACGTCCACGAGCTCCGCCGCGTTCGTCCTCATCGCCTGGGGCCAGCCGTTGCCGCGGGGGAGCACCACAGGCCCCAGATCGAGCCGGCGCCCGCCTCGGATCACCAGAGCTCCGCTGCTCCGTTCTTCGCCTCCCCTGCGCTTCAAAGCCACCAAGGGCCATCGTGAGCCGCGCCATAAGCTCCAGCTCTTTTTCCCTCTTTTCACGTCGTTGATTATGAGCTCTAGCAAGCTTCCCCGCCATGGCCGAAACACGCCGCCGCCTGACCTCGTCTCCGGCGACGTTCCGGTGGGCCTTTGGTCC
This sequence comes from Thinopyrum elongatum, assembly GCA_011799875.1. Classification (NCBI taxonomy): domain Eukaryota; kingdom Viridiplantae; phylum Streptophyta; class Magnoliopsida; order Poales; family Poaceae; genus Thinopyrum; species Thinopyrum elongatum. Next base: position 631,696,115 of record CM022303.1, read on the forward strand.
CGTACTTCCCTCCATCCACCTAGTTAGCTTGCGTAGGTGCCGCAGGTGATGAACGCCAGTCGTTTTTGCCCTCTGCAACGCCGTTCCCGAGCTCGACCGAACGCCGGTGTCCGCCTCGTCGCTCACCGCCGTCGTTTCCGGCCACCTCCGGCCCGGAGACTGTCACAGTTGGATGCGGCTCCATCTCCCCTGTCGATCGCACGTAGCCGCGTCGAGTTTGGGCCCGTGTACGTGAAACCCGCGTATCTCCGGCGAGGCAGCCGCCGCGGAGCGCTCGCCGGCGCGACTCCGGCGGCCCCGCCACCGTGGCAAGGCGTGGGGTCCACCCACAGTCACTGCCAGCGGGCCCCGTCGAGCGTTTTGACCGTGTTGACCCGAGTCAACGCGCGTCACTGTTCACCTTAGCCACTGACGTGTGGGGCCCACAGACTTAATTAGTGCTAATCAAATAATTAGTTTTCTGTTAATCATATAGAGACACTGACAGTAGGCCCCACCAACAGCTTAATTAGCATAACCCATTAGTTTAGCCTCTGAGTCAATGACATGTGGGTCCCACTGGACCCACATGTCAGGTTTGACTGGTCAGCCGTCCTGTTGACTTGCTGATGTCAGCATTACCTCATGCTGACGTCATAATTCATTTTCTGTAAATAAATAAATTCCAGAAATTCAAATAAACTTTAAAAATTCATAACTTTTAAACCGTAGCTCAGATCGAAAAAGTTAAAACATGAAACTTGCTCAGAACGACGAGACGAGTCTGATCGTGCCGTCCGTTTCTTTGTCGGAACCCCCTACGTAGACGAACTCGTAACTCCGGGCCCGAATCCGGCATATGAATAGTGCACACACACCGGTTAGTAAATCCCGCGATAATCCTAAAAATAACTAAAATGACTTAGATGCATATTTAGGCAACCCTGCACTGCATCGTAGCTTCGCACGCACCGTGTTGCATTTGTATGCATTATGTTTACCTGTTTCTTCCCCCTCTTCTCTCTCGGTAGCCCCTGACGTCGACGTAGCTCCCGAGGCAGACGCAGCTCAGGAGTACGACTACCTCCCCGACGGTACCCCCTGAAGACCAGCCCTTCTTGCCAGAGCAACCAGGCAAGCCCCCCCTTTGATCATCCCGATATCGCCTATTCTATTTTCTCATGCTTGCATTAGAATTTGCTACTGATACTGTTATCCTATATCTGCTGCATAGCCTGATTATTGTAACCTGCTGTTGATACCCTACTGTTCATCCTAAACTGCTTAGTATAGTTTGGGTAGAGCCCCACTAGTGACCCCCACTTTATCCCGACTGCCCCGCTGGAGTTTCAGAAGACCCGACCAACGGGATCGAAGATCAGACCCCTGGCACAGCACCTCACTTCCCCTTCGTTGCTCGACACTACTGGGTTACTATCGAGTGCCGAGGGTGATACCTCGTCAGCACTTCTGATGATAACCTTGTAGGTTAGCTAATCGGTCGTGGTAAGCGAGGGTGATTCCTCCTACACCACCCCCGATAACGACGAAGTCGAGCAACACCTCACGTGTGGACCTCGAGGGTGATGCCTCTTACGTCCATCTTGATGTTACATCAGGTGGGAGTCCAACGAGGGTGATGCCTCGGATTCCTCTTGATACGGTGACCACACGGATGCCTTACATTATTGTTGATACTGATACTTGAGAAGGCGGGTCGAAACTGAGGGGTACCCGCGGATGATGGATAGTTACCCATGAGTTATTCCACGAGGCGCGGCCGGGCATTCTTAGCCCTTGCAGCAAGTCCTCGAGACGGGGCGACGGGGTCACATCTTTCATGAGTCTCTGCTCGTTACCGCAAGCCACTAGGACACTACGATTTGGATATATGATCTAAGCCGGCCTCTGGTCGGATAGCACTAACCATCATGTGGGCATAGTATGGGCGTTGTGCACCGTAGCATCAGCCGAAAGCTCTGTCAGACGTCCAGTTCAGCATTGCGGCCGGGCTGGGCCGGCACCCTCCGGTAGTGGTGGAGCCTGGTTCGCCCTGCACGCAACGACCCGAAGGGCGAGGGGCGATGGCCCAAGACCCCCTTGCGCTTAGGAGGTAGACCGGCGGGGACCTCTCTGCTGAGCTGTAGGTAGGTTGCGGTGTATCGTTTGGCCGAGGCCGGGCATGACCCAGGAAAGTGTGTCCAGCCGGAGTTAAGCGAGCGTGGTGGGTAAGTTGGTGCACCCCTACAGGGAAGAACACATCTATCGATAGCCGGTCCTACGGTAAAGGACACTCGGAGTTGTATCCCGATCGGTACAGCTAGAATTGAGATGATACCTGGATATGTGGCTCCGGGATCGCTTTCTCGCAGGGAGACAAGGAAGGATCTCTGGGCGAGACTTTTGCTTGCTACTACCACTACTACTTTATACTATGCTGCTCTGTACTCCTCTATATGCTGCAAGACGCTCAAAGATGCTTGAAGATGCTAGTCTTCGAAAGGACTAGGCCTTCTCTCTATTCTGGCATTTCTGCAGCCCAGTCCACATATACAGCCATCCCTTGATAATGTTGCATATGTAGTGTAGATCCTTGCTTGCTGAGTACTTCGCAGTACTCACGGTTGCTTTGCTTTCCTTTTTCTACCTTATCAGCTGTCGTAACCGGATGACGGAGCCCCTGAGATCGCTGCCCCGCCATCGACTATTTCTACCACCCCGAGGACGACTACTACTTCGAGTTGGCTGTTGACCAGGAGTAGGTTCGGAGGGTCCTAGGCAGGAGGCCTACGCCTTTTCGATCGTAGTGTTTTCTTTTGTCCCGCCTTCTTAAGGCCTTTTTATTTTTCTTTTATATCTGTACTCAGATATTTGATGCTTCCGCTGACGCTTGTATGCCATCGAGCTATGTATTCGAGCCCTCGAGGCCCTGGCTTGTAATATAAAGCTTGTATGACTTTATTTATGTTTTAGAGTTGTGTTGTGATATCTTCAAGTGAGTCCTTAGGTTTGATCGTGTGCATTTGCGTGTATGATTAGTACACGATTAAGCCGGGGGCGTCACAGGTTGGTATCAGAGCCGACTGCCTCTAGGAGTCCCCCTTTCCAACTCCTTGGCCGAAGTTGAGTCTAGTGGTCCAAAACTGTTTTACTAACTTGGTTGTGTGGCTTACGGGCCCATGTCGCCAATTGGGTGGTATTAGGATCTTTTACTCCTCGACCTTTACTCTGGGACTCTACTCTCTCTTCTATTCGGGTTAAAAATTTTACTAACTCCAACATTAGGTTCTCGTGATCACATCCACCCGGACTTCTGAAGTTATCCCCCCTTGCTTCAAGATTGAGGGCCAGGTTCTCCTTACAGGATCCTCTTATCAAGGGCACCCTGTGTTGTCACTTGCAGATTCCTCGCTCCTACAGTTTTCTCTGACATTGATGTAGCCTTTGCTATGTCTCGTTGTGTACTTCCTTACCGTGTGCCTGCGCGCCGCCTAGCTTGTCTAGCTGTGTGCGTATCCGAACTCCTATCGCCGTTTGTGTCCAACTCTGTGCATCATTCTGTATGTCTTTAATGACTACTAATATGCACCTGATGCCTCCTTGTTCATTACTCATGTTACGTCATGAATGACCTCTTACACCTGCAATTTTGCTTGCTAAACTGCCCCTGTTGATTTGGCAGGATGGCTGACAATCCTCCTCCTCCTTATATTGCCGCAATGATGCAGCAGTTCGAATTGAACCGTCAGCTCAACAAGAGTCTGGTTAAACGTTTGGAACGCAACGAGGCTCGTCAGGAGCCTGGACCGATCTCACTGTCAGAATTTGTTCGCCTCAACCCGTCTGTTTTTCGCAATCCCACCAATCCTATGGATGCTGATGATTGGCTGCGTGACATCCAGTTCGAGATGGAGTCAGCTAATGTGGCCCCTGACAGTTACGGCACCTTTGCGACATTTCACTTGAAGGGTCCCGCTGCTCAATGGTGGGAAAGCCACAAGGATACATTGCCTCCAGAGACTGTAACCACTTGGCAGGAATTTCAGTCAGCTTTTCGTGCACGGTACATTCCACGAGGTCTGATCGACCAGAAGAAGCAGGAGTTCCGCAAACTCTCACAGGGCAAAATGACTCTGGATGAATATCAGAGGGAATTTCTTGAATTATCCCGCTATGCTAAAGATGACGTCGACACCGACGCCCGCAAGCAGGAGAAATTCCGTGAAGGACTGCGTTCTGATATACAGCTCGCACTTCTTGTCCATGATTGTGAGGACTTTGCCACGCTTGTCAGTCAAGCCTACCGAGTTGAAACTGGTCTGGCTAAGTATCAGGAGTCGCTCAAACGCACTCGTGAAGTAGGCTCATCTTCGGGTCAGCCTGTTCAGAAGCGTCGAGTGTGGATTCCGCACAACGTTCATCATCGACCTGCTCCAACACCAAGGCCGTCTTATGTTGCACCTCGTCTGCCTCCGCCGCCGAGATAGCTAACGACTCACGGTGGACAGCCAAATGATGAGGCTCCTCCCCATAATGATGGTTTATGCCGCAAGTATGGACAGCCAGGGCACCGTGCTCTCAACTGTCGCCAGGGTCAGCCGCAGGATTCGACGTGTCGACCTGTTGACAGTAGGAAGGGCCGTCGAAACCACCCTAGCAGAAAACGTAATGCTAGACCACCTGCTATGAATAGTGGTCAAGTCACCCATGTCAAAATGGAAGAAGCTCGAGGGTCCCCTAAAATCGTGATGGGAACTCTTCCAGTTAATTCAGTGGCAGCTTCTGTTCTCTTTGACTCTGGAGCATCACATTCCTTTGTGTCATAGCAATTTGCACAATTGCATGAGTTAACCATGAGCTCATTACCCACTCCAATGGAGATTAGTACTCCCCGTTCCAGGTGGCAAACCAAGATGGTAAGTCACAATAATCAGATCAGAAATGAAGGATTGATGTTCTCTGCTTCCCTTATTTCTCTTGGACCTTCCGACATTGACATCATCCTTGGCATGGATTGGTTGACAGCGAATAAAGCTTTGATTGATTGCGCTAATAAGACAGTCCGGCTCACCCACCCTTCTGGCCAGAAAGTACAGTTCTCAGCTCGAACAGTTCAGAATGCAGAGAATCAGATATATGTTCTGAATGCATTAAATGCTTCACCTCTTGAAGGCATCGAGAACATTCCAGTTGTTCGTGATTTTCAAGATGTCTTTCCCGAAGAACTTCCAGGAATTCCCCCTGCTAGAGCTGTCGAGTTTGTCATCGACTTGAAGCCTGGCACTACCCCTATTGCGAAGCGTCCTTATAAGATGCCTCCGCGCCACCTTCTTGAACTCAAGGAAGAAATCGACAAGTCACTTAAGAAAGATTTCATCCGCCCCAGTTCTTCTGCTTGGGGAGCACCTTCCCTCTTTGTCAAGAAGAAGGATGGCACGAATCGGTTCGTTCAAGATTACCGACCTATCAACCAAGCAACAATTCAGAACAAGTATCCGCTTCCCAGAATCAACGACCTGTATGATCAACTTGCTGGTTCCTCAGTATTCTCTAAGCTTGACTTGAGATTGGGATATCACCAGATCCGAGTTCGTGAAGAGGATATTCCGAAGACAGCATTTGTTACTCGCTATGGTTCTTACGAATACACTGTCATGTCTTTCGGCCTGACTAATGCTCCAGCTACCTTCTCCCGGTTAATGAACTACATCTTCATGGATTATCTCGACAAATTCATCGTGGTATACCTGGATGATATTCTGGTTTACTCGAAGAATGAAGAAGAACATGCCGAACATCTTCGACTTGTACTGGAGAAGCTGCGTGAACACAGACTGTATGCCAAGTATTCCAAATGCGAGTTCTGGTTATCTGAAGTGACATACCTCGGCCATGTGATTTCGAAAGATGGCATAGCTGTTAACCCAGAACGAGTTCAAGCTATTCTTGACTGGAATCCTCCGAAGAATGTCAAGCAAGTAAGAAGTTTTCTCGGCCTTGCAAGCTATTGTCGTAGCTTTGTCAAGAATTTCTCAAAGATTGCTAAGCCTTTGACTGATTTGCTTCACAAGGGCGTTAAGTTTGAATGGACAGAAAAATGTCAGGAAAGTTTTCAAACACTCAAAGACAAGCTGACATCAGCCCCAGTACTTGCTCCTCCAGATTCTCGCAAAGATTTTGTGATCTATTGCGATGCCTCCCGTGAAGGATTAGGCTGTGTCCTAATGCAAGAACGTAAAGTGATTGCCTATGGCTCTCGTCAATTGCGTCCACATGAAGAGAATTATCCGGTACATGATCTAGAGCTAGCTGCTGTCATCTATGCACTGCAGTTGTGGCGACAATACCTCCTCGGTAATCGTTGCGAGATCTACACAGATCATAAAAGTCTGAAGTACTTGTTCACTCAGCCATCTTTAAACCTCTGTCAGCAAAGATGGATGGAGACCATTGCGGACTTTGATTTGGGTATTTCTTATACCCCTGGCAAGGCTAATGTAATGGCTGATGCATTGAGCCGTAAATCCTATTGCTGTGAACTTGAAGTCCAGCTAGAGCAACCACTTCTATATGAAGAGCTTCGAAAGCTAAATATCGAGATAGTTCCTCAAGGATACCTAAAAACATTGGTTGTTGAACCAGACCTTGAGAAGGCTGTTAAGAATGCACAAGCTAAAGATGTTGAAGTTGGTCTGATGAAGAAAGATCTTCACCTGGAAAAGTACAGGGATTTCTCGCTGTCTAAAGATGGAACCTTGTACTTCAGAGACCGCATTGTGGTACCTCGCTTCGAGCTTATGACTGACAGGGTCATGAAGGAGGCACATGATACACCGCTGTCTATTCATCCGGGTAGCACCAAGATGTATCGTGATCTTCGTCAAAGGTACTGGTGGTCTAGAATGAAGCAAGATATTGCTCGATATGTTGCTGAATGTGACGTTCGCCGTCGCCTTAAGGCAGAACATCAGAAACCTGCTGGAATTCTGCAACCACTCCCTATTCCTTTATGGAAATGGGATAAGGTTCAAATGGATCTCATTACTGGCCTTCCCAAGTCACAGAAGGGTCACGATGCTATTCTTGTCGTCGTCGACCAACTCTCCAAGGTTGCACATTTTCTGCCTGTCAAGGAGACGATCACTGCCAGTCAGTTAGCAGAGCTGTACATCTCCAGAATCGTTTCACTCCACGGTATCCCGAAGGAGATTAGTTCGGACCGTGGCAGTCTATTCACCTCCAAATTCTGGGAAAGTTTCCAGGAAGCTATGGGAACTCATATCACCTGGAGTTCAGCTTATCATCCTCAATCCCAAGGCCAAGTCGAACGAGTAAATCAAGTGCTTGAAGACATGCTGCGAGCTTGTGTTATTTCTTTCGGCAAGAAGTGGAAAGAATCTCTTCCGTATGCGGAGTTCTCTTATAACAATAGCTATCAAGCCAGCTTGAAAATGGCCCCCTTCGAAGTACTATATGGATGTAAGTGTCGAACCCCTCTGAATTGGTCAGAAACTAGGGAACGACCGCTCGTGGGTCCGGATATTATTCAACACGCAGAAGAACAAGTCCGCATTATCCGAGAAAATCTCAAGGCGGCCCAAGACCGCCAGAAGAGCAACTACGATCGCAAACGATGGGGTTTGACTTATCAACCTGGTGATCAAGCTTATCTGCATGTCACTCCCATGAAGGGCACCCATCGTTTTGGAATCAAGGGGAAGCTAGCTCCACGCTACATTGGTCCCTTTCGCATAGTTGCTAGACGTGGACAGGTGGCTTATAAATTGGAGTTGCCGCCGCAATTCTCTCATATCCACGATGTCTTCCACGTATCGCAACTTCGTAAATGCTTCAAGGAGTCTCCGCACCGAGCAGTGGATCATGAGATGCTCGAATTGCAAGATGACCTATCTTATAAGGAGCATCCGATCCGCATTCTCGATGAAGCTAAACGACGGACTCGTCAGAAGACGACCAAGTTCCTGAAAGTGCAGTGGTCAAATCATACAGAAGACGAAGCCACTTGGGAACGCGAGGATAACCTCCGTGCTGAATACCCCGAACGCGAGAATTTCTTTTAGAGGAGGAGAATTTGTAACGCTCCACCACGGCCACCGGCCGTCCCACGCCAACCTGGCGCGTCCACGAGCTCCGCCGCGTTCGTCCTCATCGCCTGGGGCCAGCCGTTGCCGCGGGGGAGCACCACAGGCCCCAGATCGAGCCGGCGCCCGCCTCGGATCACCGGAGCTCCGCTGCTCCGTTCTTCGCCTCCCCTGCGCTTCAAAGCCACCAAGGGCCACCGTGAGCCGCGCCATAAGCTCCAGCTCTTTTTCCCTCTTTTCACGTCGTTGATTACGAGCTCTAGCAAGCTTCCCCGCCATGGCCGAAACACGCCGCCGCCTGACCTCGTCTCCGGCGACGTTCCGGTGGGCCTTTGGTCCCGTACTTCCCTCCATCCACCTAGTTAGCTTGCGTAGGTGCCGCAGGTGACGAACGCCAGTCGTTTTTGCCCTCTGCAACGCCGTTCCCGAGCTAGATAATAAGCAAAGCATGTTCACAAGGAGGGTCCATCAACATTTTTGGTAGAAACAGAGGGCTCAAGCTCAACTGCCAGGTTCCGTTGAACAAAACCAAACCAACAGATTCATCTTGATGAGAATATATATAGTAATCAGTACGAAAACTCCCCGCCTCAATAAAACTCGACACACAATTTTCATAAATAATGGATCCTTCTAATCGTTGTGTGACAGATTACGGTATGCTTACCCATTGCGGTGGCCTTCGGGAATTCATCATCGAGAGAGGTAGGAGGGGCCGATGTGGAAGTATCTCTAATGGTCTTCTCCTGATCTGGAAGGGGAGAAAGGGGATCGGGATTAGGGGATGCCGCCTGAAATCTGGACGATGAAGAGGAGCGGCAGGGGGATGATGCAACTATAGTGCCGGCGGCGTAGGTTGAGGGCTGCCTCTGCCATGTGCCATGGAGGAGGCCATATGGGGTGGGAGGGAGGGTTGCTGGATTGCGGCGGCGTAGAGCGGGGGCAGCCAGCTGGGCAGGGCGGTCAAAGCCGGGGAAATGATAAGGAAAACGCCTGTATTCGACCGACTGATTCGGCGTCGCGTCAGTCGCGCGTAGTGCCGTTGGATGTCATGCGATCCAGTGGCTGAAACGTAGCTACCCAAATCATCCATCGCTCCGGTTGGTCGGCTCATGCAGGGCTGTTAGCAGCCCTACCACTACCAGGCCTGAAGCCCAGCAAGAGCCCAAGACTGAAGAAGCTGGCGCATGTGAGCCCACCAAGAGAAGGAGATCACCTAAAAAAGAGAAGGAGAAGGCGAAGCACCAAAGCGACGGCGAAATCACTGATTAAGGGATATTCTTTTCTAAAAAAACTAATTAAGGGGTACCCTTTGCAAAGGTAACTCCCACCTTCTTAGAATGTGCGTCACTTGTCGTAACATGTGAGTTTTTCATTTTTTTCGTAGATTTGTTTATCCAAAACGTTTTATCTCCTAAACCGTGCGTCCAAATGGCAAATCGTTTTCACATTGGATTTCTCGCGTCGAGATCTTTGAATCTAGGTCCCACGTTAAAAGGTTTCGCCCAAAAAAAAATTTCATGAAAAAACCAAAAGAAATAAAATGAGCCGAAAGCACGGTTTTTTACCCATTTTTTTTCCTTTTCCGAGAGACACAACTATGCCTCCCGCGGAAGCAAATCTGTGCCTTCACGAGAAGCAAATCTATGCCTCTCGTGAAAAAAAAATATATATATTCTGCACAAAAAAAAAATTTATTTTGGTCCAAAACCTAGGGGAAACAGGGCAAAAACTGAAAAAACATCTAAAACCCGAAAACACATACAAAATAAAAAAACAAATCCCAAGGAAGTGCCTTGCACGCGACGCAGGGGTACCCCTCAATTAGTTGATGTATAGTGATGGGAAGGGTTCATTCAGGGCTCCTAAACGGCCTTCTCAGCGCCGGTCTAGGCTACTGGCACTCGAAGGGAACGCGAGTGGGCCAACCCATCAAATCAGCGATCCGATTCGAACAGCTATCAGGCGGCGAGACTAGCGACGACTGCTTCGTCGCTTTGACTCGTAGTGATGACTGCATCGCCTAAAAAACTGGTTGGCTAGTTAATGCTTGACTAGTTGACCGGTCAACGGTTGACTTTAAAAAATAAATAAATTTTTGAAAAAATCAATAAAATCCTGAATTATAAATTGTTCATGGATTTTGAAAAAAGTTCACAATCTTTAAAGAAAAATCATGAATTTGACAAAAATGTCATCAATTTTGAAAATAAAAAAATTTCATAAAAAGTTAATCGATTTTGAAAAAAGTTCATCAAATTTGAGAACAAGTTCAAAAATTTGAAAAAAGTTCATAAACTTGAAGAAAGTTCATTGATTTTCAAAAAAGTTTATCAATTTTTGAAAAAAGTACATCGTTTTTGAAAAAAGGTTTACCAATTTTCATAAGAGTGCATTGATTTTCGATTTTTTCTAAAAAAAAATCATCCGTTTAAGGGAAAAAAAGAAAACCAAGGTAAAAAGAAAAACTGAATAAAACCGTTTGGAAACTGACCAACAAAGCGGCGAAAACCAGTTTGGGAAGATTCTGGAAGCTTCCCTAAATCGGAGTTTCCGTGAACCTGAGGAAAGAAATAAAAGGAAAAAAAGAATAATTGTGCATGAGCGGCTTGATGGCCTACTGGTTAAAGTGGTTCCCTCGCAAACAAAGAGTTCACGAGTTTGAACCCCATCGATCGCACCTTTTTTGACGTTTAAACAGAAGAAACAAGAGGTAAAATGGGTCGACCCATAGCTGAAGGGGGGGGGGGGGGGGGGGGGGTTGCGCCGGTTTACAGTTTGCACTGTAACCGGTGCCTGAAGTGCTGAATATGAAATGTTGTTGATTCCTATTTAGCGCCTTCTCGCCAGTTCTAGTTACTTTCCAACATGGCACACACCCGTTGATCCTTTGGGTTGGCCCATTAGCCATGTTATGGTGGGAAGCTCACCCAGTTTTCGGAAGCTTCTAGAAGCGTCCAGGGTCTTTTGTTTTAAAAAATGCTTCATTTTTTCCTTTATTATTTTCCCCTTTTTCTTTTTTCATTTTCATTAACTTTTTACATATTCACGAACTTTTTAATTTTTTTTTCAAATTCATGAAAAAATCAATTCTATAACTTCTTTCAAATTCATGAACATTTTTGTGTTTGTGAACCTTTTTCAAATCCGTGAACTTTTTCTTAAATTTGTGAACATTTTAAGAATTTGAGGCATTTTTTAAATGCAGAATCTTGAACTTTTTTTCAAATCCATGAACTTTTTTGAACCCGACATTTTTCAAATTAAGAATCACAAACTTAGTTCAATTTCGTGAACATTTTTTGAATCCACGAACTTTCTATAAATTTAGAATCACAAACTTACTTCAATTTCTTGATTTTTTGAATCCGTAAACTTTTTTCAAATTCAGAATCACAAACTTATTTCAATTTCTTGAATATTTTTCAGATTTATGAACTTTTTTTAACCTTTTCAAATCTGTGATTTTTTCAAAGAGTTAACGGTGAACAGCCTACCCTGTCTAACCGAGGGAGCGAACGAGGAAACGACATAGCGAACGAGCCAGTAAAAGACGTGTGAGCGCCAATTACTGGGCCGCCCCATGCGAGAGCTCGCCTGAGTTGGTGCACAACGCGTGAATAGGAGCTCCCACACGGAGGGCCTTGGGACGCAGTTGTTTCATCGGTTTCGACCACCCCTCTGGACCTCACCTTCACGGATGGCGGTCGACGGAACGTCATCAGTTCCGGCGACCCCTCCGGACCTCACCTTCACGGATGGCGGTTGACAGGACGTCATCGGTTCCGGCGACACCTCCGGCCAATGGTACTCCCAATGCATGAAACCTGATCAATTTGACAACACAGTTATTCCAGTAGGGAGGGTCAGGGAACATGAGCCACCTGTTTCAGTCGGGAATTCCAGACGGCGTCGATGCCATTCCCGGTGTTCGACGAAAACCTGGAACCCACGTTTGTTGGAGGACCTCATTGAGCAGTATTTCTCTATGTGTGGGATTCATGAGTCCTATTGGGTGCAGATGGTGACTCTGAATTTTTCACCTACAACCTCATTTTGGTTGCAGTTAGTTCGAAAAAAATGGGTCTCAATTGGGAGGGCCTCTGCAATGTTTTGTGTGCAAGATTTGGTAGGGATTGCCATCAATTGCTATTTATACTATTTTATGCTACTCCCTCCGTCCCATAATATAAAAGCGTTTTTGACACTAACACTCTGATATTATGGGGACAGAGGGAGTATTAGATAGATAGGAACAGTACAAGATTACATTAATCGCTTTGAACATCGCATGAATCAGCTTCTATTGTATTCTGATGATATCCACCCTTTTTTTATTTTCTGATGCGTTTCATCGGTGGACTGCGAGCGGATCTGCGTGCGTCGATAGTGGTGCGAATGCCAGCAGATTTGGACACTGCTTGTTCATTGGCATTGGTGCAAGAAGAAATGTGAGATGGCGTGAGGCCGGATTCAACGAACCAGAGCGCAACTACAACAACAGCCTGTAACCAGTCCGGCGGTAGCTGATGGCCGCGGAGTGGAAGCCGCAAGAGCAGCACCATCAGAAACACACCAAGAACACCAACACATGAAGCCAATCCTCTTTCAACTTTGCGAGCATGTCGTCGTGCCCGTGGTTTGTGTGTCAAATGTGGTGAGAAGTGGGGACGATATCACACTTGCCCGGCTACTATACGGAATTACAGATGCATGTTTTGAAAAAAGAATGGATTTCATGGGGGTCAATTAGTCTGAAGATTTGGCATCTAGTAGCTCCCATTCAGAAGAGACAGAGGAAGTACTGATGGCTATTTCTTTACAAGCATTCAGTAGTAATGATCCATCTACTTCTCTTATAATTCCAGGCAGCCGTTCAAGCGGCCAGCGTGTCGTTTTTGGTTGATTCAGGCAACTCTAGGCATGGATTGGTTGGAATGTCACAATCTGGATATCGACCGGGTTGAGAAGAGAATGAAGTTTCAGACAGACACAAATCCTTATTACGTGCAATGTCAGACTGTTGTTCCTTTATCCTGTGAATGCATCACTTTACTGCAACTTCAGGACACGTGCCGTAGGGCGGAGGTCGATGGGGAGGTCCGACCAGCCTGAACTTGCATAAGGTCTTGCCATTGTGAATATCTTATAGGGAGAGAAAAAATACATGTAAGCAGATGTACTAGTATATATCAAAGCAAACAAGCCCTTGTAAGTTGCCCCTTCTCCCTTCCCCTCTTCGGTACCCAAATCTGTTGTATTAGGATTGAAGGATACCAAAGAAACCAGTATACAATTCAAACTGCGAAGCTGATTGAGCTACTGTACTATATATACTCCCTCCGTTCCTAAATATATGACATTGATAGGAGCTGGGATCCTATCAGGTCTAGCTCTTAGGTTGTAGGGGTGGAAGGAGGGTTGGCGAGGAGGAGGGCACGGCCGACGGCGCTGGGGCGCCGTGATCGCGCGCGAGAGAGACGGCACAAGGTGCGGCTAGGGTTAGGGTTCCTGTCTCCTTAAGGAAACCGAACAAATATGATTGCTTCTGCTTATCTCAAAACGAGTCCCTTACATGAGTTTATATAATCCTTCTAATATGATAACTGGGCTAAGCCCCTAATACGATAAGATAAATTGGGCCAAGCCCCTAACTGCCTGCGCCATTGGGCCTCCTCCGGCTATACTGTAAGCCGGTCATAACATCTCTCCCCGTCTGCGCAAACAGCTCGTCCTCGAGCTGGAAGTCAGGGAAGTGCTTGGGGAACTCGTCGAGGTGCTCCCAAGTGGCGTCCTCCTCCGGAAGGCCTTGCCATTGGATCAACAGACGCCAAACACCGCGGCTCTGTTCTCTGGACCCGGAAGGAGACGTCCATCGGAGGTTGGAGGGAGAGCTGGCGTGGCCGCCGGCGGATCGCTGCGGAAAGGCTTCAACAAGCCCACATGGAAGACATCGTGGATGCAGGCGCCAGGTGGAAGCTGAAGTCGGTACACGACATTGCCGATGCGTTCCAACACCGGAAACGCTCCTGCGTAGAGGTCCAGTGACTGTGTGGTGCGGTGAAGGAGCCGTAGCCACACCCAGTCACCCACCTCAAACTCCGCCTCGCGGTGGTGGGCATCGTAGTATTTCTTGGACAGCTGCTGGGCCTGGAGAAGACGCTGGCGCACCTCGGCAAGGATCTCATCCCTGCTGCGGAGAAGGTCGCCTGCCGCCTCCATCCGGGCAGTCCCTGGTTGAAACGGCAGGATGGGTGGTGGAGGGCGGCCGTAGACCACCTCGAAGGGTGTGGCACGTAGGTGGATGCGGTGGTCGTAGGGCCGGACTGGCGGAAGGCCCTATGGCTCGTCGAAGAGGTCGCTGTGCTACTGCAACAGGCTAGCCAGCAGAGGATGCTCGGCGTCGACGGCAGCCGCCGTCAGCTGGGGCTGGGACAGCGCCGGGGCGGCGCCCCCCACGCCCTCCCATCGGACGCGGCGACCCAGGCGCCAGAAGATCATCGTCATGGCGTCAAAGTCCCAGAGGATGGGACCCAGGGTCCACAAAAAATCGACGCCGAGGATGAAGTTGAAGCAGCCCAAGTCGATGCCGACGCAGGTGACGGTGAAGTGCTCGGCGCCGATGACGATGGGGACATGCCGAGCAATACCCTGGCAATGGAGACGGTCACCGTTGGCCACGGTAACGCGTAACTGCTCTCCGCCAGTCGGCTGCAGCGCCAGGCGGCGCATGGTGGCCCCTGGCAGGAAGTTGTGGGTGGAGCCCGTATCCAGCAGGGCGAGGAACCGCTCCCCATTGATCGTCACCGGCAGCAGCATAGTCTTCTCCGTCCATATGCCCCCGAGGGCATGGAGGGAGACCACGAGGGCATTCGCCTGGGCGGCCCTCAGGGGAACCTCGGCGTCCAATGGGGCGGCCGGGTCACCGAGCCCGGCGTCCTCCTCGATGTAGTCCGCGGCCTCCAAGTAGAAGAGGCGCGGGTAAACGTGGCCCGGAACGTAGGGCTCGTCGCAGTTGTAGCACAGCCCCTGGCGACGGTGCTCGAGCTGCTCGGCCGAGGTGAGCCGACGGAAGGGGCGCGTCGCGGCCGGGCGTTGGGCGCCGTGGGGGCCTGGGCAGGACGCCCCGACGCTGGTGGTGTCGGTCTCGGCCGGGGCAGTGGCGCCTGTTGCATGGCCACCGCGCGGCGCTTGAAGGCGCGGGCATAGTACATGGCCGTCTGGAGGTCCTGAGGCCCGCGCATCTCCACGTCCACGCGGATGTGATCCGGCAGACCGCCAACGAAGAGCTCGGCCCGCTGGCGAGCCGTGACACCGGGAGCGTGGCAAGCCAGGGCCTGGAAACGGTCGGCGAAGTCTTGCACCGTGGAGAGAAAAGGTAGGCGCCCAAGCTCTGCCAGCCGGTTCCCGCGTATCGACGGTCAGAAGCGCAAGAGGCAGAGCTCGCGGAAGCGCTCCCATGGGGGCATGCCGCCCTCGTCCTGTTCGAGGGCGTAGTACCACGCCTGAGCTGCTCCCCGAAGGTGATATGAGGCGATCCAGGTGCGGTCGGACGCGAGCGTGCGCTGCCCCCTGAAAAATTGGTCGCACTGGTTGAGCCAATTCAGGGGGTCCACGGTGCCGTCATAGGTGGCAAACTCCAACTTGGAGAATCTCGGAGGTGGCTGGGTGTGGACGAGGGTCGGGTGCGCCTCGTCAGCATAGAACAACGAGGATGGCGAGGCCGAGTAGGCGGGCATCAGGGTGCCGTCCTGGAACAGTGGCCCGTCGACGCCGTCGTAGTGGCCGGTGGAGCTCGAGGCCCCGCCGTACTGCAGGGCCGGGTGCGACGCTGGTGGCGGCGGCACGTACGGTTGGCCCGAGGCCGTTGTGTAGACTGGCTCGAGGGGCCCGGAGAGACAGGCCGGCAGCGGGGACGGCGACTGGAGAAACCAGACCTGGTGGATGGGTACCTTCGGCGCCGTCTTTGGAATACCCGGCCCTGAGGTCGCCGGTGGCGGCAGTTGCCACGGTGGCTGCTGCGGCCCCATGATGGTGGCGAAGCGGGCGGGCGGCTGTGGGGTGTAGGGCCCCGCGAGAAAGGTGCGGATGCCAGCGACCGCCTGAGTGAGGTCCCGGAGCGCCGCCGACATCTCCTCCGGGGTGAGGACAACGGGGGTGGGCGCCGGCGGCGCCCAGGCGGCGGAGGAGACCGGCCCGGACAGGGACGGCGCGCCCGCCGTAGTGGCCATCGGCGACGTGGTGGCGACCGACAGCAGAAGGGTGGCGGTGGGTAGAGGAGTGGACATGATCAATCCCGAGACTGCTGATACCAGATTGATAGGAGCTGGGATCCTACCAGGTCTAGCTCTTAGGTTGTAGGGGTGGAAGGAGGGTTGGCAAGGAGGAGGGCGCGGCCGACGGCGCTGGAGCGCCGTGATTGCGCGCGAGAGAGAGGGCGCAGGGTGCGGCTAGGGTTAGGGTTTCCGGCTCCTTAAGGAAGCCGAGCAAATATGATTGCTTCTGCTTATCTCAAAACGAGTCCTTACATGAGTTTATATATCCTAATATGATAACTGCACTAAGCCCCTAATACGATAAAATAAATTGGGCCAAGCCTCTAACTGCCTGCGCCATTGGGCCTCCTCCGGCTATACTGTAAGCCGGTCATAACAGACGTTTTGTTAGTTAACACGTTTTGAACTTACAAAACGTCATATATTTAGGAACAAAGGGAGAGTACATCACAGCACCATGGAATCGCAATTCCATCCACACTGAGTTAACCGACGACCTCGACCTAGATAATAAGCAAAGCATGCTCACAAGGAGGACATGCAAAAAATCACACCAATACTTCTGATAGAAACAGGCTTTGCAACATATGCATCTTTATATGAGAATAAATCGGTACTCCCTCTGTTCACTTTTATAAGACGCTCTAGATATTTCAGACGATGCTCAAAACAGTTCAATGTTAGCTGTCTGAAACGTCTTATAAAAAAGAACGAAAGGATTATTATTAATAGGAACACCGCATCTTTGCGATTGCTACACAAAACTGTCCCCCGTGGCCGTTGGAAATTCACCACCAACGTGGGTAGGAGGGGCAGCTGCGGAAAAATTGAATCAGCTTGGCCTTTTCTCTTAAGACCAGGCTCTTGAAATTCAGAGGCGATGATATTTAGCTCGGTGCACATCTAAACCTAACCTCTGAAGCCCTGAACCTTGCGGTGGGACAGAACAGCATACAAACTCATGATCGCCAACATGCCAGCTACTACTAGTACTATATATACACCCAACACAACTCATCAATCTATTGCATACAGAATTTAGAAGAAAACAGCCATAGCAAAGCACCAACGTATGCATGCAACACGAAACAGCTTCCGTTCGACAGGTTGCTAAGTGATCACAGGCCCGGCAAGAACCAGACTTCTGACGGATAGATTGTTCCGTAATGACCACCACCTGACGGGAATGCATCCTCCAGCGTCAGTTTCTTCAAATCATAGACCTTCACACCCTTCCATTGGTTATGTCGACGCTCAAAAATGTCACCCCTGAGACGGGGAGTCGTGAAGTAGATACTGAAACTGAACTGGAAAAAATGGAAGAGGAAAACAAAAATGCAGACAATGATGCCTATGCTGATCCTGTGGACTATGGAGCTAGTCAAGAATCAGTGGACTCCTTTGCTACTAGGCTGGGTCTGAATCCTGAAGATCAAAAGGAAGGAGAGGACACTGACAACAATGGAGAAGAGGGGGTGAGAAGATGCAATAGACTCATGGATAAACAAGATGTGAAGATTGAAGAACTGGCCAAACAAAGAGCAGCAGAGAAAAACAACTATGGTAAGATCTACAACCCTGATGAGGAGAATTCCTCTTTACTTTTCATGGCTGATAAAATTGGTATAGATTTAGGATGTACCATAGATATGATCAACCAGAACTTAGAGATTATTAAGAGAATGGAGCAAAGTAGAAAGGATTTTTATTATGCTCATCTTAAACAAAAAGATGAACCCACAGTGCAAAAAGAGACATTGCTCATTGACACTAGGGACATCTCTATTAAAGAGTTATGTTTTGATGAGGACCACTCTGATGCTGAGATAGAAATGGATTATTATTCTCACTTGAAAAACATTTTTACCAGTGGGAAGAAAAACAGTTTAGGATGACCTGGGATCACCAGTGTGAAACCAACTATATATATTGGGGGAAAGAGGGGCAAAAAAGGAAAGAAAAAATGATTGGCATGATTTGGAATGTAAGGGGGATTGGGTCCCACAATAAGAAAAACTTTATTAGGGAATGTATCAGTGAGAAAAAAGTTGATTTCATTGGATTACAAGAGACCATAAAAAATGAGTTTACTAAAAATGAACTTCACAATCTATGTGGGGGGAGGAATTTTAGCTGGAATTGGATACAACCCAGGGGAAAATCAGGGGGTATCCTGGTGGGCGTAAATAGTGATTCCTTTGATATTCTCAATGTGGAGAAGGGTGTTTATTGTATCAGGACATTACTAGTAGATAAAAAGGCCAAATTTGAATGGAACCTTATAATTGTCTATGGTGATGCTCAAAATGTGGGTAAAGCTGCTTATATGGCAGAAATATCCAGAGTTTATCATGATAATGCTGCTGTCCCTTGCCTCATGGGGGGGGGGGCTTTAACATCATTAGGAAAAGTGATGATAAAAATAAACCTGGTGGCTGTGGCCACTGGAGTTTTATCTTCAATGCTATCATTGAACAGGCTGGTTTGAGAGAGCTGCCATTGAATGGTAGGAAATACACTTGGGCTAATAATCACCAAGACCGTACATATGAAAAGTTAGATAGAATCCTTATATGCCCAGATTGGGAAGATCACTATCCTCTGACTGAGGTATATGCTTTGGAAAGAGAGCTATCTGATCATACCCCCCCCCCCCCTAATCCTTGACACAGGGGAGAGAAAATTCACTCCACCCATATTTAGATTTGAAAACTCTTGGATGTTGAGGGAGGGATTTAAGGAATTTGTTAATAAAATATGGTTGGCCAAATACCATGGTGATACTATGGAACAGTGGCAGACTAGGATGAGAATTTTTAGACAGAAAGTAAGGGGGTGGGTTATAAACTCTGATGCATGGTATAGAAAAATCAAGAAGGAAATCTTGTTGAAACTGGATACTTTAGACAAGAATGCAGAAACCATGGGGCTTACTGCTCATGATAGAGAAGAACAGAAAGAAGTTAGGTCCCAATTACATAGAATACTCAAACAAGAAGAGCTGAAGTGGCTTCAGAGATATAAAGACAGGGAGATTAAAGATGGAGATTGTAATACCAAATATTATCATGCTAAGGTGAATGGTAGAAGGAGAAAAAACAGAATACTATCTTTAGAACAAGAAGAAGGGGTGATTGAAGGTGAGGATAACCTTATCAAATATATCACTGATTTCTACAAAAAGTTATTTGGGCAACCAGATATATCACCATTAACCTCCATTTTTTGGGGGGGCAGGGGATTACTAGGGAGCAGGCTGAAATGCTGACTAAACCCTTTACAATGGAAGAACTCCACTCTGTGGTTTTTGGGATGGAAAAAAACAAAAGTCCTGGCCCAGATGGACTCCCCATTGATTTCTATCAACATTTCTGGGATATAGTCAAGTGGGACCTCATGAAACTTTTAAGTGAATTCCAGGCTGGGAAATTAGATATAACAATATTAAACTATGGAATCATCACCTTGGTACCAAAAACTGATGATGCCAAACGAATACAAAAATTCAGACCAATTTGTTTGCTAAATGTCAGCTTCAAAATCATTACTAAGGTATTGATGAATAGGCTTAGTGCTGTAATTAAACCCATCATTTTACCAACACAGACTACCTTTATAAAAGGGAGATATATAATGGAAGGGATTGTAGTACTGCATGAAGCCCTCAACACTATCCATCATAGAAAACAAAGTGCTGTGCTATTCAAAGTGGACTTTGAAAAAGCGTATGACAAAATTAAATGGCCTTTTGTGTACAGAATGCTGAAAATGAAAAATTTCCCAGATAAATGGTGTGATATGGTCATGCACACCATGGTAGGGGGGCAGGTTGGTATTAAAGTCAATGATAGAATTGGCCCATACTTTAAAACACACAAGGGGTTGAGACAAGGGGATGCTATGTCCCCCCTACTGTTTGACATAGCTGCTGATGCTCTGGCAATTATCTTAGATAAAGCAAAACAGGCTGGCTATGTCAAAGGAGTCTTGACTGAGCTAGGAGATGATGGGGGTGAATATGCTGCAATATGCAGATGACAGTATCTTCTTACTTAAAGATGATGAGGAGAGTGCAAGAAATCTAAAATTTATACTTACTGCCTTTGAGCAGATGTCTGGCCTGACCATTAACTTCCATAAAAGTGAGGTTTTCCTTTTTGGAGAGGCAATCAACAAGAGTGACATTTATCAGGAAATCTTTACTTGCAAGAAGGGGGAGGTCCCTTTCAAATACTTGGGACTCCCTGTGACTAATGTTAGGCTGGGGAATAAGTTTTGGAAATGTGTCACAAAGAAAATAGAGAAAAGATGTGCATGCTGGCAGGGGAGGTTGTTGAATATGGCAGGGAGAGTCACTCTTGTACAAGCATGTTTGACAAACATGCCAATGTACATGATGTCCTTTTATCCCCTGCCAGTGGGAATAAGAAAGAAAGCTGATTTTTTTAGAGCCAGACTAGTATGGCAGGAAGATGAAGATAAAAAGAAATACCATTTATTAAATTGGAAAACTTGTTGTTTACCCAAAGAGTTGGGGGGTTTAGGAATCTTAAACCTAGAGCTAATGAATAAAGCTCTATTGGCTAAATGGTTGTGGAAATTAGAAACAGAAGATGGAATGTGGATCAGAATTCTTCTTAAAAAATATGTGAAAGGAAAATGCATTTCTGGGATAAAGAGGAAAGCTGGAGATTCTCAATTCTGGGGGAGCCTCATGCAAATTAAGGAGATATACTTTAAAAATGTGAAGAAGAAATTGGGGGATGGAAAAAACACCCGTTTTTGGGAAGATTGGTGGGTGGGCTCCAAACCTCTAAAAGAAGCCTATCCAAGTATATATTTTATCAGTCTTAACCATAACATATATGTGGCTAAAGCCATTGATATGGGGTGGTCTGGATTCAAATTCAGAAGAAGTTTCACTGGTGATAAACAGAACTTGTGGGATAGTTTGAAAGACAGATGTGAGAAGGTTAGGATGTATGAAGGCAAAGATCGACCACAATGGATGCTAACAGCTGACAGACAATTCTCTGTCAGATCACTTTACCAGTCCTTGGTCAAAATTGATGTGGGATTCCCACATAAATATCTCTGGAAAATAAAAATTCCAGCAAAAATCAAAATGTTTTTATGGCTAATTGCCAGAAAAAGTGTGCTGACTAAAGATAATCTTATCAAAAGGGGATGGAAAGGAAAACAAGGGTGTGTGTTCTGTGGTCAGGATGAAACCATTGATCACTTGTTTTTTACTTGCTCAGCTGCTAAACTTTTGTGGAGCTTGATTAAATGGTCCTTCAATTTGAGAACCTCTCCTAAGGGAGTTGATGACTGCCTGGGAACTTGGGTAAAAAGCTTTGTTGATAGAGAAAAAAGACTAGTGCTAGTTGGGATTTCTGCTATCATGTGGGCAATCTGGAAATGCAGAAATGATATTACTTTTCTAGATAGAAAAATCAATGATCCTATGACACTGATCAAACTAACTTGCAACTGGCTTGTGGATTGGGCTGTTTAGCAGAAAAAAAACCCAGAACAAAACCTACTAATGCTGGGGGCAAGACTAATCGAGCGAGTAGCAAATGAGGTCTACAAGGCGTCACAGGGATGGAGAGCTGGGGTGCTGCAGCTGAACTAGGCCATCTTCGTCTACCTTTAGTTCTTATTGTTTCTGCTGAGGTGCGACCTCTTGAGCTTTTGGCCGCATGTGGCTCTTATGTTAAAGAACTGTGTCTGTTATCTGGTCGTTTTTGCGAACTGCCTTTCTGAAGGTAGTCTGCAATCTAGTTTCTTTTAGTCTCTAGGGATGGTGGGTCGTTGGAACTTGTTACTTTGTGCTTGGTTTCGTTAATGAAATCGGAGGGGGCTCCCCCCCCACCCAACACACAACAACAAACCACAACCCCCCCCCACCAACCCCCCCCCCCCCCCCTCTCTTGCTCAAAAAAAAGCTCAGCTTTTCCACGGACAAGAGACCCGGGCTATTCTGTCCGAGGAGCGCAGCGTGCCCCCTTAGAGCCTTCGCGGGGCTTACTCCTACCATTTGGCAGCTCTTGCGATCCAGCCTGTCTACATAAACACTGACGTAATGATCCTGATCCTTGTCCAAGATGACACGAATCTGCAGAAGATGCCCCCAGGGAGTTGGAACCAGGTATCTCGTGATAACTTCGAAAAAATCATCGTCTTCCTCGGCGATGATCGTTTTCTTTCGTGGTATGTCCTCAGGTCCACCGAGGTCCCAAATCTTCAATTTACCTGTCATTGACAACACGTAGAATCTGCCTCGCAGGTAGACACAATCGGCAAAACTATCTTGGCTTCTCCTTATCACTGAAACTTGTCGCCAAGAACTATCTCCTACCCTCGCAAAAGAGAGCTGCTTGCCGTCCAAGTGGATGGCCAAAGCAACTGCGGGACCGGCAGATGGAGAACCAGACAACACAACCTTGTCATAGAAATGCCTGCCCAGAGAATCAATGCCATAAACACTACCATTACTACTACCATGGTGACACCTATAACGATAGCCAATGACATTTCCTTGGTCTGCATAGACCCCTTCGATGCACGACGAGAAGCCAGTGAGCGGCGGGAGCGGGAGCAATGCCGCCGTAAAGGGGCTGTAGAGGACAAGGTCTGAGAGCTCGTTAGCCACGACCAGCCAGCCGCGGAAGGAGCCGCAGCAGGCCACAGCCTGGCCCCAGGGGAAGCTGACCTTAAATTCTTTCTCGTCTAGGAGGTTGCGGAACTTGGAAGTAACTGTGGGATCCCATAGCCTGCGACTCTGCTCCACTCCAGGAAGAGGCTCAGTCGCCAAGGACACAAGCCACGGTGTGCAGCCAGGTGGGACACTGGGGGCGGCCATTGAGGCGGAGCACCATGACGAGCAGACAGCGCGGAAGGCTAGAGCCTCAGGTAACTCGAGGAGAAGCAGGATGCGGATCAGGAGATCGGTGGGGAGGTCCGACCAGCCTGGGCTTGCATAAGGTCCTATCATTGAGAAAAAAATCACGTCCGGAAATTTACATATGAGCAGATTTATATAGCGATTAGCGACACAAACATGGCCGCGTACGTTGCCCAATCCGACAAGAAAAAGTATATGATTCAAACTGGGAAACCGATTTCAATCTGTATAGGCTCTTATATTAGAAAATATGACTGATTCTGAAAATATGACCATAAAAATTGGGGGCTGCTACGCGTCGGCCGGCGGATCCGCCGCCTCACAAGCCGTTAGATACGACAGAATCAAGCGGCTGGACGTCTTTCTCTTCTTTGCAACAATGATCTTGTTGCGGAAACTCTTGTAACACAGATTGTGTTGCGGATTTTTTTGTAGTATCGGTTGTGTTACGGGATTTATTTTTTGCAACATACATCGTGTTGCAGAATTTTTTTCTGTCTTCACTTTTTTTGCAACAAAGGTACTATTGCAAAAAAAACTTTGCAACTGAGGTGGTGCTGCAGATTTTTTTCCTTTGTCTTCGCCTCTATATGGTGTTACGGAAGAAATTTATGCAACATAACTGATGTTGCAGAAATCTTTCTTGCAGCGAACCAACCTGGGGTTGGATGGTTAGAGCGACTGTAGTATCCCCAACCCACCAGAGTTCAAATCCTGGTGCTCGCATTTATTCCTGGATTTATTTCAGAATTTCTGGCGATGCGCATTCAGTGGGAGGAGACGTTTCCGTTGGGAGAGTGACATGTGTGGTCCAGTAGGCCACGTGTCGATCAAAGGAGGCAGCGGACGCCCACGCTAGATTCGCCGGTTGAGCCATAGCCTTTTCCATAAAAATTGGATCTTTAGAAAATATGACTGTGATTCTGAAAACTTACCCATAGCAGTGGCCTTGGGAGATTCATCATCGATGGAGATAGGAGGGGCAGCTGTGGAAGTATCTCTAGTGGTCCTCACTTTATCTGAAAGGGGATCGTAACCACGGGATGCTCGAAATCCGGCCGATGAAGAGGAGCGGCAGCGGGGTGCTAGTACTATCGTGCCAGCGGTGGAGAGTGAGGCCTGGCATGGCGGCGGCATATGCGGTGGGCAGTTGCGGCGGCGGCGTAGTGTGGGGGTTGGGTGTTGGGTTAGCCGGCTGGGCGAGGAGCGGAGAAGTACTCTTTTTGGTTCCTTGGCTTCAATTGAGTGTGGCGGAATTGGGGGAGACGCGTAGGGCGGTCAATCCAATTCCAAGCCGGTTCGCATCCGATCGAATGGGCGGCAATCAGCCATGTGTTGCAATTTCCGGAGTCGCGCCTTGTCACAACCTGAATTGTGAATCCTCGTCCTCGTCAATCAAGAAGAAAAGGTATGAACCAACTTGCGGTTGGATGGTTAGCAGGAGATGCAGAGGAGCACGGCTAGGCCTCCCAAGGTAGAGAGAGAGAGAGAGAGATGGCTGGTTAGGGCATCTTCAACGCCGACCCTCAAACCGTCCGGATCCCGGAAGCCGTCCAACGCGGGTCCGTACCGGTCCGCCGAGCGAACCAAACGTGGGGGCTTTACGGGAGTCCGGACACGAGACACGTCAGACTCTTACACCCATGGCCAACCCAAAAGTAAGACGGAGCCCGCACTTTTGTAATTGTCTGCCCTGTTTTTTGGGCAAAATCACCACTCTCTTCTTTCATCCCGGCGTTCTCCACCCAATTCCCTCCCTTTTCTCCGACTCCCCCCCCCCCCCCTTTTTGGTTCCTTGGCTTCAATTGAGTGTGGCGGAATTGGGGGAGACGGTAGGGCGGTCAATCCAATTCCAAGCCGGTTCGCATCCGATCGAATGGGCGGCAATCAGCCATGTGTTGCAATTTCCGGAGTCGCGCCTTGTCACAACCTGATTGTGAATCCTCGTCCTCGTCAATCAAGAAGAAAAAGGTATGAACCAACTTGCGGTTGGATGGTTAGCAGGAGATGCAGAGGAGCACGGCTAGGCCTCCCAAGGTAGAGAGAGAGAGAGAGAGATGGCTGGTTAGGGCATCTTCAACGCCGACCCTCAAACCGTCGGATCCGAAGCCGTCAACGCGGGTCCGTACGTCCGCCGAGCGAACCAAACGTGGGGGCTTTACGGGAGTCCGGACACGAGACACGTCAGACTCTTACACCCATGGCCAACCCAAAAGTAAGACGGAGCCCGCACTTTTGTAATTGTCTGCCCTGTTTTTTGGGCAAAATCCCCACTCTCTTCTTCCATCCCGGCGTTCTCCACCCAATTCCCTCCCTTTTCTCCGACTCCCCCCCCCCCCCCCCCCAGCGCATTGCCGAGGCATGGAATGGGATGGTAGCTTTTGAGGGTCTCCAGCTCTTGGAGAAGAAGAAGATTAAGGATGATGCTAAATTGAAGGCCGAAAATGTTTGCAAGGTAAAAGAGGCTGCTGCAAATGAAGCCAGGCTTCGCAAGGTAGTGAAATTTACTAATCCTTTCTTTTTTACAATTTATTGGTCTCCCGATAATATGCATTTTATTGCTGAGATATGAAAGGGGCATGTTTGTACTTTACTGAACCATCTTCTGAAGTCTAGGCATGTTCTTGTAATGTACGATCACTACATCAGTCGTTTGTTAGTGATAGTGTGATCCTTACTGCTGATGTTTGCTCCAGCATCCAGGAGTAGCTAAAGCCAGAGGATGGTTCAGAGTACGTGCCTCCTACCCCACAGAGGCTCCCTCCAAGTGGCGGCTACTGGCTACATGAGAGGCCGTGGCAACGGTGCTTACAATGTCCACAACAGCCATGACAACAGCTCTGAGCACTGGGTCTACAACTCTGGCCGCGGCGATAAATCCATCGTGTTCCACAACGTCGAGGCCAAGCCCAACGCCAACGACAGTGGCGTCCTAAGGAGGGGTGAGGGTTACAATGGTGAGCGCCGGCAAGGCGGCTACCAGCAAAGTGGGTACAATGGTGGTGGCCGGGGCAATGGTGGTTACCAGGAGCGCAGTGATGCCTACAATGGAAACCGCCAGGAGCAAGGCGGATACAACGGTGGCCGGGGCAATGGTTACCAGCAGGACCAGGATGGCTACAATGGTGACCGGCCGGAGCAGGGTGGGTACTAGAATGGTGGGTGCGGCAGTGACGGATACCAAGAGGGCAGCAACTACCGGCAAAGGCAAGCGCCCAAGCCAAAGTAGGAGGAGGATAAAGTGGTGATCACAGCGTCCGACTTCCCAGCTCTAGGTAGCGCATCTTAGGCGCAGTCCCGGGCTTAGATAGGTTTTTTTTCCTTTTTTTTCGAAAAGGTGGCAAAAGACTGCCTCATCTATTAATTAGGTACAAGAAAATTACCTAGTTAATTACAAAAAAAGGGGCAAAAACCAAAACAACAAGGGCAAGCCCACATCAAAGACTGTAACACACGTGGCAAATCCCATCCTCCTCAACGACATGTCGAACACCACATCAAACATCACACATCCAAAACACACACCAAGGGGGGACCCGCTCCACCGGTCCAGCTGACCTTCCATCATTGCCGGAAAGAAGAATTCGTGACTACAACAATCAATATTCCGGCGACTAACGACTATGGCAACCACGCCGCACACACGACACGAGATCCATATCCTCGAAGTTCCAAATCTCTCGAGGCCACCACCTCGACATCCACTACTCCGCCACGCCTTGCACACTCAACCGACACTGCCTTCTGGGGCCACCGCCCCGACATGCCACCACTCCTCCTAGAGCAGCAACACCGCGCGATACAGCTACCCGCATCCCACGTTGCTCAGGATCCCCGCATGCAGATCACGAACGTTGCACCACATTCGGGACCGCTGTCCCGACATGCCACCGCTGATACGTCTCCAACATATCTATAATTTTTTATTGTTCCATGCTATTATATTATCTGTTTTGGATGTTTTATAGGGATTAATATGCTATTTTATATTATTTTTGGGACTAACCTATTAACCTAGAGCCCAGTGCCAGTTTCTGTTTTTTTCCTTATTTTAGAGTTTCGCAGAAAAGTAATACCAAACGGAGTCCAAACGGAATAAAACTTTTGCGATGATTTTTCTTGGACCAGAAGACATCCAGAGGACTTGGAGTGCAAGTCAGAGAAGCCACAAGGCGGCCACAAGGACAGAGGGCGCCCCCCCCCCCCCCCCCCACCCTTGTGGGCCCCTCGTGACTCCACCGACCTAGTTCCTTCGCCTATATATTCTCATATACCCTAAAACCAACAGGGAGAGCCACGAAATAATTTTTCCATCGCCGCAACCTTCTGTACCCGTGAGATCCCATCTAGGGGCCTTTTCCGACGTCCTGCCGGAGGGGGATTCGATCACGGAGGGCTTCTACATCAACACCATTGCCCTTCTGATGAAGCGTGAGTAGTTTACCTCAGACCTACGGATCCATAGCTAGTAGCTAGATGGCTTCTTCTCTCTCTTTCATTCTCAATACCACGTTCTCCTCGATGTTCTTGGAGATCTATTCGATGCAATACTTTTTTGTGGTGTGTTTGCCGAGATCCGATGAATTGTGGATTTATGATCAGCTTATCTATGAATATTATTTGAATCTTCTCTGAATTCTTATATGCATGATTTGATATCTTTACAAGTCTCTTCGAACTATCGATTTGGTTTGGCCAACTAGATTGGTTTTTCTTGCAATGGGAGAAGTGCTTAGCTTTGGGTTCAATCTTGCGGTGTCCTTTCCCAGTGACAGTAGGGGCAGCAAGGCATGTATTGTATTGTTGCGATCGAGGATAAAAAGATGGGGTTTACATCATATTGCTTGAGTTTATTCCTCTACATCATGTCATCTTACTTAATGCGTTACTCTGTTCTTCATGAACTTAATACTCTAGATGCAGGCAGGAGTCGGTCGATGTGTGGAGTAATAGTAGTAGATGCAGGCAGGAGTCGGTCTACTTGATACGGACGTGATGCCTATACTCATGATCATTGCCTAGATATCGTCATAACTTTGCGCTTTTCTATCAATTGCTTAGCAGTAATTTGTTCACCCACCGTAATATTTTCTATCTTGAGAGAAGCCTCTAGTGAAACCTATGGCCCCCGGGTCTATTTTCCATCATACAATCTTTTATTTTCCAATCTACGAGTTTCCGATCTACTATTTTGCAAGCTTTTACTTTCCGATCTATAAACCAAAAAATAGCAAAAAATATTTACTTTCCGATCTATAAACCAATTGTGAGTAATCGTGAAGGGATTGACAACCCCTTTATCGCGTTGGGTGCAAGTTTGGTGTTTGTTTTTGCAGGTATTCGGTGACTTGTGTATTGTCTCCTACTGGATTGATACATTGGTTCTCAAAACTAAGGGAAATACTTACTCTACTTTGCTGCATCACCCTTTCCTCTTCAAGGGAAAAACCAACGCAAGCTCAAGAGGTAGAAGGAAGAATTTCTGGCGCCGTTGCTGAGAAGATCTATGCCAGGTCAAGACATACCAAGTACCCATCATAAACTCTCATCTCTTGCATTACATTATTCGCCATTCGCCTCTCGTTTTCCTCTCCCCCACTTCTAAAACAATTTTCGAAAAATATTTGCCTTTTTGTTTGCCTTCTTTCTGTTTGATCTTTTGTTTGCTTGAGTTACCATGTGCCTTCTTTTTGCTTGCATCTTCACTTGCTAAAAGTTTATAGATCCTCATAAACTTGCTAATCTTTTTAAGAGATCCAATTATGATGAACCAATTTCTAGTGATTTGAGTGCACTAGATTATCTTTATGAAGTTTTGCTTGAAATTCGTGAATCTAAAAATTGTGATGAAGTGTTAAAAGAAGAAATCTATGAAGTGATTCACGATAGCTCCTTGGATGAAAAGCACGATTGCAATGGTTTTACTATAAATTCTATTAATGTCAGATATGCTAATGATATGCAAAACCTTAAGCTTGGGGATCCTAGTTTTGCTAGGTCCACTACTTGTTGCAATGATCATGATTGGGGTGATTTTTCTTATGATCTTGAAAATTTATTTAAACCCCATGATGAATATGAGATTGATAATAATGTTTGCAATAATATTGAAAGTGGGTTTGGAAGAGTGTCAACTTTAGATCCCACATATTTGGAGAATATTCAATCCTATGAATTCTTTGATAAAAGTGGGTTTGGAGAGGTCATGACTTTATTTATTGTTAATCCAACTATTTTGGAAGAGTGTCAACTTCGCATGCATGTTGATCGTGTTGAGAATATGTCATGTGATAGCTATATTGTTGAATTTGAATATGATCCCACATGTAATTATTATGAGAGAGAAAAATATGGTCATAGAAATTTTTATGTTGCTAAATTACCTCTGTTCATGTTGAGATTGTCTATGTTTTATTCTCCTTCCTTGCATATGCTAGGTTTTTCTTGTCTTGATAATTTGTTTGCTTATAAAATGTCTATGCATAGGAAGTATGTTAGACTTAAACTCGTTTTTCACATGCTTTATGATGCTCTCTTTGTGCTTCAATTCTTGTCTTTCATGTGAGCATCATCGAAATCTCAATGCCTAGCTAAAAAGGCTTTAAAGAAAAGCGCTTGTTGGGAGACAACCCAATATTTTTCCTTGCTGTTTTTGAATAAATAATTCATCTAGCCTCTGGTTAGATGTGGTTTTATGTTTTAATTAGTGTTTGTGAAAAGTAAGACCTTTGGGATGGCTTACGGTGATAGTTGATTTGATCTTGCTGAAAAATAGAAACTTTTATGTCCAGTCACAGAAGTTTAATAATTCACTGGAGCGTTAAAAAAGCTTGAATTTTTTACGAGATATTTATATTCAAATTAACTGTGTTTCCCTAATTTTTCATAATTTTTGGAGTTACATAAGTATTATAACAATTCGGATCTTCGCAGACTGTTCTGTTTTTGACAGATTCTGTTTTCTTTGTGTTGTTTGCTTATTTTGATGAATCTACGGGTAGTATCGGGGGGTATGAACCATGAAAAAGTTGGAATACAGTAGATATTACACCAATATAAATAAAGAATGAGTTCACAACAGTACCAAAGTGGTGATTTATTTTCTTATACTAACGGAGCTTATGAGATTTTCTGTTGAGTTTTGTGTTGTGAAGTTTTCAAGTTTTGGGTAAGGATTTGATGGACTATCGAATAAGGAGTGACAAGAGCCTAAGCTTGGGGATGCCCAAGGCTCCCCAAGGTAATATTCAAGGACAACCAAGAGCCTAAGCTTGGGGATGCCCCGGAAGGCATCCCCTCTTTCGTCTTCGTCTATCGGTAACTTTACTTGAGGCTATATTTTTATTCACCACATGATATGTGTTTTGCTTGGAGTGTCTTGTATGATTTGAGTCTTTGCTTTTAGGTTTGCCACAATCATCCTTGCTGTACACACCTTTTGAGAGAGACACGCATGAATCGTGATTTATTAGAATGCTCTTTGTGCTTCACTTATATCTTTTGAGCTAGGCAATTTTGCTCTAGTGCTTCACTTATATCTTTTTAGAACACGGCGGTGGCTTTATTTTATAGAAATTGATATACTCTCGTGCTTCACTTATATTATTTTGAGAGTCTTTAAAACAGCATGGTAATTTGCTTTGGTTATAAATTTAGTCCTAATATGATAGGCATCCAAGAGGGATATAATAAAAAAATTCATATAAAGTGCATTGAATACTATGAGAAGTTTGATTCCTTATGATTGTTTTGAGATATGAAGATGGTGATATTAGAGTCATGCTAGTGAGTAATTGTGAATTTGAGAAATACTTGTGTTAAAGTTTGTGATTCCCGTAGCATGCACGTATGGTGAACCGTTATGTGATGAAGTCGGAGCATGATTTATTTATTGATTGTCATCCTTTGTGTGGAGGTCGGGATCGCGCAATGGTTAACTCCTACCAACCCTTCCCCTAGGAGCATGCGTCTAGTACTTTGTTTCGATAGCTAATAGATTTTTGCAACAAGTATGTGAGTTCTTTATGATTAATGTTGAGTCCATGGATTATACGCACTCTCACCCTTCCACCATTGCTAGCCTCTCTAGTGCCGCGCAATTTTCGCCGGTACCATAAACCCACCATATACCTTCCTCAAAACAGCCATCATACCTACCTATTATGACATTTCCATAGCCATTCCGAGATATATTGCCATGCAACTTTCCACCGTTCCGTTTATTATGACACGCGTCATCATTGTCATATTGCTTTGCATGATCATGTAGTTGACATCGTATTTGTGGCAAAGCCACCTTTAATCATTTTTTATACATGTCACTCTTGATTCATTGCACATCCCGGTACACCACCGGAGGCATTCATATAAAGTCATATTTTGTTCTAGTATCGAGTTGTAATTTTTGGGTTGTAAGTAAATAAAAGTATGATGATCTTCGTTATTAGAGCATTGTCCCATGTGAGAAAATAAAAAAAAAGAGGCCAAAGAAGCCAAAGAAAAAAAAAAAGAAAGAAAAAGAAAGAGAAAGAAAAAAGAGAAAGAAAAAAAAGAAAAAAAAAAGAAAAAAAAGAAAAATGAGAGAAAAAGAGAGAAGGGGCAATGTTACTATCTTTTTTTCCATACTTGTGCTTCAAAGTAGCACTATGATCTTCGTGATAGAGAGTCTCCTATGTTGTCACTTTCATATACTAGTGGGAATTTTTCATTATAGAACTTGGCTTGTATATTCCAATGATTGGCTTCCTCAAATTGCACTAGGTCTTCATGAGCAAGCAAGTTGGATGCACACCCACTTAGTTTTCTTTTTGAGCTTTCATAAACTTACAGCTCTAGTGCATCTGTTGCATGGCAATCCCTACTCACTCACATTTATATCTATTGATGGGCATCTCCATAGCCCGTTGATACGCCTAGTTGATGTGAGACTATCTCCTTCTTTTTGTCTTCTCCACAACTACCTTCTATTCCACCTATAGTGCTATGTCCATGGCTCACGCTCATGTATTGCGTGAAAGTTGAAAAAGTTTGAGAATACTAAAGTATGAAACAATTGCTTGGCCAAAACCAGGGTTGTGCATGATTTGAATATTTTGTGTGATGAAGATGGAGCATAGCCAGACTATATGATTCTGTAGAGATAAGCTTTCTTTGACCATGTTATTTTGAGAAGACATAATTATCTTGTTAGTATGCTTGAAGTATTATTGTTTTTATGTCAATATTAAACTTTTGTTTTGAATCATACGGATCTGAACATTCATGCCATAATAAAGAAAATTACATGCATAAATATGTTAGGTAGCATTCCACATCAAAAATTCTGTTTTTATCATTTACCTACTCGAGGACGAGTAGGAATTAAGCTTGGGGATGCTTGATACGTCTCCAATGTATCTATAATTTTTTATTGTTCCATGTTATTATATTATCTGTTTTGAATATTTTATAGGCATTAATATGCTATTTTATATTATTTTTTGGACTAATCTATTAACCTAGAGCCCAGTGCCAGTTTCTGTTTTTTTCCTTGTTTTAGAGTTTCGCAGAAAAGGAATACCAAACGGAGTCCAAACGGAATAAAACTTTCGCGATGATTTTTCTTGGACCAAAAGACATCCAGAGGACTTGGAGTGCAAGTCGGAGAAGCCACGAGGCGGCCACAAGGACAGAGGGTGCGCCCAGGGGGTAGGGCGCGCCCCTCGTGACTCCACCGACCTAGTTCCTTCGCCTATATATTCTCATATACCCTAAAACCAACAGGGAGAGCCACGAAATAATTTTTCCACCGCCGCAACCTTCTGTACCCGTGAGATCCCATCTAGGGGCCTTTTCCGGCGTCCTGCCGGAGGGGGATTCGATCACGGAGGGCTTCTACATCAACACCATTGCCCTTCTGATGAAGCGTGAGTAGTTTACCTCAGGCCTACGGGTACATAGCTAGTAGCTAGATGGCTTCTTCTCTCTCTTTCATTCTCAATACCACGTTCTCCTCGATGTTCTTGGTGATCTATTCGATGTAATACTTTTTTGCGGGGTGTTTGCCGAGATCCGATGAATTGTAGATTTATGATCAGCTTATTTATGAATATTATTTGAATCTTCTCTGATTTCTTATATGCATGATTTGATATCTTTGCAAGTCTCTTCGAACTATCGATTTGGTTTGGCCAACTAGATTGGTTTTTCTTGCAATGGGAGAAGTGCTTAGCTTTGGGTTCAATTTTGCGGTGTCCTTTCCCAGTGACAGTAGGGGCAGCAAGGCACGTATTGTATTGTTGCCATCGAGAATAAAAAGATGAGGTTTACATCATATTGCTTGAGTTTATTCCTCTACATCATGTCATCTTACTTAATGCGTTACTCTGTTCTTCATGAACTTAATACTCTAGATGCAGGCAGGAGTCGGTCGATGTATGGAGTAATAGTAGTAGATGTAGGCAGGAGTCGGTCTACTTAATACGGACGTGATGCCTATGCTCATGATCATTGCCTAGATATTGTCATAACTTTGCGCTTTTCTATCAATTGCTTGGCAGTAATTTGTTCACCCACCGTAATATTTTCTATCTTGAGAGAAGCCTCTAGTGAAACTTATGGCCCCGGGGTCTATTTTCCATCATACAATCTTTTATTTTCCAATCTACGTGTTTCCGATCTACTATTTTGCAATCTTTTACTTTCCGATCTATAAACCAAAAATAGCAAAAATATTTACTTTACCGTTTATCTATCTCTATCAGATCTCACTTTTGCGAGTAACCGTGAAGGGATTGACAACCCCTTTATCGCGTTGGGTGCAAGTTTGGTGTTTGTTTGTGCAGGTATTCGGTGACTTGTGTGTTGTCTCCTACTGGATTGATACCTTGGTTCTCAAAACTAAGGGAAATACTTACTCTACTTTGCTGCATCACCCTTTCCTCTTCAAGGGAAAAACCAACGCAAACTCAAGAGGTAGCAACCGCTCACCCTCGCGCAGCAACACCGTAAGAAACAACTGCCTGCAGCCCACGCTGCTCAGGACAACCGCACGCAGACGACAAACGTCGCACCACATTTGGGGCCGCCGCCCCGACATGCCGTCCAACCGCCCCCGCTTGAACACGTCGACTGAGCCGACAACCTTGCTGGCCCCGCAGCTCAGGGTCCTCACACAAGCCATGTCGATAAGCAACCCTACCTCCTAGAGCTGCCGCCGCACCGCTGCCCGAGGCCGCCGCCTCGGCACTCAACAAAAGATCCCGGAGCCGCCGCTCCGGCATGTAGCGCCCTTGAAAACAGAAGAGTTCCGCACACCATCCAAAGGCTGAACCTCCAAGGCGACGCCTCCAAGAAGGTTACAATGTAAACACCGTCGCCACCCACTCCAGAAACTGGAGTTTAGGTTCTCACCCGGAGAGCCCAAGCACATGAAAGGAGAGAAAGAGCTCCATGACAACGCTCTCCAAGGTCACGACGCCCACAGGCACCGACGTCGTCAAAAGCTTTCACCCAAGCCCCTCGTCTCCTATCAGTGGAGCTTGCAGATATGGGCACACAAGGATACCCAGACCATCGGAGCCAAGCACGCTGTGTAGAGCAACCCCCGCTGTCAGCCGCCATAGCCCTCACGCGATGACCCGCTGCAGCACCTCATGCTACAGAGAAATGGCGCACTTGTCGGGGTCAGATCCGAGGCCATCGCCCCAAGTCCACCATCCTGAGCCGCTCTAGCAGCCCATACCACCGCAACCATCGATTGCTGCCCCGGCATCCTTGAACTTGCCTCGGCTCAGATCCACGAAACCATGACAAACATTGTCGTCGATCTGCAGAGCGGCACAACCACAACTCCTGCCGCGAAGGCACACACCGCCACCCACCTGTCTTCCTTCGCGCATGCAAGGCGCCAGATCCACGCCCTCCTCGCATGGTAGCACCTCCGCCCCGGACCAGCGCATTCAGCCGGCCGGAGCACCTCCGCACCTTACCTCGCCGACGCACAGGCCAGGACGCCAGATCCGCACGCACCCTAGCCGGATCCGTGCCCGTGTGCACTAGCGCGCCATGCCGCCGCCCGCTCGGGCGGGCCGCCGTGGACCAGCTCATCCAGTCGGCCGCAACATCTCCGTGCCGCACCTCGCCGGTGCACAGGCCAGGGCACCAGATCTGCGCCCGCGCGCATCAGTGCACCATGCCAAGTTCTTTCATATTTATCGAGTACGTCGACCAGCCAAAGTTTTCATGCAAAAAAAAGTACGTCCAGCCGGGGGCTCGATGACGTCTACCATGTGCCGCGTGTCCTGCTGTTTGCCGAGAGCCGTACTCGGCTTATAAGGATTTTGTCATGATCCCGTATTTTGGTGCTTGGCAAACATGAAAGAACTTGGCAACCACGATTTTTGAAGTAGTGGGAGCTGCGACTGCGGTGACCGCGTGATGGAACATGTGCGTACCGGAGCTGCACGCGTGAAATCGGTTTCCCAGTTTGAAATGTATACCGTTTCTTGTCCGAGTGGGCATCGTACTCGGGCACGTATGCGTGTTTATACGAAGTCTCAGTCGACTCAGACTTAGCAAAACTGTTTATTACACATACCTATATGAAAAAGGGTCTATTTAGGTCTACTTCGCGAAGTCTCAGTCGGCTGACATCACCCTGAACGCCTGTTTTATCTCCCTCCCTGTTGGGTGTTAATTTCCCATGTTATGGGCTTGGGGTGTGGGCTTTGTTTGTTTGTCTTTTTTGTTTTTGTTGTTTTTTTGGTCCGTTATACCTCCCTTCCTGTCCATGGACGCAACAAACATCAGAAAACATGCAGTTGGCGTCACAGCTGACCTCCCTCCCTGTCCATGGACGCAGCAAACAAAAGAAATTAGGCCATGCTCCATGCATTTCAGCAGACCCATTTTCAAATGGAACTGCTAGCTGTCGACGTCGCAGCTGACCTGAGACGTCCAGTAACTTGGAGTGAGCTAGAGTTCCAGTGAACTACTAGGACAAGTGAGCTGGACACTCCCGTCCAAGGGACAAGCAAAAGAGATGCTAGCGCTAACTCTACTGAAAGAGAAAAAAAATTATTACTGAGATACTCCCTCCGTCCAAAAGAATAGTATAAAAGATTGTATCAAGCAGTACATCTGTAGATTTAGAAAAAAGAAACTGAATACAAATGCACCACTATGCACCAGCACTACTAAAGCTGAAGCTGCGGAGTGGAGTGGAGGCATGCATGAAGCAGGCTACACTTTCATCAATCCTGCTGCCTCAGTTACATCAATAAACAACATCGATCCATCTCACTAATTTCAGACCATAGTCCATGCATTTCAACAGGCCCATTTTCACACAAGCAAAAATCACGTGTGAGTAAAAACAATGTGGCTCCGACAAAAAACACATAATACATGATTTGAGCTTGGGTGTAACAAAAATCACACATGACCTGCAAGTCGTTCAAATTTAGCAAAGGGGATCTTGATTGGTATTAAGGATGTTGACAAGATGATGACCATTGGATTCCCTCTCGACTGTACTGTACCAGTTAGGTAGATCAGACAAGCACACCTAATAATAACCAAAAATATCTATAGAAAAATTCACAACCCCTGAGTGCTCCTTGACTGCGATATAATTTGCGTCAGAAAATAGGAGTAGTAGCATCTAAGAATACTACACCAAAATCATTCAAAATCTGCATCAGAGATAGTTAAGTTGAACCCCCCTCTTAATGGTATTCTTTAGTATGTCGTCGTTGACCAGAAGAGCTAGATCGATCAAATACAGTGAGAAATAATACAGGTGCAAATCACTTACACAGTAGTACTGAGGAGTGGTCACAAGGATTTTATTTCCCTTCCTGAATGGGTCCTTGAAGATAGCCTGTGGGCTGCAACATGGCACATGCCTCAAGTGGAACAAAATTACCTCGAGCTCAAGCATGAACATGATTAACTTGCCGTTTCTGATTTCAAACAGTACCGTTGGGTGGCCTCTAGAGAGTGTTGAGCCTGGGTCCACATTCCAGAGACTTGTAGAAAAATAAAGGTACTTCCCTAAAAAAAGATACAAAACAATTGATTTTTAGTTTTGATTCCTTGGGAAAACAAACCTTTTTAATGCAAAAAGAAAAAAGAAAAATAAATAAGTTTGTACTTTGTATATGATTTTTAAAAAGTAACAAAAAGAAAAAATATATCTTGAAAACTGCCCCCCTGCCGCGCTCCGACCAAAAAGACAAAGCTAGTTGTGAGATCAGGTGCTTGGTTTGTGTTTGCGGACACGACAAAAAATGGGAATTGTGTTTACCTAGTTGACGGGGGAGGTATCTTACCTGCTCTGCAAAAACTGCCCCCCTCACCCCGCTGGTCGTTCCGACAAAGCAAAAAAGCCTAGTTGCAACCATGTTGGTAAAAAAAGACATGCAGTTGTAGTCCGGGGACAACGCTTACAGTTGCATGACTAATTTGCCCCCTCTCCCCGGTGCCCTCTCTCTTCCCGCCGCCTCCTCTGACAAAACGAAGCTCCCAATTGCAACCATGTTGGAAACACATGCAGTTGCATGACTGGAGTTGGACATGCGACCGACCCTCTCTATCTTCCTGCCGCCCCTCTGACAAAACAAAGGGCCCCAATTACAACAAAGTTAGAAGACATGCAGTTGCGTGACTATAGTTGGACATGCAACTAGCCCCCCTCCTCGTCGGTCCCTTCGACAAAGCAAAAGCGCAGTTGCAACCAACTTAGAAGACATGCAGTTGCGTGACTATAGTTGGACATGCAACTGCCCTCCTCTTGCCATCTCCTCCTCCAACAAAACAAAGGCCCCAGTTGCGACCAAATTTGAAGACATGTAGTTGAGTGCCTAGTGTGGGACATGCAACTGGCCCATCAATCCATTCGACAAAGTAAAAGCACAGTTGTGACCAAGTTAGAAGACATGCAGTTGCGTCACGATAGTTGGACATGCAACTACCGCCCCCCCCCCCCCGCCCCCAACCCCGCCCCCCCCCCCCCCCCTCTCTCTTGCCGCCGCCCCATCCGACAAAACAAAGGCCCCAGTTGCAACCAAGTTTGAAGACATGCAGTTGTGTGCCTAGTGTGGGACATGCAACTGGCCCCTCTCCTCATCGGTCCCTCCGACAAAGCAGAAGCCTAGCTGCAACCAAATTAGAAGACATGCAGTTGCGAACCATATTGGAAGACATGCAATTGCATAGCTACAGTTGGGTATGCATCTGGCCCCCTCTCTCCCTGCCGCCCGCTCCAAAAAAACAAAGCCACTTGCAGTTGCAACCAAGTTAGAAGGCATGCAGTTGCCACCTTGTTGGAACAAATGTACTTGCATGACTATAGTTGAGCATGCAACTGGCACCCTCTCTCTTCCCGCCGCCCCCTCAGACAAAACAAAGGCCCCAGTTACAACCAAGTTAGAAGGCATGTAGTTGCGTGACTAGTGTGGGACATGCGACTGGCCCCCCTCTCTTCCTGCCACCCTCTCCAACAAAACAGAGCCCTAGTTGCAACCCATGTTGGAGAAGACATGATTGCATGACTACAGGAGGACATGCAACTAACCCCATCTACATGCTGCCCGCCCCCCGACAAAACAAAACCCCACTTTCAACCATTTTGGAAAACATGCAGTTGCGTGACTATAATTGAACATGCAACTGGCCCCTCTCTCTTCTCGCCGCCTAGTTGGAAACTATGTTGGAAGACATGCAGTTGCGTGAATAGTGTGGGACATGCAAATGGCCCCTCTCCTCGTCGGTCCCTCTGACAAAACAAAAAGCCGAGTTGCTGGAAGGTTAGAAGACATGCAGTTGCGACCATGTTGGAAGGCCTGAAATTGCATGACTATAGTTGAGCATGCAACTGGCCCCCTCTCTCTTGATGTCGCCCTCCTTCGACAAAACAAAGACCCAAGTTGCAACCAAGTTAGAAGACATGCAGTTGCGTGGCTAGTGTGGGACATGCAACTCTCATTGTCTGACAAAACAAAATCCGAGTTGCAACCAAGTTAGAAGACATGCAGTTGCGACCATGTTGGAAGACATGCAGTTGCATGACTATAGTTGAGGATGCAACTGCCCCCCTCTCTCTAGCCGCCGCCCCCTCCGACAAAACAAAGGCCCTAGTTGTAACCAAGTTAAAAGATATGCAGTTGTGTGCCCAGTGTGGGACATGCAATTGGCCCCTCTAGTCGTCGGTCCCTCCGACAAAAACGAAAGTTGAGTTGCAACCAAGTTAGAAGACATGCAGTTGCGACCATGTTGGAAGACATGTAGTTGCATGACTACAATTGAGCATGCAACTGGCCCCCTCTCTCTTGTTGGAGCCCCCAGGCACAAAACAAAGGCCCCAGTTGCAACCCAGTTAGAAGACATGCAATTGCGTGCCTAGTTTGGGACATGCAACTGGTCCCTCTCCTCGTATGACAAAACGAAAGCCTAGTTGCAACCAAGTTAGAAGACATGCAGTTCCGACCATGTTTGGCAGACATGCAGTTGCATGACTATAGTTGAGCATGCAACTAGCCCCCTCTCTCTTGCCGCCACCCCATCCGCCAAAACAAAGCCACTTGCAGTTGCAACCAAGTTAGAAGACATGCAGTTGCGTGGCTAGTGTGGGACATGCAACTGGCCCTCTCCTCGTCGGTCCCTTTGACAAAGCAAAAGCGCAGTTGCAACCAAGTTAGAAGACATACAGTTGCGTCACTATATAGTTGGACATGCAACCACCCCCCCTCTCTCTTGCCGTCGCCCCATCTGACAAAACAAAGGCCCCAGTTGCATCCAAGTTTGAAGACATGCACTTGTGTGCCTAGTGTGGGACATTACTGAGCGGCAGTAGGCCTTCTGGATTTGACTCCTCTTCATGAGTCAGCTCAAGCCCCCTAGTGTGAGTGATGCCCTCATCATCGCTGTTGTCGGGTTCTCCATCTTCATCTAAAACTTCCATGTAGTCATCCTCATCCTCACATTCTTCATCTTCAGTGGCATTCCCAAATTGAATCACGCAAACAACTGCCCTTGGGGAAGGCTGGTCCAAGTAGAAGAAAAGTAGCTGACTCTTCCCCAACTTATTGTCTGCAACAAACTTCCTCCAACCACTCATACATTGCACTCTGTCTGCGCCCCTTGTGACACTTTACAGTCTAAAACTAGCATATATTACTAGGCATTGCACCCCTTGTGACACTTTACAGTCTAAAACTAGCATATATTACTAGGCATGACTGAACAAAACAACAACAAAAGATGAAAAAACCCTACAGGAAACAACATACAAATCAGAAAAATGACAAACGACAGGAACAAGCAACAAAAATCTACAGGAAGCAACCTAAATGGTTTGAACATGAACATCAAACTGTGAATTCTACTAAAAGCTACACTTTACATTCCACACTCTACATGTGTCAGAAAAGGGCTAGAAAAAAAGAGATACACTGAACTCTTAAAAACATGAACCAACCATATCAGTGCAAAAAACACACAGTTACAAAGAGAAGACTGTTGCTAGTAAAACACTAATAAAATAAAATAAAGTTACTGCTGCTAGTTAAATCATGGCCATGGTTTGTCGGTAAAAGCCAAGCTACAAACATTAATAAATGATCCCTATTATTTTAGAGTTATAAAATCCCTATTATGCCAGTAAGTGTCTTTCTACTCTCTAACCACACAGGAAGAGCTTGACATGCTAGATGAAAAAAATTCAATGATTCAATGTAAACAACTTGTTAACTAGGGACTCCCCTCTGCTTCGAAAACTCAGGGAGAAAAAAAAGGGAAAAACATCAACCATCAACAAATATATTTTGTGATGATGAGTATAAACTAAAAAAATAAGGATCAGAAAATGAAAAAAAAACAGAGGCTGCGGAGTTACCCCTGCGTTTTTTAACTCCTTCCCGACATACATGCTGATGCCACTTGCCCTGCTCCTGCAGTTGCAAGGGCTCGGACAAACTCTGCAAACCATCTCCTGTGCACATAAAATAAGCGCCAAACATAAATTTGCTAGTGGGACGCATACATATTCAGCTAATGATTTTAGTGCAATACTTGTATGCTTCCGAAGAAAAAGGATTTTGAGATAATGATGAGTTATCATTGGTGTCACCGCTGATGACCAAAAAGATATATTTACATTGTGATGTGGAGATAAATAAAAGATGAATCTATCAAAAGACCATATTATCTTGATTCAAATACAAAAAAAATGAACATCGTACTGATTCATATGGTTTCAGCAAAAAAGGAAAACTGAAAAAACATGCTGCTGCTGGAAACTTAGTTTCGTTAATCATTCTCTTTTGATTCCACAAAAAAAGAGATTTGAACATGCTACTGATTAAATAGGGTCTCAGCAAAAAAAAAACTGACAAAACAAATAAACATGCCCACTCCTAGTGATAGATTTCAGTAGTAATCTCTCCTGTTTACGGAGAAAGATTTCAAAAAACATGCTACTGATTAGATAGGGGTTCTGAAAAACAAATAAACATACCCATTCCTACTGATACATTCAGTGATAAATTCTCTTGTTT
Source organism: Thinopyrum elongatum (assembly GCA_011799875.1). NCBI lineage: Eukaryota > Viridiplantae > Streptophyta > Magnoliopsida > Poales > Poaceae > Thinopyrum > Thinopyrum elongatum. Next base: position 631,737,918 of record CM022303.1, read on the forward strand.
CGAGAGAAAGATTTCAAAAACATGCTACTGATTAAATATGGTTTTAGTAAAATCTAAATAAACAAACAAGGGACTGAACCACTCCTAGTGATGGCTCAGTAATACATATGAGGGGATTTGAGTTCAGTAATAATCCTCAAAAACATGCAACTGACTGCGCAAAAAATTGTTTCGGCAAAATCATATTCTTCAAGCTACTAATCTGGACTGAATAAACAAACAAGGGACTGAACCACTCCTAGTGATGGGTCAGTAATAGATATGAGGGGATATGAGAGAACCACTTCTAGAGACAGCAAATATCCCAGAAGAACAGTATCAGTGTTAGCACTCACCGGATCAAAGAAGTTGTCCAAAAAAAAGAATGACTAGCACAGGTTATATCCTAACAAAAAAGAAATGTCAACTTAGCAAGCCTAAAACACATCTCTCTTGTCACCTACTGATGTACAGAGGGTGTAAAAATGCACTCTACTCTCTCTCTCTCTCTCTACCCCTGGTTCAAATACTATAGCAGATTCTTCACGCTAAGAACCCTAAGAAAAACTTCTCTATAGTACCTACAAGCATAAAAAAAGAAGTGGTGTTGATAATACTACTTCCAGTACAATCCAAAGGAGAAAACACTTCATCTCAGTCTCTTAGGGATACTAAAATTTTAGTACTACTAGTTGTAAAAAATCTTTATTGGATAAAGCCTCAGAAACAGAGCAAAAAGCAAAATCTGAATGACAAAAGAGGTGCCACATAAAAACAGAGCTTTATTTATCGAGGTAAGTGAATCCAGCTACAAGCAAAGAAACCAGTTTCATCTTCAAATCCACCACGCCGACATTGCCGATCGACACGCGTGAACAAGAGACACTATTATGCATGAACGCACAAAAATCAAAACTAAAAATAAAAAAGGTCTAAACTCTGGGGGCGATTCTCTGCTTGAAACTACTAATCAAATACTTGATACAAACAAAATAAACAGGCGGGCATGAAAGTATGGCCAGACAAAACCCGTATCTACTCTACTGGATACATGGGCAGATTGACAAACTCCAACAGTGCAACAAACATGTACTTAGCATCGTGCCATCCCAGGACGGGACCTCATGTCGCTGACTCACACCAAGCCCTGCACTAAATTATTCAGAGTTTCAGACTAATAAGCAAGAACTGAACTAACTGAAATTAAAGACTAAAGTGCAGTTAACTTGGCGTGAGGTCTGCAGCACCTAACAAGGACTACCAGCCGCTCACTCTGGCCGGCCTTGAGGCACTACAAAACATCTTGAACTCATACGTGCAACTACCCACCTTTACATCCACATGAATCACAAATAACCACTCTTTAACTGCTTGAAGAATAAGGACACGAAAAAAATGATTAAAAATCCTGGAGACCATTCTACGCTTGAAGCTATTAATCTACACTTGATCCGAACAAAAATCGACCAATCCCCTTCAGATCTACGGTGTAGCAACAACAAACAAGACAAAAAACAGATAAAGAGAAGGCAGAGGAAACTCACTCCACCAGCAGCGCCGGCCGTCCTCTCTCGTTGGGTATGCAGTAGCACGTCAATCTGTTCGTTGAAGAAAACCTTGGAGCTCGGCGTCTCTTCTTCCCTTGCGGACTTCTTCCGATTTGAGAATGGGGAATGGAGAGAGACGATGTGGAATGAGCTCTGACTACCCGTTCCCCTCTTCTTAATTACCACACGGGTGGCCGCTTCCCCTAACTCTCTTTAATGCGGCCCCAAAACAAAACAGAAAAAACAGAACAAAAAAGCCCGCCCCGAACACCAGCCCAGCCCACAAAAGCAAAACGCTCGCGCGGGATCGTGGTTCGACGAAAAAAATAAGAAGGAAACGGGCCGGTCCATGGCTTAGACAGGCCGAAACAAAGACAAAGCGCCCCGAAACGAATCTACAAGCAACACAGAGATCCAAGAGCTGCCCTCAGTCGACTGATTTTTAGCAGCTCCGAAAAAAATACACCTATAACGTGGTCTTTTCACAACGGCAAGTCAAGGCTGGTCGGACCTCCCCATCGATCTCCTGATCCGGATTCTGCATCTCCTCGAACTCCTCGAGGCCCTCGCTTTCCGCGCTGCCTGCACGTCATGGCGGTCTACCTCCACGGCCGCCGCCGGCGCCCCACTTACACACCGCGTGCCGTGGCTCGTGTCCTTGGCAACTGAGCCTCTTCCTGGAGAAGAACGGAGCCCTAGTTTACGGGATCCCACCGATACACCTAAATTTCGTAACCACCTGGACGCCCAGAAAACATTCAATGTCAGTTTCCCCCGGGGCTAGACTGTGGCCTTGTGCGGCGCCTCCCACGGCTGGTTGATCATGGCAAACGAGCTCTCGGACCTCCTCCTCTACGACCCCTTCACGGCGACGCTGCTGCCACTCCCGCCGCTCACAGGATTCTCGTCGTCCATCGAGGGGGTCTACGGTGGCGACGAAGGGAAGACCCTCGTGGGCTATCGTTTTAGCTGTTTCGATGGTGATGATGTTCGTGTTTACGACGTGCAGTCTATGGGTGGGTATTTCTACGACAAGGTGGTGCTGTCCGGTAACCCCTCCACCGGCCGCGCCATGGCCATGGCCATCCACCTGGACGGCAAGCGGCTCTCCATCGCGAGGGTAGGAGGCAGTTCATGGCGAGAACTTTCGGTGAAAAGGAGAACCCTTGATGCCTACGCCGACTGCGTCTGCCACCGCGGCAGGTTCTACGTTCTGTCAATGAAAGGGAGACTGAAGTCTTGGGACCTCGGTGGGCGGAAGAAGGAAACGATCGTCGCCGAGGAAGACGATGACTTTTTCGGGGCCATCACGAGGTACCTAGTTTCCACTCCCTGGGGGCGTCTTCTGCAGGTGCGTGTCCTCCTCGACAAGCACCAGGAGCACTGCGTCACGGTTGAAATACACAAGCTGGATCGCAAGAACCACCAGATGGTAAGGGTGAGCCCCGCGAAGGCTCTAAGGGGGCACGCTGCGTTCCTCGGACAGAACAGCCCGGGTCTCTTGTCTGTGGATGAGTTCCCTGAGCTGAGACCGGACTGTATCTACTTCACGACTCCCCGTCCCAGGGAGGACGTTTTCGAGCGTCGACATAACCAATGAAAGGGCGTGAAGGTCTATGACTTGAGAAGTCGGAAGCTGGAGGATGCCTTCCTGTCGGGTGGTGGCCATTACGGAACAATCTGTCCATCGGAAGTATGGTTCACGCCAGGCCTGTGATCACTTAGCAACCATGCATGTCTGAAGAAGTTTGGTGTTGCACGCTCACACACTGGTGCTTTGCTGTGAGTGTTTTAAGAACCTCTAAATATCATTGCCTCTGAATTTAAGAACCTCTTGGGAGAATAGGCCAGGCTGATTCAATTTTTTTGTGCGAGTGCGGATGGTCTCTGGGCATGGACTGTTTAGTCTCTCTTATTTTAGGGAAGATGTGGTTTTTTGTGGCAATCGTACGTCTATTATTGCATAAAAGAAAAGATGCATTTTCTCTGTTTGTTTCGCTCTGCAGCTCTGCGCAATGCTCTGATTCTACCCAAAAAACTGATACTGGTGCCGCTCCAACATCGTGGTTAGACAAACCTCCTGCTAACTCTGTAAGCGGAACCACAAACCGTCGAGCACTTGTTGTTCAAGTGTAGATACACCATCAGAATTTGGTTGGCAGTTATAAGCTGGTTAGAATTAAATTAAAAATTCATCCCCACCTCTAGGTTGATGCTGATAACGTCTGTGATTTTCAATGTTGTAATTAGTATATAAAACACAAAATAATTTGATGATAAAGAAAATTCCATATCAAACATTGTTATATGTCCAATGCAATAGGATAAAGTTCTGATTTTCTAAACCCAGCCTCTGATTTTATATTCATCTACTTCTTTCACTTATGTTGCCCCCGAATATCGTGCACTTGTTTTCGTATTCCACTTCTTATACTATTGCTCGCCATAAGGTGGTTCTCAAGTAAGATATTGTGACATTATTGATGAATTATTCTCCCTCCCCTTGAGTTATTTTTAGCATCTTGACCACCATAGGAACTTCAATTGCTAGCTCGCCTTTGTGCACACTTCCGAATCCACCAAGACCTATTTTTCCGTGAAGCGCCTCGTTATCTTCTTAACTTTGGAGAAATTGTACCTTGTATGTTTTGATGTGCCATGTGCCTTGAGGACCATTTGAACCTTCAAACGTATCTCTTCATAATATCTTTTCTTCAGCGTAATATAGTGTAGTGGCTAGTGGTATAAAAGAGATCAGCATATTGTATTAAGACATAAAAGCCACCACTTAGTGGTATAACGAGAATAAGAGAATTTTGGAGCGAGTATGTAGCTGATCAGTTGGAGAGCTATGTGTATGTGAGGGGAGGGCATGTATGTAGCTAATCAGTGGTGGAGCTATGTATATGTGAGGGGGGAGCCATGAGAAGAACTGTGTTGGCTATGTATATGTAGCTAATCATGCATGTCACCCATGTTGCTCAACTCTCTACGGATGGATGCTGGGAGGGCTTGTACTGGCTAACAAGTAGCAACACACACTAATTAAACAACGCTGCCATGCATGAACAATCGGTTCGACACACTGTTGAACCCCTTTTATTCGGAAAAAGAATGTAGTAGAAAATATAGCTGTACTTTGGAGAAGTTCCGTATTGTCTGCCTTAGAGGCGTGGCAGGAGAGGTGCTGCATCAAGTTGCAGACAAGTTGTCGAAGTTGCATTTCTCCATGTCCTTGTCGATGAAGAAGTTTTCGACGTTGAAATCCTTCATGTCCTCGTCGATGAATAAGTGTCGATGTTGAACTGTTCCTTGTCAACAGTGGCGATGGGCACGAACTGTATCGGGGCGCCCTCCTTGTCATCGGCGTTGCCACTAGACATGGACTGCATCGGGAAGCCCTCCATGTTAGTGGTTGTGACACTGGCATGTCCGGCGATGGGGTCATCATGTTCTTCTTATAGCGCAGGTACAACGCATAAGGTACTTGCATTGGGGCCATATCATCGTGGTGGAGCTTTGTATATGTGAGGGTGCCATGTATGTACCTAATCAGTGGTGGTGCTATGTATATGCGAGGGGGGAGGGGGGGGGGGGGGGGGGGGGGGGGGGGGGGGGGGGGGGGGGGGGGGGGGTTTTAATGCCCTCCCTCCCACAGCCACGAAAGAAGTGTAAAAAGGGGGGGAATTGAAGTGCATATATGGGAACAAAATCATTGCTTGGTCCCATCAGTTCTGCATATTTTATCGATTGCCCCTCTAAACTTGCTCCCTCATTGTAGCTAATAACAATCATTTATGTGTGGCTGATAATTTTGTTCCTTTTCGAAAGAAAATTTGTAATAAGAGGAAAGTTTGAATTGGAGGAGTACCTGCAATTACTTTGACATATGAACCTGCAAATGGAGAAGTGGATAAGAAGGTTTTGGCTGGGGTTTAGTTAGTACATAGCAGGCAAAATATTTTGACGATAACAAAAATTCCAGATCCAACATTGTTAAATGTCATGAAGTTTTGATTTTTTAAAGTTGGCATGTGATTTTATATTTGTTTCCTTCTTTCACTTCTTATATTGTGCCAGAATATATCATGCACTTGTTCGTTTCCTTATTTCACTTCTTATATTATTGTTCACCGTAAAGTGGTTCTCAAGTGAGGATGCACAATATTTTTAGCTATCTTACATCGTTCACTTTTAAAATCTACTACTTTTACACGGTAGCAAGTTACATTGGCATACTAGTGCAAGCCATGTGGTGGTATCAGGTCCTTCTACTTCATATGTAGCATTAAATATGGTAATTCAAAAATGTCTAGGAGGGAATGTGGCATTAGGCCCTTGTATGTTGAGAGCTGTTTTTTGGTTCTCATGATCACATTTTCCATTATTCTCAAAAAATATAACTGAGTTAAAATATTTAAAAAACCAAAGGAAATCTGGTGTAGATATTAGAGTGAGTTTGTAGAAAACGTTAATTTGCAGTGTGGATAAAAAAATTCAGTATTATAATTGCATCTTCAGATTTTCGCACCCCTCCCTATGATTTGGCGACAATAGTAATACCGTCTGTGCATGGTGGGCTGGCGAGCCAAAGTGTTACCAATCTAACAAAAAATCAGAAACACCCTATACCCTTGACATGGAGGACTCACAGAAGCATATGACTGGATGAGGCCAACGAAAGCCTCCTAAATGCTTCGCCACCATCAGCCTCTTGCCTGCACCATCACTGGATCTTTGACGGTTGGTGTCTCTTCCCCAGCAAACTGGCCTTCCCGAGGTACCACCTCGCCACAACTCCCTTCTTATGCAGGGGCGTAGCTAGGCCCCAAGCTACACTGGCCATGGCCTCGGGCATGGCAACATGTTCTTTATTTATTGTTCATATTGTAGACCTGTTTACTACCGTTTTCACACTGTTCATATGTGTTGGCCCGGGGTGTTGCAAAATTCTAGCTACACAATTGTTCCTATGCAATATTACCCAACGTTAAACCCCAACCTTTGTAGTTAGCGAATTAAAATAAATATAGTTTATACCAAATTTTTATACTTATATCAAGATGCTACAATGTTAAAAAGTAATTTTTTTGTTACTTATTTGGTATAATAATCACATAACAAGTTGCAAAATATTAGTTGTAGTGTTATTTGTCATAATTTATACTTTATGTCATTGAAGTAGATTTGCGTTGTGCCACATTTAAACTATATTTTAAAATTAAATTGCTCTCTAGAACAAATTTTGACAATTGTATAAACCATATAACATATATGTATATATGGAAAAGATATCAAATGCATATTGCCTAACAGTAGAGATTTTTTGTCTAGTATAAGGTAAGCATGTTATAGAAACGTCTAGTTGTTTGCACTATTATTTACCCATTTATTGTGGTCAAGTGTGCTTGCAAGTTACGGTGAGATGAATAATAAGTTGGCAATGTGTGCATGCTATGTACTTAGCATCCATAATAGTATAATCACCGGTGAATAAAAATGCAATTGGTTCTACTATGTATGCATGCATGTGAACTGATTATTTGATATGCTTACTTGCAACGTGATTGGTATTATCTAGTGTATACAAGTAATACCGCGGACCTCTTATATCCAATTATGTGCACAAAATTAACCCTAGACATTTTGCTCAGTAGATTTCGGTACAATCCCCAGGACATCCAAACGAGTGAGACTAGTAGTCTTGCCGCAAACTAGGTTGATTAGTCCCTATTTACGTCGTATGCTTTAATCGAAGATCAAAATTCATCTGGGACATATGGAAGTGCATCCATTTCCCCTAGTGGGTTTAATGATATATGACTACTTCTAATGTTTGCTCTAAGTGTTTGTAAGCATAGATTCCAAGAGATGCAAGTTAAAAAATATGACTTTTGACCCCTCAATTCTAAAGGAGAAAGTGTTGACAAGGCTAAGGATTATTCGATAGCTTTTAGTGATCCAAGATTGCAATGAGTCCATAGATATGACGATACTATCAAAATGAGTTAATTAAGGCTTGTAAGATGAAGCTTTTCCTACAAAGTGCTTAGAGGTCGCACTCCCCAAACCCTCAAAACTCTCATACTTCTTAGCCTATCGTTGTCTCTGTTTGTATACTTATCCGGACCCTCCAACCCCACACCATTTGGAACATCTGACTCCTTTTTGAAGAGATAGTCATTGTGCCAAGTGTCATTCAGAGCCTCCAGACCAAACACTGTTAAATTTCAAATGCAATCGGACAAAGTTTTGTTTTTTAAAAGTTAGCATGTGATTTCATATTCATTTCCTTCTTTCACTTCTTATGTTGCGCCAGAATATCATGCACTTGTTCGTTTCCTTATTTCACTTCATATACTATTACTTACCGTAAGGTTATTCTCAAGTGAGGATGTGTGACATTCTTATCTATCTTACATCGTTCACTTCTAAAATCTACTACTTTTACAACGTAGCAAGTTACAATAGTGTACTATTGCAAGCCATGTTGTGGTATCAGGTCCTTCTACTTCATGTGTAGGATAAATATGGTAATTCAAAAATGTCTTGGATGGAATGTGGCATTAGACCCCTAGTATGCGGAGAGTTGTTTTTTGGTTCTCAGGATCACATTTTCCGTTATTCTATTTTTAATAAAAATGGGTTTAAATGTTAAAAAAACAAATACGTAGTTATTAGAGTAATTTTTTAGAAAACATTGATTTGCAGCCTGGATAAAAAAATGCACAGCTAGAAATGCACCTTCAGATTTTGGAAAAGGTGCTTTGGTTTGTAATTATGTAATATGAAGTTCCTCACAAGCACAAGGTACTTTGCAAATATGTAATAAGAAGTTCCTCACAACAGCAAACCTACATTGTGGTACAATAAACTATATTTTCTAATAAATACTCTCTCCATTCCCTTATACAAGGCCACAAACTCATATTACAGATAGCAAGGTAAAATTTAATGACTGCTCTGCAAACCAACTTTTCTTTTCGTTAACCGGGATCAACAATACGCCTCTTTCATGCAAGAAAGGAAAGGGAAGGAAGTAGCAGAGTGTCATTAGGACTGCATGCATGCAAGTATTAAACAAGTTGCTAGTACAAGTAAACATCATTAATTTTTGCATCGATTACTGTTGGTAGCCTTGTATAGATGCAAAATGTTTTTTTCATAGTGACCTTGTATAAGGGAATGGAGGAAGTAACCCTTTTGAATTAATTTTTGATAGTTGCAGAAATTATAGTGTATACATATTTATGTTAGAGATATCTATAACTTATGGTGTAACAAATATCTTAATCATGATTTTTAAGGTATTCTTAGGTAAGCATGTAGAAACTTCTAGAGTACAAATCGAATCTGACACGATTATTTATCGGTTTTCAGGTCAAATGTGTCTTGCAAATTACGGTGAGTTGAACAATAAATTGACAATGTATACATTACATATACTTGGTATTGAAATAGCATCAATAACCGTAATCAATGGCGAATAAAAATCCAATTGACTCTGCTAATGTTGCAAGTGCTCCTTCAGTGATTGATTATTTTATATAATCACCTACAATGATCTTGTTATCATATTGTAGATACAAGTGCTCCTTCAGTCAGGTGCAACTAAAAATCTAGTTGAGTAGATTTGAATACAACAACAACAACAACAACAACAACAACAACAACAACAACAACAACAACAACAACAACAACAACAAGATTGAATAAGACATGCATGACTTGCAAACAATGAGACATGTAGTTTAGCTAAACGTACTGCCACTAATTAGGTTAATTTGTCTCTAAGCACTAGGTTCACGCTACTGATCCGTGGTGTTTTAATCGAAGAATGACCAACACCCCTAAGGACAAACTACTACAGTTGATGCTGGGTGTTGGTTTTAGATGGAGCACAAACTGCTAGCAACTGTCTGAATCCATCTCCCAGATTTTCGATAGCACCCGAACCGAAGGTGCTTTCAAGTCATTCTGCTCTTTCAATCAAAGGCTCAATCATTGATCGAGATGGACTCTATTGTTGCAGTCAAGCTTATCCAGGCAAAGGAGATAGATAGGTCGATCTACTCATCTCTTATAAAAGAGATTAGGCATCTTATGTGTCTCCATGATTCTTGCTTTACTCATGTAACCCGTACCTATTAATAGGGTTAGCGATAGCTTAGCTAATTTTGCTCGTTCTGAGGGAAGAACCATGACTTGGTTAGGTAGAGCTATCAGCTGATGATTGTAAGAACATGGTTGTTGAGTAATACAAGTTATTCATGTTGGAACCAAGGATCGACGAACAATCACAAGAACAGGAGGAGACGAATTTTACCGGGCGGCAAACACCTGCGGGGATAGACACCCGCCACTGCGACGAACGCCGGGGCCTTTTTTCCTTCTGTATTCACTTGGCTCGGCTCATACCGGCACTAAACAATACATCCACGATTCGGCCACAAACCAACTCAGCCAGGCACTAACTAGTCCTACAACTAGTCTCCTAGATTTTCTCGAGGCCTGCTTTGGTAGACCCCCCCTCCACAAACTGTATAAGGGTAGTATGATCATTTCATCAAGCCGTATATTCATACGCATATGTGCCACGTATGAGACATCGTACCTACTTTTTATTAAACTTGAAAAAATAGCACATGTGATAAGATTCGAACTCAAGACCTCTTGGTCTGAGAACCACCACTCTAACCAACTAGGACACCCTAATGCGTGTGGTTATTCACTTCTTTTTCTTGTTTTATTCTACTTCAGTTTGCGGCTGGGCCGGCCCATTATTGAACAAGTCCGTTTATCACTACTTATTTTTTGTTTTTTCTATTCGTTTTTCTTTTTTCGTTTCCTTTTTTCAAAAAAAGCTCACACATATAATTTTTTTCTCAGAAGTTCCAAAAATGTTCGCTTTTTAAATGTTGTTCACAAAGTACAAATATTTGCATCAAAAAAATTGTACAGAATATGTCAAAAAATTGTTTGTTTAAATAGAAAAATGCTGACATCAATATAATTAAATTTATGAACATCTATTAAATAGAAAAATTGTTCATTTATTGTTCGATTAAAAAAATCTGTGTTTATTGTTTGTTTAAATAGAAACATGCTCACATAAAAAAATCGAACACTTCTTAAATTTCTGAACATCTATTAAATATAAAAATAATAATGAAAATATATCAATCACTGACGGGTTTATTGTTCGATTTTTGTTTCTTTTTCATTCTTGTTGTTTTTCGTTTTTCATTTTTTATCTTTTTCAAAAAAAAAAAAACTAGCCGGACGTGACGCAAAGTGCACTAGCCGGACGTGACGCAAAGTGCATTCGGTGTCCGAATTCCTTCAAATTTTACATGGGCCTATCATGAGCATGCCCACATGCTGGCAAAATTTGGTGTCATTTCAAGTATGTCAAGAAGCACATCATCACTAGTAGAAAACAGGGCTTTGGTCCAGGCCAGCCCAGACCATTAGTCCCGGTTCAGTCAGGAACCGGGACACATGGGGGCATACGTCCCGGTTCGTGCGCCCAGGGGGCCGGCCGGGGCTCGTGGGGCATTGGTCCCGGTTCGTCTGGACCCTTTGGTCCCGGTTCCAGACACGAACCGGGACCAATGGGCCTCACTCCTGGCCCACATCCATTGGTCCCGGTTCGTGGCTGGAACCGGGACCAAAGGGTGGCCTTTAGTCCCGGTTCCAACCACGAACCGGGACCAATGTTGTGCCTATATATACCCCTCGCCCGCGAGCAGAGCACTCCACTACTCTGTTTTTTCTGGCCGGCGAGGGGAGGTGTTTGTGGTGCTCTAGCTCACCTCCTATGCACATGAGGTGTTCGATGAAATGCCCGAGCAACACTACTTAAGCTTTCTCCTCTCCAAACTCGACCTTCAAGCTCCATTTTCCTCAAGATTTGTCTAGGTTTAGCGGTCCGTCACGTCCCGTCCCCGTCTTCACCGCCGTCGATCGCCCGCGCCGATCTCGTCGCCGGCATAACCGTGGTGAGCCTCTTGTTCTTATCTTCTTTCTAAAAGAAAAAAATTCTTACTTGTATGATTTACATAGATACTTGTATAATTTTCTTACTTTTATTATTGTTTGTTATTATATAGTGCGATGGTTTTGGTATCCGGCCCCGTCGGCCCTCGTCCTGTCTATGATTCGGATGTGGTATATATTATATTTTATAACTATTTGGTTCATTTGTTGTTTATGACAATTATGCCGACCAACGTGACATAGATTTTTTTTATCTAGGAGGTATGTGAACCGGAAATTCCAACCGACCCTATTGTCGAGAGGTTAAATTTAGTTGAAGAAGAAAACAATTACTTGAAGGAAAAATTGAAAAAAATTGAGGAGGAGAAGATGATATTGGAGTTGCATGTTGCGGATGTCGTCGATGATCACAAGATCAAGATGGATGCAATGCGCTTCAAGATTAGAAAGTATAGAAAATATGCCATTCATACCGAGGCTTGGTATCATTATGCCGTTGGATCAATTGTTACCTTGGTTGCGATTATGATCGCATTTGTTGTTGCATTGAAATGTTTTACATAGTTTCAATAATGTATGGTTTAATTAGATGCTCTGAAGAGCTATATGTTGTTCAATGAGAACTATGTATGTACTTTGGTTTTAATGTGATGATGAACTTCTATTAATTTGGTCACTTGTCTGTTCATGATGTTTTGTAATGGTTTTTGACACACTTAATTATATATAATGCACGCAGATGAACCGGCAATGGATGTACGGTGACAGACGCACCTCCGAGTACATTAAGGGCGTGCATAATTTTCTCGAAGTGGCTGAGAAAAACAAGCAGAATGGTTTTATGTGTTGTCCATGCCCTATATGTGGGAATACGAAGTCTTATTCTGACCGGAAAATCCTTCACACCCACCTGCTTTATAAGGGTTTCATGCCAAACTATAATGTTTGGACCAGGCACGGAGAAATAGGGGTTATGATGGAAGACAGCGAAGAAGAAGAGGACGATGACAACTATGTGCCCCCTGAATACGATGATGCTGCAACGGGGGAAGCTGAAGATCAAGAGGAACCAGACGATGTGCCCGATGATGATCTCCGCCGGGTCATTGTTGATGCAAGGAGACAGTGCGAAAGTGAAAAGGAGAAGCTGAAATTCGATCGCATGTTAGAGGATCACCAAAAAGGGTTGTACCCCAATTGCGAAGATGGCAACACAAAGCTCGGTACCGTACTGGAATTGCTGCAGTGGAAGGCAGAGAATGCTGTGCCTGACAAAGGATTTGAGAAGCTACTGAAAATATTGAAGAAGAAGCTTCCAAAGGATAACGAATTGCCCGACAGTACGTACGCAGCAAAGAAGGTCGTATGCCCTCTAGGATTGGAGGCGCAGAAGATACATGCATGCCCTAATGACTGCATCCTGTACCGCGGTGCGTACGAGGATTTGAACACATGCCCGGTATGCGGTGCATTGCGGTATAAGATTAGACGAGATGACCCTGGTGATGTTGACGGCGAGCCCCCCAGGAAGAGGGTTCCTGCCAAGGTGATGTGGTATGCTCCTATAATACCACGGTTGAAACGTCTGTTCAGAAACAAAGAGCATGCCAAGTTGATGCGATGGCACAGAGAGGACCGTAAGAAAGACGGGAAGTTGAGAGCACCCGCTGACGGGTCGCAGTGGAGAAAAATCGAGAGAAAGTACCGGACTGAGTTTGCAGGTGACCCAAGGAACGTATGGTTTGGTTTAAGCGCGGATGGCATTAATCCTTTCGGGGAGCAGAGCAGCAATCACAGCACCTGGCCCGTGACTCTATGTATCTATAACCTTCCTCCTTGGCTGTGCATGAAGCGGAAGTTCATTATGATGCCAGTACTCATCCAAGGCCCTAAGCAACCCGGCAACGACATTGATGTGTACCTAAGGCCATTAGTTGAAGAACTTTTACAGCTGTGGAATGGAAACGGTGTACGTGTGTGGGATGAGCACAGACAGGAGGAATTTGACCTGCATGCGTTGCTGTTTGTAACCATCAATGATTGGCCTGCTCTCAGTAACCTTTCAGGACAGACAAACAAGGGATACCACGCATGCACGCAATGTTTAGCTGACACCGAAAGTATATACCTGTACAAATGCAGGAAGAATGTGTACCTGGGGCATCGTCGATTTCTTCCGACCAACCATCAATGTCGAAAGAAAGGCAAGCATTTCAAAGGTGAGGCAGATCACCGGAAGAAGCCCGCCATGCGTACCGGTGATCACGTACTTGCTATGGTCAATGATTTACACGTAATCTTTGGAAAGGGTCCCGGCGGACTATCTGTTCCGAATGACGCTGAGGGACGTGCTCCCATGTGGAAGAAGAAATCTATATTTTGGGACCTACCCTACTGGAAAGACCTAGAGGTCCGCTCTTCAATCGACGTGATGCACGTGATAAAGAACCTTTGCGTGAACCTGCTAGGCTTCTTGGGCGTGTATGGAAAGACAAAAGATACACCGGAAGCATGGGAGGACCTGCAACGTTGGCACGAAAAAGACGGCATGCCTCCAAAGCAGTATGAAGGTCCTGCCAGCTACGCTCTTACCAAAGAAGAGAAGGAAATCTTCTTTGAATGCCTGCTCAGTATGAAGGTCCCGTCTGGCTTCTTGTCGAATATAAAGGGAATAATAAATATGGCAGAGAAAAAGTTTCAGAACCTAAAGTCTCATGACTGTCACGTGATTATGACGCAACTGCTTCCGGTTGCATTGAGGGGGCTTCTACCGGAAAACGTTCGATTAGCCATTGTGAAGCTATGTGCATTCCTCAATGCAATCTTTCAGAAGGTGATCGATCCAGAAATCATACCAAGGCTAAGGAGTGATGTGGCGCAATGTCTTGTCAGTTTCGAGCGGGTGTTCCCACCATCCTTCTTCAATATCATGACGCACGTCCTAGTTCATATATAGTCGACGAGATTGTCGTTCTGGGCCCCGTATTTCTACACAATATGTTCCCCTTTGAGAGGTTCATGGGAGTCCTAAAGAAATATGTCTGTAACCGCGCTAGGCCAGAAGGAAGCATCTCCATGGGCCATCAAACAAAGGATGTCATTGGGTTTTGTGTTGACTTCATTCCTGACCTTAAGAAGATTGGTCTCCCTCAATCGCGGTATGAGGGGAGACTGACTAGAAAAGGCACGCTAGGAGGGGACTCAATAATATGCAGGGACGGACATTCTTGGTCTCAAGCACACTACACAGTTCTGCAGAACTCTACCTTGGTGACCCCGTATGTCGATGAACACAAGAACATTCTGCGCTCCAAACACCCGAAGCAGTGTGACGACTGGATTACATGTGAACACATTAGGACTTTCGGCAGTTGGTTGGAAACACATCTCAGAGGTGACAACACTGTTTCTGATGAGCTGTACTCGTTGTCCAGGGGACCATCTTCGACTGTATTGACTTACAAAGGATACGAGATAAATGGGAATACATTTTACACGATCGCCCAAGATCAAAAGAGCACTAACCAAAACAGTGGTGTCCGCTTTGATACAGCAACCAAGAGGGGAAAGGACACATATTATGGTTACATAGTGGACATATGGGAACTTGACTACGGACATGATTTTAAGGTCTCTTTGTTTAAGTGCAAATGGGTCAATCTGTTAGGAGGCGGGGTATAGGTAGAGCCACATTACGGAATGACAACAGTGGATCTGAATAATCTTGGGTACACAGACGAACCATTCGTCCTAGCCAATGATGTGGCGCAGGTTTTCTATGTGAAGGACATGTCTACCAAACCGAGAAAAAGAAAAGATAAGGAAGCGAATACATCATACGATGAGCCAAAGCGCCACATAGTTCTTTCAGGGAAAAGAGACATCGTGGGAGTGGAGGGTAAGACAGACATGTCTGAAGATTATGAAAAGTTTCATGAAATTCCTCCCTTCAAAGTCAAGGCTGACCCAAGCACCCTGTTAAGCGATGAAGAATGTCCATGGTTACGGCGCAATAAGCAAAGGACACAAGCGAAGAAAAAGTGAAGACAGATGAAGTCAGAAAGGGTTGAAAATTGATGATGTGGCTTCGAATGGTTCATTTTGAGCACACAAAAAGTCTGGAGTTCAAATTAGTTCAAAAAAAATGAAATCCCTTTGTAACAGGTGAGTTTTTGTCCGAAACCCTGATACTTCGAAAGAGATTGTCCATTTTGTACACGAAGTGCATCCAGTTTTTGCCGTAACCCTCTCAACTTTTTAGCACATGCTATGTGGGTGAAATGATGATATCATGCTCATTTTCAACCTCTTCAAAGTTCATTTGAAGTGCTTTTCAACTTTTTAAACCTCTTGTATTATTGAACCTAAAATTATATAAAATTTATGCAACAAAAATTATCAAAGTATTTTCTCTTCAAAACATTAAAAGAAAAATAATTTTCATAAAATAAATAAAAAAAGCAAAAAATAAAATAAAATAAATAAGTAGAAACAAAATAAACTTTAATAAATAAGTAGAAACAAAATAAAATAAAATAAAATTTAATAAAATAAATAAAAATAGCAACAGTAAGTATTTTGTTGTAAGTAGAAACAAAATAAAATAAATAAAGCAACAAAGAAAACAAAATAAAAATAAAAAAAGTGCCGCCTACTGGGCCACCACGGCCTGAATACCTCTAGAAACCCAACCATGGGCCAGGATTCAGGCCCGCAGCAGGCCCAGTAGGCCCACAGGCACATAGTGCGAGTTTAGGCCCGAAAGCCTGCAGTTGAGAGGAGCTCGAGAGAGTGGGCGCAACAGCGCTTATAAACCACTCTCGAGCTCTCTCAACTAGCGAGGTGGGACTAAACTTTTGGCCGCGACGCGGGCAGCACAAGGCTTTTTGTTCCGGTTGGTGGCACCAACCGTGACTAAAGGGGTGCATTGGTACCGGTTCGTGGCACCAACCGGGACCAATGCACGCCCTTTAGTCCCGGTTGGTGCCACCAACCGGGACCAAAGGTCCCTGCTTCCCGCCCTATGGGCTGCTGAAAAGAGACCTTTGGTCCCGGTTGGTGGCACCAACCGAGACTAAAGGGGTCATTAGTCCCGGTTGGTGTCACGAACCGGGACCAGGGACAATGCTATGTATATAAGCAAGACTTGTGGAAAATTTTAGTTTCATCGCAGTTCCCCGACGCCGCCAGATGCCCCGACGCCGTCGCCATCGCCTGCCCTGCCCCGCCCCGAGCCCACGCCGACGCCGTCCGCCCACCCACGCCGTCGCCGACGCCGCCCCCGAGCGGCCCGGCGCGCCTGCGGCCCGGCCGCCCCCCCACCGTCGCCGTCGCCGTCCGCCGCCCCGAGCGCGACCGGCCGCGCCCTGCGCCCCGGCCCGCCCCCCACCGCCCCCACCGTCGCCACCTCGCGCCCCACTGTCGCCCTCGCCAGCCGCCGCCGCTGTGAGCCGCGCCGCACCGGCTCTGTGTATATGATGATTTTTTTTCATATTTTATATGATGAATTTTTTGTTCATATATATATTATAAATGTATATATGTATGTATGTGGCTATATGTATGTATGGATGTTCATATATGTATTAATTTTTTGTTCAGAGCATTCTTTTGTTCATATATGTTTTTTTTATTCATATATGTATTTTTTTGTTCATATGGTATTAATTTTTTGTTCATAAGTATTTTTTTCATAGCATTTTTTCCCATGTATATAGTATGTGGTATGTATGTATAGATGGAGATCATTTTTTTTCCTGTATGGTATGTCGTTGTCGATATACCCCTCCCGATAACATTGTTTCCTTGTATGTATGTCGTGTCGATATACCCCTCCCCGATATAACTTCAACATGAGGGGGAGGGTCGATATACCCCTTCCCGATAACATTTTTTTATATGATGTGGCTATATGTATGTCGTTGTCGATATAGCCCCTCCCGATAACTTTGACGGAGGGGGGGGTCGATATACCCCCTCCCCGATAACATTTTTTTTCTAAGTTACTAAGGTAAAATGTTCACCCCCCTCTCGATATACCCCTCCCCGATAACTTCAACATGAGGGGGGGGGTCGATTACCCCTTCCCCGATAACATTTTTTTAATATGTATGTGGCTATATGTATGTCTGTGTCGATATGCCCTCCCCGATAAACTTGACCTGAGGGGGGGGTTGATTTACCCCCTCCCGATAACATTTTTTTCTAAGTTACTAAGGTAAAATGTTCACCCCCCTCGATATACCCCCTCCCAGATAACTTCAACATGAGGGGGGGGTCGATATACCCCTTCCCCGATAACATTTTTTATATGTTGTGGCTATATGTAGTCGTTGTCAATTAGCCCTCCCCGATAACTTTGACATGAGGGGGGGGGGGCGATATATACCCCTCCCCGATAACATTTTTTTTCTAAGTTACTAAGGTAAAATGTTCACCCCCCTCTCGATATACCCCCTCCCCGATAACTTAACATGAGGGGGGTGGGTCGATATATCCCTTCCCCGATAACATTTTTTTATATGTTTGTGGCTATATGTATGTCGTTGTCGATATAGCCCCTCCCCGATAACTTTGACATGAGGGGGGGGGGTCGATATACCCCCTCCCCGATAACATTTTTTTTCTAAGTTACTAAGGTAAAATGTTCACCCCCCTCTCGATATACCGGGCGACCAACTCTCGAGGCCACCCAAACCCTAGAAAAAAAGCGTTGTCGATCTCCTACCCCCTCCCGCCCCTACCCGACAAACTCTCGAGGCCACCCAAACCACTAGAAGATAACTCCAGTAACTTCGACATGAGGGGGGACGTCGATCAACCCCCTCTTGCCCGAACAAGTCTATGTATTATTTTATATCGTGGTGGACATATATCAAAGTTTGATCATATGTCAAAGTTTGAATTTTGACATATGCAACATTTGATCATATATCAAAGTTTGATCATATATCAAAGTTTGATCATATGTAAAAGTTTGAATTTTGACATATGCAACATTTGATCATATGTCAAAGTTTCATCATATGTCAAAGTTTGAATTTTGACATATATAGATTTATCAAGAATGCCCCCATTATGGATGTACACAAGTTGATCCAAATTTTTTTCTGATCTCATCCATATATATATTCTTCTATATGTCACGTTGTCTGTCAAAGTATTGAAGAAATCCATGGCTTCATCATTAGTCGGAAGTAACAGGCGTATGATGCTATGAAGCTCTTCAAAGTTGTTTTGGAACGGAGTTCCGGATAGAATAATTTGCCTTTTGGTATGAATTTCAGCAAAGGCCTTCCAAATAGCGATATTCGGAAGGCTCTTTGCTGAACTTTGTACCAAAAAGCGAATTATTCTATCGGGAACTCCGTTCCAAAACAACTTTGAAGAGCTTCGTACCATTATACGCCTATCATTTCCGGCTAATGATGAAGTCATGGTTTTCTTGAATTCTTTGACACTAGACAACGTGACATATAGAAGGGTAGATGAGATCAGGAAAAATATGGACCATTTTCTGCACATCCAGAATGGCATCATTTTGTTAAATCCCTTGTCGGTCCGGACGTCGGACATTCATGAGAGAGGCGGTCCGGTCCAAACCCTAGAAGCGTTGTCGAGGCCACCCCAAACCCTAGAAGCGTTGCCTAGGCCACCCCAAACCCTAGAAGAGTTGTCGAGGCCATCCCAAACCGTAGAAGCGTCGAGCTAGCTAGGTCTACGTTTGCACTAATATATCCATCTGTCATGTTTGTATATTAATTGCCATGTTGTAATATTTGCAGAAACTATGGAGCACCGAGACATCGAAGCAGAACAGTTGTTGGGAGACATAATCCTCGGCGGAGGTGATATCTTGTCGTATCTCAACGACACCGATGGTCTGGAAGGAGAGGGTGAAGCAGGCTCCGGTGATCGAACAATGGAGGTGGAAGGACATGATTATGATGGCTCCGATGAGCAAACGGAGGAAGGAGCTGTTGCAAAGTCCGGCGAGGTATATATATTAATTAAGCCTGTGCTGACTAGCTAATTGATGCATTAATTGTTTTGGTATGTACACATATTGACTCTCTTCTTTCTTCTTTTCTAGCCCTCCGGATCGAGCCAAACTTCGGTAACGAGACGAGGCCCGAAGAAAAGGTTGCGCCAGGATGAAAGGTTCACGATCACAGCAATCAAGGGCGATGGCCAACCGATTGAACCCAGCCAGACCAAGGAAGCATTTTCTACTCAGTGCGGGGTTCTTGTTAGGGACATGATCCCGATCAGCATCCACCAATGGAATAAGCCTAAGAGCGAAGACCCTCAAGTGTCTTTTGTCAACGATAGACAGAAAGATGATCTTTGGACCGCGCTGAAGGCAAATTTCACCCTACCGCCAGAGGAGGATCCGGATAAGCCAGTTATAGAGCCATTGGTCAAGGCTCATGCTCTTAAGAAGATGGCAGATCTATTCAGGAGGTGGAAGAATGAGTTGAAATCAACGTTTGTCGACAAAGGGGAGACTCCAGAATTCACCGGCCGATTTGAGAAGATAAGAGATCACTGGCCCGCATTTGTGGCCCACAAGACATCGGAGAAGAGTAAGAAGATGTCAGCGACAAACAAGAAAAATGCTGCAAAGATGGAGTATCACCATCGCACGGGGTCAGGTGGCTACCTTAAAGCCCGGCCGTTGTGGGACAAGGCTGAGAAGGACCTGCTTGATAAAGGGGTCGAACCAGAGACATTGAACTGGCCAGACCATTCAAGGACTTGGTTCTTCGGGGTTGGGGGAACCTTGGACCCTGAAACAGGGAAGTGCCATTGGACGAAGGAGCAACTTGAAATACCAGTCAAGAAGCTTCAGAAGTATATCGCCGCAGCGCAGGAAGGGACGTTCGTTCCCGACAGAGAGAACGGCGAGCTCACACAGGCCCTCGGGAATCCTGAGCACCCAGGACGAACACGAGGCACGGTAGGCTCCGTTGCGTGGAAGGTTGGGTTTCCCAGCGCAGGCGGTTACAAAACCCGGGAGAGGAGGAGGAAAGTGGAGCAGACGGAACTGTAGTCGCTGAATGCAAGGGTACGAGCGCTAGAGGAACAAGCACTACTAGTTCAGAGCCAGCGACCTGCCGGAGCTACCCCAGAAGCTACCCCTCCATCTCAGGGGAGAAGCAGCGTGGCTTCCACCGAGGTCCTTTAGCAGCCTGACTTCACGGCTCCCAGCTACCCCGTGGATGCTATCACGGAGGCTCAAGATTGCCACCTTATGACGCATTGGCAGCACCTCAAAGTCAAGGCGGCTGTCGGCTCTGTTACACCTCCTCAACCCGGCGCAACTTTTCACTGCCTTCTGATTCCACAAGGCTATGCTGTTGTGATGGTCGATGAAATAACGGAGGGATTTGAGGAGCTCCAGCTTGACCACCCTACCGGTGAAGGGGAGACTCAGCTGGGTCTTGCTCTGAAGACTCCATGTCTATGGCGGAAGGAGCTCATCAACCTTCCGAACTGGACGCCTCCGCCTCCTCCTCCGGCGAGTTAGGGCACTCCGCCTCCTCCTCTGGCGAGTGATCAGGGCACTCCGCCTCCTTCTCCGGCTGCTTCGGCGCGTGGCGGCACTTCGCCTCCTTCTCTGCCTGCGCCGGCGCGTCCGAGCAGCCCGCCTCCTTCTCCGCCTCGTCAGCAACAGCGGAAGACAGCCGCCGCCGCTCCGGCTGCTCCGGCGCGTCGTAGCACTCCGCCTCCTTCTCCGCCTCGTAAGCAACGAAGGAAGACAGCCGCAGCCACTCCGACTGCTCCGGCATCTAGCAGTACAGCCAGAGGCGGGAGGCAATACAGATTCGGTCCGACTCTCACGCCTCTAGAGAAGTTACCATACGAGATGACCGACGAGGAAAACGCGGAGATCTGTAAAGCCCAAGTGAGGGACTTTTTTGCAAAGAAAAATCCACCTCCGGAGGAGAAGATGGATCCGGTGAAATTGAAGCGCACTGTGAAGAACCTGAAGCGACCACCACCGCCTCCGCCGGATGACAACCATGTCCGCGCTCTTAAAAAGGCAGTGGAAGGAGCGCGCCGGTCGGGAACTACTTCAACTGACAAAAGGTTACAATAACGAAGAAGTGGGAACAAAATTCCCCAGCTCGGCGAACAGGCAAACCAATCGTGCCCCCCGCTCAAGGTGTCTAGCGATATCGTCGCAAATCTGCCGGGGATGCTGCCCGGTACCAATCCTGGTGATTACCTGCCCGACGATGCACATTTTGATACAATGGAGGTGGACGAACACAAATACCAGTACGGGAAGCCTCTCGTCAGACCTGGTGATCCTCCTCTAACAACGATGATGCGAAGATTCCATAAGTGGTACATGGACACCTGCAAGTCTGGGAAGGATATTTTGACGCTGAGAGTTAAAGAGGAGCACGACCTCGTTGGAATTGATCTGTTGTCTGTTCCATTTGAGGAGTTCTTCCAGTTTTTCAATCAAAAGGACCTCGATAAAATAATCATCACTTGCTACTGTCTGTAAGTACTATACTTCTGTAATTAAGTCTCTATATATAGCCCAGCTCTTTCATTGCATGTATATATAATTATCCTCACTATATTATGCAGATTGAAGATCGTCGAATGCAGAAATGCACAAATCTATGATATTGGGTTCATTAACACAAATCTCATAGAACAATGGACGGTTAAATATAATCCGAAAGAAACCGAGGCCAACTTGCTACAATCATTGCTTAAAAATCAAAACAAAGATAAAATACTCTTTCCTTACAACTTCAAGTGAGTGTTACTGTCTTCTGCATATTCGGTTTCCATTATTACTCGAGGTTATAGTAATGTAATTGATGAGTTATGCATGCGTGTGCAGCTTCCACTTTATTCTCCTAGAGATTAAGCTTGAGCAGGGACTAGTAACCGTCTTACACTCAAAACAAAAAGATCCCAAGGAGTATGCAGCCATGACTGAAATGCTCAAGAAGTAAGTTCAATCGATCATTATCGCACCATATCGGCAACTTTGTTCATTTCCTGATATCAAGTAATTATTTTCTTTGTCTCGCAGGGTTCGGAAAGTGTTCACCGCAGAAGTTCCGAGACTGCCGGGGGATCTGCGATTTACACACCCGAAAGTAAGTACTACTAGCTAGTTCTGCGCATCTCCCATTGATTCTAGCTAGTTTCATCAATACCATTTATAATGCTTGATTATCAGTTTGATTGACCTCTATTTCTCGTAAAGTGGTTGTGGCAGGAAGGCGGGAATAATTTTTGTGGATTCTACGTTTGCGAGTACATCTACAACGCAACGACCTCTAAGCGGGGTTACTCTGAAAAACAATATGAAGTGCGTAAGCAATAATATTCACAATTTTATTTTGTTACCATCATTTGTGTTCAGTTTCATTCATATATATGTATTGACCCCCTTCTTCAAATTAGATTTGGCAGGTGCGGGATGAACTCCTACCACAAGATCGCTTAAAGGCAATTCAAGAGGAATTGGCTGGATTTTTTCTTGACCACGTCATCAATCCAGCCGGAGAATACCATGTGGAACTTGACATCAGATGTTAGGGATCTTATATTGTATATATGTAGCTAGTAGCGTCGGATAGATATACGAAAACTTGTTGTTCGACCAATCTCTCGGAGAAGGAGGAGGTCGATCACTTCTCTCTGTATATGTTCATGACGATCTTGTGTACTTAATGGCTTCCTTCTTTTGCTTACTAGCTAGCGTGTCGAGTCCTCTCTATACGTATAGTACATAGCGTCGACCAAGCACGGAGATAAGAGAGGACACTTCTCTCTATTAGCTAGCTAACACAATATATGAAACCCCTAAATTAACGCCTTCTACAAACCCCCTAACCCCCCCCCCCTTTCAAAAAAAAACAAAAACCCCAGCTCCTGAGCTGCTGACACGTGGATGATCTTTGGTCCCGGTTGGTGTTACCAACCGGGACTAAAGGCCCTCCTCTCTGGGCTCGCCGCAGCGGCCACGTGGAGCCCCATCTGTCCCGGTTCGTATAAGAACCGGGACTAAAGATGTTGGGCTTTAGTCCCGGTTCCCGAACCGGGACAAATGGGCCTTATGAACCGGGACAAATGAGCCTTTTTCTACTAGTGCATGTTCAAAGGTGGGGGTTCGGGAATGCCGGTAGGGCAAAGCTTTTCTTATTTGTAATTTCTGTCAATATCAATCAGCAAGAACATTTTTTTATATCTGAATTATTTCTTGAAATTTGTCAAAAAATTTGTAATTTCAAATTGTGCATGAAAAATTTATAAACATGAAACTTTTTTCAAAATTGTTAATAAATTCCAAAATATTGATGTTGTACACAAATTGCAAACCACATAATTTTTTAGAAAGTTATAAAGAATATTTAAACACAAACAATTATTAAATTTATGTACAAAAATTATAAAATGGGAACATTTTTCAAAATTCCAGAATTTTTTTATATTTGTAAAAAATATTTGAAAACAATAACATTTTTTTGTTTTCTGAAATATTTCAAATTTTAAAACAGGTTTTAAAATGAATAATATACGAACATTTTTGTTGAATCGAATAATAAACGAACAATTTTCCTCTTTAGTAGATGTTCAGAAATTTAATTATATTGATGTCAGCATTTTTCTATTTAAACGAAGATTTTTTGACATATCTATACATTATTTTTAAAATGCGAACATTTGTACTTTATGAACACAATTTTATAAGTGTGGGATTTTTCTGATAAAGAAAAAGAAACAAAAAAAAAGAAAAAGAAATAGTGATGAAAGGATATATTCAACAATGGGTCAGCCTAGCCGCGAACTGAAGTAGAAGAAGAGACAAAAATAAATAAATAAATATGCACAAACATTAGGATGTTCTAGTTGGTTAGTGTGGTCATCCTTAGACTAAGAGGTCTTGAGTTCGAGTCATGTTACATGCACTCTTTTTTCTTTTAAAAAGAAAAGTGAAAAATAACTGACGGCGTCGCGACTCGAGAGAAAAAAGACTCTGCGAGGAAAAAAAAGGGGCGCGTATATGTACGCAACCCACGTATGGACGCGGGTGAAAAGCCCATCCTGCCCTTTATTATGAAGGGGTATAGAGAGATCTCAACCATCAATGTGTTTAGAGGGTCTACCGAAACAAAAGTACTAACTAACCCACGCATAGGTAGCTGCGAGCTGGCTCTCACGCCTACCACGAACGCACACGGACACGCCCACGCACCGGCCATGGACGCAGCCACGGACCGGCGTCCGGCTCGACCAGCGCACGCCCGCTGGTCCCTACCGCTACCATGGCTTATTATAACACCCGCAAAAAAAAAGGGCAGTACTAGGCGCCGGTCGACCGGCCCAAATTTGGGCCGGTCATCGCGCAGCCGCCCGATACGTGCGCCCTGGACCATAGGATTGCCTCGCACACGTCCCTTTTCTTCTCGCGAGCGACGCCGGTCACGCAAATCCCCCTGCTTGTTCATCGTTCCCCCGCGGCTTTCTGCCTCTGCCTCCATGGCGTCGCTCGCCGGGCGACCTCGCCGGCTCCATGGTTGCATCGCTCGTGCCCCGCGTCTATCCGCCCCTATGCAGCAAAAAGCGTTGTCGGTTCCAGCAAAAAGCGTTGTCGGTTCCAGCAAAACAGCCCGCAGGTCGCAACATCCCTCGCTAGTTCGTTGCTCCTCTCATAGTCGTCGTCATCGCCATAGCCGGTTCCAGCAAAATTGGCCGTCGGTTCCAGCAAATTTGGGCGATGGTTCCAGCTTTGCGAATTTCGTAGCTCCCCCGACACATCTCGCGCAAGGGAGAAAAGCGGCTGCCGGCAGATGGATCCAATACAAAATCAAAAAGATGGGATGGTAGCAAAAATCTAAGACGGTGATAGCAAAAACAAAGGATGCTAGTAGCAAAAATTTAGAACTGGTTTCATAAAAAATCAAAGATGGGCGGTAGCAAAAATCAAGACTGTAGTAGCAAAAATCATATATGGTGGCAACAAAAATTTAAGCTGGTTCCAGCAAAAACAACCCCCAATTACGGATCCTAGCAAAAAAAAAAGTCATTGATTCCAGCAAAACAAAACCCCGGTTGTAGCAAAAATTGCCGCCGATTGCAGCTCCTGCCGATGCTGATTCTAGCAACTCTGGCGTGGTGTGTGACTTGCAGCAGCGGCTGCCGCGGCGCATCCCCTCGGTACAGCTGGAGCAACTCTGGCGTAGTGCGCAGCTGGACAGCTCGCAGCGGCTCGCGGTGGTGGTGATGAGACAGCTCGCGGCGGCGGCGTGTGGTCGTGAGTCGGCGATGGACGGCAGGAGTTGTGCTTCTCTGGTGTGTTGTTGACGCAAGGCGGGGTTGGTGCGACGGCCGTCGCCGGTGAGCTGCTGGCAGGTGGATCGGGACAGAAGAGATGGAGGACAAAATCACTTTTCTGACCTTGTACCGAAAGAATTGCACAAAATGAACTCGTCTGAAAAGTATTTCATGATCTGACCCTTTTAGCAACGCCAGAACCCGTTGCGTTTCTTCACAACCTAGAAACACCGAGCTAGACTGCGTTGCATCGCCACATAGAAACGCCAAGCTAGATTGCGTTTCTGCCTATACGTGAAACGCCATGACCGTTGGCGTTTCTGGACTGAATACAGTACTGTCGAATTGCTTTATACTGTGCTATGCAAGCCAGCAACGCCATGCATCATGGCGTTTTCATGAAGTTTAGCAACGCCAAGTCTCTTGGTGTTTCCGGCCAACATGCGAATATTTTTCTTTGATTGTTTTCTTGCAATTTATTTAAACCAGAAACGCCATAGTCCCTGGCGTTTCCAGAAACGCTAGCTAGCTTGGCGTTTCTGACCTGCCACGTCAGCGAGCAGCGCGTGCTCGGTCTAGGACAGCAACGCTAGCTAGCTCGGCGTTTCTACGTTGGAATGAAACGCCACGGGTTCTGGCGTTGCTAAAAGGGTCAGATCGTGAAATACTTTCTAGACGAGTTTATTTTGTGCAATTCTTTCGGTATAAGGTCAGAACAGTGATTTCGTCCAGAGATGGAAGGGAAAGTACTAGCGAAAAAATAGGAACGAGAATGAGTGGACCAGAGCATTGCACCTGAGAAGATAAGGAAACAGAGGAGAAAAGTGGTGCAAGGGACCCCACTGCGCGTGACGCTCCGCGTGTGACCGGCCGAAATCGTGGCCGGTCGACTGGGTGGCACCGTTTCCCAAAAAAAAAGGCTCAATCAGAATGATGTTGTCGTCCAAGGCAATGGGGCTTATTTGAAGTGAAACTGGTTGGAAAATAGAGTGCTACACATCCTAACAAGCTAGCAACCCCCTCCCCTCCCGAGGCGCTCCCGCACGCGCCCTCGGAAGGCAACCCTAGCACCGCCACCCCCGGTCCCTCGCCGCCGCCAGGGGTGCCGCCGGCCGAAGGCCTCGTGGCGGCGGCGGCGGCGGGGCGGTTTTCCCCTGCGCGCGGGTGGCTGGCGTCGCGGGGCGCCTTCCCCTGCCCGCGGCGTTGGGTCCCGGCCGGCCCCTGCTCCGGCGCTCTTCGCCCGTGTCCTCGTGGCCCGCTGGCGCCACTCATGGGGTCTGGTGGTCTCGGGACGTGCTCGCGGCGGATCAGGGCATCCCTGCCCAGATCCGGCGGATGTGATGGTCGGCGATGGCGGGGGTGGCTGGCGACCTTGTGGAGGTGGTGGTGGTGCGGCCGATGTCCGCGATGCTCCGGTGCAGGGCAGCGGGGCTCCGGGTGGATCTGACCAGGGCGTGGAGGCACAGGTGCTGTGGTGGTGGCAGGTCGGCTGTGGCGACGACCGGATCATACTGGCGTCGGCTCGTCTGTAGACAGCATGTGTCGGCCTTCGACCCCTCTCCTCGGCGTCTGGTCACTACTCTCGTCAGAGGGCTGGCCTTCTCCCAGCTGCGGTCCATCGCCCGTCTCGCACCCGGTGCCGCAGGACCGAGCTCGTCTCGCGCCCGGCTGTAAGACCGACCCATCTCGCGCCCGGCAGCAGGATTGCACTCGTCTCACGCCCGGTGCTACAGGACGGTTCGATGGAGGCCAACTGTGGCTAGCCTATTGGGTCTCGGCATTGGGTGCCGGCCAAGGGTGCGAAAGGCTGGACCTTTCCGCTCGTCTCATCGGTTGGGGTAGTGGCATGTCTCGGGTGACTTGGTGCCAAGGTCTTGGATACCGGGGTGGCGGCCCTGGTGGTGGTGGCGCGATGCTCATGGGCAGAGCCCGTGCCTCAGTGCCGCCCGGTTGCCACGGTCGTGTGGGTGGTGTGGTAGCCGGGGTGTGGTGTTCGGTGGTGGTGAGTGTTGGCTGGGGTGAAAACCTGCTCTATCTTTGGACGAACCGGCGGCGGCGAAGCTCGCTCCCTTCTTGAAGGCGTCGTCGTGGCTCCCATTGCCCGTCGTGTTGCTCTAGGGGAAACTCTAATCCTCGGATCGGGTGGTGGCGGCGCTCTGGTGTCGTATCCTTCTTGAAGGCGCCGCCTTCGAGCCCCGTTTCGGCATATGCGGCTTCACTTCTTCACGGTGGCGTGTTCACGGTGGAAGCCCCGACTGCTCTTGTAGTGCTAGGGATTGTGTTGCTACGCTTAGCGCCTATGTATCCTGCCGTGTGTGTGTACGCGTGTGTTGTGGGAGCGTGTGTTTGTACCGGGTGCTGTTGATCATTCCTGGTATGGGAGCGTGCGTTTATATAAAGCGGGGCAAAAGCATTTTTCTATAAATGAAACTGGTTTGGCTTAATATTTGTTCCTTCCTTAGAGCATCTCCAACGGGCGCCAAAAAACTGCTCCGCACATTAAAAACCGTTCTTTTTGGAGCCGGAGACGCTCCAGCAGATGCTGCAA
This sequence comes from Thinopyrum elongatum, assembly GCA_011799875.1. NCBI lineage: Eukaryota > Viridiplantae > Streptophyta > Magnoliopsida > Poales > Poaceae > Thinopyrum > Thinopyrum elongatum. The sequence goes on from CM022303.1 coordinate 631,766,304, forward strand.
AATAGTGCGCGCGCAAAAGAATTTGGCGCACGCGCTTCAAAGTGCTATCGCACGCTGCAAATGTCGGGCGTCGGACCCCGCACGCTTCATAATTTGCACTGCGTGTTTTTTTGACGCGTGTTTTTTAGCATGTGGAAAACAAATATTGGCCACGGCACGCTAAAAGTGTTACATTGGCGCTGTAAAACTATTTTAACGGTCCGCCTCTGTTGGAGATGCTCTTTTTTTTTTAGTTTACGATGAGTTCCTGTCCGAGTGGACAACGTAACGTAGTGCACGAGCGGGTTTGCTCCGGTACATAAATCCGTCCACACAACACGTAAATATTCTTCTGCCAACGAAAACAAATATAGGAACGTGTAATCTCGATTGGTCACGATGGCAACTGCCGGCTGCTCGGACCTCCCCGTCGATCTCCTGATCGGCATCCTGCACCTCCTCGAGCTCCCCGAGGCTCTTGGCTTCTGTGCCGTCTGCGCATCGTGGCGCTCCGCCTCCACGGCAGCCGGCAGCGTCCCGCGTACTCGCCGCACGCCGTGGCTCGTGTCCTTGGCGGAGGAGCCTCTTGGGGCAGGGGATCAACAGCTGCCCGTGTATCGTGGGTTCTGGTATCCTGCCGCCACCTCCGTGTCGTTCCCACGCGGCGACCGGGGGAAAACCCTAGGCCGCCGCCGCCAGTCCCTCGTCTCCCTTCCTCCCGCTTCTCTTGCCGCCGCCGCGGGGCTCGGCCGGGCAAAGCCGGCCTGGAGCCGGCGGCGGCGGAGTCTTCTTGTTCCCGCGCGGGTAGGAGCCGGCGCGGCGCGGTTCCCTCCGGCCTGGGAGCGGCGCGGTCGCCGGGCGCCGCGGTATGGCGGTGTGCAGGTGCTCTAGTGGGCGCAGGTGGACCTGTCGTGCTTCGGGCGGCGTGGTGGGCGGGGGAGCGCGTGGGGGTGGCTGTGGTGGCGGGGCTTCTTCGGCCAGATCTGCACGGCGGCTATCCCTCGCGGCGAGGGCCGTGGGCGGCGCGGATCGGTGGCTGCTGCTCCGTTTTGGCGTGGTGGTGGCTCCATTTGGCTGGCTCGTGGTGGCTTCGTCCGACAGGTTCGGGTGGCTCTTCGGGCGGCCAGGGGCGTGGGTGCACTGGCCGGTGAGGCGGCTCCCGCGGCTTGGCGGCGGCGGGGTGCGGGTGGTGGTAGCCCATCTCTTCTCCTAGATCCAGGCCAGTGGCGCGATTTCACGCTGCAGAGATGGCCGGGATCCGGGGCTCGTGCTTGGGCGTATCGGCTTGGGGCCTGAGGCGGGTCGGAGTTCTCGCTCCGAGTAGGTGATGGAGGGCTCGGTCCGAGTGGTGTCCACGGGCGATGAGGTCTCTCTCCTCGTGGATGCGGTGGTCGGTGGTGGTGGTCGGGTTTCCGCTATTCTGTTGGGCGGATCGGAGCCGGTGACCACGGTCGAGGCGTCGCGCGAGCGGGCTCGGTGGCGGCCGTCAGTATATAGTCACGGGGTTGTGTCACCCCCGGTCCACCTGGACTGGCTGGGACGCAGGTGTGGACGCCCCCTACTGTGGGGGCATCAATCCAGATTCCGTGACTGATGCCGGGCTAGCACTAGTAGAAAACAGGGCTTTGGTCCAGGCCGGGTAAGGGCATTAATCCCGGTTCACTCATGAACCGGGACCAATGGGGGCATCAGTCCCGGTTCGTGAGGCCAGGGGGCCGGCCGGGCCTCGGGGGCCATTGGTCCCGGTTCGTCTGGCCCCATTGGTCCCGGTTCCAGACACGAACCGGGACCAATGGGCCTCGCTCCTGGCCCACAACCATTGGTCCCGGTTGGTGTCTGGAACCAAGACCAAATGGGGTCCTTTAGTCCCGGTTCTAGCCACAAACCGGGACCAAAGAGATGCCTATATATACCCCGCGAGCAGAGCAGTGGAGTGCTCTGTTTTTTTGGCCGGCCGTGGGAGAGCTTTGTAGTGCTCTAGCTCACCTCCTATGGACACGAGGTGTTCGATGAAATGCCCGAGCCACACTTAAGCTATCTCCTCTCGAAGCTCCTTGTCCAAACTCCATTTTCCTCAAGATTTGTCTAGGTTTGGCGGTCAGTCCTATCCCGTCCCCGTCCTCACCGCCGTCAATCGCCCGCGCCGATCTCGTCGCCGGCACCACCGTGGTGAGCCTCTTGTTCTTATCTTCTTTCTAAAAAAAAAAAGTTCTTACTTGTATGATTTAGATAGATACTTGTGTAATTTTCTTACTTTTATTATTGTTTGTTATTATATAGTGCGATGGTTTTGGTATCCGCCTTCGTCGGCCCTCGTCCTGTCTATGATTCGGATGTGGTATATATATTATCTTTTATAACTATTAGTTTCATTTAGTGTTTATGACAATTATGCCGACCAACGTGACATAGATTTTTTTATCTAGGAGGTATGTGAACCGGAAATTCCAACCGACCCTATTGTCGAGAGGTTAAATCTAGTTGAAGAAGAAAACAATTACTTGAAGGAAAAATTGAAAAAAATTGAGGAGGAGAAGATGATATTGGAGTTGCATGTTGCGGATGTCGTCGATGATCACAAGATCAAGATGGATGCAATGCACTTAAAGATTAGAAAGTATAGAAAATATGCCATTCATACTGAGGCTTGGTATCATTATGCCGTTGGATCAATGGCTACCTTAGTTGTGATTATGATCGCATTTGTTGTTGCATTGAAATGTTTAAGATAGTTTCAATGTATGATTTAATTAGATGCCCTGGAGAGCTATATATTGTTCAATGAGAACTATGTATGTACTTTGGTTTTAATGTGATGATGAACTTCTATTAATTTGGTCACTTATCTATTCATGATGTTCTGTAATGGTTTTTGACACACTTAATTATATATAAATGCACGCAGATGAACCGGCAATGGATGTACGGTGACAGACGCACCTCCGAGTACATTAAGGGCGTGCATAATTTTCTCGAAGTGGCTGAGGCAAACAAGCAGAATGGTTTTATGTGTTGTCCATGCCCTAGATGTGAGAATATGAAGTCTTACTCTGACTCGAAAACCCTTCACATCCACCTGCTTGAGAAGGGTTTCATGCCACACTATAATGTTTGGACCAAGCACGGAGAAAGAGGGGTTATGATGGAAGACAGTGAAGAAGAAGAGGATGATGACAACTATGAGCCCCCTGAATACGGTGATGCTGCAACGGGGGAAGCTGAAGATCAAGAGAAACCAGACGATGTGCCCGATGATGATCTTCGCCGGATCATTGTTGATGCAAAGAGACAATGCGAAAGTGAAAATGAGAAGTTGAAGTTCGATCGCATGTTAGAGGATCACAAAAAAGGGTTGTACCCCAATTGCGAAGATGGCAACACAAAGCTCGGTACCACACTGGAATTGCTGCAGTGGAAGGCAGAGAATGGTGCATCTGACAAAGGATTTGAGAAGCTACTGAAAATATTGAAGAAGAAGCTTCCAAAGGATAACGAATTGCCCGACAGTACGTACGCAGCAAAGAAGGTTGTATGCCCTCTAGGATTGGAGATGCAGAAGATACATGCATGCCCTAATGACTGCATCCTCTACCGCGGTGAGTACGAGGATTTGAATGCATGCCCGGTATGCGGTGCATTGCGCTATAAGATCAGCCGCGATGACCCTGGTGATATTGAGGGCGAGCGCCCCAGGAAGAAGATTCCTGCCAAGGTGATGTGGTATGCTCCTATAATACCACGGTTGAAACGTCTGTTCAGAAACAAAGAGCATGCCAAGTTGATGCGATGGCATAGAGAGGACCGTAAGAAAGACGGGAAGTTGAGAGCACCCGCTGACGGGTCGCAATGGAGAAAAATTGAGAGAAAGTGGGGGGACTTTGCAGGTGACGCAAGGAACGTATGGTTTAATTTAAGCGCGGATGGCATTAATCCTTTTGGGGAGCAGAGTAGCAATCATAGCACCTGACCCGTGACTCTATGTATCTATAACCTTCCTCCTTGGATGTGCATGAAGCGGAAGTTCATTATGATGCCAGTTCTCATCCAAGGCCCTAAGCAACCCGGCAACGACATTGATGTGTACCTAAGGCCATTAGTTGAAGAACTTTTACAACTGTGGAATGAAAACGATGTACGTGTGTGGGATGAGCACAAATAGCAGGAATTTGACCTACATGCATTGCTGTTTGTAACCATCAATGATTGGCCTGCTCTCATTAACCTTTCAGGACAGACAAACAAGGGATACCACGCATGCACACACTGTTTAGATGACACCGAAAGTATATATTTGGACAAATGCAGGAAGAATGTGTACCTGGGGCATCGTCGATTTCTTCCGACCAACCATCAATGTCGAAAGAAAGGCAAGCATTTCAAAGGCGAGGTAGATCACCGGAGGAAGCCCGCTGTCCGTACTGGTGATCACATACTTGCTAACGTCAATGATTTACAAGTAATATTTGGAAAGGGTCACGACGGACTATCTGTTCCGAATGACACTGAGGGACGCGCACCCATGTGGAAGAAGAAATCTATATTTTGGGACCTACCCTATTGGAAAGACCTAGAGGTCCGCTCTGCAATCGACGTGATGCACGTGATGAAGAATCTTTGCGTGAACCTGCTTGGCTTCTTGGGCGTGTATGGGAAGACAAAAGATACACCGGAGGCACGGGAGGACCAGCAATGTGTGCACGAAAAAGACGGCATGCCTCCAAAGCAGTATGATGGTCCTGCCAGCTACGCTCTTACCAAAGAAGAGAAGGAAATCTTCTTTGAATGCCTGCTCAGTATGAAGGTCCTGTCTGGCTTCTCATCGAATATAAAGAGAATAATAAATATGGCAGAGAAAAAGTTCTAGAACCTAAAGTCTCATGACTGCCACGTGATTATGACGCAACTGCTTCCGGTTGCATTGAGGGGGCTTCTACCGGAAAACGTTCGATTAGCCATTGTGAAGCTATGTGCATTCCTCAATGCAATCTCTCAGAAGGTGATCGATCCAGAAATCCTACCAAGTTTAAGGAGTGATCTGGCGCAATGTCTTGTCAGTTTCGAGCTGGTGTTCCCGCCATCCTTCTTCAATATCATGATGCACGTCCTAGTTCATTTAGTCGACGAGATTGTCATTCTGGGCCCTGTATTTCTACACAATATGTTCCCCTTTGAGAGGTTCATGGGAGTCTTAAAGAAATATGTTCGTAACCGCGCTAGGCCAGAAGGAAGCATCTCCACGGGCCATCAAACAGAGGAGATCATTGGGTTTTGTGTTGAATTCATTCCTGACCTTAAGAAGATTGGTCTCCCTCAATCGCGGTATGAGGGGAGACTGACTGGAAAAGGCACGCTAGGAGCAGACTCAATAATATGTAGGGACGGGCATTCTTGGTCTCAAGCACACTACACAGTTCTATAGAATTCGACCTTGGTGATCCCGTATGTCGATGAACACAAGAATATTCTACGCTCCAAACACCTGGAGCAGTGTGATGACTGGATTACATGTGAACACATGAGGACTTTCGGCAGTTGGTTGCAAACACGTCTCATGGGTGACAACGCTGTTTCTGATGAGCTGTACTCGTTGGCCAGGGGACCATCTTGGACTGTATTGACTTACAAAGGGTACGAGATAAATGGGAATACATTTTACATGATCACCCAAGATCAAAAGAGCACCAACCAAAACAGCGGTGTCCGCTTTGATGCAGCAACCAAGAGGGGAAAGGACACATATTATGGTTACATAGTGGACATATGGGAACTTGACTATGGACATGATTTTAAGGTCCCTTTGTTTCAGTGCAAATGGGTCAATCTGTTAGGAGGCGGGGTACAGGTAGACCCACAGTACGGAATGACAACAGTGGATCTAAACAATCTTGGGTACACAGACGAACCATTCGTCCTAGCCAATGATGTGACGCAGGTTTTCTATGTGAAGGACATGTCTACCAAACCGAGAAAACGAAAAGATAAGGAAGCGAATACATCATACGATGAGCCAAAGCGCCACATAGTTCTTTCAGGAAAAAGAGACATCGTGGGATTGGAGGGCAAGACAGACATGTCTGAAGATTATAAAAGTTTCATGAAATTCCTCCCTTCAAAGTCAAGGCTGACCCAAGCACCCTGTTAAACGATGAAGATTATCCATGGTTACGGCGCAATAAGCAAAGGACACAAGCGAAGAAAAAGTGAAGACTTTCTCTCCACAACTATTATGATGATGCCTTTGATCTAGAATATCACTGCAGTTACATGTGAAGAAATGAAATGCCTTTTGTAACAGATGAGTTTTCGTATGAAACCCTGATACTTCGAAAGAGATTGTCCGTTTTGTACATGAAGTGCATCCAGTTTTTGCCGTAACCCTCTCAACTTTTTATAACATGCTATGTGGGTGAAATGATGATACCATGCCAACTTTCAACCTTTTCAGAGTTCATTTGTAGTGCTTTTCAATTTCAGGGTCATTTAGCTCAAAAAAATCAGTAAATGCATGAAAAATACCAAATGAAGTCAGAAAAGGTTGAAAATTGATGATGTGGCTTTGAATGGTGCATTTTGAACACACAAAAAGTCTGGAGTTCAAATAAGTTCAAAAAAATGAAATCCCTTTGTAACAGATGAGTTTTGGTCCAAAACCCTGGTACTTCGAAAGAGATTGTCCATTTTGTACACGAAGTGCATCCAGTTTTTGCCGTAACCCTCTCAACTTTTTAGCACATGCTATGTGGGTGAAATGATGATACCATGCCAACTTTCAACCTTTTCAGAGTCCATTTGTAGTACTTTTCAATTTCAGGGTCATTTAGCTCAAAGAATGAACTAATAGCAAAAAGAATGAACTAATAGCAAAAGGAATTAACTAAAAATAATCAATTAAAATATTCTGTTATGATCAACTAAAACAAAACTATAATATTCTTCAATAGCAAAAAGAATCAACTAAAAAGCTTTTATAAAACTCTAATAGCAAAAAGAATCAACTAAAAAGCTTTTATAAACCTCTAGTATTTTTGAAACTAAAATTATATAAAATTTATGCACCTAAAATTATCAAAGTATTTTCTGTTCAAAACATTGATAGCAAAAAGAATTTTCATAAAGAAATTTTTTGTTAGAAACTTTAATAGCAAACTAAAATAAAAAAATCTATTTTTGATTAAAACAGACATTTAAAATAACCTAAAAATTACCAAATTGAATATAATGATAAAACACAGTAATATTAAATAGCAGGAAAAAGAATCACTTAAAAATCTATTTTTATAGTAAAGTTATTCACAAACTAGTGATTCACATAAATTTAAAAGAATTCAAATTTAAACTATTCAAATTTGAAAACTAATGGCACTAACAGAAAGTTTATAATTTTTGTGATCTAAAAGCAAAAAGAATCACTAAAAAACTGTTAGTATTTAGCTGTAAGTAGAAACAAAAAATAAAAAATAAAGCAAAAAAGAAAACAAAAAAACAGAAAAAAAATGCCGCCTACTGGGCCACCACGGCCTGAATACGACTAGAAACCCAGCTAGTTGGGCCAGAATTCAGGCCCGCAGCAGGCTCAGTAGGCCCACAGGCATAGCAGTATGAGATTAGGCCCATAGGCCTGCAGTTCAGAGGAGTTCGAGAGAGAGGGCGGGGCAGAGCTTATAAACAACACTCGACGCGTCTCAGCTAGCGAGGTGGGACTAAACATCCCACCGCACCGCGCCAGTTACAGCACAAGGCCATTGGTCCCGGTTCGTGTCACCAACCGGGACCAATGCCCACTTTGGTCCCGGTTCGTGGCACCAACCGGGACCAATGCCCACCTTTGGTCCCGGTTCGTGCCACCAACCGGGACCAAAGGTCTCTGCTTCCCGCCCCAACCGGGACCAAAGGTCTCTTTTCAGCAGCCCAAAGGGCGGGAAGCAGAGACCTTTGGTCCCGGTTGGTGGCACGAACCGGGACCAAAGGGGGGCATTGGTCCCGGTTTGAGCCACCAACCGAGACCAAAGGGTTGGGGTATATAACCAACACTTGTGAAAAATTTCATTTTCATCTCGCAGTTGCCGCCCCCGACGACGACGACCTCCTCGACGCCGCCAGGCTGCCCCGACGCCGTCGCCGTCGCCCGTGCCCTTCCCCGTCCCCGAACCCACGCCGACGCCATCCGCCGCCCATGCCGTCACCGTCCGCCGCCCCCGAGCGCGCCCGGCCGCAACCCTGCGCCCCGGCCCGCTCCCACAGTCGCCGTCGTCGCCGGCTCCGTCGCGCGCCGCCCCCGGGTGCGCCCGGCCACGCCCCTGCCCCGGACCGCCCCCACCGTCGCCGTCGCCGACGCCCTCGCCGCCCCCGCCGTCGCCGTCGCCGGCCGCCCCCGCTGTGAGCCGCCGCCACCCGTTTTTTTGTTCATTTTTTATATGATGAATTTTTTGTTCATATATATATAATGTATATATGTATGTATGTGGCTATATGTATGTATGGATGTTCATATATATATATGTATTAATTTTTTTGTTCATAGCATTTTTTTGTTCATATATGTATTTTTTTTGTTCATATGTGTATTAATTTTTTTGTTCATAGCATTTTTTGGTTCATATATGTATTTTTTTTCATAGCATTTTTTTCCATGTATATATGTATGTGGCTATGTATGTATAGATGGATATCATTTTTTTCCATGTATGTATGTCGTTGTCGATATACCCCCTCCCCGATAACTTCGACATGAGGGGGGGGGGGGGGGGGGTCGATATACCCCCTCTCCGATAACATTTTTTTCTAAGTTACTAAGGTAAAATGTTCACCCCCCTCTCGATATACCGGGCGACCAACTCTCGAGGCTACCCAAACCCTAGAAAAAAAGCGTTGTCGATCTCCTACCCCCTCCCGCCCCTACCTGACAAACTCTCGAGGCCACCCAAACCACTAGAAGAAAACTCCGGTAACTTCGACATGAGGGGGGACGTCGATCAACCCCCTCTCGCCCGAACAAGTCTATGTATCATTTTATATCGCGGTGGACATATATCAAAGTTTGATCATATGTCAAAGTTTGAATTTTGTCATATGCAATATTTGATCATATATCAAAGTTTGACCATATGTCAAAGTTTGAATTTTGATATATGCAACATTTGATCATATGTCAAAGTTTGAATTTTGACATATGCAACAATATTTGATCATATGTCAAAGTTTGACTTTTGCCATAGATTTATCAAGAATGCCCCCAATTATGGATGTGCACAAGTTGATCCAATTTTTTTTCTGATCTCATATATATATATATATATATATATATATATATATATATATATATATATATATATATATCTTCTATATGTCACGTTGTCTGTCAAAGTATTGAAGAAATCCATGGCTTCATCATTAGCCGGAAGTAACAGGCGTATGATGCTACGAAGCTCTTCAAAGTTGTTTTGGAACGGAGTTCCGGATAGAATAATTCACTTTTTGGTACGAATTTCAGCAAAGGCCTTCCAAATAGCGATATTCGGAAGGCTCTTGCTGAACTTCGTACCAAAAAACTAATTATCCTATCCGGGACTCCGTTCCAAAACAATTTTGGAGAGCTTCGTACCATTATACGCCTGTTACTTCCGGCTAATGATGAAGCCATGGTTTTCTTGAATCCTTTGACACTAGACAACGTGACATATAGAAGGGTAGATGAGATGAGGAAAAATATGGACCATTTTCTGCATATCCAGAATGGCGCCATTTTGTTAAATCCCTTAAAGGTTAAGAGAATCCCCCCCACTCTCGCCCGAAAAAACCCTAGAAGCGTTGCTGAGGCCACCCCAAACCCTAGAAGCGTCGAGGCCACCCAAATTTACCAAGTTAAAAGAGCGTTGTCGAGGCCACTCCAAACCCTAGAAGCGTTGTCGAGGCCAGCCCAAACCGTAGAAGCGCCGAGGCCACTAATATGATTCCTTGTTGTGATTAGCTAGCTAGGTCTATGTTTGCCACTAATATATCCATCTCTCATGTTTGTATATTAATTGCCATGTTGTAATATTTGCAGAAACTATGGAGCAAAGAGACTTGGAACAAGGACAGTTGTTGGGGGACATAATCCTCGGCGGAGGTGATGTCTTGTCGTTTCTCAATGACACCGATGGTCAGGAAGGAGAGGATGACGGCTCCGGTGATCGAACAATGGAGGAGGAAGGACATGATCATGATGGCTCCAGTGACCGAATGCCGGAGGAAGAAGGAGACCATGAGGACGGCTCCGGTGATCGAACGAAGGAGGGAGCTGTTGCAAAGTCCGGCGAGGTATATATATTAATTAAGCCTGTGCTGACTAGCTAATTGATGCATTAATTATTTTGGTATGTACATATATTAACTCTTCTTTCTTCTTTTATAGCCCTCCGGATTGAGCCAAACTTCGGTAACGAGATGAGGCCCGAAGAAAAGGTTGCACCAGGATGAAAGGTTCATGATCATAGCACTCGCGGACGATGGCCTACCGATTGAACCCAAGCGGACAAAGGACGCATTTTCTGCTTAGTGCGGAGCTATTGTTAGGGACAGCATCCTGATCAGCATCAAGCAATGGAATAAGCCTAAGGACGACGACCCTGAAGTTTCTTATGTCACCGATAGACAGAAAGATGATCTTTGGACCTCGCTGAAGGCAAATTTCACCCTACCGCCAGAGGCGGATCCGAATAAGCCAGTTATAGAGCCACTCGTCAAGGCGTGTGCTCTTAAGAAGATGGCAGATCTATTCAGGAGGTGGAAGAATGAGTTGAAATCAAAGTTTGTCGACAAAGGGAAGACTCCAGAATTCACCGGCCGATTTGAGAAGATAAGAGATCTCTGGCCCGCATTTATGGCCTACAAGACATCGGACAAGAGTAAGAAAATGTCAGATACAAACAAGATAAATGTTGCAAAGAAGCTATATCACCATCACACGGGGTCAGGTGGCTACCTCAAAGCCCGGCCGTTGTGGGATAAAGCTGAGCAAGACCTGCTTGCTAAAGGGGTCGAACCACAGACATTGAACTGGCCAGACCGTTCAAGGACTTGGTTCTTCGGGGTTGGGGGAACTTTGGACCCTGAAACAGGGAAGTGCCGTTGGACGGACGAGCAACTTGCAATACCCATCAAGAAGCTTCAGAAGTATATCACCGCAGCGCAGGAAGGGACGTTCATTCCCGACAGAGAGAAGGACGAGCTGACTGAGGCCCTCGGGAATCCTGAGCACCCTGGACGAACACGAGGCACACCAGGCTCCATTCCGTGGGTGGTTGGGTTTGCCGGCGCAGGCGGTTACAGAAGCCGGGAGAGAAAGAGGAAAGCGGAGCTGAGCTCAATGCAGAAGCTCAATGCAAGACTAGTAAAGCTAGAGGAACTTGCAGCTGCCAGCCAACCATCTCAGCGACATGAAGATCCTGCCCAAGAAGCTACCCCACCATCTCAGCGGAGAAGCAGCATGGCTTCCACGGAGCTCGTTCAGCCTGATTTCACGGCTCCTAGCTACCTCGTGGATACTATCACTGAGGCTCAACATTGCCAACTTATGACGAAATGGCAGAACCTCACTTTAAAGGCGGTTGTTGGCTCTGTTGCACCTCCTCAACCTGACGGAACTTTTCACTGCCGTCCGATTCCACATGGCTATGCTGTTGTGATGGTGGATGAAGTAATGGAGGGATTTGATGAGCTCGAGCTTGACCACCCTACAGGTGAAGGGGAGAATCAGCTGGGTTATGCTCTGAGGACTACATGTCTATGGCGGAAGGAGTACATCAAGCTTCCAAACTGGACGCCTCTGCCTCCTCCTCCTCCTCCTCCTCCTCCGGCGAGTGATCAGGGCACTCCGCCTCCTTCTCCGCCTCCTCCGGCGCGTGAGGGCACTCCGCCTCCTCCTCTGCCTCCTCCGGCGCGTGAGGGCACTCCGCCTCCTCCTCCGCCTCCTTCGGCGCGTCGGAGCACTCCGCCTCCTGCTCCGCCTTGTCAGCAACGGCGGAAGAGAGCCGCCGCCGCTCCGGCGGCTAGCAGTACAAGCAGAGGCGGGAAGCAATTCAGATACGGTCCATCTCTCAAGCCTCTGGAAAAGTTACCATATGAGAGGACCGACGAGGAAACCGCGAAAATCAGTGCTGCCGAAGTGCATGAACATTTTGCACGGAAACCTCCACCTCTGAAAGAGACGATAGATCCGATGAAAGCGAAGCGCACTATCGATGCCCTGAAGCGACCACCACCACCTCCGCCGCAATCCAACTATGAGTGCATTATTGAAAGGACATATAAGGAAGCGGAGCGGTCGGGAAGTACTTTCAGTGATGCAAGGTTAGCAGAATGAAGAAGTGGGAAAAAATTCTCCAGCTTGGCGAACAGGCGAACCAATTGTGCCCCCGCTCAAGGTGTCTAGCGATATCGTCGCTAATCATCCGGGGATGGTGCCCGGTACCAATCCTGCTGATTACCTGAGCGATGATGTAGAGTTTGAAACAATGGAGGTGGACGAATTCATATACCAGTACGGGAAGCCTCTCGTCAAACCTGATCATTATCCTCCTCTAACAATGATGATGCGAAGATTCCATGAATGGTACATGAAAACCTGCAGCGAGTCTGGGAAGGATACTTTGACGCTGAGAATTAAAGAGGAGCACGACCTCGTTGGAATGGATTTGTTGTGGGTTGAATTTGACGAGTTTTTTCAGTTATACAATCAAAAGGCCCTCGACAAAACACTCGTGACTTGCTACTGTCTGTAAGTACTACTTCTGTAATTAAGTCTCTATATATAGCTCAGCTCTTTCATTGCATGCATATATAATTATTCTCACTATATTATGTAGATTGAAGGTCGTCGAATGCAGAAATGCACAAATCTATGACATTGGGTTCATTAACCCAAATATCATACATGAATGGACGGTTCAAAAGAATGTCAAAGAAACCGAGGACAACTTGCTACAATCGTTGCTTAAAAATCAAAACAAAAAGAAAATACTCTTTCCTTACAACTTCAAGTGAGTGTTACTGTCTTTTGCATATTCGGTTTCCCTTATTACTCGAGGTTATAGTAATGTAATTGATGAGTTATGCATGCATGCGCAGGTTCCACTTTATTCTGCTAGAGATTAAGCTTGAGCGGGGAGTAGTAATCGTCTTAGACTCGAGACGAAAAGATCCCCAGGAGTATGCGGACATGACTGAAATGCTCCAGAAGTAAGTTCAATCGATCATTATCGCATCATATCGGCAACTTTGTTCATTTCCTGATATCAAGTAATTATTTTCTTTGTCTGTCAGGGTTTGGAAAGAGTTCACCAGAATTGTTCCGGCACTGCCGAGGGAGCTGCGATTTACACACCCAAAAGTAAGTACTACTAGCTAGTTTCGCGCATCTCCCATTGATTCTAGTTTCGTCAATACCATTTATAATGCTTGATTATCAGTTTGATTGAACTCTATTTCTCGTAAAGTGCTTGTGGCAGGAAGCCGGGAATGATTTTTGTGGATACTACGTTTGCGAGTTCATCTACAACGCGACGACCTCTAAGCGGGGCTACTCTGAAAAACAATATGAAGTGCGTAAGCAATAATATTCACAATTTTATTTTATTACCATCATTTGTGTTGAGTTTCATTCATATATATGTATTGATCCCCTTCTTCAAATTAGTTGTGGCAGATGCGGGATGAACTCCTACCACATGATCGCAAACGAGCAATTCAAGAGGAATTGGCGGGATTCTTTCTTGACCATGTCATAAATAAAGCCGGAGAATACCATGTGGAATTTGACATTAGATGTTAGGGATTGTACGTAAGAGATCTTATATTGTATATATGTGGCTAGTAGCGTCGGATAGATATACGAAAACTTGTTGTTCGACCAATCTCTCGGAGAAAGAGAGGTCGATCACTTCTCTCTATATATGTTCATGACGATCTTGTGTACTTAATGGTTCCTTCATTTGCTTACTAGCTAGCGTGTCGAGTTCTCTCTATACGTATAGTAGCTAGCGTCGACCAAGCACGAAGAAAGAGAGGACACTTCTCTCTATTAGCTATCTAACACAATATGAAACCCCTAAATTAACCCTCCAAAACCCCCTAAACCCCCCTCCCTTTAAAAAAAAACAAAAACCCCAGCCTTTTGGTCCCGGTTGGTGTTACCAACCGGGACTAAAGGTCCTCCTGCCTGGGCTCCCCGCAGCGGCCACGTGGAGCCCCTTCTGTCCCGGTTCGTAAGTGAACCGGGACTAAAGATTTTGGCTTTAGTCCCGGTTCCAGAACCGGGGCTAATGGGCCTCTGAAACCGGCACAAATGGGCCGTTTTCCACTAGTGTAGGAGCGAAAGGCTACACCTTTTTGCTCCTCCTTCCGTGGTTGGTGCTCTGTGATGTGGACGGATGGCGGTGGCTTGGACTTGGACGCCGGAGCGGCGGCTCTGGATGGCAGTCCGCATGGTTGGCTCTCCGGCGGGCACCATGTGGGTGGTGGTGGCTTTCCCTCTTGGTCGTGTGGGCGGCAGGAGGTGGAGCGGAGGGTGGCCCGGGCGCGCTCTCTGTGATTGACAGTGGCAGCGCCCCGATCCGGATATGGGAGCTGAACTCGTCGCACTGGTGCTGAAGACCTCGTGGTGGTACGGGGGAGCTGCTGAGTGAAAGCTCCGTGCTTTGTCGCCGATGACGGCGACGCTCACGGGCGCCGCTCTCTCCCTGAAGACATCATCGTGGTGCTCCTCTTCGTGCCAGGGTTCCAGGTGAAGACCCTTGTCCTTTCTGGACTCGACAGCGGCGACGCTTTGCGCCGTTTTCCCTCCTGGGGGCGTTGTTGTGGAGCTTAGGTGTTTAGGGTGTAGTGTGGCATTGTACTGAGTTCTCCCTATTTTCTTTCTCGGTACCATAGTCGTGTGCGTTCTACGTGTTCCGGTTATTCTGGGATTGGTATTGTATGAGGGCTACCTCACCATCTTGTATCGTTCGGCCGTGTACTTGGTTGATGATTGCTTTATATATAAAGCAGGGCGAAAGTCTATTTCGAGGAGGTTATTTCTGCGATAAGGTGGTGTTGTCCGGTCCTCCGTCCACTGGTCGCACTGTCGCCCTGGCCATCCACCTAGACGGCAAGCGACTCTCTTTTGCAAGAGTAGGAGATAGTTCATGGCAACAAATGTCGGTGATAAGGACAAGCACAGACAGTTACGCCAACTGTGTTTACCATGGGGGAAGGTCCTACGCGGTGACAATGGAACGGAAAATAGAGTCTTGGGACTTTGGGGGGCGGACACGACAAACCGAGGAAGAAGACGGTCGTCGCCGAGGACAACTTTAACTGGTTCGAGGATGCAGTTATCACTAGGTACTTGCTTTCCGCTCCTTGGGGCCATCTTCTGCACGTGCGTGTCTTCTTCGACACGCGCAGGGAAAACACAGCCAGGGTTGAGATAGATAGATTGGACCTCAAGAGTCAGACAATGGTAAGACTGGGCTCGGCGGAGGCTCTACGGGGACATGGTGCCTTCGTCGGACAGAATAGTTCCCCGAGCATTTTATCCACTGAAGAGTTCCCCAATCTAAGACCGGACTGTATCTACTTCACAACTGCTCGTCTCAGAAACCACAACGTTTACGACAGCAACCGTAACGAGTGGTGGGGCGTGAATGTCTATGACTTGGGAAGACAGACACTTGAGCCCGCTTTCCCATCAGGTGGCGGTCATTATGGAACCATCTATCCGTCAGAAGCAATGTTTTAAATAGCGGGTTATGAAAAATAGCGGCGGGCCTCCAAATCAGCTATTGCGGAGCTATAGCGGGCTATAGCAGGCTATAGCGGGCTATTTATGAAGGTGACCATTTAGCGGCACCCTGCTGAAACGGCTATAGCCGGCTATAGCGGAGCTATAGCCGGTTATTTAAAACTATGGTCAGAAGTCTGGTTCACACCAAGTGTAAAGGGCCATTTTGGTTTGTAAGTAGGACGTGGCTATTTCTCATGTAGATGAGGATTAATCAAGTCACATCTAAGTCCTACATCATCTGATTTTACGCGAAGATTCATGCGGACCTTTTTATTTATCAAATATTATATGAGTTAGATGGATAAGAAATAACAAAGTTTCATCTAAGTCCGGCAAAAAAAAAAGAATTAGTAACTCCGTTGTAAGTAATTAAAGTAGCATAACATTATAAGTAGTTAAATAACGAGGATACTGCCAATGTATATCTGTGCCCTACTCTGCAGAATTTGTTGCCACGAAATGACCTACCCAGAAAATAGTTCGTGATCTGACCATTTTCACCAACACCACAAGCCGCGGCGTTCCTGCTGGAAATACCACACAATATCAAATGCTTCAACACATTAAGTATATCTTCCTCATATATGAAATCTAGCCCAAACAATCTTCAAACAAATTACAAAAAACTAATCTAAGGGTTCCACCATGTTCCACAAAATGTAACTAAAATACCTAGTTTTGACTGAAAAAAATTGAACGGATAGGGGGAGAACTTGGGGATGATCAGATCCACGAGTTTTAATGGCCAAAATCAAAGATTTCAGAGGGATTTGGAGGAGAGGAGAGTGGGGTGAAGCCCTCTGTACGTGGTGGCGTCTAGAGAAGCTGAACCCGTGGGGATGAGAGCAGGCTTGGTCCCGCGGCCAAATATTAAACCAGGGCAGAAACGCCATGACCCCTGGCGTTTCTACAAAACCTAGGCAACTATGGCATGTCTGCCTGCCACGTCGGCTGGCGAGGCCAGCGAGGCCTGATGGTGGGCCATGCCAGCAACACTAAAACAATTGGCGTTTCGATTTTCAATAGATATGAAATATTTTTTGAGGAGGTCATTTTGTGCCAACAAGTTCTGACAAGGTCAGAATAGTGATTTCGGACACTGCAAGGCCGCAGTGCTGTGCACACATGAAGAGGCCGTTGAGCGTTGAAGGCTGGATCTTGCTCCTGATGAAGTTTTTTTTTTTTTTGAATCACCGGGGGAGCTCCCCAATTGAATGTACCACTCAAAGAGTGCAGAACAGACCGCAATTGTTACAAGAAGAGGTGACAACTGACAAGGCATATACACATGACAGCTGGCTGCGCATAATACTCTCGGAGTCTCGGGATCGGACAGAACAAGCGATTGTATTGGCCAAAGAACATGGGCTGTATTACGTATTCTGAAGTTGCTTCTCAACGCTTCCTGTCCGAATCGAACTACGTACAGTTTTATCTTTATCTTACTTATACTAGTACAAATACCCGTGCGTTGCACCGGACGAAAAAAGGGCACATCCTGCTACGTGCGTAATTGTGCATCATTATTTATATCTAATCTTAATAAACATCGGTCGTATGGTTAAACGTGGAAATTTACTTATTTTTAATAAAACTTAATTCTTTCATAAAATGGAACAATTTTTTAAGAATAATGAATGTTTTTATGAAAATTTGAACACTTCTGTCAAAAAAATGAACATATTTTTTTGAAAAGAATGTTTTCTTGTTTTACATTTTTAAAATTTTTATTTGGGAATTTTTAAGTGTACATTTCTAAATGGTCATTTTTTAGTAAAAAGGTAAGCTTTTTTGGGAAATTTTAAAGTTTTTTTAAGTGTGAACATATTTTTTTGAAACAAAAATAGTGTGTAAGTATGTATGAAATTGGGAATATTTTTAAGCTATATTTATTGGGTTAAGGTTTTGTACATCATAGTTTTTTGGGACATTTTTTTAGGGAAATTTTACAGATAGTTGGTTGTTTGGTTGGGAAGAGTTTATTAATGTCTGTAACTATTTTGGCTCGGCCCAAACAAAGCACTTGATGTAGACAGAAGATGTTTTTCTCGAGAAGAATTTTTTTCTCATGTATTACTCTGTGACAATAGTTGGTTGTCAGTGACAGTGAATACAACCTTGAAGAAGCATCTCGCAACTTCCCATGCTTCTGATATTGCTCAACTTTGCTGCTGCATAGCAAGTACTCCCTGCTAAAGTTAGTACAAAGTTGAGTCACTTATTTTGGGACGGAGGGAGTATACTGGAAGGGACGAGAGATAAATACACTAGTAGAAAAACGACTTTACGTGAGCCCCATTAGTCCTGGTTTGGAAACAGACCGGTACTAATGTGACCATTAGTGCCGGTTCCAACGGCTAGGGGGGCGGGAATCATTAGTCCCGGTTCGTGTTGAACCTCTAGTACCGGTTCGTGCCACGAACCGGGTCTAAAGGGGTGGTGGCAGGCTGTTGTCAGGCTGGGGCCCCACGAGCACGTTTAGTCCCGGTTCATGTCACGAACCGGTTCTAGAGGTGTACCTTTAGTCTCGGTTTGTATAACCAACCGGGACTAAATGTGCCTCTATATAAACCCTTCGTCGAGCCTGAGCCCATTCTCTCTGTTTTCCCCTTTCATTCCTCCCCTCTCTTCTTCCCCTTTGCTCGAGCTCATCGTTCATTTTTGCCAAAATTTGTCAAGATTTGAAGGCCCCCCATCCATCCAAGTGTTCACAAAGATTAGCAACTTTGTCCTTTCATCACTCATTGCTAGATTAGCTCTTGCAATGCTCTATAAGTATAGTGATTTGTGGGTTTTAGTTTGGGAGTAATTATATGTGGTAGTTTATTTGATTTATATGCAATTTGAGCTCAAATTAACTTCTTAGTTTGCATATGTAGGTGTGGTTTACTTAGTGCCTTCCCGTCCCCGGCCTAACCACCGTCGATCGCCCGCACCGTCCCGTCGCCGGCACCACCTTGGTGAGCCTCTTGTTCTTATCCTTTTTATAAAAAAAAAATCATGTTTGTGTGATTTAGATAGTTACTTGTATAATTTTCTTACCCGTACGTTGTTTGTTATATATAGTGGCATGGTTTTGATATCCGTCCCCATCGGCCCTCGTCCGGTTTATGATTCGGATGTGGTATATTCTCTTTTATAACTATTTGTTGCATTTCGTGTTTATGACAAATTATGCACATCAAGTTGACATAGATATTTTTATCTAGGAGGTATGTGAACCGGAAATTGCAACCGACCCTTTTGTCGATAAGTTAAATTTAGTTGAAAAAGAAAACGAGTATTTGAAAGAAAAATTGAAAAGAATTGAAGAAGAGAAGATGAAACTGGAGTTGTATGTTGCCGATGTCGTCGATGATCACAAGATCAAGATGGATGCAATGCGCTTGAAGATTAGAAAGATTAAAAAATATGCCATTGATAGTGAGGCTTGGTATCATTATGCTGTTGGATCAATTGTTACCTTAGTTGCGATCTTGATCGCATTTGTTGTTGCATTTAAATGCTTTAGCTAGAGAGTGTGTATGTTGTTTTATGAGAATAAGTGTGTATGAACTTTATGTATGAACTTGTATTAATTTGGTATTTTCGGTGTTGTGTAATGAAGATGAGCCGGCAATGGATGTACGATGACCGATGCTCTCCCCAGTTCATTAATGGCGTGCATACTTTTCTGCTTACGGCTGAGGCAAACAAGCGGCCGGATGGTTTTATGTATTGTCCATGTGCTGTCTGTAAGAATGATCAAAATTACTCTAACACAAGAACCATTCACATCCACCTGTTTGAGTCCTGTTTCATGTCCGGCTATAACTGTTGGACCAAGCACGTAGAAAGAGGGGTCCTAATGGAAGAGAATGAAGAAGAAGAGGATGACGACTGCTATCCTGGCCATGGGTTCCCTGAATACGATGGTACAACAATGGGGGAAGAAGTTGAGCCGACAATGCGGGAAGAAGCTGAAGAAGAGGCATCAGATGAGCCTGCTGATGATCTTGGTCGGGCCATTGCCGATGCAAAGAGAAACTGCGCAAGTGAAAAGGAGAAGCTGAAATTGCAGCGCATGTTAGAGGATCACAAGAAATTGTTGTACCCAAATTGCGAAGATGACAAGAAAAAGCTGGGCACCACACTGGAATTGCTGCAATGGAAGGCAGAGAATGGTGTATCTGACAAGGGATTTGAAAAGTTGCTGATAATGTTAAAGAAGATGCTTCCAAAGGACAACGAATTGCCCGACAGTACGTACTAAGCAAAGAAGACTGTCTGCCCTCTAGGATTAGAGGTGCTGAAGATACATGCATGCCCTAATGACTGCATCCTCTACCACGGTGAGTACGAGGATTTGAATGCAAGCCCGGTATGCGGTGCATTGCGCTATAAGATCAGTCGCGATGACCCTGGTGATGTTGAGGGCGAGCGCCCCAGGAAGAAGATTCCTGCCAAGGTGATGTGGTATGCTCCTATAATACCACGGTTGAAACATCTGTTCAGAAACAAAGAGCATGCCAAGTTGATGCGATGGCACAAAGAAGACCGTAAGAAAGACGGGAAGTTGAGAGTACCCGCTGACGGGTCGCAGTGGAGAAAAATCGAGAGAAAGTGGGAGGACTTTGCAGATGACGCAAGGAACGTATGGTTTGGTTTAAGTGCAGATGGCATTAATCCTTTTGGGGAGCAGAGCAGCAATCATAGCACCTAGCCTGTGACTCTATGTATGTATAACCTTCCTCCTTGGTTGTGCATGAAGCGAAAGTTCATTATGATGCCAATGCTCATCCAAGGCCCTAAGCAACCCGGCAACGACATTGATGTGTACCTAAGGCCATTAATTGAATAACTCTTACAGCTGTAGAATGAAAAAGGTGTACGTGCATGGGATGAGCACAAACAGGAGGAATTTGACCTACATGCGTTGCTGTTTGTAACCATCAATGATTGGCCTGCTCGCAGTAACCTTTCAGGACAGACAAACAAGGGATAACATGCATGCATGCACTGTTTAGATGATACCGACATTATATATTTGGATAAATGCAAGAAGAATATGTACCTGGGACATCGTCGATTTCTTCTGAGCAGGCATCCCTGTCGAAAGAAAGGCAAGCATTTCAAAGGTGAGGCAAATCACCGGAAGAAGCCTTGCCACCGTAATGGTGATGATATACTTGATATGGTCAAGGATTTAAAAGTAATCTTTGAAAAGGGTCCCGACGGACAATCTGTTCCGAATGACGCTGACGGACATGCACCCATGTGGAAGAAGAAATCTATATTTTGGGACCTAACCTATTGGAAAGACCTAGAGGTCCACTCTGCAATCGACATGATGCACGTGACGAAGAATCTTTGCGTGAACCTGCTAGGCTTCTTGGGCGTGTACGGGAAGACAAAAGATACACCGAAGGAACGAGAGGACCAGCAATGTATGCATGAAAAAGACGGCATACATCAGGGTCATGCCAGCTACGCTCTTACCAAAGAAGAGAAGGAAATCTTCTTTGAATGCCTGCTTAGTATGAAGGTCCCGTCTGGCTTCTCGTCGAATATAAATGGAATAATAAATATGGCAGAGAAAAAGTTCCAGAACCTAAAGTCTCATGACTGCCACGTGATTATGACGCAACTGCTTCCAGTTGCATTGAGGGGGCTTCTACCGGAAAACATTCGATTAGCCATTGTGAAGCTATGTGCATTTCTCAATGCAATCTCTCAGAAGGTAATTAATCCAGAAATCATACCAAGTTTAGAGAATGATTTGGTGCAATGTCTTGTCAGCTTAGAGTTGGTGTTCCCACCATCCTTTTTCAATATCATGACGCACGTCCTAGTTCACCTAGTCGAAGAGATTGCCATTCTGGGTCCTGTATTTCTACACAATATGTTCCCCTTTGAGAGGTTCATGTGAGTCTTAAAGAAATATGTTCATAACCGTGCTAGGCCAGAAGGAAGCATCTCCAAGGGCCATGAAAATGAGGAGGTCATTGAGTTTCGTGTTAACTTTATTCCTGACCTTAAGCCGATTGGTGTTCCTGAATCGCGGCATGAGGGCAGACTGGGTGGAAAAGGCACGCTAGGACCGAAAGCAATAATATGTATGGACGGGCATTCTTGGGCACAAGCACACTACACAGTTCTACAAAATTCCTCCTTGGTGGCTCCGTATATCGAGGAACACAAGAATATTCTACGCTCCAAACACCTGGAGCAGTCTGACGACTGGATTACACGTGAACAAACGAGGACTTTCGCCGGTTGGTTGCAGACACGTCTCATGCATGACGACGCCGTTGAAGATGAGTTGTACTTGCTGTCCCAGTTACCATCTTCGAATATATTGACTTTCAAAGGGTACGAGATAAATGAGAATACATTTTACACGATCGCCCAAGATAAAAAGAGCACCAACCAAAACAGTGGTGTCCGCTTTGATGCAGTAAACACCAATAGGCCAAAGGACACATATTATGGTTACATAGAGGAGATATGGGAACTTGACTATGGACGTGGTTTGAAGGTCCCTTTGTTTCGGTGCAAATGGGTCAATCTGAAAGGAGGCGGGGTAAAGGAAGACCCGCAGTACGGAATGACAACAGAGGATCTCAACAATCTTGCGTACGCAGACGAACCATTGGTCCTAGCCAATGACGTGGCGCAGGTTTTCTATGTGAAGGACATGTCTACCAAACCGATAAAAAGAAAAGATAAGGAAGCGAATACATCATACGATGAGCCAAAGCGCCACATAGTTCTTTCAGGGGAAAGAAACATCGTGGGAGTGGAGGACAAGACAGACATGTCCGAACATTATGAAAAGTTTCATGAAATTTCTCCATTCACAGTGAATATTGACCCGAGCATCCAGTTAAATGACGAAGATTGTCCATGGTTACGGCGGAAAGGGACACACGCGAAGAAAAAGTTTTATACCCAAAGATCCCACTCTGGGATGTGACCGGCTTCACTGTCATCACTTTCTTCTCTAGTGAGTTTCCTGACTTATATATCTAGAAAGTCCAACTTCGGACAAACCGGAGGGAATCTTTGTAATAGTTAGGGTACTTATGTGTTTTGGCATTTCAAACGCGAAGAAATATTATGGACAAACAAATTATTTCATGCATTATGTAGGACTTCATTTGCTATTTTTTTTGAGCTAAATGACCCTGAAATTGAAAAGCACTACAAATGAATGCAAGACAGGACAGTCTGTAAAGAATGCAAGAAGATCCATACTTCTCTAACTCCAAAAATTCTGAAAAAATACCACCCTGTAGAAAATTTGTTGTTGCTTACTTTTTTTGAGCTAAATGTTGAAAAGCACTACAAATGAACTCTGAAAAGGTTGAAAGTTGGCATGGTATCATCATTTCACCCACATAGCATGTGCTAAAAAGTTGAGAGGGTTACGGCAAAAACTGGATGCACTTCGTGTACAAAATGGACAATCTCTTTCGAAGTATCAGGGTTTCGGACGAAAACTCATCTGTTACAAAGGCATTTTATTTTTAAAAACTTATTTCAACTCCAGACTTTTCGTGCATTCAGTATGCACCATTCAAAGCCACGTCATCAATTTTCTACCCTTTCTGACTTCATTTGCTATTTTTAATGCATTTACTGTTTTTTTAGCTAAATGACCCTGAAATTGAAAAGCACTACAAATAAACTCTGAAAAGGTTGAAAGTTGGCAGGGTATCATCATTTCACCCACATAGCATGTGCTAAAAAATTGAGAGGGTTACGGCAAAAACTGGATGCACATCGTGTACAAAATGGACAATCTCTTTCGAAGTATCAGGGTTTCGGACGAAAACTCATCTGTTACAAAGGCATTTCATTTTTCCAAACTTATTTCAACTTCAGACTTTTTGTGCGTTCAGTATGCACCATTCAAAGCCACGTCATCAAGTTTCAACCCTTTCTGACTTCATTTGCTATGTAGAATGATTATGGATAAGTTATAATTAGATGGACAAAAGTAGATTGGATGATGGATATATGTAGAATGATGTATATATTGGATATGATGTAGAATTACAAAAATCACAATCAAGCATTTAAAAAATGTTAAATTTGCATAGAATTTGTTCTCGACGTCTACGATGCCCGGCCCGCATCCTCGTCGTCGACTCGTTCGCGACGACGTCCTGCTTCAGAGGCGCCATGTCCGGGACTAGGCTCCATCGGGCTGGCACTGGGAGGTGCTACCTTCTGGGGCGCGCAGCTTGGTGAGGAACCGGGCTCCCATCATCGACCCGGAGCTTCTTTGGTGGCGGTAGCGTGGGCCACTTTCGGTGCGGAGGCAGCCGGCCCCCGCGGAGGTGGTACATCGCCGTGTCAGGGAGGAGGACGAGCACGTCCGTCGCTACATGGTTGCGTTGGACGTCAGGTTCTCCAATACCTGGCAGGTTCTTCAGGGATCTCACCCGAGCTATGATCCTGTGATGGTTCCTTCTCTTTGGGTGTCCACCGCCCGCGCCTCAGACACCGCGAGTGAACTAGATTATTCGATAATATTCGATCTGTATTAGCTAGTGATGTATTCGAGAAAATATCCGAGACGATGTATTCAAGATTATATTATTCGATAATATTCGAGATGATGTATTCGAGATTATATTATTCGATAATATTCGAGACGATGTATTCGAGATTATATTCGAGGATGCATATTATCTGGATTATTCGAGATGTATATATTAGTGATATTATTCGAGATGCATATTATCTACTATGATTCAGTTTTTCCTTATTGATTGCATGCATTCTAATTTGAATACTAAATTGCTTTATCTTTCTTCTGGATTAGTTAAATAAAAGCTATGGACAATACCAGCAGAGAAGGAGAAGAGACTATGTTCGACATCATACGCTCCCCGAGCCCAGATGAGAATGAAGAAGATGACGGCTCGCAATATCTGAGCAATGCCAGTGAGGGTATGATATTTGATGAAGACGAACGAATAGATAAAGTCCACAACAATGGTGACGAAGGAAATGTTCTTCAAATAACAAAGACCGGCGAGGTATATTTATATAAGGCATCTGCATGGTGATCATCACATGTTTTAATTGATTTGTATATATATTAACGAATCGATCTTTCATCTTTTAGCCCTCCGGATCGAGCAAATCTTCTACAAGCGGCAGGGCAGTTCGAGGCCCGGCCAAAAAGTTGCAAGCTGGCGTAAAGTACAATATCGATGCCATCACACCTAATGGCGAACCGCTTGAACCTAAGAAGAATGCGAACAAGTTCATTCGTCAATGCGGAGTTATTGTCAGGGACCAAATCCCGATCTCTGTTCAAGAATGGAAAAAGCCAGCAAAGGAAGATCCAGAAGTTACTTTTGCCAACCAAAGAGCAAAAGATCTGCTTTGGGAATCGCTCATGTCACATTTCACCCTACCAGATCATTTGACAGATGTAGATCTGGAGAAAGTCAAGAAGAATGCTCTTAAAAAGATGGCGATAGCATTCAACAACCACAAGAAAAATATATGGGCCGGGTATGTCAAAGCAGGAAAGCAGACTCCAGAATTCAAGGGAACACTGGAGAAGGCAAGAGATCACTGGGACACTTTCGTGAAGTTCAAGGAATCGGAAATAGCTTAGGAACGGTCCAGAATAAACAAGATTAATGCTGCGAAAAAGAAGTGGCACCATAATCTGGGGCCAGGTGGCTACCAGGTGGCCCGACCTAAGTGGGATCTCGCTGAGCAAGAGATGATTGCTGCAGGGGTCACTCCAGTTACATTGAGCTGGCCCCCCAGGTGCAGGACTTGGTTTTATGTGCATGGGGGGAAGTTGGACTCAAAGACAAGGCTGGTTTTGAGCAGGCAAGTCTTAAAGAAGCCTCCGACGGTTTACTTGTTGCAATAGAAGAGGCTCGAACGGGGGTGTTCACGCCCAACAGAGAGAACGATGAGCTTACGTGCGTCCTGAAGAATCCTGAACACCCAGGAAGAACACGAGGCAAAGGTGTTGTTCCGTGGTTTGAGGGGTTTGCGGATTGGAACGACACTTACAGAAGCCGTGCGAGAAAGAGGCAGCAGGAGGAGGAGAAGAGGAAGCTGGAGGAGGAGAAGAGGAAGGAGGAAGCAGACCGCCTTCAACTGATAGAATCAAAGCACACGGAGTTGGAACGCGCTTTCAAGCGGCAACAGGAGCAGATCGACTCACTTAGCCAGGAAAGGGCGTCTCAGCGGCAACAACAAGCAGATCCAACATTGGATAGCACCGTCCCATCTATGCCGAGAAGCAGCGTGGGTTCCACCCAGGCCGATGATGCACTGCTGGCTAGATACCTTGTGGATGATATCAAAGATAGGACTACTTGTCAGCTACACATGAAAGTGAAGAACATATCCATGAAGGTGGCGGACGGCTATGCTTTAACAAATCCCCCTGAAGCAACCTTTCATTGCAATCCGATTCCAGCTGGCTATGCTCGTGTCGAGGTTGATGAAATGATGATAGGATATTACGAGCTAGAGCTTGACATTCCTGGAGGTGACGAGGAGCGCACACTGGGAGAGGCCATACATCGTATCATTCTATGGAAAAAGGATTGCATCGTCTTTCCAAGGCCACCGACTCCTGCTCCAACAAGTCTGCCGCGTCAGTCGACTCTTGCTCCTCCAAGTCCGGCGCCGCGTCAGTTGACTCCTGCTCCTCCAAGTCCGCCACCGCGTCAGCCTCCTCCTCCTCCTCCAAGTTCGGCACCGCGTTAGCCGACTCCTCCTCCAAGTCCGGCACCGTGTCAGCCGACTCCTCCTCCTCCAAGTCTGGCACCGCGTCAGCCGTCTCTGCCGCCTCAGCAACAGCGGAAGAGAGGCGCTGCAGCTACGGCGGCTAGCGGTACAACAGGTGGCAAGCAATTCAGATATGGTCCAAGCCTCAAGCCTCTTCCGAAGTTTCCTTACGACTATACTGAGGAGGAAAACATGACCATAGTGGATGCCCATGTGAATGCCCATTTTGCACTGAACCCCCCCGGCCGCCGCCAAATGATAAAGTACCTGAGAAAGTGGGACAACACTTTATTGATAATGCTCAACCGGCTGTGAAGCAAAAGGACTCAGACTATGAGCGCTCTATCAAGAAGTTATATCGTGCACAAAAAGAGAAGGAGTCAAGCTCGAGCTCGAGCCAAGCAGCTGGTAAAAAAAGCGGGAAAACTGTTCCCCAGCTGGGAGAACAGGCAGTGCAATCGATCGCCCCGCTCATTGTACAACCACATGTGAGTACCGCCGATCAGCTGGTAATAACCGACGATCATATAAGGCAGGCTAAAGAGGCCGGTGTCACTGTTGAACAACTCCTAGGCATCGAGGAACTCCGCGGGTTTAAAGAGGAGGAAATAAGATGGAAATTTGTCCCCGGCCAACCTCTGGTCAAGCCCGAGGAGATCCCGCTTCTATCAACGAGAATGCACACATTGCATGAGTGGTACCTGAGAGAAGTGAACAACGGGCGAGAGTCCCTCATGGTGAAAGTCAAGGAAGAGCATTACTTCCATGCAAAAGATTTGTGGGTTGAGTTTTAAGAAATGTTTCAGTTATTCAATCAAGACGCACTCGACAAATCTATCGTTAGTTGCTATTGTCTGTAAGTGATTTCTTTCTGTAATTTAAGTCTCTAGCTAGCTGTGCTCGTTCATTATCTGTAATTATCCTCACTATATTCTTTTCTGTGGTATTATGCAGAATGAAGATGTATGAAATGAAAAGAGGTGGATGCTATGGCATTGGGTTCATTGACCCAAATACCATTAATCAAGAGACATGGTCACAAGAATGGTCGAGAAAAGACACAGAGAGAAGCTTGCTATAGTTTTTGAAGCGACTAAATACCCAACCAGAAATACTACTTCCTTACAACTTCAGGTGAGTGTTACTATATCTTGTACTACAAATTCTATTTTTGCTTACTAGATGTTAATAAGTGTAGTTGATGAGTTATGCACATGCCCACTTAATTATACAAA
Organism: Thinopyrum elongatum; assembly: GCA_011799875.1. Classification (NCBI taxonomy): domain Eukaryota; kingdom Viridiplantae; phylum Streptophyta; class Magnoliopsida; order Poales; family Poaceae; genus Thinopyrum; species Thinopyrum elongatum. Next base: position 631,794,078 of record CM022303.1, read on the forward strand.
TGTGTGCGCATGCAGTTTTCACTGGATCTTGTTAATCATTGAAGTTGACGAGGGAAAAGTTCAAGTACTGAACTCACTATATAAAGATACTAATGAATACTCAATCGTGAGGGGGATGGTCGACAGGTAATTTCAATCATTATCACACTATGTCGGTCTCTTTAGTTCATTTCCTGATATCAACTAATTAATAACTCCTTTATTCATTTTGTTTGCCGGCAGGCAGGACTTGGCAAAAGTTTATCAAAGAGGTTAAAGGCGAATGGAAACAACAGCTGAAATGGGTGCGACCCAAGGTAATTAAGTACTACTAGCTACGTTTGCGCATCTCTTTAATTCTACTTTGATCAATACCATTATCATGCTTGATTAATTATTATCTGATTGAATTCTATTCTCGTAAAGTGCATGAGGCAGGCGCCGGGGAATAATTTATGTGCGTACTACGTTTGCGAGAACATTCGCATGATGGCGTCCGAAAGGAGCACATCTGTAAGACAACTTTGGGTACGTTTGCCAGAACACAATTCATAATTCTTTTTATCATGATCTAATATATATACACACAACTAATATATTCATATTGATCTCCTTCTTTAAAGATGATGGAGATGCGGGATAAGCTCCTACCAACGGATCGCGTACGAGCAATTCAAGAGGAAATAGCGGAATTTTTGCTCGACCAGGTCATAAATCCCAAAGGAGAATACCATTACACCTAATGCTTGCATGTAATGATCTGCAAATTGTAGAAGAAATTGTATATACCAAATTGTATATATATATGTGTATGTGAATGGTCGTACGAGAAATTCGATGATATATATATGATCGGTTCTACGAGAAATTCTATTTATATATATATGCATAACGTGTACAGTATATAGTAGCGTAAAATATGTTTGAAATGAAAAAGAATTAAATGGAAAACACAAAATTAAAAGGAAAAATAAACCATAATTCATAAACCCCTAATCCTTTTAGTCCCGGTTGGTGTTACCAACCGGGACTAAAGGTCCCCCAGCCCCCGGCGCTGGCTCGTGTCACGTGGTGGGCCTTTGGTCCCGGGCCGTGTTGAACCGGGACTAAAGGGGGGGGGGGGGCTTTAGTCCCCACGCTTTAGTGCCGGTTGCTGAACCGGCACTAAAGGCCCTTATGAACCGGCACTAAAGCCTGATTCTGCACTAGTGATAGCAAGCCTTCTTTGGTTTGAAGCAGCACATCTCATATGTGTTGTTGCTGAAGCTTTTCATTATTGGACAAAGCTTATGGGATATGCATTGCGTATTAATTATCATATTCAATTCATGCGAACGATTTAATTAAATGTTCTTACCCCTCAACAAAAATTAAAGGTAAGCACACGGCTGACACATAAATCTATTTGGTATTATATATGATGCAAAACTAATCTTGAGCACTGATTTACTCATGGACACAAAACTGACTAAAAGGTCAGTCCTAGCTTTTTGTTCATTTACTGAAGGGTAGCAATTTCAATTCCATAGCTAAGCGATGATGCACTTGCGACCGAGCAAGCGAGCAAAACCCCTCAAGTTGTGACTATCATCACTGACATGTATGCACCATACACACACCCCTTCCACTTGTCTCACTCATCCATGCCTCCGGGTTCACTCTCAGCCTATCATAACTCAGATCCCATCTGTTATTGTGCACAACTTCTAACTTCGGTGACCTTCTTTGTTGCGATTACCATCATCAACCTTTTCTTCCTCTCATCAATGGATCGCGTAATGGTACGACTATAAATTGAGGGCAAACATCGCATCAGCAAAATTAAAGCTATCCAGCTTTACCGGTGTAGAATCCGAATAGTCAGGACAAATTGCAGGATTACTCACAGCTGGTGTTAATCATCCTCTTTTCTTTGTGTACAACACCAAGGTGAGAACAAACAGGTGAAGAAACTCGAGAATACATACGCAAACGGCATAACTTTTTCCTCTAATTGCAGATGCACAAATCCGAAGGAAATATTGAAAACAAATCTATTCAACCTATTGTAAAGTCACTATATAAGTACAGAAGATCATATGCCTTGACAGGAAATCGCACTTCACTACTAGGGAAAAGCCTAGCAGTAGCGCGGGTCAAATGCCTAGTAGTAGCGCGGGCTCCAGCGCTACTATTAAGGCGTTAGAGCTAACTTGTAGCAGTAGCGTTGTTTGTCCCGCGTTACTGCTATACCTACTTAGCAGTAGCACTGTCCAGACCAGCGCTACTACTAAGTAGCTTAGCAGTAGCGTTTTGCAGTCCAGCGCTACTGCTAATTAGCTATAGCGGTTGAGTACGGCGCTACTGCTTCCTGGTAAAGAGCGCTAATTCTATATTTTCACATATTTTTTTGCTATGTATTTGCGATGTTTTTGTACATGTTTGATACAGTATTCTAATCATATCATAAACATGCAATATGCTCATCATATCATACACATAATAGTCTCATCATATCTTCCAACACAAATCATGTCGTCTCATCATAATCACGATATAGCGATACAAGTTAACTGACATGTCTCATCATACATAACTAGCGGGGTGACCCGCGCATTTGCGCGGCTAGACATTCTATATTACTTTTCGGGTAGTTCACTTGATCTGTTGCTATATCAATATTTATATAATAGCATATCTTAAATGTGTGTCTGCAGAAAATGTAATTAAGCATTGCAGCATATATTTAAGTAGTTTTATATAGTTCTTCGTAAAGATTAGGTTGTGTGATGACAGAAGATCAAAAGAACCATGTCATGTATCTCACCATGCCTAACCACAGGCATTGCTACAGATCTCTAGATTTCACTATTTCACCTTATGTTCATTTCATTAATCTTCACACCCAATATACCTTTAGGAGTTTTTATCGAGTTAATGTAAAAATTGAGTACTTGCAATGATACAGTGTTATCGGTTCCATCATCTACCTCATTGCCTCAATACCAGTCATGTTGTGCTTGTGCTTTTTATTATTACAGTGTCACATATCCACACACAAACACACACACATATCCATATATATACTTCCTTGCCTTGACATCATAATGTCCAATCTACACAATGTAATTTGTAAATGATAGGGGAATTGCTAAGCTAATTTCATACAGGTCTGGCCAGAGTTTATCACTTCTAATGGTGCCCATTTATTTTGCATGCAGTTTGATATGATTCTAAAATTTAGTATGTACAACATTGTTCAGATTTTTTCTTCAAATGTTGTGAAGCTAATAGAGACGACATTGCCAAAATTAATAATTTATAATAATTCTGAAGCCACTTGAAATTAATGACATAGGCCAACCACATATGCACATTTGAAATCATATTGTTGGGATGAAGACAATAGAAGAAAATTAACAAAGAATTGAAAGTAAAACATACATGACCAAGGAAGGCACTGGTTCAACATATATTCAGAATCTCTTTGTATACATATAAATAAGAATTTTCCATATGTGTCGAAGAAAGGGCCCATCAAATTTTCCCTTTCACTATACCACCCATCCCGATTGGCAAAAAATATGTATTGACGGAATAATACATGTGCTGTAATTCTTTTTTGTACTTGGATACCCTTTTTGCACTAGGAAGATTTATGGGGATAAGGTTCAAACTGGTAGAACCGGCGATCCAAGGTACATCTTTTCACACCAAGCTAAACGCATGACTTAAGATTGGTCGGACGGTCCGAGTTACAATAAAAACTATAATTGTTTGCATAAAAAGTAAAATGGCAATATGATTCTAGCTAAAGTTTTAATTCATTTAAAATTGTATTTTAAATTCATTAAGCATTCACATGGTAAAAGAAATCTAGATATTCCAATTGTTAAGCAAAATACGTTTGGAAGAAACAATATCTCTATTTAGTCGCGAGTGCTGGACAGGCCGCATTTCGCTAAATGCACACACACGTGTAGCAGAACAATTTTGTTGCAACACATATAGGCACGCACTCTGTCCAATTGCGTGGTTAGCAAATCTAGAGAGGAAAAGCTTTTGAGGCATCCTTCTAAATGCTCATTTAGAAAAATATATGATCCAGTAGTATAGAAAATACCACTACATCGGATGTTGTATGATTTGGCTCGTTGGCATCAGTTGCTAATCTTTTCGTTTAGAAGACACAACATGAACTGTTGATCTTAACTTCATATGTATTTCAAAAAAAAAAATTAGATGCTCTTAGTATTCTTAATTAGCGAGTATTTGCAAATGAAATCTTTTGCAAAACGAAATTCTCCTAGTACATTTTTTCATAAATCTATTGCAAAAGTTACTCTGTAGTACATTTATTTTGTGCTAATCAATACTATATACGAATCAATGATTACACTAAAAAGATACGCATGGGAGAAATATCGCACCAAGAATTTTCTGATGTAGATTTGGCACTCACTCCTCTAGCGGACAAACTATTCCAATGGATGTGTCAACTCCTCACAACAGCAAGTCAATTCTATAAATTATAACATGCAAACAGATTAGGGGCCGTCCAGTCACATGTACTGTAGTTATAAATAAGAGTCCAACACACCATATATGTACAGAGAATCATAAATAGTTCTGAGGTCTGCCTCGCCGGATCCTGAATTTGACCCATAGATAGCTTCAGAGAGACAATCGTAAATATATTGAGTAAGAGCAATTACAGAAGGTGACTACTGTTGTTGTTATTGTTTCCGGCATGAGGGGATGCGTGCCAAAAGCACCAACAGACTGATTATTCCTTTGACCGGATGTTCGCTAGCTTGCCAACACGTGTGTCCGCACAGGCCTATTTTAGATAGATGTATATTGGTTGAACATCTATTAACATTTGTCGCATACAATATTTGTTTGAAATAAAAATTGAAAATTAATTATAGTACAGTTCTGAATGACTGAACCTAATATAGCATGCACCAGTGCATATCGTTTCATCGTGATATATATGATCTATTTTCCAATAGATTCCATACCGGATAATTTCACATACCTACTTTAACCATGACCAATGCATGCTTGTAATAGTTAATACCCAGTTTCAAGTGTAAACTGCTAGATAAAACTATATATTCAATGAGAAGATGAGCGAATACCTACTGTAAGTATCAATCACGTCAGCTGACATGGATAATGCCAAGTGATGGACAAACTATTTCTTGTTCCGTTAGCCAGATATGCCTGCCGCCATCTTCTATGTGCCAATAAATTGGACATTGCTCGTGCGTGCATCCCCAACTTGGCCGAAAGGAAACATGAAGGGAGTCTGCCAGACAGAGATAAATGAAGGAGTAGGAAGTTGTTGTACTGGCCTAGGGCATTGGCTTGAATAGGATCAAAGATGTGTGAGACAGAAATTTGAAGCGAAAGGATTTGTATATAGCATCATCTAGAAAATAATCTGCACACAACACAACATCTCTATTGTTACTTTATAAGTATAAAATAATCCTATAGATTCATTTTTGGAGTGGTAAGAATTATTTGCATATAGCATCTTATTCTATAGGAAAAAGATACTGCATAAAACAGTAGCTACTGTTACTGAGAGTGTATATTTTGCAATGTATTGTTTCCAAAATTCACTATCTTTAGCATTGCTCCAAACAATATGATGTTAGCCTCTATATATAAATTGATCCTTTCTCTACTATAAATACCCACAATGATATGAAAAGAAATAACCATTGCATAGGTGTTTCTTTAAATGTTATCTAAACACATGGCGAGTAGGTCCAAGTTCTAGCAGTTAGACAGAGCAGGCATGATTAGAACTGGGGTAGAGGAAAGGGCCATGTTGCAAATGTTTACCTTACTGCGCTAGAAGCCTAGAAGGAGTACTGAATGCACCTGGTCGATTTGTTCCTCGTCAAGTCCTTACAACAAACTCATGTTGCTGCTGGCACATGCTTGGTGGGAATCTTGTCCTTGCAGGTCATATTGATGTTTTCCCTCACAACATAGTCCTACGCCATGATGAACCTGTATGACACATCTTCAAGACAGCGCCCTTCCTCTTCCTCTCATCCTGATCTGATCCGCATCGGATGTTGTCTATGGATAGAACCGGGATGATGTGAGGCGACTGGTGACTGCTTCCATATAACGCGTGAAAGAACAGCAACGGCGAGTCAGCCGAGGAGAAGATCATGTAGAGAGACAGACGCAGCAGGGGGATCGCTTTCACGAAGATCAGATGAGGATATAGGATGGTTATTTTGCTGCGTTGGAGGCAGCAGAAGGCAGCCGCGCAGGAGGAATAACAACCGCCTAGGCAATACATCGAAAACCCTAGGCTGCTCCCTTTTTTTAGCGTACGCAGTTAGTAGACCTTTTTTTAGCGTACGCAGTTAGAAGGACCATGCGTAACGTGGCTGGTCTCTATTTTCTCTTCCGTTAGAATTCTATAACCGAAACTCTGTACGTGATCCTAAAAAAAAAATAAAAAAAAAATCTGTACGTGTCCTCAATCACATGATCGTGATTGCAATATTCCATCAACCTGTGGTCGTTGGATGGTTAGAAGGACTGTGGTATCCCCAGCCCACCAGGGTTCAAGTCCTGGTGCTCGCATTTATTCCTGTATTTATTTCAGTATTTTCGACGATGCGCATTCAGTGGGAGGTGACGTTCCCGTCGGCGACAAGGTGCCTACGGTGACTTCGTAAATTTCAAGATAATATGTCGGCTCAGTCTTTCGGAGGTGCTCATAGGGTAGGGTGTGCGTGTATGCGTTCATAGGGATGAGTGTATGCGCGTGTATATAAGCGCTTGCGTCTGTACTGTGTCAAAAAAAAAATCATAGGTATATGCATGCACGTACGTGACAGATTTTCTCATGTGAAAAACAATATATGCATGTACATAGCTTTTGTATGTAACGTAATATCTTAAAATCTCAACCGTTTATATCAAAATATTAATGGCCTGGATAATTTAATCTGTGTGGATGAACGTGATGGCTTGTTTGCCTATTGTTTTAATTATATAATTGATAGATGTAGTAGTTCTTGAGGCGCTGGTTCTGATCCCTCTCTCGCGCTAGCGTGAACCTCAACTAATTATTTTCCGCTTCGGCTCTGCTATCGAACCCTCTCTGGCTATCGCTCGGAAACCGGTACACCTGGACATGACACTCAGACCACTCGTCGTATACTCCTGGAACCTTCCCTACGAACACGGCGTAGCACTTCTTCGCCATCGATGATCTATGTACCTGCATCATTACATGAGTCGATAATATGCAACATAATATATAGTTGAGCAACAGAAAGAGACGGAGTTAACAAAAATAGAAGCAACATATCGTAGACATGAATAACAAACTTCATCATACCCAAACTGCCCTAACTAGAGTGATCTACGCTAGTTGAGGAGGACGGTTTAATTACATCACAAAGTTTCGTCGTGCATAAATTCAAAGTTTCGTCATAGAGAAAGTAGTGACTAAACGAACACATTGTCATCGTCAATCACTCCAACATGTCGTGCCATCCATCCAAATCAGGGAGGAAGTCCCCGAGCGAAGTGAAAGGCTTCAGGTCGAGACGCTGATACGTCCATTTTGCATCATGATTTCCTACTGTTATTTATAATGTTTTTACGCATAATAATGCTTTTGGGAGTAATTCTAATGCCTTTTCTCTCATAATATGCAAGGTTTACACAAAGAGGTAGAATGCCGGCAGCTGGAATTCTGGACCTGAAAAGCATGTCAGCGATATCTATTCTGCACAACTCCAAATGAGCTGAAACTTTCCGGAAAATTATTTTGGAATATATAAAAAATACTGGAGCAAATAACTATCGGATGGGGTGTAACGCCCCGAGACCGATGCGCCAGGTGTCTCCCAGTTATTCGCCGTCGTTGCCATGTCATTTGCTTGTGTGTTGCACTTTGCCATGTCATCATATGCATTTCATCTGCATTTTTTCAAAACTTGCATCCGGTCATTTTCTCCGTTGTCCGTTTCGGCATCCGACACTCTCTCTTGCACCCGTTGCACCTCTCAGTTCTTGTTTCGTGAGCGGGAGAAAAACGTTCTCGGAATGGGCCGAGATTTGTCGAGTGGCCTTGGTACATCACCGGTAGACCGCCTGTCAAATTTCGTTCCATTTGGAGGTCGTTTGATGGCCCAACGGTTAACCGTGTTAACCGTAAAACCCCCCCTTCTCTTTGCAGCCCAGCACCCCTTCACAACAGCCCACTCGCCCATCTAAACACCCTCCATGCTCTCCGTCGTTGGATCACAATCGTGTGGGCGAAAAGCGCACCTCATTTGGACTCTCCTAGCTCCCTCTACCTATATATAAGTCCCTCCCCCCGAAATTCGCGGTGCAAACCCTAGCACTCTTCCGCCTCGCGCCGCCGGACACATCCGTCCTCGCCGGACATGTCCGCCGGCCACGTCGCCTCGGCCAACCACAAGCCGCCACATCATCACCGCCGCCTCCGCAACCTACCGCAGCGCGCCACCTCACCCCGCGCCCACTTCCCTGCCGCGCGGCCCGTGGAGCCCATCGCGGGCCCGCACGGGCCCGAACCCCGCCGCCTCGCCGCGTCGTCTCCTCCGCCGTCCACCGCAGCGCCCCGCGCCCGACCTCGCCGCCCCGGTCATTGCTCGCCGCCGCCCGCGCGCCGCTGCTCGCCGCCGCACGCCGCCACCCGCTCGCCCGCGCCCCGCCTCGCCGCGCTGCTCCGCCGCCTCGCCGGCCACTCGTCGCCGCCGCCTCGCCGCCATCGGGATCCGGCCACCCGCGCCCTCCTCCGTCCTCTCCGGCGATCACCGGAGCCCTAGGGTCGCCGGAGCCGGCGTTGACCCGCACCGGGACGAGATCCACCCGTCCCTCCTTCCAAACGGCCCGCTCGTCCCGCACCATGCCGTCCCGTTTTTCCCCGAGGTGAAATTTGGCCAAGTCCCCAGTTTTTCATCTTATGTGCCCACGTTCATCATATCATATCTCCATGCATATAGCTCCGATTTGCGCATATGATATATCAAAATGTTCATATCTTGATGCTCTACATTATGGTTGCTGTTGCATGCTTGTTGTAGTGTATCTAGTTACTGTAATCATCGTTGCAAAAGTGCTATATGATGTTAACCTGCTGAAACTGATGTAACTTGCTGATTTGTCTTTTTCATTGCATTTTGTGTGTATGTCTTTTGTGCATCATGTCTCATGTTTTAGGATCATAATCATGCCATCTTTACAGTGGTGCAAGCCTTGTATTTTTATGAGCTCTGTGGTGACTAGCACAAGCTTGTGAAGTGGGTTACTTGCTGTTACTGTTTTGCTAGTCGAGTCTGTTATATCATATTGCTATGTTTGCTTGATGCTACCATCTAATCCATGCATATTCTGGAGATTCTTAATTGACATGTTTTGATTTCCATGTTATGATCTATCATTCCATACCTTTTGATGCCTTATATAAGTCCTGTAGCATATCTTTTCATTGCCATGAACATGCCTAAATGATGTTCCAGTTTTCTGTTAACTTCTTGATGCCATGTTGTGCGCTTGTTATTAATTAATCTATGCCTCTTTTGGAGATACTCCAATTACATTAATTGATGTATGCTATGAGTACTTTGCTCACGTGCCATGGTTGATAATTTTGGACTTCATATGACCTTTGTTCCATGCTTGCAAACATGCTATGATGATGTTGCTATTTTACACTTGCTGAAACTGTTTCAACTTTCAAACTTATCTTGTTGGTTTCCACTAATTCATGAGTCATATGCATATGATGCCTTGATGTTAATTGCTCTTTGTTATGTGTACTTTGATGCCATGCCTCATTAAACCGGACATGCATCATACTTGTTTGTGCATCATGCCATGATTATGCATGTTGGTTTACCATGTTGTTTGCTTCTTTCTAGTTGTGCTTCTTCTCGATAGTTCATGTTTCGTTGCGATCGTGAAGATTCGTTCGACTATGCTTGGTTCGTCCTAGCGGGATTCGATCTTCTTCACGGACTCGATCTTCTTCCTAGCGGGATTTCAGGCAAGATGACCGTCACCTTGGATCTCACTACTATCTTTGCTATGCTAGTTGTCTCGATGCTATCGCTATGTCGCGCTACCTACCACTTGTTTATCAAGCCTTCCCAAATTGCCATGATAGCCTCTAACATTTTCCATCTTCCTAGCAAACCGTTGTTTCGCTATGTTACCGCTTTGCTCAGCCCCTCTTATAGCGTTGCTAGTTGCAGGTGCAGTTGCAAGTTGTTCCATGTTGGGACATGGATATCATGGGATATCACAATATCTCTTATTTAATTAATGCACCTATATACTTGGTAAAGGGTGGAAGGCTCGGCCTTTTGCCTGGTGTTTTGTTCCACTCTTGCCGCCCTAGTTTCCGTCATACCGGTGTTATGTTCCTTGATTTTGTGTCCCTAACACGATGAGGGTTTATGGGCCCCTCTTGACAGTTCGCTTTGAATAAAACTCTTCCAGCAAGGCCCAACATTGGTTTTACCTTTTGCCTAATAACAACTAAAACTTGCATAGGGACCGGCTAGCACCCGAGGTCTCTTAATCAACCCCCCGGGCAAGTGCTCCTCATGAGTGTTGGTCCACCTACCTAGCAGTCGGCGGTGCCACCTCGGGGCAACTCGACGGTATTTTGGCTATCGTCCACTTCGCATAGACGGTGTTGTCCTGAGAACGAGATACGCGCGGCTCTTATCGGGGTATCGACGCACCGGGTGGTCTTGCTGGACTTGTTTTACCATTGTCGAAATGTCTTGTGCACCGGGATCCCGAGTCTGATCGGATGTCCCACGATGGAGGATTGTCTCCGCGGATCGTGAGCTTATCATGGGCGAAGTTGGGACACCCCTGCAGGGTTTAAACTTTCGAGAGCCGTGCCGGCGGTTATGTGGCAGATGGGAATTTGTTAATATCCGGTTGTAGAGAACTTGACACCAGATTCGATTTAAAATACACCAACCGTGTGCGTAACTGTGACTGTCTCTTTTCGGGGAAGTTCGAGAGGAGAACACGGTTGGGTTATGTTTGAACGTAATTAGTGCAGGATCACTTCTTGATCATTACTAGTTTGCGACCGTTGCGTAGCTTCTCATCTTATTCTTGTACTCGTAAGTTAGCCACCATATAATGCTCAGTCGCTTGCTGCAACCTCACCACTTACCCCTTCCATACCCATTAAGCTTTGCTAGTCTTGATACCCATGGTAATGGGATTGCTGAGTCCTCGTGGCTCACAGATTACTACAACACCAGTTGCAGGTACAGGTAATGCGATGATCATGACGTGAGAGCGATGTTTGCTTGCTTTGGAGTTCTCCTTCTGCTACTTCTTCCATTGAGGGATAGGTTCCTGGTCGGCAGCCTGGGCTAGCAGGGTGGATGTCGTTTGAGTTTCTGTTTGTGTTTCATCCGTAGTCGGATGTTGCTCTTATGTATGATGTTGCTGTATTCATGTGGCATTGTATGCCTTTTGTATGTATCCCCATCTATTATGTAATGGTACGATGTAATGATATCCACCTTGCAAAGCGTCTTCAATATGCGGCTCTATCCTAGGTGGGACCTTCGAGTTCCTCTCGGATAGGATCGCATATTGGGCGTGACAAGTTGGTATCAGAGCCTCGACCGACCACAGGAACCCCCTTGATTGTTCATAGTTGGCCGTTGTTGAGTCTAGAAGAAAACTATTTCTGAGTCTAGTTATATCGGAGAGTAGGAATTCTTTTTACTCCTCAGCCCCTTCGTCGCTCTGGTGAGAAAGTGTTTTGATTTACTCCTCTCCCCCTTCAAATTTTCTTTAGGATCACGCAGTTAGTTTTCGATCGTTGTGATGTCAGCTCTTTTCATCCGGTGCATTTCTCGTCAAGTTGATTCGATCCTCTTCATCTTTTGTAAGATCAATCCTCAGTTCTTTCGCAACGTCGTTGTTTCCCCATCCAAAGTTGTCTTTCTTTTTCCCACCCGCCCACCCTTTTTCTTCTTGGAGCCGGAGTCCGTAATCGAGTATCCATCCTACTCGTGCGAAGTATTTGCATTCTTTCCTCAACTATTTCAACCGGTGCTTTTCTCTTCAAGATATTCGTCGGTTCCCCGTTCCAAGTTGCCTTTGTTTTTCCCGCCCTCCCACCCTTTTATTCCCGGAGTCTGAGCCTCTATTCGAGCATCAATTTTATTCATGCGGAGCCTCTTCAGTCTTTCCTCAATTTTCTCAACCGGTGAATTCTCGCCTAGTTAATCGTTGTTCGTCTCATTTTCTTTTCCGGTGGATCCAATTCAAGTTTTCGTTGTTGATCATATTCCTTTCCTCGATTCAAGTGATTCCCTTGCTCGTTCACCTCTCGCCATTTAAGCGTTCCGGAGTGTCCAAGACATCTCAGTAGATTCATATTTGCATTCAATTATTTCGAGGTTGTCACCTCATTCAAATCTTTCAATTGTTCCGGTGCATCATCTCTCTCTCAACCGATCCTTTCAAAAGGTGTTTCTTTCAGTGGGCCCTAACCCACAAGTCTTTTCCCAGGATCTTACCTAACTCTTCTAATTTTCCGGAGTTATTCTCAAATTCTTTTCGAAGTTTGACGTAAGAATGAATTTCATCAGTCAGATGCTTTTCCAAGATCGATTTCAAATTATTTTCATTGTTGGCTCAACCTCTTCGCTTTTCATTCTCCCGGAGTATCTCAACAATTTGGTGGTGTTCCTCATCGTCATTCTCAACATTTGAAGACCGAAGAAGAGTTTTTCCTCTAAATCTTGTCCGTTCTCTCAAAGATTTGTGGTGCTAGTTTCATGCCATCCTCTCAATTGTTTTCAATCATGCTATTCTTTTCTTACCCATCCGGAGTATTTCAGGAGTTGCTTTTCTGTTTTGATTATCCGGAGGCCTTCATTTCAGAATATTTCTTCGTTCTAAGTTTTCCAGCTTTGTTCGTTCCCATATTGTACCGGTGCTTCGTTCAAGCATTCTTTAATCAGTTCGCGATCTCTTCATTCTCTTGCATCTTAATTCACTCAAGTATCTTCGTTTGTTTTCTAATTCCTCCCGATGATTCATTATCTTTCTTCATTCATTTTCAAATTCTTACGGTGGTTCGCTCAAGACTCCTTCTGTTGTTATCATATCAATTCATTCGTTCTTTCCAATCCTACCAGTGGTTCATGAAGACCTTCCCATGTTTTGCGCTATATCTCTCCTTAATCTTTTCCAACGCAAATAAGTGGTATGCAATCCATTGCTTCTCATCAATTTAATTGATGAAGGATAAGCATAACATAATTCTTATTCTTCTCTCATCAACTTGATTAATTCCTTCTTTCGGAGATTGTTCATGATAAATAATCTCTCGATTCAAAGTGTTTTCACCTTTTCTTTCCCGGAGTTCAAAGTTTCCTCGGTCGTCTCATCGGAACCTCCATCGGAATCATCACAAGGCTTTAATCTTATTCTTTTCATCCTTCAATTCTTTCTCATCATCCTTTTGTCACCGGAGCTCTTCATGGTGGTTCATCGGGATTTAATTCATTCTTCAAGTGTTCATCAAGATTCTTGTTGGAGCTCAAGTATCTTTTCCACTTTGCGTCTCGAAGTGCAATTAGTTCTCCGTACGCTTTTGAAGTGGAGTTTTGCATTTCTTCGTCCTTCCCAGCTATTCAATCATTTCTGTTTGTGGCCGGTTGTCACCTCTTAATTTCGAGATGTTTTTCATAAGCCCACAACAAGCTTATTCTTTTGTTGTTAATTTTCTCAACAACTCCGTTCAATCCTTCCTTCTAAGGAGGCTTTTCAAACTCATTTGTGGTAGAAGATGTCATTTTCTTCTTCGTTCTTTCCACTCAACTCTTTCAATTCTGCCGGAGGCATTGTGTTGACCCTCTCGTTAAGTATCGTTCAATCCTGTCAAGTTCATGTTCTATTCCATTCCATGTTCAACCGGGATGCTATCACAATTCTTTTGTTCTTATTCCATTTCTATCTTGTTCTAACCGGAGTGGTTTCAGAGTCTATCTTGTCCCTTGAGCTTTTGATTCTCGTCATATACGTCGTTCCTCTTTTCTACCTGAGTGCTCTCAACTTTGGTCATCTTTTCTCTTGCGCTCTTGTTTAACCTCATCCTCTTTTCTTCTGTCTCGCTCCTAAGATCTCGGGACGAGATCTTCTGTTAGTGGAGGAGAGTTGTAACGCCCCGAGACCGATGCGCCAGGTGTCTCCCAGTTATTCGCCGTCGTTGCCATGTCATTTGCTTGTGTGTTGCACTTTGCCATGTCATCATATGCATTTCATCTGCATGTTTTTCAAAACTTGCATCCGGTCATTTTCTCCATTGTCGGTTTCGGCATCCAACACTCTCTCTTGCACCCGTTGCACCTCTCAGTTCTTGTTTCGTGAGCGGGAGAAAAACGTTCTCGGAATGGGCCGAGATTTGTCGAGTGGCCTTGGTACATCACTGGTAGACCGCCTATCAAATTTCGTTCCATTTGGAGGTCGTTTGATGCCCCAACGGTTAACCGTGTTAACCGCAAAACCCTCCCTTCTCTTTGCAGCCCAGCACCCCTTCACAACAGCCCACTAGCCCATCTAAACATCCTCCATGCTCTCCGTCGTTGGATCACGATCGTGTGGGCGAAAACCGCACCTCATTTGGACTCTCCTAGCTCCCTCTACCTATATATAAGTCCCCCCCCCCGAAATTCGTGGTGCAAACCCTAGCACTCTTCCTCCTCGCGCCGCCGGACACATCCGTCCGCGCCGGACATGTCCGCCGGCCACGTCGCCCCGGCCAACCACAAGCCGCCACATCATCACCGCCGCCTCCGTAACCTACCGCAGCGCGCCACCTCACCCCGCGCCCACTTCCCCGCCGCGCGGCCCGCGGAGCCCATCGCGGGCCCGCACGGGCCCGAACCCCGCCGCCTCACCGCGTCGTCTCCTCCGCCGTCCACCGCAGCGCCCCACGACCGACCTCGCCGCCCCGGTCGTTGCTCGCCGCCGCCCGGGCGCCGCTGCTCGCCGCCGCCCGCCGCCACCCGCTCACCCGCGCCTCGCCTCGCCGCACTGCTCCGCCGCCTCGCCGGCCACTCGTCGCCGCCGCCTCGCCGCCATCGGGATCCGGCCACCCGCGCCCTCCTCCGTCCTCTCCGGCGATCACCGGAGCCCTAGGGTCGTCGGAGCCAGCGTTGACCCGCACCGGGACGAGATCCACCCGTCCCTCCTTCCAAACGGCCCGCTCGTCCCGCACCACGCCGTCCCGTTTTTCCCCGAGGTGAAATTTGGCTACCTACCACGCCGTACCATGTCATATCGCTATGTCGCGCTACCTACCACTTGTTTATCAAGCCTTCCCAAATTGCCATGATAGCCTCTAACATTTTCCACCTTCCGAGCAAACCGTTGTTTGGCTATGTTACCGCTTTGCTCAGCCCCTCTTATAACGTTGCTAGTTGCAGGTGCAGTTGCAGGTTGTTCCATGTTGGGACATGGATATCATGGGATATCACAATATCTCTTATTTAATTAATGCACCTAAATACTTGGTAAAGGGTGGAAGGCTCGGCCTTTTGCCTGGTGTTTTGTTCCACTCTTGCCGCCCTAGTTTCCGTCATACCGGTGTTATGTTCCTTGATTTTGCGTCCCTAACACGATGAGGGTTTATGGGCCCCTCTTGACAGTTCGCTTTGAATAAAACTCTTCCAGCAAGGCCCAACATTGGTTTTACCTTTTGCCTAATAACAACTAAAACTTGCATAGGGACCTGCTAGCACCCGAGGTCTCTTAATCAACCCCCCGGGCCAGTGCTCCTCATGAGTGTTGGTCCACCTACCTAGCAGTCGGCGGTGCCACCTCGGGGCAACTCGATGGTATTTTGGCTATCGTCCACTTCACATAGACGGTGTTGTCCTGAGAACGAGATACGCGCGGCTCTTCTCGGGGTATCGATGCACCGGGTGGTCTTGCTGGACTTGTTTTAGCATTGTCGAAATGTCTTGTGCACCGGGATCCCGAGTCTGATCGGATGTCCCGCGATGGAGGATTGTCTCCGCGGATCGTGAGCTTGTCATGGGCGAAGTTGGGACACCCCTGCAGGGTTTAAACTTTCGAGAGCCGTGCCCGCGGTTATGTGGCAGATGGGAATTTGTTAATATCCAGTTGTAGAGAACTTGACACCAGATTCGATTTAAAATACACCAACCGCGTGCGTAACCGTGACTGTCTCTTTTCGGGGAAGTTCGAGAGGAGAACACGGTTGGGTTATGTTTGAACGTAAGTAGTGCAGGATCACTTCTTGATCATTCCTAGTTTGTGACCGTTGCGTAGCTTCTCATCTTATTCTTGTACTCGTAAGTTAGCCACCATATAATGCTCAGTCGCTTGCTGCAACCTCACCACTTACCCCTTCCATATCCATTAAGCTTTGCTAGTCTTGATACCCATGGTAATGGGATTGCTGAGTCCTCGTGGCTCACAGATTACTACAACACCAGTTGCAGGTATAGGTAATGCGATGATCATGACGTGAGAGCGATGTTTGCTTGCTTTGGAGTTCTCCTTCTGCTACTTCTTCCATTGAGGGATAGGTTCCTGGTCGGCAGCCTGGGCTAGCAGGGTGGATGTCGTTTGAGTTTCTGTTTGTGTTTCATCCGTAGTCGGATGTTGCTCTTATGTATGATGCTGTTGTATTCATGTGGCATTGTATGCCTTTTGTATGTATCCCCATCTATTATGTAATGGTACGATGTGATGATATCCACCTTGCAAAGCGTCTTCAATATGCGGCTCTATCCTAGGCGGGACCTTCGAGTTCCTCTCGGATAGGATCGCATATTGGGCGTGACATGGGGGGCCACCTGGTGAGCACAAGACACCAGGGCGCGCCAGGCCCCCCAGGTGCGCCCTGGTGGGTTGTGCTCAGCCCAGCCCACCTCCGGTGCCCATCTTCTGGTATATAAGTCATTTTGACCTAGGAAAAAAATATAAGGAGAGGACTTTCGGGACGGAACGCCGCCGTCTCGAGGCGGAACTTGGGTAGGAGCACTTTTGCCCTTCGGCGGAGCGATTCCGCCGGGGGAACTTCCCTCCCAAAGGGGGAAATTGAAGCCGTCGTCATCACCAACAACCCTCTCATCTTTGGGAGGCTAATCTTCATCAACATCTTCAACAACATCATCTCCTCTCAAACCCTAGTTCATCTCTTGTGTTCAATCTTTGTACCGGAACCTCAGATTGGTACCTGTGGGTGACTAGTAGTGTTGATTACATCTTGTAGTTGATTACTATATGGTTTATTTGGTGGAAGATTATATGTTCAGATCCATTATGCTATTGAATACCCCTCTGATCTTGAGCATGATTATCATTTGTGAGTAGTTACTTTTGTTCTTGAGGTCACGGGAGAAATCATGTTGCAAGTAATCATGTGAACTTGATATGTGTTCGATATTTTGATAATATGTATGTTGTGATTCCCTTAGTGGTGTCATGTGAATGTCGGCTACATGGCACTTCACCATATTTGGGCCTAAGGGAATGCATTGTGGAGTAGTTATTAGATGATGGGTAGCTAGAGTGACAGAATCTTAAACCCTAGTTTATGCGCTACTTCGTAAGGGACCGATTTGGATCCAAAAGTTTAATGCTATGGTTAGATTTTATCTTAATACTTTTCTCGTAGTTGCGGATGCTTGCGAGGGGGTTAATCATAAGTAGGAGGTTTGTTCAAGTAATAACAACACCTAAGCACCGGTCCACCCACATATCAAATTATCAAAGTAGCGAACACGAATCAAACCAACATGATGAAAGTGACTAGATGAAATTCCCCTATACCCTCAAGAATGCTTTGCTTATCATAAGAGACCGTTTTAGCCTGTCCTTTGCCTCAAAAGAATTGGGCTACCTTGCTGCACTTTATTTACCGTTACCGTTACTTGCTCGTTACAAATTATCTTGCTATCAAACAACTTGTTACCGACTATTTCAGTGCTTGCAGACATTACCATACTGAAAACCACTTGTCATTTCCTTCTGCTCCTTGTTGGGTTCGACACTCTTACTTATCTGTCAGCAGGGTTGACCGACTATGCGTGGCTGCATTCGCTTCGGCACGACACGAGGAGCAGGGTAGGCTGTTACTGGGCTTATATTTTTCTCCAAGCCCATCTCTTACCTATGTGTGGTATACAGGCTGGGCCAAAATTCCAGGGTGGAGCGTGGCCCACCCTGTGCCTCCTCCAATGATCTGGATCGGAGAATAAAAGGAAGGGATTACGCAAAATTTGATTTTTGCCCGAACGGATTTTCGCGCCACACTCCTTGTGTGTAGCAGATATAATTGGCAACACATACATGACAACATATAAAATCTGTTGCAATCTATGTAGGGCATTATGGTCACGAACAACAAGTCGACAACGCATATGCTGCAACGCTTATATGCGTTTCTCTTGTGAATTTTGCAACTTATAGTCAAAACGTTGTAGAATATGTGTTGCTTTATAGGGGGTATCCTTGTAGTGGCACACACATTTTTGTTTTCTTGATGGATATTCTGGTTTTTCTCACATACCTGTTTCATAACCTGATCAAGAGAAAACCACCTTTACTTGCCGTTTTGGAACTTATCCTTATAGACGTATGCCTTTTGGTTTATGCAATGTACCTGCTCCTTTTCAAAGATGTATGACTATACCTGGACGCGAGCCGAGCCGAGCCGAGCTCGGGCCGAGCCAGCCGTTAGCTCGCCTAGCACGAGCCGAGCCAGCCCGAGCTAATTGCTCCGGCGAGCCTGATTCCCAGGCTCGACCCGAGTTTTGTGCTGGCTCGGTCCAACTCGGCAGCTCGTGTGCATGCACTGTGCACTACACATAAGCGTGCAGACTAGTACTTATGTGTGCAATTGGGCTTAAATACTCACTTTTCGACTGCATATACACTCAAATGCATCAATTGCTAGATTAGACAAAGACAAGTGTAAACAAATATTGGAAATTACATCACTTGCTAACTCCATAGTTCAGACTTCAGAAACTACATCACTTGCTACAAGACATATGCATACTCCAAAGTTCAGAAACTACATCACTTGCTACCTGACATCACTTGCTAACTACTTACCGACGATTCAGCTTCAGCCGGAGAAGTAGGCGAGACGGGCGCGTTGGCGGATCTGGTCCAGCCGGATGCAACAGGAACGGCTGCGCGCGCGCTGGCACCTTTGGTGTCAGGTAGACGCCGAGGGGGAGCCGGGTGTGGCCGCGCTCGCGCCTGCTGCTTTGCCTTCACATGGGGATCGACAAGGAAGATGCTTGGATTGGCCTTGGAGCGAACCGCCGGCTCGATGCCGAAGTCCATGCAGGTCGTGCCCTTGCCCTTTTTCTTCTTTCTTGTGGCCAGCTTGTCCTCAAGAATGGCATCGGTTGGCGTATGGATGTATGGTGCGGCGAGCCGGCGAGGACGACGCCGAGGGATGGCGGCGGCGGCTGCTAGCTCAGTGCTCGGGGGTGGGAATGGGGATGAATGGTTCCATTGTACTCGTGGGGACTAGGTCAAGTGGCTGGGCCATTTTGGGCTGCAGAATTTGACGAGCTCACGGGCTGGCCCGAGTCGAGCTGGGCTCGGCTCGAGGCCGAAACAAGCCCAAGAACGCAGCTCGGCTCGGCCTTTTTACTTCTCGGGCTGAATCAGACTCGGGCCGAGCCTGAGCGAGCGCGAGCCGAGCCAGAAAGCTCGAGTTGGTCGTCCAAATTTATGTATGACTGCTATATTCTTTGATTTTTATGAAAAGATTGTTGAGGTTTTCATGAATGATTTTTCCTTCTACGGAACTTCTTTTGATGATTGCTTAAGCAACCTTGATCAAGTTTTGCAGAGATGTGAGCAAACTAATCTTGTCTTAAATTGGGAGAAGTGCCATTTTATGGTTAATGAAGGTATTGTCTTGGGGCACAAAATTTCTGAACAAGGTATTGAGGTGGATAAGGCTAAAGTTGATGGAATTAAGAAAATGCCATGTCCCAAAGATATTAAAGGTATTCGTAGTATCCTAGGTCATGCTGGTTTCTATAGGAGGTTTATTAAAGACTTCTCCTAAATTTCTAGGCTTCTTACTAATCTTTCACAAAAGGATGTTCCAAAATTATCAAAGAAAGTTGGATAAATCATATTATGTCTTGGAGCATGATTGGATAAATCCTAGTTATGAGCTGCACTGCACGCGAATGAAGGAGAATGACCTTTCTGGATGCCATTGCCATCCAGTACATTGCGTTTATTAGTGAGTAATTGGTACAAAGTTCAGATTACCAGTTTACGTTGGTCCTAACGGATCGATGGCTTCATCGTGGTCCTCAGGAGAAATATCATCAATGGTAGGGAAACCACACGTAGGCTGATGCAGACGCCCACACCGAGCGGTCGATCTAGGAAACCAGCCCCGCGGCCACATCTCTATATTTGTGTCAGACTCCATCCCTATATTTGTGTCAGGCCCAGCGCAAGATAAAGGAAGAAGAAGAGACCAAAAAGAGAAGCTTAAAGGCAGGAGGCTTTTGATCGAAAGACATTGTTCAGCAAGTTCGACGAACTGCTGACAAAGAGAGACCTCTATTATGAATTTCTATTTGAAAAGATGCATCAGATCACAAATGTATGTTGGCTATGTATCTCACTGTTTGGTGGTGTTATCTGTCAGCAGAAAGTTGTTGAAGTAAAAGATGAAGAGGAACCTGTAGAAGAGCTGAAAAAAGGATGTCATAGAAAGAAGGAAGCAAAGCCTAAACAGTATAATGATGTGAGTTCAGATTTCATATGTTGTCTTTCCTGAATGGTTATCTTCCAGATTATGCACATGTCTTTGGTCGTCATATACTGTCGATGCACTGAAGTTTGATGTGTAGTCTATATTAACTGCTCAACTAACTTTCCTTGAATAATTATAGAGAGACTGTTTGATCTCTTATTGTTTCAAAACATTCCGATTAACTGTTCAACCCGTGACCGAGTACAGCCCCGCCCAGCCACACATCCAGGACGCGGAAGCCGCGGCGCTTGCAAAGCTGGTCAAGTAGGCCCACGACTACGAGTTTTAGCTGATTGATCCCGCACATCACACTAATTACTACTAAAGTAAATGGACTTACATCAATTATGCTTTCTATATTGCATTTGTATATTCAAACCACTGTTTAGTTTCCTTTCCTGATGTAAAGACACAAGGAATTTTCGATCCAATTTATCTTTCTTAGTTTTTACACTATAGTGCTTAATTTATATGTATTACGGTAGATACATGGGAATCCTCAAGGTGGTAGGCTTGTTCTTATTATTGCTCATGCGACCTTAACCTTCAGTTAAATGTATGTTTTATCTAGATTGTAATTTCAGCATCGTTGTTCTTTTCTAGATTGTAGTACTTTTCAGGTTTTAGTGTCTGGATCTTCATTACAAAACAGAGTCAGCGGTATGTGTGATTTTAGAGTCAAATTTTCCAGTTTTATTCTAGAGTTAAATTTGTTATTTGTAGTTTTCCTTCATAGACATAGCAACTGCTAGAATATATACTATTATAACATTCCCAACTATTTATAACCACAATAGTTAATTCCGCCAAGAGCTCAAGGTGAGCAGACTATCATTGGATCACATGATTTCATTTTTCTCCCTCAAGTTTCATTGGATACTTCTCCCAAGTTAACTTAGAGGAAACAAACATCTGCCGAGTATTTCAATTGCATGAAAATACTAAAATTAATGGGAAACTTTGGCATCTTTGCTAAATATTTTTTTCTGTTTACATACCATGTTTCTTTCATAGTGGGGTTACATCTTAAGTAGCAGATATTTATTCTATCTCTAGATGTATGAGGACGAAGGTTACGGACAAGGTTAAACAAAAACATCAGTCACACCTAATTGTGAAGAAGAATAGTAAGCAAGCAATACTGACCGGTGAAGGTTGAGGCTAGGTAACCGTTGCATAACTGGGTTCAGGTTAGCTCAGTTGTTCCGACATGTAGCTTGTTTTTTCCTCTGGTGTTTATTCTTTAGACATTTTTGTATAAATATAAATACATGCAAGCAATCCTGTTGATCAGAGCCAGACAGTTTAGACATTCACTCAGTAAGCAATTCAATGTAAGGACATATATTTGAGATTCTAGATAATTTTTTAGGGTCAAAGATTGTATATTGTCAGCGGGATGCGACCATATGGAAAAGCTATGATTGGCATGGCAATGATATGAATGTGGTGTTGTGATTTGGCTTAAAGACATGTGATATCTTTTTTTCCCGTTGCAACGCACGGGCATGTTACAAGCCTAATTGTGTTTAATACAAGAATAGTTCTTTTAGTCTCATTACTTTTACATCTATCAATCTTGCCTACAATACTACTTGCAGGATGGAGGAGTAAGAATGATTTCACTAATTTGCATATAAATATGAATTATTGGTCATTGATTACTGATCTTTATTGCCATAGTTCGTGTTTGTCATCTTAAAATGGGTTCTGATGGATACAAAGTAAGGGCCCCTGAGTTTGCGTTGAATTAAGCTGCCTGGTTCCCATTTTGTCTTTGTTCTGTTCGTCGATGATCATTTTTAAGCTTTAGGTCATGCAGGTCTTAGCCGCAGTTTGACGACCATCACGCACCTCCCTGGCCAATCCATGTACCACTTGCTTTATATTAATACATGTTCAGGTGGGTGATCACACTCTATTGTTTGCATCAAAAAATTCTTCATAGGCGGGTTCATTCTTTGAAGCAGTGGAGCGATGCACAGAAAGGCATGTCGTCGGTGAGCGGCCGTCCACTATTTTTTCATAGAAGTTCACTTAGTTCTGTAGAAGCACATATGTTGCCTACTGAAAATAGGAGCAATCATGTTATTTAAAAAAAAGTGAGGCGAGTCACTGGCCTTTGCATCACAATGATGCACATAGAGCGTAGATTTATATCAACAAAATAATAGGAGAAATTGTGTTGTTTGCATAGAGCCCAGATTTATTACCAAAGTGCACATGGTGGTTTCAATAATTCTAAGAGCATACATCTTATCGATCTGATATCCATTTTCTTTCCAATTATATCAAGAGCATACATCCCATTGATCGGAAATTAATCCATCTCTTCTGTATTTGCCTTGTTCTATAAATGTCTAACTAGGTAATGATTATTGTTAGTTGACAAAACGAGAGAGAGAGAGAGAGAGAAGATAAACCAATTTAGTTACCACAATAAGTTTGTGCCTACAAAGTGTTACTCATATTCCTCTTTTAGATGAGCTAGCCATACCAAGCATGTTCAGGAGAAACCGTTGAGTGCTTCATGCCACCAGCATATCATGATGAGATGTGTGTTTTTTTCACTCAAAATTGACTATTTAATGGTCTGATTAGTTTCTCTATGTGACAATTTCTTTAATAATAGTATACAAGTGCAATTTCTTGTCAAGGCATATGTTCTTCTGTACTTATATAGTGACTTTACAATAGGTTGAATAGATTTGTTTTCAATATTTCCTTCCGATTTGTGCATCTGCAATTAGAAGAAAAAGTTATGATGTTTGCGTACTTATTCTCGAGTTTCTTTTCCTGTTTGTTCTCACCTAGTTGTTGTACACAAAGAAAAGAGCAGGATAAACACCAGCTGTGGGTAATCCTGCAATTTGTCCTGACTATTCGGAGTCTACACCGGTGAAGCTGGATAGCTTTAATTTTGCTGATGGGATGTTTGCCCTGAATTTATAGTCGTACCATTACGCGATCCATTGATGAGAGAAAGAAAAGGTTGATGATGGCGTCCTCGACAAAGAAGGTCACCGAAGTTAGAAGTTGTGCACAATAACAGATGGGATCTAAGTTATGATAGGCTGAGAATGAACCCGGAGGCATGGATGAGTGAGACAAGTGGAAGGGGTGTGTGTATGGTGCATACATGTTAGTGATGATAGTCACAACTTGAGGGGTTTTGGTCGCTTGCTCGGTCACAAGTGCATCATCGCTTAGCTATGGAATTGAAATTTCTACACTTCAGTCAGTAAATGAACAAAAAGCTAGGACTGGCCTTTTAGTCAGTTTTTTGTCCATGAGTAAATCAGTGCTCGAGATTAGTTTTGCATCAAATATAATACCAAATAGATTTATGTGTCAGCCGTGTTCTTACCTTTTATTTTTGTTGAGGGGTAAATCGTTCGCATGAACTGAACATGATAATTAATACGCAATGCATATCCCATAAGCTTTGTCCAATAATGAAAAGCTTCAGTGTAACACCCCAAAATATTTTCCCTGGATTTTCAAAATCTTTTCTTTAAAATAAAATTATTTGAATCATTTTGGTATTATTTTCTTTCTTCTGTTCTGAAAACCATTTCAAATTTTAATTGGGTTTCAAATTTTCTTAAATGGTTCTGTGTTGATTGATGGTTTTATTTGGGAATCTATTTTGGAGGATCAAAAATATTTTTATTTCAGAAAAGTTTTCAATGATTAAATCATTTCAATGAAATGATTCTTTTCACTTCTTTCAAACCCTTCTAAATCCTTCCAACAATTTTTCTGTCACTTCTAAATAATCCCAAAAGTCATTCTCACATTCCAGGACAGTATCCAACACTTTCCCTCTCCACAAAATATTTCTCATTTTTTAAATAAATTCCAAAATTAGAATTTATATTTATCCTAGTTTCTCTGATTTACAAAGGAACCATATCATCCTCAACTCTTCTGCTCCTACCAAAATTACCCTAACAACTAGGTAGTACCCACAACCCATTTCACCAAAAACATTGGGTTCCACAGTTCAAAATTTTCAAATTCTGTCCTGTTAAAATTTGGACCAGATTCAATTGTGTTGATCAAAACCCAATTTATATTGCTCCAAAAATTCTGAATCTTTGCCAGACACTCTCTTATGCATCAACACTTCACCACAAAAATCCTCACAAATTCCTAAAATCCCTAGCACCCTTTGGCATTTTGTCATACACTTTGTGGGCACACTGTAGCACTGTCGAAAATTCTAGGAAACTGAAGAAGTTCAGAGAACAGGGGAGTTCGGCGCCATGGAGTACAATCCACTCCTCCTCGCCCTCATCTGCATTGCTCCTGGCCTTCAATGCCACTCCAGAGGGCCCTCTCGTCAGCCTCTCACCGACGGCCGGCCGATGGGAGGCCGGTGCATCCGCCGCCGCTCCCAGCCACGACGGACCGAGCGGATCAGCATGGCCACCAGCCTCCATCACTCCACCGCACCTCCCTCCACCTATCTAATCCACGCGTCGCCTCTCTCCGCGCCCTCGCATGCCGTCCATGCCGCCCTGGCCCCGCTTGACAGTCACCGGAGCGGCTCGCCGTCCGCTGCACCCGTGCGCGAGCCTCGCCGTGGATAAGGCCGCTGTGCTCGATCTCGTCCACACTTAAGTTTCTGGAGTACTCCACCGGCCTCATCAACTCCGCACCGCCCTTGACCACTGCCCCTAACTACCTCGTCGACCGAAGTTACTCCAGCGATATCCACAACGCCACTGACCGCCTCGACGCATCTATATAAGAGCTCCCAGAGCTCCATTCGCTACCAACACCACTCCGCCACCATCTAAATCGAGCTCCCACGCTCTCTCCCGACCTCAGGGAGGTCTTCTCCTACCTCTCTGGCCACCGACCCGCCGCCACCTTCCCCGATCCGCACGACATCATCACTCCACCTCTGCTACCCAAACTTTGCCAGAAGCTCTCTGGTGCACCCAATCATCGACTCCGCATCTCAATTCGGCACCCCGAGCCCTCTCCGGTGATATCCGACATCACCTAAATCACTGTCCGCCGGCGTCGACCTCGCCGGCGCTCCGGTGCTCGCCGACGACCAACTCCACCACCCACCGATGCAGAAGTCCGCCCCGAGCACATCCCGACCCTCGCTGCCTCCTGGAACATCGGCGATCATCGCCGGTGATCGCCGCCTCCCTTCTGTCCACGCGCGCGAGCTCGTTTGAATTTAAACCTGACGGGTGGACCCCACCCGTCAGCGTTTTATTCTTTTCGTCGTTTAAATCGAAAGCGTACTCCGGCTCTTTACGCTTTCCGCACTGGGAAGCGTATTTATTCCCGAACCGTTTTCTGTTTATCAGCACAGGGACCTGGATTTTTCAGAAAGGCCCCTGATTTTGAAAGTTTAATAACTTTTAAACCACAACTCTATTTGAGTTGATTCTTTTTTTGAAATTCTTATTTTTCTCTCTAGTTTTTTTAGTATTTATTTAAAAATATTTTGAGACAACTTTTGGTACTGTTGCAAAATTTTAATTTGAAATTTGAATTTTCCAGAAAAAGAAGAGGGAAACTTTGCCGGGAGTTTCGAAGGGTTTTCTCCTGACTACCTTGGACAAGGCAAGCATATAGTAACTTTGGATATGGTGATTGCATTGCATAGTTGCATTGGTTGAGTTTGCACCGTATGTTAGAAAGTAGGCATGCATGCATGGTCATGTCACTCTTTTTCACTTGCTTGCATGCTACTCAAGCACCTCTCTGACATGCATGGAGATTCTAAGAATTCAGAAGTATTTCTTCTGCTATGGACGTGCCGATGGGCACGGGCCATAATTGACACGGTGGTGTCACGTGATATATGTAGTGATAATAAGTAACACCTCCTTGGTCGACCTAGATCGAGTCTTGTTCCGTTACACCTAGCTGGATACCGTGCTGCCACGGGTCCTTCCGCAAGAAAGGTACGGCTTAGTAAGTTGTTAACCCCTGTCCGGGTACACACCATACAGAGGGCCACGATGAGGGTTTCCACGGCCATGGACAAAATCCTGTCATCAGGTCAGGGGGCATGGGTGTTTCCGGTTGTAGCCGAGAGGGGGTCCCCCCTTGTAATCCGCGTGTATGAATAGTGATTCCATGCTACTCGAGATTGTTGTCTCCCCGACTTAGTGTTTTTCTGGAACGATGCTTTGGGTGATTCCTGGCATCCGGACGGTTAATCTGGTGTGTGCTGGTCAGGTGTGTTTTCAACCCAAAGACCGTAATGGGAATTAGTCAGTGTCACGGTACTGACTAAAGAAACCTCATACACGTGGGTAAAGAGTACACCCTCTGCAGAGTTATACCTATTCGAATAGCCATGTCCTCGGTCAAGGACGTTAGCTGGGTGGGTCAAGTGTCGGTCCCGGTGTCGGTCTTTGGAGGAAATAACTAAAAATTCAAGCATGATTATTTGCAGGATGATTATTGTCACTAATGATATTATTATTATCATGAATATCATCAATGATATGAATATTATTGTGGACTAACCCATTTCTCTTATTTTATTTTCTGAGTGTCTCAGGGGCTGGCTAGACAACCCTAGGCATTCTGTTTTGTTTTCAAGCCCTCACGAGGCGTCTCTCGAGTTTTCGGGCGGTCCTATCTCGCCCGACTCTCTTGTAGACACCCGTTTGGCATTTATTTTCAAGCCCTTACGAGGCGTCTCTCAAGTTCTCGGTCGGTCCTGTCTTGCCCGACTCTCTTGTGGATACCCGTTTGGCATTTCTTTTCAAGACCGACCGTGTTGTCACTTGACACCCGACTGGCATTTGTTTTCAACACCTCTCGTGGCGTCGCTTGAGTTTTCGGGCGGTCCTATCTCGCCCGACTCTCATTTAGATACCTGGTTGGCATTTCTCTTATTTTCTGAATGTCACCTGGGCTTGCTAGACTACCCATGACATTCATTAGCTTATACTTTTATTAAGTTTGATTATGACTGACATGCTATATTTACTTCCGTATCATTATGTTATTGTCATTCCATGTCTAAGATTTTAGTCAGCATGAGCATTTAGTATGATCCAACATGAGCATATGCATTCGTTATATCTTTTGTTCATTATGTTTGCGAGTACATTCCAACGTACTCACTGGCTTGTCCCTGGATATTTACTTGGCCAGACCTGGAGAAGGACGAGCTTGTGGTGGACGAGTACGCTAGCGAGCCGACGCTTAGAGGTGTTCCCAGTCAGTCAACCTGTGATGTTGGAGTCTACCACATGTATCATCCGCAGTGCTTCCGCTACACCAATTATAGTCAAACTTCACCCTGACGCTTGGCTCTACTTTGTACCAGTACCATAGTACCACCACACCACGGTCATATTCCGCCACCGTAGTATATTGGCAAGTTTGTAATAATTTGTCGAGCAATCTGACTCAACCCTGTGTAACATGATGTATGTACTGGTTATCTATATCAAGGGAGTCCACCAGTTGTTCTTGGGGCTGGTGTGACTCGAGGGCTCTTCTGAGATTTACTAAGGGGCCCGCATTCAGCAGCAACACATATGAGATGTGTTGCTTCAAACCAAAGAAGGCTTGCTATTTATCTCTCGTCCCTTCCAGTATACTCCCTCCGTCCCAAAATAAGTGGCTCAACTTTGTACTAACTTTAACAGGGAGTACTTGCTATGCAGCAGTAGAGTTGAGCAATATCAGAAGCATGGGAAGTTGCGAGATGCTTCTTCAAGGTTGTATTCACTGTCACTGACAACCAACTATTGTCACAAAGTAATAATCCCTCCGTCCGAAAATACTTGTCGCAGAGATGGATGTATCTAGACGTATTTAAGTTCTAGATACATCTATTTTTATCTATTTCTCCGACAAGTATTTCCGGACGGAGGGAGTACATGAGAAAAAAATTCTTCTCGAGAAAAACATCTTCTGTCTACATCAAGTGCTTTGTTTGGGCCGAGCCAAAATAGTTAAAGACATTAATAAACTCTTCCCAACCAAACAACCAACTATCTGTAAAACTTCCCTAAAAAAATGTCCCAAAACACTATGTTGTACAAAACCTTAACACAATAAATATAGCTTAAAAATATTCCCAATTTCATACATACTTTCACACTATTTTTGTTTCAAAAAAATATGTTTGCACTTAAAAAAACTTTATAATTTCCCAAAAAAGCTTATCTTTTTACTAAAAAAATGACCATTTAGAAATGTACACTTAAAAATTCCCAAATAAAACATTAAAAATGTAAAACAAGAAAACATTCTTTTCAAAAAAATATGTTCATTTTTTGACAGAAATGTTCAAATGTTCATAAAAACATTCATTATTCTTAAAAAATTGTTCCATTCTATGAAAGAATTAAGTTTTATTAAAAATAAGGAAATTTCCACGTTTAACCATACGACCGATGTTTATTAAGATTAGATATAAATAATGGTGCACAATGACACATGTAGCAGGATGTGCCCTTTTTTTGCCCGGTGCAACGCACGGGCATTTGTACTAGTACTAGTAAAGCACGCATTGCTTCTGTCGGGTTCATCGTCGCTAATTTTGCATAAAAGCCCTTATGATTTTTGTTATCAACCCGCACTCCTTTTTCTAAGTGGCTAATCCAAATCCAGAAAAACGATTCGTTCTTACAGAAAACACCCTGCATTTTAGAGTGTTCAACCTGCAATCTTTTTTGTTGTGCTCGGGCGTCGCATCAGGTGGTGGCAGTGAGGCGGGAGGCACGTGCGGAGATGGAGGAGAAAATGGAGAACCGTCAGGGGCGAGCAGTTCGCGGGCATCGAAGCCACGGACCACGGCGGCGCAGGCTTGTAGGGGGCAGCAAGAAGACGAGCAGAGGGGAGCGTCGGGGTGTTAAAATTATGTTTGTGGGAAACCGCTCGACACCCAATACGGGTGTGGCTATCTCATATATATAGACGTACGTCAAGAGTACAAATACAAGATTACATACTATATACAGAAGCTACGTAATATTGTCTAACACCCTCTCTCAATCTTAACTATGGCCTGAAGTACAAAGCAAGTTAAGATTGCGCCTACAACCTTCAAACTGTGGTTGTGGAAGTGACTTCGTGAAGATGTCAGCAAGTTGATCTTTGGAGGTGATAAACTTGATATGAAGAAGCTTCTGTGCAACACATTCCCTCACAAAGTGATAGTCAACTTCGATGTGCTTGGTACGACATTGGAAAACTGGATTAGACGAAAGATACGTCGCACCAATATTATCACAGCAAAGAACCGGTGGCTGCTCTTGAGAGACCCCCAACTCTCTCAACAGAGACTATACCCAAATGAGCTCAGGTGTGGCATTGGCAACCGCCTTATACTCTGCTTCAGTGCTACTCCGAGACACTGTGGCCTGCTTGCGCGCACTCCAGGCGATCAAGTTGCGACCAAAGAAGACAGCATAGCCCCTCTGTTGATCGCCGGTCATCCAGACTCCCAACCCAATCTGCATCCGAGAATGCCGAGAGAGCACTCAAGAGGTAGAACGAAGATGCAAGCCATACGAGACAGTATGAGAGATATAGCGCAGGATACGCTTCATAGCTGACCAGTGTGAAGTCCGAGGAGCATGAAGATACCGGCACACGCGATTTACCACATAGGAGATGTCCGGCCGTGTGATAGTCAAGTACTGCAAGCCACCAACAATACTGCGGTACTCAGTAGCATCATCTGAAGGAAGCAAAGCACCATCCAAGGCATATAACCGATCAGTCGCTCACATAGGAGCGGTAGCATGCTTGCACTACAACATACTAGCATGTCGCAGCAAGTCCAAGGAATACTTATGCTGAGTGAGAGTCAGGCCAGCAGGGGACCGTGAAGCCTCCATACCAAGGAAGTAATGAAGAGCACCCAAATCCTTGACAGCAAAATGACCATTCAGAGTAGACAGCAGACGATCAGCGACAGTCACTGAGGAGCTGATAAGAATAATGTCATCAACATAAACCAGCAGGTACATAGTAACCTCAGGACGATGAAACATGAACAGAGAAATGTCAGCAGTGGACGGAGCAAATCCAAGACGTCAAAGAACCGAGCCAAGTCGGGCATGCCATGCACGAGGAGCCTGCTTAAGTCCATAAAGCGCCTTAATAAGACGACACAAATTGTTCCTTCGGCTTCACTATCGTTGCCTTTCCCACGTCCACCTTTTGGCCGCTGATGGTGTACAGTATGGTGCACGGGATTACGTCGGCCTGCAAAGACATGTCTGCGACGTGAGACATCCGAACGGCAATGGAAATGGGAGATTATACATATATTGAAGACGGCCGGTGTGACAAGTAGTTACCGTGAGGGCATCGAGCTCAGGCAAAGATGAAGCCCCACCGAGCACGCCAGAGACGGAGGACGGGCTGCTATGAGCAGGTGCAGGAGCAGGTGCGGTTGCGTGAGCAGGTGCTGGTGCAACGATAAATGAGCTGCTCCCGAAGAAGTTGGAAAGTGGAAAGTCCACTGCCTCTTTATCTGGATTTTGCTTGGTCCAATTGATGACAGCTGGAATCAAGACACTATACGAAGCTGCCATTTCCTCTCTTGCGGCAGCTACGCTGCTTTGTCTGACTCTTCTTTGGTCTCAGCTGCTTTCTTATCAACCACAATCTCAACCTTCTTGTCGATGTTTTCTTCGTTTAACCTCCATCTTTGCTTTCTCTCCTCGGCGTTCTCATGGTAGTAGTGCTTCCACGTGGCGCCATCTCCGATGTCGTGCACGCGTCCATATGACGGCTGAGTGTCCACCGGGAGTCTTTTCAATATGTTCAACGCCTGGTTGAATGTGGTGTCCCACTTGGGCCTCGCCAACGCCTCAGACGGCGAGTCGCTTTCAGCCGCAATCCTATGCTGCTCTTTCTGCAAAAGGAACGTGGATCGTTTACAAATGTGACTAAACATGCAGTCGAATTGATCAGAAGCTAAAATTAGGGGGTAAATTAATAATTACCAGCAGTCTCATGAACTCCTTCGTGACCGCGTCCGTTTCGAAAACCTTGTTGACTGGGTCCCAACGGTACCTGGCCCTGATGACGTCACGCTCCTGCGGGACGGTGAACTCCGCCAAGGGGTCTGGGATCCCTAGACTTTCGCGTTCCGCGTCCTCCTTGGCCCATATGGGCCTCTTCCTCGCGTAACCACGGCTTCCAAGGTGGTGGCACCCCATGTTCCTCTCTTGAAGCCCCTTCATGTACTCAGACTTTTCTTTGGCAGCTTCGGCAACGCAAGCCTTTTTGAATATTCGAACTGCTCCTCCGTAATTGTCGGATTATCCTTTACAATCTCGGAGTAGGGTTCCTTTTTGACGATGATCCGCTATTTCACCCTTACTTTCCAGGCGGACAATGCGCCGCTAAACTTTCCCATGGCGTGTCTATTTATCTTCTTCATTGTCGGGTCTTGCCATGGTAGAGTATATTTGATTTCATCCCGGCCCGGGAACAAGAATCTCTGATGCAACTTCTTTAGGAGGGAGTGCTCCATATTTGGTATCTTCTTTAATTTTTCATCGTTGATGTTGGCGGTTTCCCGTAGGATGCAGCCTACTTGATTGCCGTAGCACATGCGCGGTTCCACTGGCTCTATTGGCTCGAAATTGCAGGGGTCCACCGCCGTGACCACCAATCTAGTAGTGCCGAGATGGTTTGGGCGCCGTATCCTCTTCGGTTTCGGTTCTATACCGGCTAATTCGCCAGCATCGGCGCCGGTCTCGACACCGGTCTCGGTGTCGGTGCCGATGTCGGTCTCAGTCTCGGATGTGAAATGGGGGTACTGCAACAACCGTTGCTCCTCCAGATAGTTCAAATAGTTGTCTGTCGCCTCGTAGACATTGCAATTACCAGAACCCTGTCCTTCATCGTTGCTTGCCATGTTTCCTATGATTAAGTCTAGTCAATTAATTCTAGACCTAATAAAATGAATAATGACATAAAAAAAGGCTTATGTTTTGCTGGAATGTTGATTCATTCCCGTTGCGATAAATCCTGGGCACTCGATATGTTCTAGTTTCTAGCACAAGTCATGCCGAAATTCACGGAAAATTTCGGCATGACCTTTGCTAAAAAATGGACAAATCGAGTGTGATGACCCCGGCTTAATCGTGCACTAACCATACACGCAAATGCACACGATCAAGCCTAAGGACTCACTTGAAGATATCACAACACAACTCTAAAACATAAATAAAGTCATACAAGCTTTATATTACAAGCCAGGGCCTCGAGGGCTCGAATACATAGCTCGATGGCATACAAGCGTCAGCGGAAGCATCAGATATCTGGGTACAGATATAACACAGAGTTACAGATAGGCCATTTAAGAAGGCGGGATAAAATAAAATACTACGATCGAAAGGCGTAGGCCTCCTGCCTAGGACCCTCCGAACCTACTCCTGGTCGTCGGTCGGCTCCTCGTAGTAGTAGTACTCGCCGGTAGGGTAGTAGTAGTAGTAACCGTCGGCGGGGGCAGCTGACTCAGGGGCTCCGTCATCTGGTTGCGACAATTGGATATGGGGAGAAAAAGAAAATAAAGCAAACGTGAGTACTCATCCGAAGTACTCAGCAAGCAAGGATCTACACTACATATGCAACATTTTCAAAGGAGGCTGTATATGTGGACTGGGCTGCAGAAATGCCAGAATAGAGGGGGAAAGCCTAGTCCTATCGAAGACTAGCATCTTCAATCATCTTCATCGGTCTTGCAGCATTAGAAGATTGCAGATTAACATAATGTAAAGTAGTAGTAGTGTTATCAACCTCGCCCAGAGATTCTTCTTCAACTCCTTGCGAGAAAGAAATCCCAGAGCCTTACTATCCATTTTATCTCAAGTCACCAGTTCTAGTTGTACCGATCGGGATACAACTCCGAGTGTCCGTTACCGTAGGACAGGCTATCAATAGATTAGTTCTTCCCTGCAGGGGTGCACCAACTTACCCACCACGCTCGCTTAACTCCGGCCGGACACACTTTTCTGGGTCATGCCCGGCCTCGGCCAAACGATACGCCGCAACCCGACCGAATACCTAACAGAGAGGTCAGCACGCCGGACTAAACCTATGCCCCCAGGGGTCTTGGGCCATCGCCCCGGGAACTCCTGCATGTTGCGTGGGCGGCCGGAAGCAGACCTAGCAACCCCTTAATACAAGCGTGGTTGCGTAACCTGTACAATCCAGCGTGCGCCGCTCAGTCGCTGACGTCCATTAAGCTTCAGCTGAAGTATACGACGCAGAACGCCCATACTATGCCCACGTGATGGTTAGTGCTATCAGGCCAGAGGCCCCTCGGATCAAATATCCAAACCGTTAGTGTGTTGGTAGTGCGGTAACGAGCAGAGACTCAAGAAAGATGTGACCCCGTCGCCCTGTCTCGAGGACTTGTGGCAAGGGCTAGGAATGCCCGGCCAAGCCTCGTATTCATTACTCGGGCACCATCCAGGTCCACCCGACTCCACATCACTTCGCATTTAAGCTCCGCGGGTACCCCTCAGGGCCGACCTGTCTTTATCCAGTATGAACAGTATCATCAGTAATGTAAGGTCATCCGTGTGGCTACCACATCAAGAAGGAATCCGAGGCATCACCCTCGTTGGATCCCCACCTGACGTAATCGTCAAGGTGAACGTAAGAGGAATCACCCTCGAGGTCCACACTTGAGGGATTGCACGACAGCGTCGATATCGGGGGTGGTGCAGGAGGAATCACCCTCGCTTACCACGACCGAACATCTAACCTACAAAGTTATCATCAGAAGTGCTGACGAGGCATCACCCTCGGCACTCGATATTAACCCAGTAGTGTCGAGCAACTAAGGGAAAGTGGCGTGCGGTGTCGGGGCCTGTTCTTCGATCCCGTTGCTCGGGTCTTCTGAGAATCCAGCGCGGCAGTCGGGATAAAGTGGGGTCTCTGATGGGACTCTACCCAGCCTATACTAAACAGTTTAGGATAAGCAGGTAGGTAACAATAGCAGGTTACAATAAACAGGTTATGCAGCAGATATAGGATAACAGTAGCACCAGTAACTTCTAATGCAAGCATAAGAGAGAAGAGAGTGGGTGATATCGGAATGCTCAAAATGGGGGTGCTTGCCTGTCTGCTCGGCGGCAAGGGCAAGGTCGTCAACTGCGTCGCCGGGCTCCTGAGCGGCGTCGGCCTCGGGAGCTACGTCGACGTCGGGGTCTACCGAGAGAGAAGAGGGGGAAGAAACAAACAAATACAAAGCAAATAATGCAACACAGAGCTTGCTATGACTAGGATGCAGTGCAGGGTTGCCTAAGGATGCATCTAAGTCATTCTGATTACTTTAGGATTAGCGCGGGATTTATTAATCGGAGTGTGTGCACTATTCATATACCAGAATCGGGCTAAAAGTTACGGGTTCTCCTACGTAGGGGGTTCCGACATGGAAACAAACGACACGATTAGATTCGTCTCGTCATTCTGAGCAAGTTTCATGTTTTAAGTTTTTCAATCCGAGCTACGGTTTAAAAGTTTTTAATTTTCAAAGTTTAAAAGATTTTCTGGAATTATTTTTATTTATTAATTCAACATTATCCAGAACAGTGATTGTGTGACGTCAGCATGACGCAGAGGTGATGTCAGTAGTCAACAGTGACGCTGACCTGGTCAAATCTGACCTGTGGGTCCAGTGGGACCCACATGTCAGTGTCAGTGGCCTTAATAGAGGATTAACTAATCTAACTAAACTAATTAGGGGTGTGGGCCCGGCCTGTCAGTGAGTGATTAGTCTACTAATTAGTTTTTATTTATTAAATCATTTATTAGGTTAATTAGCCAAGGGGGACCCACATGTCAGTGGCTGGGCTGCCCAGTCAGCACGTTGACTGGGTCAACCCAGTCAACGGGCCCCCCCGGACCCACTAGTCGGCGACCCAGGGGCGGGACCCACTGAAGCCAGGTCAGCACGGCGGCCGGAGACACGCCGGCGACCTCTCCAGCGGCGGAAGTTCGCCGGAGTTGCTCGAAAAACCGCTACGATGCGCCAAATGGCTCGCAACCACTTGCGTTCGATCGGCCTCTCGCCCGCGCATCTATCTACGGTGGTGGTTCGACCGAAAACGGCCTCTAACGACGGCGGTGATTGGGATAAATCCCAGTTATGAGCTGCACTGCACGCGAATGAAGGAGAATGACCTTTCTGGATGCCATTGCCATCCAGTACATTGCATTTATTAGTGAGTAATTGGTACAAAGTTCAGATTATCAGGTTATGATGGTCCTGACGGATCGATGGCTTCATCGTGGTCATCAGGAGAAATATCATCAATGGTAGGGAAAACGCACGTAGGCTGATGCGGACACCCACACCGAGCGGTCGATCTAGGAAACCAGCCCCGCGGCCCCATCTCTATATTTGTGTCAGACCCCATCCCTATATTTGTGTCAGGCCCAGCGCAAGATAAAGGAAGAAGAAGAAACCAGAAAGAGAAGCTTAAAGGCAGGATGCTTTTGATCTGAAGACATTGTTCAGAAAGTTCGACGAACTGCTGACAAAGATAGACCTCTATTCTGAATTTCTACTTGAAAAGATGGATCAGATGACAAATGTATGTTGGCTATGTATCTCACTGTTTGGTGGTGTTATCTGTCAGCAGAAAATTGTTGAAGTAAAAGATGAAGAGGAACCTATAGAAGAGCTGAAAAAAAGGATGTCATAGAAAGAAGGAAGCAAAGCCTAAACAGTATAATGATGTGAGTTCAGATTTCATATGTTGTCTTTCCTAAATGGTTATCTTCCAGATTATGCACATGTCTTTGGTCATCATATACTGTCGATGCACTGTAGTTTGATGTGTAGTCTATATTAACTGCTCAGCAAACTTTCCTTGAATAATTATAGAGAGACTGTTTGATCTCTTATTGTTTCAAAACATTCCGATTAACTGTTCAACCCGTGACCAAGTACAGGCCCACCCAGCCACACATCCAGGACGCGGAAGCCGCGGTGCTTGCAAAGCTGGTCAAGTAGGCCCACGACTATGAGTTTTAGCTGATCGATCCCGCACACCACACTAATTACTACTGAAGTAAATGGACTTACATCAATGATGCTTTCTATACTGCATTTGTATATTCGAACCACTGTTTAGTTTCCTTTCCTGATGTAAAGACACAACGAATTTGTGATCCAATTTATCTTTCTTAGTTTTTACACTATAGTGCTTAATTTATATGTATTACTGTAGACACATGGGAATCCTCAAGGTGGTAGGCTTATTCTTATTATTGCTCATGCAACCTTAAACTTTAGTTAAATGCATGTTTTATTTATATTGTAATTTCAGCATCATTGTTCTTTTCTAGATTGTAGTACTTTTCAGGTTTTAGTGTCTGGATCTTCAGTACAAAACAGAGTCGGCGGTATGTGTCATTTTAGAGTTAATTTTCCAGTTTTATTCTAGAGTTAAATTTGTTGTTTGTAGTCTGCCTTTATAGACATAGCAACTGCTAGAATATATAATATTATAACATTCGCAACTATTTATAACCACAATAGTTAATTCCGCCAAGAGCTCAAGGCGAGCAGACTATCATTGGATCACATGATTTCATTTTTCTCCCTCAAGTTTCATTGGATATTTCTCCCAAGTTAACTGAGAGGAAACAAACGTCTGCTGAGTATTTCAATTGCATAAAAATACTAAAATTAATGGGTAACTTTGGTATCTTCGCTGAATATTTTTTCTGTTTACATACCATGTTTCTTTCATAGTAGGGTTACATCTTAAGCAGTAGATATTTATTCTATCTCTAGATGTATTAGGACGAAGGTTACGGACAAGGTTAAAAAACATCAGTCAGACCTAATTGTGAAGAAGAAGAGTAAGCAAAGAATACTGACCGGTGCAGATTGAGGCCAGGTAACCGTTGCTTAACTAGGTTCAAGTTAGCTCAGTTGTTCTGACATGTAGCTTGTTTTTTCCTCTGGTGTTTATTCTTTAGACATCTTTATATAAATATAAATACATGCAAGCAATCCTGTTGATTAGAGCCAGACAGTTTAGACATTCACTCAGTAAGCAATTCAATGTAAGGACATATATTTGAGATTCTAGATAATTTTTTAGGGTCAAAGATTGTATATTGTCAGCGGGATGCGACCATATGGAAAAGCTATGATTGGCATTGCAACGATATGAATGTGGTGTTGTGATTCGGGTTAAAGACATGTGATATCTTTTTTTTCCGTTGCAACGCACGGACAAGTTACAAGCCTAATTGTGTTTAATACAAGAATAGTTCTTTGAGTCTCGTTACTTTTACATCTATCAATCTTGCCTACAATACTACTTGCAGGATGGAGGAGTAAGAATGATTTCACTAATTTGCATATAAATATGAATTATGGGTCATTGATTACTGATCTTTTTTGCCATAGTTCGTGTTTGTCATCTTAAAATGGGTTCAGATGGATACAAAGTAAGGGCCCTCAGTTTGCTTCGAATTAAGCTGCCTGGTTCCCATTTTGTCTTTGTTCTGTTCGTCGATGATAATTTTTAAGCTTTGGGTCATGCTGGTCTTAGCGGCAATTTGATGACCATCACGCACCTCCCCGAGCAATCCATGTACCACTTGCTTTATATTAA
Source organism: Thinopyrum elongatum (assembly GCA_011799875.1). NCBI lineage: Eukaryota > Viridiplantae > Streptophyta > Magnoliopsida > Poales > Poaceae > Thinopyrum > Thinopyrum elongatum. Next base: position 631,832,496 of record CM022303.1, read on the forward strand.
TACATGTTCAGGTGGGCGATCACACTCTATTGTTTGCATCAAAAAATTCTTCATAGGCGGGTTCATTCTTTGAAGCAGTGGAGCGATGCACAGAAAGGTGTGTCGTCGGTGAGCGGCCATCCACTATTTTTTCATAGAAGTTCACTTAGTTATGTAGAAGCACAGATGTTGCCTACTGAAAATAGGAGCAATCATGTTATTTACAAAAAGTGAGGCGAGTCACTGGCCTTTGCATCACAATGATGCACACAGAGCGTAGATTTATATCAACAAAACAATAGGAGAAATTGTGTTGTTTGCATAGAGCCCAGATTTATTACCAAAGTGCACATGGTGGTTTCAATAATTCTAAGAGCATACATCTTATCGATCTGATATCCATTTTCTTTCCAATTATATCAAGAGCATACATCCCATTGATCAGAAATTAATCCATCTCTTTTGTATTTGCCTTGTTCTATATATGTCTAACTAGGTAATGATTATTTGTTAGTTGACGAAATGAGATAGAGAGAGGAAGATAAACCAATTTAGTTACCACAATAAGTTTGTGCCTAGAAAGTGTTACTCATATTCCACTTTTAGATGAGCTCGCCACAACAAGCATGTTCAGGAGAAACTGTTGAGTGCTTCATGCCACCAGCATATCATGATGAGATGTGTGTTTTTTTCACTCAAAATTGACTACATAATGGTTTGATTAGTTTCTCTATGTGACAATTTCTTTAATAATAGTATACAAGTGCAATTTCCTGTCAAGGCATATGTTCTTCTGTACTTATATAGTGACTTTACAATAGGTTGAATAGATTTGTTTTCAATATTTCCTTCCGATTTGTGCATCTGCAATTAGAAGAAAAAGTTATGCCGTTTGCGTACTTATTCTCGAGTTTCTACACCTGATTGTTCTCACCTAGGTGTTGTACACAAAGAAAAGAGCAAGATAAACACCAGCTGTAGACGTCCTCTACTTTGTTGTTGCAAGTTTTACGTGGCTGCTACGGGCTTCTAGCAAAAACCGTTCTTACCTATGCCAAAAACCACAACGGTGATTTATCAAGTTTGCTGTTTTAATCTTCTTCAAGGACCGGCCGCAGTCAAATTCGATTCAATAAAGTAGGAGAAACAGACACCCGTCAGCCACCTTTATGTAAAACAAGTTGCATGTCAGTCGGTGGAACCGGTCTCATGTGCGTGGACATGTAAGGTTGGTCCGGGCCGCTTTATCCCACAATACCGCTGAATCAAAATAAGACGTTGATGGTAAGCAGTATGACTATCATCGCCCACAACTCTTTGTGTTCTACTCGTGCATATCATCTACGCATAGACCTAGCTCTTGATGCCACTGTTGGGAAACGTTGCATGGAAAACAAAAATTTTCTACGCACACGCAAGATCTATCAAGGAGATGCATAGCAACGAAAGGGGAGAGTGTGTCTACGTACCCTCGTAGACCGTAAGCGAAAGCGTTTGTTAATGCGGTTGATGTACTCAACTTCTTTGTGATCCAACCTATCGAGTACCGAACGTACGACACCTCCGCGTTCAGCACACGTTCAGCTTGGTGACGTCCTCGCCTTCTTGATCCAGCAAGCCGGCGAAGTAGTGGATGAGTTCTGGCAGCATGACGGCGTGGTGACGATGATGGTGAAGTTATCTCCGCAGGGCTTCGCCTAAGCACTACGAAAATATGACAGAGGGTGCAAACGGTGGAGGGGGGGCGCCGCACACGGCTAAGAAATTGTCGTGGTTATGTGTGGCACCCCCTTCCCACATATATATAGGTGGGGAAAGAGGGGAGAGGCCAAGGGCCGCCCCAAGTAGGGCCGAATCCTACTTGCAGACTTCCCCAAGCCGCGCCCCCCTTCCATATATGAGTGTGGGAGGAAGGCAAGAGGAGGAGGCGCCCACCCCCCCCCCCCTTTCCTTTCTCTCACGAGGAGGGAAAGGCAGGAGGGGCCACCCCTCCCCTTTCCTTCACCTAGGGCCGCCGGCCATGTAGAGGGGCGCACCAGCCCTCTATTGGGCTGGTATGTCCCCTCCTTTGGCCCATTAAGCCCATACACTTACCGGGGGTGTCCGGAACCCCTTCCGATGACCCGATGACTACCCGGTGCACTCCGAAACTATTCCGGTGTCCGAATACCATCGTCCTATATATCAATCTTTACTTCTCGACCTTTTCGAGACTCCTTGTCATGTCCGTATTCTCATCTGGGACTCCGAACAACATTCGGTCACCAAATCATATAACTCATATAACACTATATCGTCAACGAACGTTAAGCGTGCGGACCCTACTGGTTCGAGAACTATGTAGACGTGACCGAGACACCTCTCCGGTCAATAACCAATAGCGGAACCTGGATGCCCATATTGGCTCCTACATATTCTACGAAGATTTTTATCGGTCGAACCGTTATGACAACATACGTAATTCTCTTTGTCCATCGGTATGTTACTTGCCCGAGATTAGATCGTTGGTATCTCTATACCTAGTTCAATCTCGTTACTGGCAAGTCTCTTTACTCGTTCCGTAATACATCACCTTGTAACTAAATCCTTAGTCATTTGCTTGCAAGCTTATAATGTGTATTACCGAGAGGGCCCAGAGATACCTCTCCGATACTCGGAGTGACAAATCCTAATCTCGATCTATGCCAACTCAACAAACACCTTCGGAGATACCTGTAGAGCATCTTTATGATCACCCAGTTATGTTGTGACGTTTGATAGCACACAAGGCATTCCTCCGGTATCCAGGAGTTGCATAATCTCATAGTCGAAGGAATATGTATTTGACACGAAGAAAGCAATAGCAGTAAACTGAACGATCAATATGCTAAGCTAATGGATGGGTCTTGTTCATCACATCATTCTCATAATGATGTGATCCCGTTATCAAATGACAACACATGCCTATGGTTAGGAAACCTTAACCATCTTTGATCAACGAGCTAGTCTAGTAGAGGCTTACTAGGGACACGGTATTTATTTATGTATTCACACATGTATTAAAGTTTCCGATCAATACAATTTTAGCATGAATAATAAACCTTTATCATGAATAAGGAAATATAAAATAACAACTTTATTATTGCCTCTAGGGTATATTTCCTTCACGAAGATGTGGCCAACACGCACAACCAAAGACCTTGAGAAACGTATAATCAGGAACTTCATTCAGCAAGAGCTCAAGTGGTGTTTTCAATTGACGGAGTCGTGTAGGGAGTCTGTTAATGAGAAAGCATGCGGTGGAAAACGCATCACTCCAAAACCAGAAAGGAACGGAGGCATGAGCAAGCAAAGCAACACTAGTCTCAACGATATGACGATGTTGGCGCTCAGCTACACCATTTTGCTGATGTGTATAAGGACAAGACACACGATGTGTAATTCCAAACTTTTTAAAAAATGCATTGAGGTTGTGATAGTCACCCCCCCAATCGGATTGCACATGAATGATTTTATGACTGAGCAGATGCTCAACATGCGCTTGGAATTGCAAGAAAACATTAAACACATCAGACTTGCGTTTAAGAAGATAAAGCCAAGTGAACCGACTGTAAGCATCAATGAAACTGACATAGTAATTATGACCACTAACAGAGATTTGGGCATGGCCCCATACATCCGAAAACACAAGTTTAAGCGGTTTATTGACTACACAACTCAACTCAGAAAAAGGAAGCTGATGACTCTTGCCTTGCTGACATGCATCACAAACTGCATCAACATGTTTCTTGGACACGACTGGAAGCTCATGACGATGAAGTACATGGCGAACAATGGGAGTGGCAGGATGACCAAGGCGCGCATGCAAATGTGATGGTGACACACGAACGGCACTGAAAGCACTAGGAGCTGGTGGCACATCAAGTGCATAGAGACCATTATGGCACAGTCGACCTCTAAGGAGTACGTCCCTCGTGTCCCAGTCCTTAACAAAAAAAATGAAAAGGATGAAATTCAGCAAGAACATTATTATCACAGGTAAGTTTAGGAACTGAAAGCAAACTACGTGAAACAGAGGGAACACAAAGGACATTAAGAAAGCGTAATTGTGTGGATCGATGTGTAAGAAGTGATGCCTGACCAATATGTGAGATGTGCATACCTTCCCCATTAGCAGTGCGAACCTGATCGTGTCCACGGTACGACTCCTGTGTAGAGAGCTTGCCCATCTCACTCGTCAGGTGATTGGTAGCTCCCGTATGCATGTACCAAGATGCATCAACTGGATAGGAAGGAGTATCCCCCTGCTCATTACTCGCCAGGGCAGCCAGCTTCTCATTACCCTTGCCATTGTTCCCGATCCCCAAGAAATCCTGCTTGAAGCGATGATGACAACGGGAGGCAAGGTGACCATCAAGTCCACACAGCTGGCAGGGGACCTGAGCACCACATGAAGGGCAGCAGGCATGGACTTGACCTCCCGTGGAAGTAGTGGTGTTCCGCAAATTAGGAGCGGTCGGCGGAGATTTGCCACCAGTTGGTGGCTTGTAGGGTTTGCCCTTCCCACGCGTTGCAGCGTTGGCGGAAGGGAAACTCGGTGTAGAGCGGCGAGCCTGGATGCGCTGTTCCGTAGCAAGAAGACGCGCGTACAACTCACACGGCTGGATGGGAGTGTCACGACCATTGATATTCTCCACCAAATTATCATAGTCATCACCCAGTCCATTGAGCACATAAGAGGTGAACTCCTCCGGGCCAAGAGCCTTGCTAATGGAGGCAAGAGTGTCAGTCATACCTGTCACTTTGTTGAAGTAGTCAGTGACGATGAGGTCATGAAGTTTCACCTCCCCAAGCGCAGTGCAGATAGCGTGAGCCCGCGCCTGAGACTGCGAAGCAAAACTGGTATGAAGAGCCGTTCACGCGTCCTGAGACGTAGCGGCGAAGATGACCAGTGACGAGACCCCCTTCGTAAGAGAGGACTGGATGGCAGAAAGGATGGCCTGATCTTGAGCCACCCACGCATGATGCCCCGGGTGATATGGCGGGGGGCACGGCAGAGTGCCATCAACAAAGCCCTCCAAGTAGCGACTGCGAAGAAGTGGCAAGACCTGAGCAACCCACGACAGATAGTTATCCGTTGTCAGCTTCACCGGGATGAGATGCGTGAAGTAGAACGGCGCAGCATGTACACTGTGAGCCGAAGACGGTGACGGTGCATAAAAGCCCGAAGGGGAAGAACCACTCGGTGGCACGGAGGAAGCCACCAACTCCGTCGACGGGCCGCCGTAGAGCGGCCCCTACGAAGAAGACGCGCCATAAGGAGGCACAGTCACCGAGGCTGTCGGGTAGGCGTAGGCTAACGACAGCGCAGACGAAGTCGGCCACGGAGTAGCTGGGGCGGCGCCGTAGGGACCGGCTGCCGGGGCAGAGACGCCGTAGGAAACAACGTCGTGGGCCGCCGACGGCGGTTGGGCACCGTGAGCTGACGGGAGCTGCTGGGCGCCGTAGGCCGGCGAGGCGTGCTGAGCGCCATGGACCAGCGGCGGCTGGCCGCCGTATGGCACGGGAAGCCACCACGGGCCGGTAGCAGGTGAAGTGCCATACGCAGCAGCACCGTAGATCGGCTGTGGCGGAGGGGCAATACCATGCAACGTAGATGGGTTGGCGTTGAGTATATGCAGCAATGCATCGGGGGCATGCAACGTTGTGTGGACGTCGTGTAAGCCAGCAGGTGACAGAGGAGCAACGCCCTGGGTGGCAGCGGCCTGCGCTGCGGCGGCGGCCGCAGCCGTGGATGCGCCAGCCATCAAGGAAATCAGACGGGACGCCAGGAACGGGGAGGCAGCGGTGCCCTGGGCGAGGGCGGCCGGAGCAACAGCGGCCAGGGCGGCGCCGGCGAGGACGGCAGCGGGCGGGGCGGAGGCCATGGCTGCGATCGGGACGAGGGACGAGGCGGAAGCGTACGATCGTAACCCTAATCGGATAACATATTGAATTCATGCTCCAGCCAACTCATCCAAAAGTCTGAGCTGATGGAGGGAGGCGGGCAATATATTTCAACACTCCCCCTCACGTCCAGGCTATTTTAGTTTTTAGACGTGGGATCGATGTAGGCCGCAGAATCATTTTATTTAACCTCCGTTCCTTTATGTAAGGTGTATTATTTTCGGCACGGTGACCAAGGCACGGAATTATAGATATGTTAGGACAAAATTACCCTTGGCAAATTTATTTGTTAGTGTCAAGTAAATCAGTTAGTCGAGAAAAGTTTGAGATGCATGCAATCGACAGAGAGATAATTTCCTTCTTTTGCTACAATGAGAGATATAGACAATCAGAAGAGAGATGCTTTCCCTTTTTCTGGAGGGCTAACAAGGGAATTATGTGGAATTAGAAGAAATGCACCTTACATTCTGGAATTTTATCAAAAAACAAATACACCTTATATAAAGGAACGGATGGAGTACTGTGTTGGCAGGGTGTTGAACTCAAGACCTATTGGCTCGGATACCATATTAAAATTATGTTTGTGGGAAACTGCTCGACACTCAATACAGGTGTGGCTATCTCATATATATAGACGTACGTCAAGTGTACAAATACAAGATTACATACTATATACGGAAGCTACGTAATATTGCCTAACACGGGGAAGGGGGATGCCGGCGACGGGGCAACTGGGAAGGCATCGACGAGGGCAACGGACAACGGTGGCGCAAACTGTAAGGAGGCGTCCATGGCTTCCTTCAGCGCTGTAGCAGGGAAGAACCGGGAGATGGTGAGAGTGGGGAAATGGGGCGCAGAGGGAGGAGGAGAACGCGCGCGAGACGCAGGTGGCTGCGGTGGAGGACCTCGCCGGCAGGTGCAGGGGATCGGGCACCCGATGGTTCTGTCGTCCTGGCGGCGCGAGGTAAGATCGAGGGGATCGAGAGGAGGGAAGCAGACGAGTGAGAGAGGGGTGAGAATCGGGCTAGGGTTCTCTGCTGGTGGGGATAAGTGGAGGCCCGGCTGGGCCTTGAGTTGGCTGGGGTGTGCTGGAAATGGTCCTGTGAAGAAAACAATTGGACCGGTCATTTTCTTTTTAAAAATGATAGGATTTTCTTCTATTGGGAAGGTAGAAAATAATGCGAGAGTTGCGTTTTTTTGTTTTACTATTATTAGGTGGTGTGGGTACTACATTTGTGGCTGAGAAAAATGGTGGGGAAAAGCTCCCTGTAGTTTTTTTTAAGTGGATGGGCCATTGGTCTTAATTGGCCGGGCTTTAATTACTGTATTTCGGTTAATTTGGGAATTTGGTCAGCAGACTCCAACGACCGAACGCAATGAAATAATTTCGGTTTCTGCCGTTTGCTAACCGATTGAACAACCGAAGCTTCGATCCTCGTTTTTTTCCGCTTTGGTTCCTGTTTTTTCAGCTCTGGTCTTCGGTTTGCAGTTTTTATGCTCACCCTTACGCACGAGGGAAGGAGGAGAGGATTGAGCTGCGCTAGGGTTCGTCGGGCGTGGGCCGGCCAAATAGGGTGGCTAAGGCAAGCAAATTGTGGTAGGCCAGCTTTCAGTTCTACCAAAAATGTTTTCTTATTAATTAATAGTACCAGTAGGCTAATTTACACAAGATCTCACCAATTTATATATATCCTCAAATAGGCAATCAACCATCCTCTTCGGAAATAAACAAAACATAGAGCGAGGTGTGGCTATAATTTGATAATGACAAACCCAGTAAAGAAGGAATGCAAGTTGTGTACATGGTTAAGGTGTGTGGCTATAATGTGGCAATAAAAGAGTGACCCGGTAAAAAGGGAATGAACGTTACGTGGGTTGAGGTATGTAGCTATAACGTGACAATAAGAGAGGACTGTGTGGCTATATAAAGTTGCTACAAGAGAGACCTGATAAAGAAGGAATGAACAATATTGATGTTGCCTCTCCCATTCATATACAATGCTACTCAAGATGCCCAAGTCGATAATGCTTTAACTGAAAACCGTAGTTTGCCAAATCTAAATGACCGAGTGTACCATATGCGATTTTTTCCCGTTGCAACGCACCGGCCCTTTGGTAGTTCCTACCTACATAAGCACACGGCACGGATCGATGGATGGAACCACCAAGCAAGCGCTACTCCTACCTGGAAATTTGCGACGGTTGGATCGACGAGCAGCGCCATAGATCGATGGAACCACCAAGCAAGCGCTTGAAAGCCGACGACAGCGCAATCGTCGAGCTTCCGCCTGACGTGGTGTGGGAGGTCCTGCTGCGCCTCCAAGCCAGGGCACTTGACTGAGGCCGTGCCGTCTGCCGGTCGTGGCGCTCCCTCCTCTCCGACCCGTCCGTCATCAAAGCGTACGCTTCCAGGCGCCCGGGTCTCGTCCTCGCCCTCGCCGCGAATGGCGACCGCGTCTACATGGTGGACCTGTCGTCCGGCGACGTCGTCCAGCAGATACACACGTCCCGGCTAAGGACGTCGGTGCGCCACAAGCGAGCCCGGGCCCTCTGTACCTCTTTCGGTCCAAGAACGGCGTCGTCCGCGTGATCGACCCCGAGACCCATGCCTTCTCCACCTTGCCCTCCGACGACCTCGATAAACATCCACGCGGCTACTACTACTACGATACGGGGGTCTGCTACACGCTACGCGAGCGCAAGGTGCTTCGCGCCGTCAGTCGTCACCCATCCCGATTACAAGGGAAGGCGCGTCGAGCAGGACTGCCACGTGTTCACCCTTGGCGACGACCACTACGGGCAGCCGCGCTGGAGGCGGAGGCCGAGCCCGCCAGTCTGCGTCCGGTTCAACTTAGGCATACACGACGTTGTCATCCAAGGGGTCGTCTACTTCCTCGCAATGCAGTACCACCTCAGCTCCGAGGAGTGGAGGTCATCTACTTCCGACATAAACCACGTCGCATCGTTGGACCTAAACACAGAGGAGTGGAGGCCGGCGACGATTCCAGGGCCGCCGTCGATTGACACCACCATCAAGGATTGCTTGGTGACATTGGCAACGCTAAATGGCAGGTTGGTTGTAGCTCATTGCGACCGGCGATCATCCCGACGTAGACCTATGGTTCGCGGATGACCTGGAGAAAGGTGTTTGGGTCAAGCAACCCTCGACGAATATCCAAGTCAGGTATCCCTCAGCCTTTGTGGACGAAGACTTCAAGCTCTTGAAGAAGTTGGAGGACGGCAGGCTAGTTTATTCCGACCCGGTGAGTTGGGACTTGGAAAGGTCGGACTTTCGGTGTCAGACAAGTATTTTTGATCCAAAAACCAATGAAATTGAAGATGTGCCGCAGCTTGGAGCTTGTAGTGTCGTCGGTATATATGAATGATTGAGGTGTTGGATCGTAGTATTTGGTACTATCATTGTTGAGATTCTCTCTAAAAACCTGGTTAAACATGATGACGATCTGATTTTTGAGAACTTTTATGTTTGTTACATTTTTTAATCGGATGCGGTAGTTTGTGTATCGACATACAAGCAAACATTCTGGCTACAATTATGGTGTGGCTCCATGTTTTCCTAGTATCAAACACCACACACTCGGCCAACATTTTGGCATGTGGCAAGTGGCAATTGCCGTTTTCGTGTAAGCCCGTCAGTCATTTTATTTTGTCGAGTACCCCTATTTTTATACCTGACAGAAGAGAATCGGCAAAGTACACTTTGCCGGAAGAATGTACGTCGAGCAGGCTTTGCCGAGTGTAACACTCGGCAAACTCTATGCGGAGTGTTTTTTGGGCTTTGGCCGAGTGCTGAAAGCACTCAGCATACAAGCAATTGTAGTAGTGGTGGCATGACGAGTCTCACTCTTGATTCGTTGGCTGGATTTTCTTCTGACTTTATTATTTACAGTAAATCATACTCGTATTAGATAATTTATAACAGTTATCTACCCAAAGTACCCCTAATGATTGAATATGCTACTCCCTCCGTTCCATAATATAGTGCATATAGATTTTTACAAAAGTCAAACATTACAAACTTTGACTATATTTATAGAGAAAACTAGGTACATCTAGAATACTAAATGCACATCATTGGATACATCATGAGTTATATTTTCAGAATGTACATGTTTGGTATTGTAGATGTAGACAGTTTTCTCTATACACTTGGTCAAAGTTGATAAAGTTTGACTTTCACAAAAATTTATAGGCACTACATTGTGGAATTGAGGGAGTACATGAATTCGGGAACAAAGACTATGTCTTGCAGGGCTACCTATCCTTGTGTCTTGGCGGCCCTAGGAGAGCATCCCCGGCCCCCACTACTACGTCTCTAGGAGTCCAGGTCGAAGGACACGACACAGTTGGCGTCGGGCTTAACGCCGTCGAGAGGGTGGAGGTCGAAGATGGGAAAGTGACAGTCAGCTAGAAAGTAGATGCTCCCGTGGAAGATGAGGTCATATATACCGAAGCTGAAGCCGTCGCGAAATGTGGGGCCCGGCATTGGCCTCCAATGGTGCGGATGGTGGTAGCGGTCGTCTCCGAGGGTAAAGACGTGGCAGTCCTGCTGGACACACCTGTGCTGGTAGTCGTGGCGGTTGACCACGCGGCTCACCGGCAAAGGCAGAGAGCCTGAGCCTGTAGGAGGCCTTAGCATTTTGCCCACATTATTAGAATATTAATGAACTTACTGGGTTGTGGATCCACACAAAAAAAATGTTGTTAACATATTTTGCAAGTCTGGACCATTCATAACGATATGTACTTGCTGGGATAGGTGTGGCGAGATGTCAGAAATTAGTGGGAAGGACAAGCAATGGAAGGTCTTGTGCGACAATTCTCAGTCTACCCTGATGATTAAGTGCTTGCTCATCCTGGATCGGCAAAGAGGCGAGCTTGCGTGGATCATTTGGGGCTGATCCTGCCCGTGGAAGGCCCCGAGGAACAACGGCGCACTTACTTGAGAGCCAATACTAACTGGTATGCTACCACTGAATGAATATGGCAATAGGTCTAGTTGGATGATCTGTTGTTTGTCCATTTTTATCTGGCCGTGGGTTCGCCGCTGATTCTATAATAAGATTGTGGTACTTTATCAGGTGCATCTACTCTTTAGCTAGGCCCGAGAGCGCTGTTAACAGTCCTTCATGTATGGTTGCCTTGTTTTCAATAAAAATGGGGCAGTGGAGAAACCCCTTTTGATACAAAAAAACAACAACAATTACTTATCCTTTTTTTACTCGTTAATGCGCAATCGTGCTTTCCCTGAGCATAACAAAACGACTGGTATGAATGCTATGTAAGTCAAGTTTGACCGACTAGGATGTGTTAGTTTTCTTGTTGCCATTTTCACATGTTTCAACAACTATTTCTTAGTTAAATCAGGTTATGATTGTACATAAGTGCTCTCAGCAGCAGTGACACTTGCCTCTATTTTTGACCGTCTCCACACAACTTCAGCATGGTTATAGCCCATTTGTAGGATCGAAAGTATGTCTAGAGGGGGTAATTAGACTACTTGACCAAATAAAAATATAACATTTTTTCAATTTTAGTTGTGGCCATATTTTAGCAATTAACACAAGTACGCAATCAACCTACACATGCAATTCAAGGGTGTAGCAGCGAAAAGTAGAACATTACATATGAAGTTATAGGAAGGATTTGGAGAGTGCAAACGCAATGAAGACACGAAGATTTTTGGCGTGGTTCCGATAGGTGGTGCTATCGTATATCCACATTGATGGAGATTTCAACCCACGAAGGGTAACGGTTGCACGAGTCCACGGAGGGCTCCACCCACGAAGGGTCCACGAAGAAGCAATCTTGTCTATCCCACCATGAGCATCGCCCACGAAGGACTTACCTCACTCGGGAAGATCTTCACGAAGTAGGCGATCTCCTTGCCCTTACAAACTTCTTGGTTCAACTCCACAACTTGACGAAGGCTCCCAAGCGACACCTAACCAATTTAGGAGACATCACTCTCCAAAAGATAACAAATGGTGTGTTGATGATGAACTCCTTGCTCTTGTGCTTCAAATGATAGTCTCCCTAACACTCAACTCTCTCTCACAGATTTGGATATGGTGGAAAGATAATTTGAGTGGAAAGCAACTTGGGGAAGGCTAGAAATCAAGATTCTTGTGGTAGGATTGGAATATCTTGATCTCAACACATGAGTAGGTGGTTCTCTCTAAGAAAATGTATGGTGGAAGTGTAGGCATGTTCTGATGGCTCTCTCACAAATGGAAAAGGGGATGGAGGGGTATATATAGCCTCCACATAAAATCCAACCGTTACACATATTTGACCCATCTCGGTGAGACCGAATAGCTAGACTCGATCGGACCGATTAATTCAAAATGTGAACGTTAGGAATCTCGGTGGGATTGACAGGAACTACTCGGTGGGACCGATGTGCTAGGGCTTAGGGAAAACATCATCTCGGTGGCACCGATTGCATCAACCCGGTGAGACCGAAGTGAAGCAATAGGGCAACAGAGAATTGGTCAAGCCATCTCGGTGAGACCGATTGCAATTTCGGTGAGACCGAAATAAATGCAATTGATAACAGGGAGTTGGCAAGGCCATCTCGGTGAGACCGAGATCCATATCGGTGTGACCGAACTGATAGGGTTTCTGGCTGTGGCTATGTCGTATGAACTCGGTGGCGCCGGATAGAATGAATCGGTGGGGCTGAGTTGGAGTTTAGGGTTTCGACATATTTGGATGGAGAAAGTGGTTGAGGGTTTAGGAGCAATATCACTAAGAATTTGAGCAAGCAAGCCATTAAGCAACACCTCATCCCCTTTTAATAGTATTGGCTTTCCTATGGACTCAATGTGATCTTGGATCACTAAAACAAAAATGAAGAGTCTTGAGCTTTTGCCAATATGTGTCCTTAGCATTTTGAGGGGTCCACATTTCCAGTCCATGCCATGCCATTCATTGAACTTCCTGAAATATTCATCTTGAATGGATATTAATTCAATGAGCTATATGTTGTTATGAATTACCAAAACCACCCGGGGATTAGTTGCAGTTTCAATCTCCCCCTTTTTGGTAATTGATGACAACATATAGATCAAAGCTTCGACAAATGATAAAATGAATGAAATACATCGTCGCTTTAAGAAGTATGTGATAAGCAAGAGCTCCCCCTAAATTTGTGCACTATTTAAAATTTGCGTTTGAATGCAAATGCACAATCGATTAGGATCATGGGTCACTCTTGCATGTCACATACATCTTGGTGGAGCGCACAAAATGATAAGAGTAAAATAACATGCACGCATGAACGGATCGAGAAGAGGGGTCTAGAGGGGGGGGGGGTGATTAGACCCTCAATAAGTAAAGGTGGCAATTTTTAAGTTCTTCAAGTTGAGGTGGAGTTTTAGCACAAGTTTTAGCATCCACATTATTTTTCAAGCAAGCATGGCAAGAGTATGAGCAGCGGAAAGAGTAAAGCATGCAAATTTGCAAGAAAGTAAGGGATGGGATTGGAGTGTGCAAACGCAATTGAAGACATGGAGATTTTTGGCGTGGTTCCGATAGGTGGTGCTCCACCCACGAAGGGTCCACGAAGAAGCAACCTTGTCTATCCCACCATGGCCATCGCCCACGAAGGATTTGCCTCACTCGGGTAGATCTTCACGAAGTAGGCGATCTCCTTGCCCTTACAAACTTCTTGGTTCAACTCCACAATCTTGTCGGAGGCTCCCAAGCGACACCTAACCAATCTAGGAGACACCACTCTACAAAAGGTAATAGATGGTGTGTTGATGATAAACTCCTTGCTTTTGTGCTTCAAATGATAGTCTCCCCAACACTCAACTCTCTCTCATAGATTTGGCTATGGTGGAAAGATGATTTGAGAGGAAAGCAACTTGGGGAAGGCTAGAGATCAATATTCTTGTGGTAGGATTGGAATATCTTGGTCTCAACACATGAGTAGGTGGTTCTCTCTCAGAAAATGAGTAGTGGAAGTGTAGGCTCGTTCTGATGGCTCTCTCAAATGGAGAAGGGGGTGGAGGGGTATATATAGCCTCCACACAAAATCCAACTATTACACACATTTGAACCAACTCGGTCAGACCGAATAGAAGAACTCGGTAAGACCGATTTAGTTTAAAATGTGAACGTTAGGAATTTCGGTGGGACCGACTGGAACAACTCGGTGTGACCGATGTGCTAGGGCTTAGGGCAAACATCAACTCGGTGGCACCGATTGCTTCAACTCGGTGAGACCGAAGTGAAACAAAAGACAACAGAGCGAATGTCAAGCTAACTCGGTGTGACTGATTGCACCGACTCGGTGAGACCGAAAGAGTGCAACAAGTCACAGGGAGGTTGCAAGGCCATCTCGGTGAGACCGAGATCTGTATCGGTGTGACCGAACTGTTAGGGTTTCTGGCAGTGGCTATGTCAAATGAACTCGGCGGCGCCGGATAGGAGATTTCGGTGGGGCCTATTTGACTTTGAGTTTTGGACATATTTGAAAATGAGAAAGTGGTTGAGGGCTTTGAAGCAATATCACTAAGCATCTTGAGCAAGTAGACCATTAAGCAACACTTCATCCCCTTTTAATAGTATTGGCTTTTCTATGGACTCAATGTGATCTTGGATCATTAAAATATAAATGAAGAGTCTTGAGCTTTTGCCAACATGTGTCTTGACACCTTGAAGGGGTTCCACATCCTCTTGTCCTTACCATGCCATTGTTGAACTTATCTGAAATATACTAGATAAAAATATTAGTCCAACAAGAGATATGTTGACATTAATTACCAAAATCGCCCAGGGAGCACTTTTGCTTTCAATCTCCCCTTTTTTGGTAATTGATGACAACATACATCAAAACTTTAGATTTCAGATATGCAGAGTAAAGGGTAAAGCTTTGGAAAGACATGTAACAAACATAAGCTCCCCCTACATGTATGCAATCATGTGAAGATAGAATATACTAACATGTGAATGCATAATCATGACAGAGCAAGCAGAGAGTTACATGTATCTTGGCTATATGCATCAGAGCAAATGATGTGATTTAGAAATGTACCTCGATGTTTATGAATCCTTCTTGCAAACAATATGTACACCAGCAAGAGATCATCATGCACATGAGTATGATGCATATACTTACCTTGTGGTCTTGAGCTGGCTTTCAAGAGAGTGGGCTTGAGAAAACAGGGGTTACATAACACAAGAACACTCCTAATAAAGCAATTTCAAAAAACCACAAAGAATACTAAGATTGGGATGACATGTAATGGGTGAGTACTAAGTACTTCATATAGATATAGACATGTCCCCAAAGATTTTCCTCTCCTAGGCATGGACTCTTTCTCCCACTGAATCTAATATTGGATAATGGGAGAAGATCGGGTGAGGGAAATTCAGAACAAGAAATGGTACAAACAACCAAAATCAGAGCAACAAGGATATTCAGTAGCAAAGATCAAGATCAAGCATATTGACATGTCTTTCACCTCTAAAAGACATGTGACTTCTCTCCTCTTTGTTAACTAGCATCTGAAGAGCTTAGATGTGCTCATATGATAAGCTTTTATGTGCTCTCTCTCCCCCTTTGACATCAATTTCCAAGAAGGGTCCTTCTGGAGCATGAGTCAAATAGGATTGGTCCTTGAGATACACTACAAAGCAGCATGTAGTTTAAGATGCGGGTAGAGGATAAGAATCATTGAGTGGAGCTGGAGAAGAAAATAAATGTGCAGAATGCAATGGCTAAAAGTTTTCTCAGCAGTGAAATCGGTAACGCCGATCTGTTTCCATCGGTGACACCGAGTTGGCTGTGTCATGGATGATGCATATCGGTCAGACCTGGTTAGTCCATGTCGGTTGTACCGATGAACTGTCTATAAGATATCCTTGTAGTTCGGTCTAGCCGATAGGCTTGGATCGGTGAGTCCGAGTTCAATGCAGAGGAAAATATTTGTCAACTCAGCTCGCTTGGCAAATTAAATCTCACAAAGATTTGCAAGGAATTAACTGAAAGATTTGTAATGAATTAACAACAGAAACACAGAAAAGAGAACTAGATGAAGTTTTTTTTATTAAGATGCGAAACACTCTAGCAAGAAAACATGCAAAGAAAATACAAAGGGCACATGAACACTAGAGAACTTCATCTAGATATGGTCGGCGACAAAGTCACCTATGTTAGAGTATATTGACTTAGGAGTCAAGTGAGATCACTTGATCATAGGTCATACTCATCGTTTAAGCTCAAAATGGGGTTACCATTTTTCGTTTAAGCATTTTGATGTATTCATATCTTGTTGAGTTGTTTTGTCTCATGTCTTGGAGCAAAGCTTCTCTAAGATGGAATGACATACCTTGGGTTGTGGTGTTGATCATGTAGTTGAACTTGTGTTGGATGCTCAAGGTTGATGTAGTCCATCAAGAGTTGGGAGCACCACTTGAAGTTGAAGATCATCTTCCTACATGGGTTAGTCTTGCAAGGAAGAGCACTTGTGTATCCAAAATGACAATCATGAAACTTGATACCAACTGAAATTTGATATATTGAAATTGTCAAATGATATGTTGAGTGAGTTCATGCTTCCTTGCACTCAACAACCATATCATAGGAACTTGGTGATGTTGAGATTGCTCAAAATGTGAGTGACTTGCAATCTCATAGATTTGGGCTCATCCAAGTACCTACAAGGGTTAGATAACATGCAAGGGTGCAAATATGTGTCCAAGACATATGATCATCATTATAAGAGAAATATCAAGAATTAGTCATATAAAGGCTCATGCCTTGCATGTATCCAAATGGAGTTTCTACTCCAAGTTTGAGGCATCAATGATATTCAATTCACCACTCAAACGGCAAAATACTTTCTCGTCAAGTGATTTGGTGAATATATCCGCCAATTGCTTATCGGTACGAACATGCTTAAGATTGATGTCACCTTTAGCAACATGATCTCAAATGAAATGATGATGAACTTCAATATGCTTGGTTCGAGAATGTTGCACGGGATTATGAGCAATCTTAATGGCACTCTCATTATCACATAGCAGTGGAACATGTTTCACATGTATCCCATAATCCTTAAGAGTTTGGGACATCCAAAGTAATTGAGTACAACATGATATGGCGGCAATGTATTCCGCTTCGGCAGTTGATAAGGATACCGAGTTTTGTTTCTTGGAGGACCAAGACACAAGGGATCTACCAAGAAATTGACAAGTACCCGAAGTGGACTTTCTGTCAACCTTGTCACCGGAATAGTCCGAATCAGAGTAACCAACAAGATCAAAAGATGACCTCTTAGGATACCAAATGCCAAAGTTTGGTGTATGAATTAAATATCTCACTATCCTTTTTACGGCCCTTAAGATGACATTCTTTAGGAGCCACTTGATAACGTGCACACATGCACACACTTAGCATAATATCGGGATGGGAGGCACATAGATATAACAATGAACCAATCATAGAGCGGTAAACCTTTTGGTCAACCGGTTTGCCATCCTTAGTCAAGTCAAGATGTCCACTAGTAGGCATGGGTATTTTCATACCTTTGCTTTCTTGCATGTTGAACTTCTTGAAAAGATCCTTGGTATACTTTGTTTGGGAAACAAAGGTACCTTCCTTAGTTTGCTTGATTTGCAAACCGAGGAAACATTTGAGTTCACTCATCATAGACATCTCAAACTTCTCCGACATTAGCCTTCCAAACTTTTCACTAAAATGGGGGTTAGTGGATCCAAATATGATATCATCGACATAAATTTGGCACACAAATAATTCACCATTAACCCTTTTAGTAAAAAGTGTAGAATCAATCTTCCCAATTTCAAAGCCTTTTTCAATAAGGAACTTGGTTAAGCATTTATACCATGCTCTAGGAGCTTGTTTAAGACCATAAAGAGCTTTGTGATGTTTGTAAACATGATTAGGTTTCTTGGGATTAACAAAGACGGGAGGTTGTTTAACATGTACTTCCTCCTCAATTTCACCATTTAGAAAAGCATTTTTAATGTCCATTTGATATAAAGTGATATCATGGTGATTGGGATAAGCAAGTAAGATGCGTATGGACTCAACTCTAGCAACGGGGGCATATGTCTCACCATAGTCCATACCTTCAACTTGAGTGTAGCCTTGAGCAATGAGACGGGCCTTGTTGCGTACAACTTGTCCATCCTGATCTTGCTTATTCCGAAACACCCATTTGGTTCCAATGACATTGTGGTTGTCGTCGGGCTTTTCTACCAATGTCCACACTTGATTCCTCTCGAAATTGTGTAGCTCTTCATGCATAGCGTTCACCCAGTCCGGATCCTCAAGAGCTTCTTCTACCTTCATAGGCTCAACACTAGAAATGAATGAGTAATGTTCACAAAAGTTAGCCAAATGAGTTTTAGAGCGAGTGATTCTCCCAGTTTGAATATCATCGAAGATTTGTTCGACGGGATGATCTCTTGTAACTCTTGCTCTAACTCATGAGAGCTTTTGTTTGGGTCGGGGTGGAACATCCTCTTCATTGTCTTCTTCTTCTTCTTGTCCTTCTTCATTGTTGTTGGCGTTGTTGTTCTCTTGTGGAGGTGGAGAGGGAGGTCGATGAGGTTCATCTTGTTGTACTTTCTCGTTTCCTTCATCTTGATGTGTTCCACTTGTGGATGCCTCCATGTCAACTTGTGGTTCACCTTGATGTGAAGTTGAGGCTTCCACTTGAACGGACGAAGTACTCTCCTTCACCTCCGTTGGGCGAATCTTGCCAATAGACAAGTCTTGAATTGCTTCCGAAGGATCTTTGTCTCCTACATCAATTGGCAATTGCTCTACTTGCGAGCCGTTAGATTCATCAAACTTCGCATCTAATGTCTCTTCAACCTTTCGGGTGAAATTGTTGTAGACACGGTAAGTGTGAGAGTTTGAGTCGTAACCGAGTAGGAAACCTTCATGAGATTTAGGGGCAAATTTTGAACGATGATGCTTATCAAGAATGTAGCACTTTGAGCCAAACACTCGAAAGTATCCAACTTGGGGTTTGTTACCGGTGAGAAGCCCGTATGCCGTCTTGCCGAGAAGCTTGTGAAGGTATAGTCGATTTGTAGCATGACAAGCTGTCTCAACCGCTTCCGCCCAAAAGTGTCTTGGCATCTTGTATTCATCAAGCATCGTTCTTGCCATCTCAATAAGTGTCCAGTTCTTTCTCTCAACAACTCCATTTTGTTGAGGTGTGTACGTAGCCGAGAACTCATGTGAAATCCCTTCTTCGTCAAGAAAGGTATCCACATTGGCGTTCTTGAACTTTGTTCCATTGTCGCTTCGAACCTTCTTGATCTTCACTTCAAATTGGTTTTGGGCCTTCCTGGCGAAGTTCTTGAAGATATTTTGGACCTGCGATTTATCATCAAGAAAGAACACCCACATAAATTTGGAAAAATCATCAACAATGACTAAACCGAACGAGTTACCACTGAGACTCTTTTAGGCATTGGGACCAAAAAGATCCATGTGAAGTAGCTCAAGCGGTCTTCTCGTGGTCATGATGTTCTTCACGGGATGACTTCCTCCAACTTGTTTTCCTGCTTGACAAGCACTGCAAAGTCTATCCTTGCCAAATATGACATCTTTAACACCAAGGATATGATCACCTTTAATAAGCTTATCAAGATTTCGCATGCCCACGTGACCTAACCTTCTATGGCACAACCAACCTTTAGACGATTTAGCAATTAAGCAGGTTCAAGGTTGAGCTCTCTTAGTGAAATCAACAATGTATAGATCATCTCTACGTATACCGGTAAAGACCATATTATGATTATCTCTTCGAAACACTTGGCAATCTACTTCAGTGAATAGAACATTAAAACCGAAATCGGCTAGTCTAGATACGGAAAGTAAATTGTAGCCAAGAGATTCAACGAGCATAACATTTTGGATAGAGCTATCATGAGAGATGGCCACCTTATCGAGGCCAACTACCTTACCCTTGGAGTTGTCACCAAAAGTGACATACTTGTGGGGACCGTCATTTTTTGCAAGCTCATGGAACATATCTTTGTCTCCGGTCATATGATCAGTACATCCACTATCGAGAACCCATTCCTTTCCTCCGGCCATGTAACCAGGAAGATTAGCCATAAGACCAAAATGTCTCAATGACTCATCAAGATCAAAGTCACTATCATCATCCTCATCATAATATCCATGTTCAACATCATCATGTGAATGATCATCACCTAGAGAGAGTGATTCATTAGATTTGTGTCCATGAAAATGTGCATCTTTATGAATGCTAATGACTTGTGAGATGATGCTACTAATGACTCCAACATCTCCTTTGGCACGCATAAGATCGCGAAGCTCAAATAGACAATCATCAAATTTAGGATCACTAGGATTCATTTTGTGAAAAGCAATGGACTTTCGAAGAATTTCATCTAGATTTTTCAAGGAATAGTTTAGAAACCGCTCCTCAAGGTATTTCCATATATTATAAGCACATTCAAATGTAGGCAAACATATAAGCAAATTTCTAGGCAATCCTCTAATGATAAGATCAAAAGTTCTAAGATTGCGTGTCATGTCAAGATACTCATCGGGGGTAGGATGCAAGGGATCAATGGGGGGCAAACAAGGGCTAACAATGTACTTGTTCAAATTGTATTTATTGAAAATCACAAGCATCTCATTTTTCCAAGCACTATAGAACTCTCAGTCAAGCATAGGCACTCTACGTCTAATACTCCCAATCGTAGACTCATCCATCTTCCTCCAATGGCGATTAAACCAAAGCAATGGAGACCAAAGCTCTGATACCAATTGAAAGGATCAAGAAGAGGGGTCTAGAGGGGGGGTGATTAGACCCTCAACAAGTAAAGGTGGAAATTTTTAAGTTCTTCAAGTTGAGGTGGAGTTTTAGCACAAGTTTAAGCATCCACAATACTTTTCAAGCAAGCATGGCAAGAGTATGAGCAGTGGAAAGAGTAAAGCATGCAAATTTGCAAGAAAGTAAGGGATGGGATTGGAGTGTGCAAACGCAATTGAAGACATGGAGATTTTTGGCGTGGTTCCGACAGATGGTGCTATCGTACATCTCCACGCTGATGGAGACTTCAACCCACGAAGGGTAACGGTTGCGCAAGTCCACAGAGGGCTCCACCTACGAAGGGTCCACGAAGAAGCAACGTTGTCCATCCCACCATGGGCATCGCCCATGAAGGACTTGCCTCACTCGGGTAGATCTTCATGAAGTAGGCGATTTCCTTGCCCTTACAAACTTCTTGGTTCAACTCCATAATCTTGTCGGAGGCTCCCAAGCGACACCTAACCAATCTAGGAGACACCACTCTCCAAAAGGTAATAGATGGTGTGTTGATGATGAACTCCTTGCTCTTGTGCTTGAAATGATAGTCTCCCCAACACTCAACTCTCTCTCACAGATTTGGCTATGGTGGAAAGATGATTTGAGTGGAAAGCAACTTGGGGAAGGCTAGAGATCAAGATTCTTGTGGTAGGATTGGAATATCTTGGTCTCAACACATGAGTAGGTGATTCTGTCTCAGAAAATGAGTAGTGGAATAGTAGGCACGTTCTGATGGCTCTCTCTTAAATAGAGAAGGGGGTGGAGGGGTATATATAGCCTCCACACAAAATCCAACCGTTACACACATTTGACCCAACTCGGTCAGACCGAATAGAAGAACTCGGTGAGACCGATTTAGTTCAAAATGTGAACATTTGGAATCTCGGTGGGACCGACTAGAACAACTCGGTGTGACCGATGTGCTAGGGCTTAGGGCAAACATCAACTCGGTGGCGCCGATTGCTTCAACTCATTGAGACCGAAGTGAATCAAAAGATGACAGAGCGGATGTCAAGCTAACTCGGTGTGACCGATTGCACTGATTCGGTGAGACCGAAAGAGTGCCACAAGTCACAGGGAGGTTGCAAGGCCATCTCGGTGAGACCGAGATCCATATCGGTTTGACCGAACTGTTAGGGTTTCTCGCAGTGGCTATGTCAAATGAACTCGGTGGCGCCGGATAGGAGATTTTGGTGGGGCCGAGTTTGACTTTGAGTTTTGGACATATTTGGAAATGAGAAAGTGGTTGAGGGCTTTGAAGCAATATCACTAAGCATCTTGAGCAAGTAGACCATTAAGCAACACTTCATCCCCTTTTAATAGTATTGGCTTTCCTATGGACTCAATGTGATCTTGGATCACTAAAATATAAATGAAGAGTCTTGAGCTTTTGCCAACATGTGTCTTGACACCTTGAAGGGGTTCCACATCCTCTTGAGCTTACCACGCCATTGTTTGACTTATCTAAAATATACTAGATAAAAGTATTAGTCCAACAAGAGATATGTTGACATTAATTACCAAAATCACCCAGGGAGCACTTGTGCTTTCAATGCATCACCAAAGATACAAGTGATTGATCATACACAAACAAACATAGAGATAGACATGTAAGCACACATTAAGCATAGTATGATCAAACACATGATCATACAAGATATCTCACAAGCATAACATAAATGTAGCATCAAGTAGCATCAACCAAACGAAATAGCAAGGAAAATAAGAACCAACAAAGAAGTAAAAAACTCTCTCTCTCTCTTTCTCTCTCAGCCTATGATCTATACATTTTCTCCCCCTTTGGCAACAAGTAACCAAAAAGTTTGAAAACATATAGTGCTATACGACACTCTAGGCATGATCTCCAGGAACTCCTGAAGGGGTCTTCTGTCTTGTTGCTCCGGTGTACGTAGATGGCGTTGAGAGAACTGCGTCTGCAAATGCTTCAGCTGAAGTCTGTTGAGTAGGAGGGGTTGACACTGGTGGTGGCACTATGGCAGTGGTGACAGGAGCAGAGTGAGCAGGCCTAATGTCTACAACTGGCTCAGCGGTAGACCTCTGTGCGCTTGGCACTGTCTAGAATCTGTCTGTGGTAGGTCTATCATCTCTGTCCTCAGCATCATCTCGCAACTTCTCAACAATGGTTTGAATCTCAGTGACCTTGACATCAAGGTTATACATCTTGTCTTCAACAATCCGCTCTAGGCTCTCCTGATTCTTAGTCAAGTTGGCCAGACTCTTCTCAATCCTCAGGGTTGCTTCTAGCAGATATGTGAGTTGATCTTGCTTGGTCTTGAGATTTGTAATTGATGCATCTGGAGGACTTGCTGCTTTTGCTGCTTTGGCAGCCTTTGCCTTCTCAGCCTTCTCCTGGGCCTCAACAGATGTTGGATGTGAAGCATCCATCACCACTTCATTGTCCTCAAATTCTGGCCTAAGAGGTAATGCTCTCTGTCAAGTAGATATGTTTCAGTTCCAACCTTGGAATTGATTAGCATTTGAATATGTGGAGCAGATCCACATGACCTCTTTTGGTCAGCAGCTATCCTCTTGACTGTCTCAACTATCAGACTCATAACCTTGAACTTCTGTTGTATGTCAAATAGATGCAGCAGGTTGATGGAATGGCCACGAATCATTCTCTCATCTCCAGACTTGGGCAAGAAGGTATGCCTCAAGATGTACTTGGTGGTGGCCAAACCAGCAATCAAGTAGTATATAGAACCAAACTTATGAGTCTCAAGTGCTTTGTCAGGAATGGGCTTGTACATATGAGCCATAGTGTTATGATCCATCCTTGGTTTGCCATAAACATCTAAGTCATTCTCTCCTTCTGCTGGGGCATTGATGAGATCAGCCCATCCTGAGATCGATGGCTGGTACCTGGTGCCCTTAGTCATCCATACAATCTTCCCATCTGGATAGAAGTGTGCAGTGGAGTAGAATTGCATTACCATTTCATCATTCCACTTGGTGAGCTCTTGTCCAACAAAGTCATCAACTCCAGTCAACCTGAAACTCTCATGAATGTGGGGGAAGTAGTCTTCATTAGCATCTATGTACTTCCAATCAACCCACTTCATATCACTCACAATTGGCTTCTTGTCAAGCAAAACTGTCTCATAGAAGTCTTGCTCTTCTCTGGTGTGGAAACGATAATCAACAGAAGTCCTCCTCCTTGTGGCATATGGATCAGTTTTCCTCCACAGCCTCAGACCACTGCCCTTACTCAACTTCATGTTCTCAACCACTAGATGTATATCATCATGATCTGGAATCTTGGGCTTCAGTTTTCTGAGCACTTGGGGCTCCTCATCCTCATGAAGTTCTGGTACTGGGGCCTTGTTCTTCTCTGCAGCAGGAATGTTCCTGGTGGATCTCTTTGGAGCTGTATTCTTGGGTGCAGCAGGTGGAGCTTTTGACTTGGGCTTGGAGGGTGCACCAGTCTTAATAGCATCTGCCATTAACTTCTAAGTTTTGGCTGGGGGTGCAACAGGTTCCTCCTCCTCCTCATCCTCATCATCATCCCTCATCATGGATGGTCTGCCAATTACTCTAGCAACGGTTTTCTTGACTCTCTCCTTTCTCTTCTTCTTCCCATCAGCAGCTTCTCCTTCCTCTCTTGGCTCAAGAGTGAACTCCATAGTCTCTTGTGTAGCAGTTGACTTTTTGGCTTTAGACATGTGAGCTCTTTTGGCAGGAGCTTTCTTCTGAAGACCTGGCTTGGTGGCAGCAGCTGCAGCATACTCTTTCTTGAGCACTTTCTTCTTTGAGGTCACTTCTTCCTTAACAACAAAATCTTCATCCTCACTGTCTGAGTTTTTCTTCTTTCTCTGTCTAGTAGCAGCTTTGGGTAGATTGCTAGGAGTGCTTCTACTGCCATCATCATAGCTACTTCTTGGGCTTGTGCCCTCACTTAGGTTGACCTGCTCCTCTGACTTGTTATGGCTGTCACTTGCTTCAGACATCTCTGCAAACTGACCCTGTGAATAGATGGATATGGGCAGAGTGGATGAGCATCACAAAAAAGCAGCTTGTTTTTGCAAAAATTGAGTCAAAATCTTAGTTTTAGTTTTCTGCAGAAAGCATTTCGGAGCTACCGATATGAAAATCTCGGTGACACCGAAGCACTTAACAGCATCGGTCAGACCGAGTTGCAGTTCGGTGACTCCGAGATGCTAAGGTTTCATAGAGAATTCGCTTTCGGTCTCACCGATGAGTACGCTTCGGTCAGACCAAATTGTACTTAGTGCAATGACCAGGGCCAATCGGTGGGACCGAAAACTCCACTTCGGTCAGTCCAAGATGAGCTCAGCGGAAACCTAACCCTAAGATTTTTCATCAAATCTAGTCTAAATGAATTTTTGTGTGGATAGAAAGTTCTCATTCGTGGCAAGAATCCAGGCATTGACTTTGTGCAAAGAATCGAAAGGGGAAATAGGCACAAAGTGATCCAACCATACCCTAACTTGGTGACGGTTCGCTACGGCGGCAACGGCGGAGAGGAATCCCGTTGTGTTGGGGAACGTGCAATTTCAAAAATTTCCTACGTTCACGCAAGATCTATCTAGAAGATGCACAGCAACGAGAGGGGAGAGTATGTCCACGTACCCTCATAGACCGAAAGTGGAAGCGTTAGCTTAACGCGGTTGATGTAGTCGAACGTCTTCGCGATCCAACCGATCAAGCACCGAACGTACGGCACCTCCGAGTTCAGCACACGTTCAGCTCGATGACGTCCCTCGAGCTCTTGATCCAGTTGAGGATGAGGGAGAGTTCCGTCAGCACGACGGCGTGGCGACGGTGATGATGAAGTTACCGGCGCAGGGCTTCGCCTAAGCACTACGACGATATGACCGAGGTGTGTAACTGTGGAGGGGGGCACCGCACACGGCTAAGACAAATCTTGGTGTGCATTTGGGGTGCCCCCCGCCCCCATATATAAAGGAGGGAGGGAGAGAGGCCGGCCCTTCTAGGGGCGCGCCAAGTGTATGGAGTCCTACTAGGACTTCCAAGTCCTAGTAGGAATCCCTTTCCTTTTCGGAGTAGGAGAGAAGGAAAGAGGGAAAGAGAGAGGTAGTAGGAAAGGGCAAGGGGGGCGCCGCCCCCTTCCCCTAGTCCAATTCTGACCCATGGGGGGGCATGCGCCACCTCCCCTTTGGCCTGCCTCCTTTTTTCCCGTATGGCCCAATAAGGCCCATTACTTCTCCCGGTGAATTCCCGTAACTCCCCGGTACTCCGAAAAATACCCGAATCACTCGGAACCTTTCCGATGTCCGAATATAGCCTTCCAATATATGAATCTTTACCTCTCAACCATTTCGAGACTCCTCGTCATGTCCGTGATCTCATCCGGGACTCCGAACAAACTTCGGTCATCAAATCACATAACTCATAATACAAATCGTCATCGAACGTTAAGCGTGCGGACCCTACGGGTTCGAGAACTATGTAGACATGACCGAGACACATCTCCGGTCAGTAACCAATAGCGGAACCTGGATGCTCATATTGGCTCCTACATATTCTACAAAGATCTTTATCGGTCAAACCGCATAACAACATACGTTATTCCCTTTGTCATCGGTATGTTACTTGCGCGAGATTCGATCGTCGGTATCTTCATACATAGTTCAATCTCGTTACCGGCAAGTCTCTTTACTCGTTCTGTAATGCATCATCCCGTAACTAACTCATTAGTCACATTGCTTGCAAGGCTTATAGTGATGTGCATTACCGAGAGGGCCCAGAGATACCTCTCCGATACTCGGAGTGACAAATTCTAATCTTGACCTATGCCAACCCAACAAACACCTTCGGAGACACCTGTAGAGCATCTTTATAATCACCCAGTTACGTTGTGACGTTTGATAGCACACATGGTGTTCCTCCGGTATTCGGGAGTTGCATAATCTCATAGTCAGAGGAATATGTATAAGTCATGAAGAAAGCAATAGCAATAAAACTTAACGATCATTATGCTAAGCTAACGGATGGGTCTTGTCCATCACATCATTCTCCTAATGATGTGATCCCGTTCATCAAATGACAACACATGTCTATGGTTAGGAAACTTAACCATCTTTGATTAACGAGCTAGTCTAGTAGAGGCTTACTAGGGACACAGTGTTTTGTCTATGTATTGACACATGTATCAAGTTTCCGGTTAATACAATTCTAGCATGAATAATAAACATTTATCATGATATAAGGAAATATAAATAACAACTTTATTATTGCCTCTAGGGCATATTTCCTTCACGTTGACGGTGGCGGAGACCTGCGGCGACGACGCACAGGCAGAGACGGCAACGATCCGGCAATGCTGGGGTGCGGGCTCGTGTGGTTTGAAGGATTTTTCAACCGTACGGGACGCAAAGTATATATACCCAGACATTGTCGGTGGCATCGAATGGAATGTCTCGGTGGCACCAAGATGCAAAACTGCATGCAGTTACTGCAACTCGGTGAGACCCAGTGGTTCTAATCGGTAGAACCGAGGTGAAAACCTAGATCAATCTAGTGGTTTTAGTGGGACCGAGTATGAGTGTGTTGGTCTGACCGAAATTCACAAGAAGGTTTTGGAAGTCAGCCCTTGACGGATCCATGGCTCCGAGTGCTCCTCACTCGGAGGGTCTGAAAAAGACTTGTTCAAATTTTTGTGATGTAGCATGAATAGAGTTTGAGAAGAGAAAAAGCATAGATAGCTAGAGGAGGTTCTTAGGCATTCTTGTCCAACCATTTGGCCAATACAAACCAAACAATCAAAACCACAAATGGATGTCCTCGAATGGAGAAATTATGCAACCAACATGCTCACACAATAAGATAGCAAATGAAATATGTGACAAAGCATGCACAAACACTTCTAGCATCTATCAAGCAATTGGCGATGACTAGGTCATCTATATATGAGTATATTGACTTAGGAGTCAAATGAGAACATTTGATCATAGGTCATACTCATCGTTTAAGCACAAGTGGGGTTACCACTTTTACATAAAGCATTAATGTGTTCACTCCATTAGAGTTGCTTTAGGTCAATTCTTAGTGCAAAGCTCCCCCTAGATGTGATATCCCCCCTAAGAAGGATGAACTAACCTTGGGTTTTGTTGATGATGACTTCATGTAGATAGTGAAGATGTGGATGCTCAATGTTGATGTAGATCTTTTGGAGCAATCCATTGGAGTGTTGCACTTTCAATACCTACATGGGTTAGTCCCACAAGGAACATACAAGGATATCCATAGACATAGAGTGAATTACACATATGATGATGTCCATGAAAGCATTAGGTTACCTTGTCCCTTGTCTTACCAACAAGAGGGTCTGTGACTCCATGAACTAGTGCAAGATATGAAAGTTGATTGCACATGTCCTTGCCAAAATGAATATGAGAGAAGTATGCTGGCGGAGTCACCCTCAAGAACACTTTAGTTCTTCTTCTTTGGGATCCACATCAACTTGATGGGAATCCTTGGATTTGTAGTCGTACTTGATGAAGTAGAACTTGACATAGTTGATGTCTACTACACAACTTGTTCTTGTAGACTCGTGTTGGGCCTCCAAGCGCAGAGTTTTGTAGGACAGTAGCAAATTTCCCTCAAGTGGATGACCTAAGGTTTATCAATCCGTGGGAGGCGTAGGATGAAGATGGTCTCTCTCAAACAACCCTGCAACCAAATAATAAAAAGTCTCTTGTGTCCCCAACACACCCAATACAATGGCAAATTGTATAGGTGCACTAGTTCGGCGAAGAGATGGTGATAAAAGTGTAATATGGGTGGTAGAAATATATTTTTGTAATATGAAAATAAAAAAAATAGCAAAGTAGCAATTGGTAAAACGGAGCACAAACAGTATTGCAATGCTTGAAAATGAAGCCTAGTGTCCGTAATTTCGCTAGTGCAATCTCTCAACAATGCTAATCTAATTGGATCATATAACCATCCCTCAACGTGCGATGAAGAATCACTCCAAAGTTCTTATCTAGCGGAGAACATAAGAAGAAATTGTTTGTAGGGTACAAAACCACCTCAAAGCTATTCTTTCCGATCAATCTATCCTAGAGTTCGTACTAAAATAACACCAAGCTATCTCTAGTAGAAAACAGGGCTTTGGTCCAGGCAGGGCCAGCCCATTAATCCTGGTTCACTCACGAACCGGGACCAAAGGGGGCATCGGTCCCGGTTCGTGAGGCCAGGGGGGCGGCCGGGCCTCTTGGGGCATTGGTCCCGGTTCATCTCGCCCCTTTGGTCCCGGTTCCAGCCACGAACCGGGACCAATGGGCCTCGCTCCTGGCCCACAACCATTGGTCCCGGTTCATGGCTGGAACCGAGACCAAAGGGGGACCTTTAGTCCCGGTTCCAGCCAGGAACCAGGACCAATGAGATGCCTATATATACCCCCTCGCCCGCGAGCAGAGCAGTGGAGTGCTCTGGTTTTGGGTCGGCCGTGGGAGAGCTTTGTGGTGCTCTAGCTCACCTCGTATGCACATGAGGTGTTTGATGAAATGCCCGAGCCACACTTAAGTTTTCTCCTCTCGAAGCTCCATGTCCAAGCTCCATTTTCCTCGAGATTTGTCTAGGTTTGGCGGTCCGTCCTGTCCCGTCCCCGTCCTCACCACCGTCGATCGCCCGCGCCGATCTCGTCGCCGGCACCACAGTGGTGAACCTCTTGGTCTTATCTTCTTTGTAAAAGAAAAAAGTTCTTACTTGTATGATTAAGATAGATACTTGTGTAATTTTCTTACTTTTATTATTGTTTGTTATTATATATATTTGAGAGAGGAAGAATGTCGACTATTGTTATTATATATACATGAGATGAGAGTTCAGGAAGGAAGACTCGACAGACCTAAAGTCAACCCGTTGCATATTGAGTAATAGTGATCTTTTTGTTGAGTTTCCTGGTAGTTGCCTTCAATCAATTTTTGATCAACTATGAACATAGGAAATGTCTGACGACGAAAACGATTTCGGTATGTGCGAATACTGCGAAGACGAGCGCGGCCTGTGCGACAGAAATTTCTTAGTTGGTGGTAGGCGCTTCAGCATCAAGCTGGATGAGACCTTCGAAGTGGATACAGTAAGTCACAACGACAAGTCTTTTTTCGTAATTAAGCATGACTTCTGCTTCTTTTGCTTCAACTTATAATTTTAATTTTTTACTATTCTACTAGCGTATCCCCTGCCATGCAAGAATTTATGTCTTGGATAAGATTGGTTTCAGTCCTATGGAAACTATGGAGGTAAAGATAGTTCACTTGAGGACCGAGCATGGTTATACTTTTGCCGCAAAATTATACAATGCAGACACCTACACCTATTTTGAATGCAAAAATTGGAGATCACTATGCAAGGCTTATGCACTTGAGCCTGATATGCTTATCACCTTTGATATTCGTCCGGAAGATAACATTGAAGGTAATATCGACATCTGGGTCGATGTGCAGACGCCTCCAGTTCTACCATTATGTGAGTTTCTCAACCATATTTATGTCTTGGATATTGTTTATTGAAAAATAGTTGACAACTAATTTCTATTGACAGCTTATTTCCATTCAAGCAAACATGTCCAGCGCTTGGTAGACATGACCTACTACTGTCCCGGGGCTGAACTAAACTGCGAGGAGATAAGTCATTATGTTTCATGGCTTGACGATCTTGATACTGTCAAGACAAATTATTTTCCTGGACTTGAAAATCTTAGTACTCAAAACGTGCGACCACTAGCGTGCGTATTGAACTACGGTCATATCTATTTAGGAAAGATCGTAAGAGTTTTACTATTTGTCCTCAGTGCATCTTTTGCATACATTATTTTTTAAGCTAAACTTCATTGCTAAGTATGTTACTACGATGTTCTTCAACAGGGACTCCCAATGATAGTTGTGCCTCATTGGGTCGAGCCTAAAGGTCGCATGGCAATGGTTAGCTTACGGCCAAGACATCCTACATTGCACATGAGTGCATTCAGGATTTCTAAAAGCGAGCAAGCCTTAATAGTCAAAGACTGGAGCAAAATTGTGAAGGATCACAGAGAAGTACTAGGGGGCAGCAATCAGAAGCGCAGCCCACAATTAGGAGACAGGTTCATCTGCATGCTCCAATATGATGAAGCAGGAGTGCTACACATGTTCTATGCTATTTTACCTGAGAGAGAGCAGCAGGAGTGATTAGCTAGCTAGAATGAGTTTGAAGATGATGATGTGCTACACTATGACTATGATGATTAAATAGCTAGTGTTGGTGGTAATGACTATGATGATTATTATTAGCTAGTGTTGGTGGTGATTAGATAGCTACACTATGACTATGATGATTAAATAGTGTTGGTGGTAATGACTATGATGATTATTGGCTTTGAATGGTGCATTTTGAACACACAAAAAGTCTGGAGTTCAAATAAGTTAAAAAAAATGAAATCCCTTTGTAATAGACGAGTTTCCGTATGAAACCCTGATACTTCGAAAGAGATTGCCCGTTTTGTACACGAAGTGCATCCGGTTTTTGCCGTAACCCTCTCAACTTTTTAGCACAAACTATGTGGGTGAAATGATGATACCATGCCAACTTTCAACCTTTTCAGAGTTCATTTGTAGTGCTTTTCAATTTCAGGGTCATTTAGCGCAAAAAGAATGAACTTAAAATAATCAATTAAAATATTCTATTACGATCAACTAAAACAAAACTATAATATTCTTCAATAGCAAAAAGAATCAACTAAAAAGCTTTTATAAAACTCTAATAGCAAAAGGAATCAACTAAAAAGCTTTTATATACCTCTAGTATTTTTGAAACTAAAATTATATAAAATTTATGCAACTAAAATTATCAAAGTATTTTCTGTTCAAAACATTAATGGCAAAATGAATTTTCATAAAGAATTTTTTTGTTAGAAACTTTAATAGCAAAAAGAATTATCATAAAGAATTTTTTGTTAGAAACTAAAATAACAAAATCTGTTTTTGAATATAATGTTAAAACACAGTAATATTAAATAGCAGGAAAAAGAATCACTCAAAAATCTATTTTTATAGTAAAGTTATCCACAAACTAGTGATTCACACAAATTTCAAAGAATTCAAATTTAAACTATTCAAATTTGAAAACTAATGGCACTAACAGAAAGTTTATAATTTTTGTGACCTAACAGCAAAAAGAATTAAAGAAAAATAAAGCAAAAAACAAAAGAAAATAAATAATGCAAAAAACAAAACAAAAAAACTGAAAAAAAATAAAAAATGCCTCCTATTGGGCCACCACGGCCTGAATACGACTAGCAACCCAACCCGGCAGGTGGGCCAGGATTCAGGCCCGCAGAAGGCCCAGTAGGCCCACAGGCAGAGAGACACAGTTAGGCCAGTAGGCCTGCTATAGAGAGGAGTTCGAAAGGGGAGGCACAGCCGTAGGCCTGTTTGCAAATTTTTAGAATCCTCAAATTCTGAAAGAAAAAAAGTTATGCTCAAATTTCAGTTTTTTTGATTTTTTGTTAAATCTGGTCAAACTGTGGTCAAACTATGGTAAAACTACTTATTCAAGAAATATTAGTGTTAATAAATAATTATTTTTAGTTTTTTGACTTTTGGCCAAACTGTGGTCAAATCTGGTCAAACTATGGTCAAACTACTTATTCAAGAAATATTAGTGTTAATAAATAATTATTGTTTTTTAGAATAATAATTTCAAACTCAAACGGTGCTTAATGCTCAAGTTCAACTCCTAAGGGTTAATAGGATTGACAGCTTAGTATTGTCAGGAAAACAACAAGTGCAGACTTGGAAACTA
The DNA here is from genome assembly GCA_011799875.1 of Thinopyrum elongatum. Taxonomy (NCBI): domain Eukaryota; kingdom Viridiplantae; phylum Streptophyta; class Magnoliopsida; order Poales; family Poaceae; genus Thinopyrum; species Thinopyrum elongatum. The sequence continues at coordinate 631,865,048 of CM022303.1, forward strand.
GGGGGAATAGAACTCGAAAGTTAAGCGTGCTCAGGCTGGAGTAGTAAGAGGATGGGTGACCGGCTGGGAAGTTAAGCGTGCTCAGGGTGGAGTAGTGAGAGGATGGGTGACCGGCCGGGAAGTTAGACGATTTGGAATGAGTGGCTCATAATTGAGCAGTGATGAGGGGTGATTAGAGTGGGTGATTAGAGATTGAATTGTCAAATAATTCAGAAATTTGAAAATAAGAAAATATTCAAAAAAAATCAAAATTTTATTTTTCAAAAAAAATCAGAAAAACAAAATTTCAAAAAAATTCCTTTAGTCCCGGTTGTTACCAACCGGGACTAAAGGTGGAGCTCCAGAGAGCGGCCACATGGAGGGCCTTTAGTCCCGGTTCGTAACACAACCGAGACTAAAGGGGGGGGGGCCTTTAGTCCCGACCCTTTAGTCCCGGTTTGGGAACCGGGACAAATGGGCCTTATGAACCGGGACAAATAGGCCTTTTTCTACTAGTGTATTCTTTCCGATCGATCTAACCAAGAGTTTGTACTAAAATAACACCATATGATACACATCAACCAACTCTAATTTCACCTAGATACTCCAATGTCACCACGAGTATCCATGAGTTGATTATATGATATGCATCAAACAATTTCAGAGTCATAATACTCAATCCAACACAAAGAACCTCAAAGAGTGCCCCAAGATTTCTACCGGAGAAACAAAGACAAGAACATGCATCAACCCCTATGCATAGATTACCCCAATGTCACCTCGGGAATCCGCGAGTTGAGTGCCAAAACATATATCAAGTAAATCAATATGATACCCCATTGTCACCACGGGTATTCATAGCAAGACATACATCAAGTGTTCTCAAATCCATAAAAGTACTCAATCCGATAAAACGAAATCTCAAAGGGAAAACTCAATTCACAACAAGATAGAGAGGGGAAAACACCATATGATCCAACTATATTAAAAAAGCCAGCGATATATCAAGAACGTGACATCTCAAGAACACGAGAGAGAGAGAGAGATTAAACACATAGCTACTGGTACAAATCCTCAGCCCCAAGGGTGGACTACTCCCTCCTCATCATGGTGGCCGCCGGGATGATGAAGATGGCCACCGGTGATGATTTCCCCCTCCGGCGGCATGCCGGAACGGGGTCTAGATTGGTTTTTCGTGGCTACAGAGGCTTGCGGCGGCGGAACTTCTGATATAGGGTTACCCCTAGGGTTTTTGGAATATTTGGGAATTTATAGGGCGAAGAGGCGGCGCGGGAGGCCACTGAGGTGGGCACAACCCACCAGGGCGCGCCCAGGTGGGTTGTGCCCCCCTCGGGGCACCCCTCTAGTACTTCCTTGGCCCAACTTGTGTCTTCTGGTCCAGAAAAAATCACTGTGCTTGTACTCCGTTTGGTATTGATTTTCTGCGAAGTAAAAAACAAGCAAAAAACAGCAACTGGCACTATGCACTATGTCAATAGGTTTGTAACGCCCGGATAATTATGCTACAGTGAACCTTTGCTAATGATGCCACATCACCTCCGTTACAGTTGCTAATCTCGTGTTAGTTCGAAACCGGTTCGAATTCAAATTTGAATTTTTGTCAAACATCAAAAATTTTCAAAAATTAAAACTAAAATGTTCGGAGTGTGCCGAGTAATGACTAGGTAATTATGGTGAAGGAACCATGCTTTTATAAAGAGCCTAAGTACTTTTAAATGAATTCAAACAGAAAAGAAAATAAATAAAAAAGAAAAGGAATAAACGAAAACAAAAACAAAAACAACAAAAGCAAGCCCCCCCCACTGGGCCAGTCGGCCTAGCTGGCAAATGGCCAGCGGCCCCCCCCCGCAGGCCCCCCCCCCCCCCCCCACCTGGCCCAGCCTGCTGCCCCCCCCTCGCTCCCTTATCCCCCCACCCCGGTCAAACCCTAGACCGAACCCCCCCCCACTCGCTCGCCTCTCCCTCTCCCTACCCACCTCTCGATCCCATCTGGATCGGGGAGGGGAATCGGTCCCCGTCGCCCTCGCCCGAGGCCACCGCGCCGCTCACCGCCGCATCGCCGCCGCCTGGAGGATCGCCGTCGCCCAGAGCCGACAACCATCGCCGCCTCGCCTCCTCGTCCTCCTCCCCGCGGGTCGCCCTCGAGCCTCGCCGCCCTCTTCCCATGACGTACGGTGAGGCCTTCCCCCGGCCTCTCCTCCTTCCTCCCTCGCACGCCACGGCGCCGTCTGCATCCGCCGCCGCTCGCTGCTCTGGCCGGCCCGTGCTGGCCTCGCCCCACACAGCCTCGCCCCCTTGCGCGCACGCCGCCCGCGCCCAGCTCCGGCCACTGCCGCGCCCCTGCAGCCTGCTCGGGACTGTGCCGAGTGCGCCCTGCACGCGCCTGTGCGCGCCCACCCGCGCCAGCCATCGCCCGCGTCGCCCTGGGCCTCGCCCTGCTCCGCCCCGCGTCGCTTCCCCCCTGCAGCGAGACCGCGCGTCTGCGCCGATCTGTCGCTGCTCGCCGCTCCGCCGCGCCGCCACTGCCTACAGCTGCTGCTGCCCCGCGGCTGCGCGCCGTCGCCGTCCCGTCACCCCCTCCTCCGACAGCGCCGGCGCCCAGTCGGGTGCGCCCCTGCCAGCCACGCCCGCAGCGCCCATTCGGGCTGCGCCCGACGCCCGTAAACCGCACGCCCGTTTGGCCCCTAGGGGCCAATGACAAGTGGGGCCCCGCCCATGGTAGATTTCAAAAAAAGAAAATAAATAAATAAATAAATGAAAATTAATTAATTAATTAATTAATTATTTAATTAACCTAATTAATTGTAATTAATAAACCTAATCACTTAGTTAGACTAATTAAAACCTAATTAGTTGGTCTTAGTCTATGACATGCGGGACCCACCGTCAGTTTGACCCAGTCAACTGTCCTGTTGACTGCTGACGTCACGCTGACGTCATGCTGATGTCTTAAATGTATTTTCGAATTAAATTAATAATAATAATTTAAAAATTGTTTAAATCTTTAAAAATTAATATAAAATAAACCGTAGCTCGGATGAAAATACTTTGTACATGAAAGTTGCTCAGAACGACGAGACGAATCCAAATACGCTATCCGTTCATTCACCACACGTCCCTAGCATAGCGAACGTGCAACTGTTCCCCTCCGGTCATCTGTCTAACAAATGTCCGGAACCGGGAAAACTTTCCCGGATGGGATCCCCCTTTCTCGGTAACGTGCAACCCCATGTTAGAACACACCCGGCACTGCATATTGTCATGTCATACTTTGTGTAGCATTGTTTGCTTTGTATTTACTTTTTCCTCCCCCCCCCCTCTTTCTCTCTCGATAGATGCTGAGACCGCTGACGACGCTGCCGTGAACGACTACAGTGTTGACGACCCGTCCTTCTCTGTCGAGCTTCCAGGGAAGCCCCCCCCCCCTTGATCAACCCGATATCGCCTATTCCTTCTCTCTACTACTTGCATTAGAGTAGTGTAGCATGTTACTGCTTTCAGTTAATCCTATTCTGCTGCATAGCCTGTCTTTGCTACTACTATTGATACCTTACCTGCAATCTTAAATGCTTAGTATAGGTTGCTAGAATTACATCAGTGGCCCTACACTCTTGTCCGTCTGCCATGCTATACTACTGGGCCTTGATCACTTGGGGTGGTGATCACGGGTTTATATTATATACTATTACATACTTATGTTTCTGTTCGGAGATGGGGGCTGAAGGGGCAGGTGGTTCCATCCAGGTAGTGGTGGGCCTGGGTTCCCGACGGCCCCCGAGTGTTACTTTGTGGCGGAGCGACAGGGCAGGTTGTGATCACCTAGGGGACAGGTGGGCCTGGTCCTGGTCGGCGTCCGCGGTTATATCAATTAACACGCTTAACGAGATTGGGTATTTGATCTGAGTCTGGCTATGAGCCTATACGCACTAACCACCACGCGGGAACAGTTATGGGTACTCGACGTCGTGGTATCAGCCGAAGCCTCCTAGACGTCAGCGACTGAGCGGCGCGCGCCAGGTTGGACCGCGTAACGCAACTTCCTTTGTAATGGAGGTTGCTAGGTCTGCTCACCGGCCGCCCACGCAACGTGCAGGTGTGCAATGGGCGATGGGCCCAGACCCCTGCGCGCATAGGATTTAGACCGGCGTGCTGACCTCTCTGTTAGGCCTAGGTAGGGCTGCGACGTGTTGATCTTCCGAGGCCGGGTATGACCCAAGAAAGTGTGCCCGGCCAGAGGGATCGAGCGTGTTGGGTAATGTGGTGCACCCCTGCAGGGAAGTTTATCTATTCGAATAGTCGTGTCCCTCGGTAAAAGGACGACCCGGAGTTGTACCTCGACCTTATGACAACTAGAACCGGATACTTAATAAAACACACCCTTTCAAGTGCCAGATACAACCCGGTGATCGCTCTCTCACAGGGCGACAAGGAGAGAATCGTCGGGTAGGTTTATGCTATGCGATGTTACTTGATGCTGCACTTGCTACTCTCTTCTACATGCTTAAAGATGGAGGCTGCCAGATGCGTAGTCTTCGATAGGACTAGCTATCCCCCTCTTATTCTGGCATTCTGCAGTTCAGTCCACAGATACTACCCATTTCATTGATACCATTGCATATGTAGTGTAGATCCTTGCTTGCGAGTACTTTGGATGAGTACTCACGGTTGCTTTGCTCCCCCTTTTGCCCCTTTCTATACTCGGTTGTCGCAACTAGATGCTGGAGCCCAGGAGCCAGACGCCACCTTCGATGACCCCTACTACACCAAGGGTGCCTACTACTACGTGCAGGCCGCCGCCGACGACCAGGAGTAGTTTAGGAGGATCCCAGGCAGGAGGCCTGCGCCTCTTCGATCTGTATCCCAGTTTGTGCTAGCCATCTTATGGCAACTTGTTTAACTTATGTCTGTACTCAGATATTGTTGCTTCCGCTGACTCGTCTATGATCGAGCACTTGTATTCGAGCCCTCGAGGCCCCTGGCTTGTATTATGATGCTTGTATGACTTATTTATTTCTTGAGTTGTGTTGTGATATCATCCCGTGAGTCCCTGATCTTGGTCGTACACGTTTGCGTGTATGATTAGTGTACGATTGAATCGGGGGCGTCACAAGTTGGTATCAGAGCCGACTGCCTGTAGGAACCCCCCCTTCCACACTCCTTGGTCGAAGTCGAGTCTAGACATTGCAAAACTTTTACTAACATGGATGTGTGTCTTATGGGCCCACGTCACCATTGGGTGGTATTAGGATCTTTTACTCCTCGTTCTTTACTCCGGGACTCTGAACTCTCTTCTACTCGGGTTAAACAAATTTACTAACTCTAACATTAGGATCCCGTGACCACATTCACCCCAAAGTTGGATAAGCCATAGTTATTCCTTAGAATAGTATTTTGAACAATATCCACACTGTCATATGACTCCTTTGAAACATCTTTGTTTTCAGATGGAACCCACGAGGCAGGTCGTGCGCCACACGGCGGCCATTGGTGTCCCGGGTTCACCTACTGTGTTAGCTGAGATGATGACCTATCTGGGTTATCGCTGGCACCCTGAGTACACCGTGTACGAGCAGTACCAGGACTTTAACCAGGAGCAGTACCGTGCCATCGTCCACCTCTACTCTCGGGAGTATGACTCCACTACTGTGCTACACACTGCTCATGGTGTTGGAGTGACCATCGATATGGTAGTCCACGATGCTGCTTATGCAGCTCTGACACACCTTCGTGGAGAGTATCGGGCGTTCGACACCTCCCCTTTCAGGCACGTTGCTATCGCATCCGACGATGGTGCGGAGGGATATTACACTGCTGCCTACCCCACCGTCACCCGAGAGCCCTTCCACCATCAGAACCTGGTTCTGCATGCTGATGGGCTAGATCGAGCTAACCGAGCTCTTCGCCACGAGTTGTACACCACCCGTCAGCACCTTTACAGTGCTTTGATGCTGTTGCACCCCTTTGTCCGATCTGGTGAGCTGCCGCGATCTGCGATCTACCCAGTCAGGACCGTGATGCCCCAGGGTGTCGGTTGGCCAGATGTGGGAGGCTACACTCCTGCACTTGGTCCTCTTTTGCCACCTGGACGTCGGGTTCTACACCAGAGTGTTCACGGACCGCAGGCTACTGACATGGAGGACTTCCCGTCACGTCACTACTAGCTGTCATGCTACACCTACCTCCACAGTTCCTCCTGGGACTGATGTAGTCTTGCTTATTAGCATTAGATGCATTCGCCGCGAGCCTGCGTGCCACCTATGATGTCTTTAGTTTTATGTACTGAACTCTATGCATGACCTCTTTTGTAAGATATGCCAACTACTATGTAGTATCTATCGTGCTCCTTTCATTATGCATGTTTCACCAAGAATGATTCTTGTCTTTGCAAATTTCTCAATGCTGAACTACCCCTGTTATATATTAGCAGGATGGTTAGACCAGGTGGTCGTGGTCGTGGTGGCAACGCCCCACCACCGCCTGAGTATATGGCTGGTATGATCCAACAGTTCGAGCTGAACCGCCAGTTCATGGAGAATATGATGGCTCAGTTCCCGCGTCCCAATATGAACCAGTAGCCAGCCCAAATAACTCTGCAGGATTTCATACGCCTCAACCCAACCATGTACCACAGCTCAACTCAGCCTCTGGATGCTGATGACTGGCTCCGTGACATCACCTATGAGATGGAGTCTGCTGATGTAGCCCCTGCCAGCTGTGTCACCTTTGCTTCCTTCTTTCTGAAGGGACGTGCTGCTCAATGGTGGGACAGCCACAGGCGTACTCTGCCGGTTGGAACGATCATCACCTGGCCAGACTTTCAAGCTGCTTTTCGTGCCCGCTTCATTCCACAGGGAGTCATGGACCGGAAGAAGCGCGAATTCCGCAACCCCACCCAAGGCAACAAAACTGTGGAAGCTTATCAGCGGGAGTTTCTGGACTTATCCCGCTATGCTGAAGAAGAAATTGCAACTGATGCACGCAGACAGGAGAAGTTCCGTGATGGCCTTCAAGCTGACATCAAGCTCGCACTGCTAGTGCATGACTTTCCTGATTTCGCCACCTTGGTGAACAAGGCCATCAATGTTGAAACTGGTCTGCAGGAACACCAGAGCTCTCACAGGCGCAACCGTGACACGGGCTCATCTTCGGGCCCGCCCTCGCAGAAGCGTAAGATCTGGATCCCGAACAGCATGTACCATCCAAATGCACCTGCTCCAAGGCAGTCTTATGCTGCACCGCGTCTGCCTCCTCCACCACCCAGGCAGCCAAGACTTCCAGCTGCACCACCCCAAGCTCCTGCTCCCACTCCCAATAATGGTCTGTGCTACAAGTGTGGTCAACTAGGTCACCTTGCCAGGAACTGCTATCAGAACCAAAATCAACTGGCCGTTCCTGCAGCTGGCCGTGGAAGCAACCAGCCCCGCAACAACAATGCCAAGTCTTATGGTCGTGTTCATGCCAACCACGTTGATCTCAATGAAGCTCAAGACCAGCCTGCTACTGTGATGGGTACACTCCTCGTAAATTCAGTAGCAGCATCCGTTTTATTTGATACAGGTGCATCGCATTCATTCATGTCGGAAGATTTTGCATGCTTGCATGACATTAAATGTGAGGACATGAATGCTTCGCTATTAGTACACACCCCTGCGGGCCAATGTCGAACCTCCATGTTTTGCAAGGACGTCCCCGTTGAAATCGAAGGACTGGAATTCCTTGTCTCTCCCATCGCACTGAAGTCCTGTAGCATTGATCTCATTCTGTGAATGGAATGGTTGAAAGCGCATAATGCTTCTATAGTTTGTGCCACTAAGACCATCCATCTGCTACACCCTTCCGATGAAATAATAAGCTACAACGCTCGTCTGGTTCAGAATGCCGAGGCAAGGCTTTATGCGTTGAACGCATTGAACGCTGCACCACTCGAGGGCATTGAAAACATTCCCGTTGTTCGTGAATTCCAAGATGTCTTTCCTGAAGAACTTCCAGGGATTCCCCCTGCTAGAGCTGTCGAATTCATCATTGACTTGAAACCAGGCACCACTCCTATAGCCAAACGACCCTACAAGATGCCGCCGCATGAACTCATTGCGCTTAAGGAGGAAATCGACACATCTCTTCGCAGTGGTTTCATTCGCCCAAGTTGCTCTCCTTGGGGAGCACCTTCCCTCTTTGTCAAGAAGAAGGATGGGGCAAACTGATTGGTCCAAGACTACCGTCCTATTAACCAAGCTACCATTCAGAGCAAATATCCTCTTCCTCGGATCAATGATCTGTATGATCAACTAGCTGGCTCATCAGTGTTCTCCAAACTAGACTTAAGGTTGGGATACCACCAGATCCGTGTTCGTGAAGAGGATATCCCAAAGACCGCATTCGTGACTCGATATGGTTCATATGAGTACACTGTCATGTCATTCGGCTTAACCAATGCTCCAGCCACCTTCTCTTGTTTGATGAACTATATCTTCATGGAATACCTCGACAAGTTCGTCGTGATTTATCTGGATGATATCCTTGTGTACTCCAAGAATAAAGAAGAGCATGCTGAACATCTTCGTCTTGTCCTGGAGAAGCTTCGAGAGCATCAACTCTATGCTAAGTATTCCAAGTGTGAATTCTGGCTTCCCGAAGTAACTTATCTTGGGCATGTCATCTCCAAGGATGGTATTGCCGTCAACCCCGAGCGAGTTCAGGCTATTCTCGATTGGACTCCTCCAAAGGACGTCAAGCAAGTCAGAAGTTTTCTCGGTCTCGCCAGCTATTGCCGTCGATTCATCGAGAACTTCTCCAAGATCGCCAGGCCTCTGACGAACCTATTGCATAAGGGCGTCAAGTACCAATGGACAGACAAATGTCAGGAAAGTTTCCAGGCACTCAAGGACAAGTTGACTTCTGCCCCAGTGCTTGCTCCACCTGATACTAAGAAGGACTTCGTCATTTACTGCGACGCTTCCCGTCAAGGATTAGGCTGTGTCCTAATGCAAGATCGCAAAGTGATTGCTTATGCATCCCGTCAATTGCGCCCTCACGAAGAGAACTACCCAGTTCACGACCTCGAGCTTGCTGCTGTCATACATGCACTGAAACAGTGGCGACATTACCTTCTCGGTAATCGTTGCGAGATCTTCACCGACCACCAAAGTCTAAAGTATCTGTTTACTCAGCCAGACCTGAACCTCCGTCAGCAGAGATGGATGGAGACTGTTGCAGACTTTGACTTGGGTATTTCCTATACACCAGGCAAGGCTAATGTAATGGATGATGCCTTGAGCCGTAAGTCATATTGCAACCACCTCTAGGTTCACAAAGTTCAACCCTCGCTTGTTGAAGAATTCAGAAAACTGAACCTCCATATTGTTCCTCCTGGAGCACTCGCTCCGCCTCCTCCAGAGTTCCGCAAGATGAACCTCCGTGTTGTTCCCCAGGGTTCCCTCAATACCCTGGCCGTCGAACCAAATCTCTTGGGCAGCATCAAGACACTGCAGAAGTATGACTCTCAAGCCCACAAGATTAAGCGCTACCTCGCGGCAGGAAGGCCCTCGTGCTTCACCCTTGGAGATGATGACACCTTGTTCTTTAAAGGTCGAATAGTGGTCCCTACGGAAGACAACCTGGATATGACTCAGAAGGTTATGAAAGAAGCTCATGAAACGCCTCTGTCTATTCATCCCGGTAGCACCAAGATGTACGAAGATGTCCGTCGAAAATTCTGGTGGCCTAATATGAAGCAAGACATTGCTCGTTATGTTGCTGAATGTGACGTTTGTTGTCGAATCAAAGCAGAACATCAAAGACCTGCTGGAACTCTGCAACCTATCTCTATTCCTGAATGGAAATGGGACCATGTTGAAATGGACTTCGTCACTGGTTTTCCCAAATCGCAGAAAGGTAATGATGCTATCCTTGTCATCATTGATCGACTCTCTAAAGTTACACATTTTCTGGCGGTCAAAGAAACAATCACTGCTAGTCAGCTTGCAACTCTCTACATGTCCAGAATTGTTTCACTTCACGGTATTCCACTGGTAATCAGTTCGGACCGTGGCAGCTTATTCACTTCGAGATTCTGGGCAAGTTTCCAATAAGCTATGGGTACTCATCTGTCATTCAGTACTGCATTTCATCCTCAGTCGCAAGGGCAAGTGGAACGTGTCAACCAAGTTCTCGAAGACATGCTTCGAGCTTGTGTTATCTCTTTCGGCAGAAATGGGAGGAATCTCTCCCGTATGCGGAGTTCTCTTATAATAATAGCTATCAAGCTAGTCTGAAGATGGCCCCCTTCGAAGTGTTATATGGACGAAAGTGCCGAACCCCTCTGAACTGGTCAGAAACTGGGGAACGTCCACTCTTCGGTCCGGATATTATCCAACACGCCGAAGAACAAGTCCGCATCATTCGTGAGAATCTCAAGACTGCCCAGTCACGTCAGAAGAGTCAGTATGACCGTCATCATAAAGACATGGCCTATCAACCTGGCGAAAAGGCTTATCTTCGAGTTACACCAATGAAGGGTGCTCACCGCTTCGGGATCAAGGGCAACCTAGCTCCTCGCTATATTGGTCCATTCACTATTCTCGAAAAGCGTGGAAAAGTGGATATCAACTGGAGCTTCCGCCGAACCTTTCTCAGGTTCACAATGTGTTCCACGTGTCACAACTCCGCCGCTGCTTCAAGGACCCAATCCGAGCAGTGGATCATGAAGTGCTCGAATTGCAACAGGACCTCTCCTATAAAGAGCATCCGGTCCGCATTCTCGACCAAGCTGAACGCCGCACACGTCAGAAGGCAATCAAGTTCCTCAAAGTCCAGTGGTCGCATCACTCTGAAGATGAGGCCACTTGGGAACGCGAGGATCGCCTGCGTGAAGAATACCCCGCACTGTTTCCTTCTACCTCCTAAATCTCGGGATGAGATTTCTTGTAGTGGAGGAGAATTGTAACGCCCGGATAATTATGCTACAGTGAACCTCTGCTAATGATGCCACGTCACCTCCGTTACAGTTGCTAATCTCGCGTTAGTTCGAAACCGGTTCGAATTCAAATTTGAATTTTTGTCAAACATCAAAAAATTTCAAACATTAAAACTAAAATGATCGGAGTGTGCCAAGTAATGACTAGGTAATTATGGTGAAGGAACCATGCTTTTATAAAGAGCCTAAGTACTTTTAAATGAATTAAAACAGAAAAGAAAATAAATAAAAAACAACAAAAGCAAGCCGCCCCCCCACTGGGCCAGTCGGCCCAGCTGGCCACTGCGCCAGGCCGGCCTACCTGGCCCAGCCGCCCCCCCCCCTCGCTCCCTTATCCCCCCACCCCGGTCAAACCCTAGACCGAACCCCCCCCACTAGCTCGCCTCTCCCTCTCCCCCCACCTCTCGATCCCATCTGGATCGGGGAGGGGAATCGGTCCCCGTCGCCCTCGCCCGAGGCCACCACGCCGCTCGTCGCCGCATCGCCGCCGCCTGTAGGATCGCCGTCGCCCGGAGCCGACAACCGTCGCCGCCTCGCCTCCTTGTCCTCCTCCCCGCGGGTCGCCCTTGAGCCTCGTCGCCCTCTTCCCACGACGTACGGTGAGGCCTTCCCCCAGCCTCTCCTCCTCCCTCCCTCGCACGCCACGGCTCCGTCCGCGTCCGCCGCCGCTCGCTGCTCTGGCCGGCCCGTGCTGGCCTCGCCCCGCACAGCCTCGCCCCCTTGCGCGCACGCCGCCCACGCCCAGCTCCAGCCACTGCCGCGCCCCTGCAGCCTGCTCGAGACTGCGCCGAGCGTGCCCTGCACGTGCCTGTGCACGCCCACCCGCGCCAGCCATCGCCCGCATCGCCCTGGGCCTCGCCCTGCTCCGCCCAGCGTCGCTTCCCCCCTGCAGCGAGACTGCGCGCCTACGCCGATCTGTCGCTGCTCGCCGCTCCGCCGCGCCGCCACTGCCTACAGCTGTTGCTGCCCCACGGCCGCGTGCCGTCGCCGTCCCGTCACCCCCTCCCCCGACCGCACCGGCGCCCAGTCGGGTGCGCCCCTGCCGGCCACGCCCGCAGCGCCCATTCGGGCTGCGCCCGACGCCCGTAAACCACACGCCCGTTTGGCCCCTAGGGGCCAATTACAAGTGGGGCCCCGCCCTGGTAGATTTAAAAAATATATAAAAAATAAATGAAAAAAATAAATGAAAATTAATTAATTAATTAAGTAAATTAATTAACCTAATTAATTGTAATTAATAAACCTAATCATTTAGTTAGACTAATTAAAACCTGATTAGTTGGTCTTAGTCTATGACATGCGGGACCCACCATCAGTTTGACCCAGTCAACTATCCTGTTGATTGCTAACTTCACGCTGATGTCTTAAATGTATTTTCGAATTAAATTAATAATAATAATTTAAAAATTATTTAAATCTCTAAAAATTAATATAAAATAAACTGTAGCTCGGATGAAAATACTTTGTACATGAAAGTTGCTCAGAACGACGAGATGAATCCAAATACGCAGTCCGTTCATTCACCACACGTCCCTAGCATAGCGAACGTGCAACTGTTCCCCTCCGGTCATCTGTCTAACAAATGTCCGGAACCGGGAAAACTTTCCCGGATGGGATCCCCCTTTCTCGGTAACGTGCAACCCCATGTTAGAACACACCCGGCACTGCATATTGTCATGTCATACTTTGTGTAGCATTGTTTGCTTTGTATTTACTTTTTCCTCCCCCCCTCATTCTCTCTCGATAGACGCTGAGACCGCTGCCGACGCTACCGTGAACGACTACAGTGTTGACGACCCGTCCTTCTCTGCCGAGCTTCCAGTCAAGCCCCCCCTTGATCAACCCGATATCGCCTATTCCTTCTCTCTACTGCTTGCATTAGAGTAGTGTAGCATGTTACTGCTTTCGGTTAATCCTATTCTGCTGCATAGCCTGTCTTTGCTACTACTATTGATACCTTACCTGCAATCCTAAATGCTTAGTATAGGTTGCTAGAATTACATCAGTGGCCCTACACTCTTGTTCGTCTGCCATGCTATACTACTGGGCCGTGATCACTGGGGGTGGTGATCACGGGTTTATATTATATACTATTACATACTTATGTTTCTGTTCGGAGATGGGGGCTGAAGGGGCAGGTGGTTCCATCCAGGTAGTGGTGGGCCTGGGTTCCCGATGGCCCCCGAGTGTTACTTTGTGGCGGAGCGACAGGGCAGGTTGTGACCACCTAGGGGACAGGTGGGCCTGGTCCTGGTCGGCATCCGCGGTTATATCAATTAACACGCTTAACAAGATTGGGTATTTGATCTGAATCTGGCTACGAGCATATACGCACTAACCACCACGCGGGAACAGTTATGGGTACTTGACGTCGTGGTATCAGCCGAAGCCTCCTAGACGTCAGCGACTGAGCGGCGCGCGCCGGGTTGGACCGCGTAACGCAACTTCCTTTGTAATGGAGGTTGCTAGGTCTGCTCACCGGCCGCCCACGCAACATGCAGGTGTGCAATGGGCGATGGGCCCAGACCCCTACGCGCATAGGATTTAGACCAGCGTGCTTTCCTCTTTGTTAGGCCTAGGTAGGGCTGCGACGTGTTGATCTTCCAAGGCCGGGTATGACCCAAGAAAGTGTGCCCGGCCAGAGGGATCGAGCGTGTTGGGTAATGTGGTGCACCCCTGCAGGGAAGTTTATCTATTCGAATAGCCATGTCCCTCGGTAAAAGGATGACCCGGAGTTGTACCTCGACCTTATGACAACTAGAACCGGATACTTAATAAAACACACCCTTTCAAGTGCTAGATACAACCCGGTGATCGCTCTCTCACAGGGCGACGAGGAGAGGATCGTCGGGTAGGTTTATGCTATGCGATGTTACTTGATGCTGCACTTGCTACTCTCTTCTACATGCTTCAAGATGGAGGCTGCCAGATGCGTAGTCTTCGATAGGACTAGCTATCCCCCTCTTATTCTGGCATTCTGCAGTTCAGTCCACAGATACTACCCATTTCATTGATACCATTGCATATGTAGTGTAGATCCTTGCTTGCGAGTACTTTGGATGAGTACTCACGTTTGCTTTGCTCCCCCTTTTTCCCCTTTCTATACTCGGTTGTCGCAACCAGATGCTGGAGCCCAGGAGCCAGACGCCACCTTTGACGACCTCTACTACACCGAGGGTGCCTACTACTACGTGCAGGCTGCCGACGACGACCAGGAGTAGTTTAGGAGGATCCCAGGCAGGAGGCCTGCGCCTCTTCGATCTGTATCCCAGTTTGTGCCAGCCATCTTATGGCAACTTGTTTAACTTATGTCTGTACTCAGATATTGTTGCTTCCGCTGACTCGTCTATGATCGAGCACTTGTATTTGAGCCCTCGAGGCCCCTGGCTTGTATTATGATGCTTGTATGACTTATTTATTTCTTAGAGTTGTGTTGTGATATCTTCCCGTGAGTCCCTGATCTTGGTCGTACACGTTTGCGTGTATGATTAGTGTACGATTGAATCGGGGGCGTCACAAGGTTAGTCCCAAAAATGATATAAAGTTGCTATAAAATGATTGTAAAACATCCAAGATTGATAATATAACAGCATGGAACAAGCAAAAATTATAGATACATTGGAGACGTATCAGTAGTCTTGGGAACCCACTTGACCATGTCCTTAGGAGCTTCTTCAAATGAGTCAATCCCTTCTTGAAGCTTGTCCTTGCCTTTTAGCTTGTGGTCTTGTGGTGGAAGATCGTCTTGAGCTTGTGTTCCCTTGAAAGAAGTGGGGTCATACTTCTCTTGTTGAGGAATAAACTTCGTCTTGGGGTATTGATCTTCTTCCCACTCAACTCCATTGGCATTGAACTTTCGTTCAAAACCAACACCTTGATTCTTTTGGTGCCTTCTTTGCTTGCGTACAATTTCCTCAAATTGCTTACTTCCGGCAAGGCTCTTGTAAACACCTTTCTCTATAATTCCCTTCAATAAGCTATTTTCTTGCTCAAGTGTAACTTGGCTAAGAGAATCACTAGTGGAATCAAAAGAACTACTAGAAGAAACAGCATTGGATTTAACATGATTATTGTTACTACTAGAGGAAGAATCTTTCTTGCTCTTATTGCTAGACTTTACTTGTGGCATATAAGTAGATAGGAGGATACGTTTGGCAAGATAAGAAGAACTCTTCTTTAGAAGATCATCATTGATAGCTTTTAGAAACTCATGCTCTTGCTCTAAATTTAGCTTCTCAAAGCGTAGCTTCTCATGAGTCCTTAGGAGCTCTGTATGATCCTCTAGGGTTGTTTCATGAGCTAACTTAAGAGTGTTTAGTTCTTTAGTTAGACACTCAATCTGCTTCTTATCATTGTCATTCATTTCATCTTGATTGGCATGATTATTAGCAAGTTCATCATAGTTTTCGTCACTAGTGTTTTCAACAAGTAAATCAGCATCACCTAGCAAATCATCTTCATCACTATTGAAATCAACATACTCGGGGTGTGATACCTTAGTGCCTTTAGCAATGAAGCATCTTCCAATTGCTTCATTTGGTGAGTCAAATATGTCGTAGGAGTTGGATGACACAAGTGCAAGACTGGCAACACCTTCATCTTGAGTATGGTCGGAGTCGGAGTGATAACTTCTCTCGGAGTAGTTGTTGGAGTCGGAACCGGATACCCATTCACCCACGTGGGCTTGATGTCTTCGTCTTGTGTAGCTCTTTGATGACTTGTCCTTCCTTTCCGAATCCTTGCTTCTACGAGAGGATCTTCGTTCATAACAATCATCTCTACTCCTTCTCTCTCTTGGAGGTATTTCATCTCTTCTACTCCTCCTTTTTGGTTTATCTTCTCTTTTCTTGTAGGGAGCCATACACTCATTGGAGTAGTGTCCGGGTCTTCCACAATTGTAGCAATTACGATCATGACTAGAAGATCTTTTGTCATTGTAGGACCTTGACTTGGAGCTTCTCTCTTTGCTTCTGTTCTTGTAGAACTTGTTGAAGTTCTTCACCATTAAGTTCAATTCTTCATTGGAGACTTGCTTCTTGCTTGATGTTGTAGGAGCATCACTTGAAGCTTTCTAAGCGCCACTTGACTTGTTGTGGAGCTCTTCCTTATCCTTGAGTGACATCTCATGAGCAACAATTCTACCAATGACTTCCGTGGGCTTGAGATCTTTGTAATTGGGCATCATTTGGAACAAGGTGCACACAGTATCATCTTTTCCATCCAAGGCTCTTAGGATCTTCTTGATGATGAATTTGTCGGTCATCTCTACACTTCCTAAGCTGGCAATCTCATTTCTGATGAGAGCAAGCCTAGAGTACAATTATGTGACTCCTTCACCATCCTTCATCGTCAAGTTGACTTGGAAGCACATCCAACTTGGATTCCTTGATGGACTCGGTACCTTCGTGCATATCAACCAAAGTATCCCAAATTTCCTTTGCATTCTCAAGACGGCTGATTTTGTTGAATTCTTCGGGGCACAATGCATTGAAGAGAATATCGCAAGCTTGAGCATTGTATTGCAACATCTTCATTTCTTCCGTTGTCGCTTCACAATCCGGTTCTTTTCCATCCTCGAAGAAATCACCTTGCAAGACAATATGCACAACAGCCCAAACGGCGGGGTTATGACCAAGAATATGCATTTTCATCTTATGCTTCCAACTAGCAAAATTAGTACCATCAAAGTAAGGATCTCTATGGTGGTAATTTCCCTCACTAGACGCCATACTCTCCTAGGTTGTGAAACCAATGCTATGATCACCAAAGCCATGAAAATCAAGGCAAAAGGAGACCAAAGCTCTGATACCACTTGTAGGATCAAAAGTATGTCTAGAGGGGGGTGATTAGACTACTTGACCAAATAGAAATCTAAGCTTTTCCCAATTTTAGTTGTGGGCAGATTTTAGCAATTAACACAAGTCAAGCAATCATACTACACATGCAATTCTAAGAGTGTAGCAGCGGAAACTAGAACATTGCCTATGAAGGTAAAGGAAGGGTTTGGAGAGTGCAAACGCAATGAAGACACGAAGATTTTTGGCGTGGTTCTGATAGGTGGTGCTATCGTACATCCACGTTGATGGAGACTTCAACCCACGAAGGGTAACGGTTGCGCGAGTCCACGGAGGGCTCCACCCATGAAGGGTCCACAAAGAAGCAACCTTGTCTATCCCACCATGGCCATCGTCCACGAAGTACTTGCCTCACTCGGGTAGATCCTCACGAAGTAGGATATCTCCTTGCCCTTACAAACTTCTTGGTTCAACTCCACAACTTGACGGAGGCTCCCAAGTGACACCTAACCAATCTAGGAGACACCACTCTCCAAAAGGTAACAAATGGTGTGTTGATGATGAACTCCTTGCTCTTGTGCTTCAAATGATAGTCTCCCCAACACTCAACTCTCTCTCACAGATTTGGATATGGTGGAAAGATGATTTGAGTGGAAAGCAACTTGGGGAAGGCTAGAAATCAAGATTCTTGTGGTAGGATTGGAATATCTTGATCTCAACACATGAGTAGGTGGTTCTCTCTCAGAAAATGTATGGTGGAAATGTAGGCATGTTCTGATGGCTCTCTCACAAATGGAGAAGGGGGTGGAGGGGTATATATAGCCTCCACACAAAATCCTACTGTTACACACATTTGACCCATCTCGGTGAGACCGAATAGCTAGACTCGGTCGGACCGATTAGTTCAAAATGTGAACGTTAGGAATCTTGGTGGGACCAACTGGAACAACTCGGTGGGACCGAAGTGCTAGAGCTTAGGGCAAATCTCATATCGGTGGCGCCGATTGCATCAACCCGGTGAGACCAAAGTGAAGCAATAGAGCCACAGAGAATTGGTCAAGCCATCTCGGTGAGAACGATTGCAATTTCGGTGAGACCGAAATAAATGCAACTGATAACAGGGAGTTGGCAAGGCCATCTCAGTGAGACCGAGATCCATATCAGTGTGACTGAACTGTTAGGGTTTCTGGCTTTGGCTATGTCATATGAACTCGGTGGCGCCGGATAGAAAGAATCGGTGGGGCCAAGTTGGAGTTTAGGGTTTTGACATTTGGGATGGAGAAAGTGGTTGAGGGTTTAGGAGCAATATCAGTAAGCATTTGAGCCAGCAAGCCATTAAGCAACACCTCATCCCCATTTAATAGTATTGGCTTTCCTATGGACTCAATGTGATCTTGGATCACTAAAATGAAAATGAAGAGTCTTGAGCTTTTGCCAATATGTGTCCTTAGCATTTTGAGGGGTCCACATTTCTAGTCCATGCCATGCCATTCATTGAACTTCCTGAAATATTCATCTTGAATGGATATTAGTTCAATGAGCTATATGTTGTTATGAATTACCAAAACCACCCGGGGATTAGTTGCACTTTCACCATTTCAACGATGATCATCCCGGCATGGGCCTGTGGTTTGAGGAGGACCTGGAGAAAGGTGTTTGGTAACTTTAGCACAAAATGAACCTTGCTGGAAACTTGAGCACGATCTGACCTTTTTTTTAAACACAAAAGGACCTAGCGTTACTGGTCACTAAGAAACACCGAAGTTCACGCGGTTTCATCTTTTTCCAACGCCATAGTATCTGGCGTTTCTCCCCCTGCAATGGCGGCTGATGGTGGCTCAAGGGCAGCAACGCGAAAGTTCCGGGCGTTGCATAGTGTAGCAGAAACGGCAGGATGTTGGGCATTTTTAAAAAGGGTCAAATCATGCTAAAGTTTCCTGTGAGGTTTATTTTGTGCTAAAGTTATCAAAAAGGGTCAAAACAGTTATTTTGTCCAAAGCTTGTTGGGCATAGAAAGTGTGTGAAATGGTGATGTGTCAGATCTCGTGGCGCAACACACATAAGCCCTTATTGGTGTGACTTGAATATTTATGTGCGTAATGCTATACAGTACTTTTTGTTGGAAATTAACCTTTGGGGTTAAAATTACTAGGATCTTGATCTCTGAGTAAAACACCTAAACATTGTAGAAGGTTGGTGACTAACCATGATTGTCAGAGGCCATCAGGGATAGCCCATGTTGCTGCCGTCAGTGAGGAGCTTGACGAGGAAGAAGGGCAGCACCAGAGCAGCAGGGTGATGTAGATGGCCGCAGGAGCGCCGCCAGCATAGACCTTACAGCGGCTGGTGGTGGTAGACGGCCTTCGGATGCCTTAAGCGCCACTTTAGGATCGGTAGTAAGGATTAGGAGAGTCAGCCTTGTATTGTGTCTTATCTTTCTAACAACCCCAAACCTCCTTTATATTCTCTGGCGCTCAGGAACCGGGACCGAAACCAAGTCGTTGGTTCGGTGCCCTCGATCAGGGCACTTATGTGAGAATTCTGTTAGTTCCCCTTTTCTCTCTCAGTTTGTTATAACTGGAGATTAATTCCAACATTCTCCCCCTTAATCGTGAGGTTAACAAATATCACAAGCCCACTCTCAATAGAAATAACGCACCAAGGCAAAGTGTTACAATGACCAATGAAATGCCACTGAACCCCGGTACCTATAGTACATCATTCTATCTTGAAATGGAAAACATGACACTTTATGGGAGTTGGTTTATTTATTGGTCCTATTTTCGAGGATCAAAAGCTTTCCTAGCCCATGCTGGCAACATAATCTTAAATATGGGTGGAGAGCCTTCGATAAACGGATTCGTAATATGTACGATTTATTTTTTTATATGCTTAACATCATTAGCTTGATCCTGGATTCTATATTTCACAACATTAAACATATTGTCAATGGTTTTGGCAACACCATTTGACTTTTTGTTACTCGCATAGAAAACTGCGTGTTCGTAATGCAGTATGTGGTTTAGAATTGTTTTCTACCACCTTAATTTCGGGAATAAAACTTCTGGACATACAACCTGCCCAATAGCCTTTTAAAATGCCACATAATTAAGTGCATTATTTCTAATGCCATCAGTGTCATTACGGAGCTTTTCCACGATATAGCGCCATACGCAAGAGTGAGGATGTAACATGACGTGGAAACTTTAATATCCACACATCTCGCATAAACAATGTCAGAATAACCCAAGATATCGAGGTTATCAGACTTCTTATTAGTGAGCATGTAAACTTTATTGTCTTGCATATCTACAAGACTTTTAGCGGATTTTCCAATGGTCCATTTCTGGACTTACTTGTATATTTGTCAATTATCCCGATCACAAACAAGGGCACGTTCATAATTGAATACACATATTGCTTCTGACAACTAAAGCATAAGGAAAAGACATTATCTGATCAATTCATAATGGTTCCTTGGACACTGAAATGTCCACCTTTGTTGCCCTTGACTTTAGTATTAGGTGAGATAGAGTACTACCACATAATATTTTCTTTCGTACTCTATTGACGTATGTCATCATAATAGAACTTATACTCCTTTTGGACCTATATCTTGGTGAAACTCGATAGATATAAATTATAATACATCACCAAGATCCTTTATGTCAATAGTATCTTGGCATTATGTTAACTTCATCCATTTGAAGAAACCTGACGGTTGGGTCATACATACATTATTAACTTAATCAACACAAGAGCATGTTATAATAATAACACAAGCGTCATAACAATTCACCGAGGAAACTCTATTGAGTTCCATACATCATTAGAGCTCATTATCACACAAGCCTCTAAGATGATCATTCACACACATTATCAATCATAGAGAAATTGTTAAGTCTCAACATTAAGTGTTGCAATAGGTATTTCTTCTTAACTTACCTGATGCATATAAACAAAGATCTAACGGAGTTATCCTTAAGATTCATGTTCATACGCTCCAGGTTCCCAGATGATCACTTTGTTTAAAAAATGTAAAACATATCCAAAATTTGGATACTAATCATTTCAATTCTAAACCACAACACCGTTGGGCTGAAAATGGAAACGAACTTAATGAACTGTGACAAATGATGATGAACGATGTTAGTCAGAAATATAACCACGAACCACATGGTACTGACAAACTTGCCACTTGAGTGAAGTGTGACATACGATTTATAAACAATACTGGTCAGATAAATAATCAACATGTAACATCACGATGGTCATTACACTAGCAAGCTTGCCACTTTAGCATCCATGTGTGCTTCATAATTCTCATAAGGGATTAAGTACACGTTAACATAATGAAATGAATGATTTTGTCATTCATTCTTCTAAATAAAGCTTGTTGCATCTTAATTAAAGAACCAACATTACCGTGTGCTTTTCATACATTCTCCAACCAAGACTTCTCGTTGGTTCCATCTTAATTAGAGAATTAACACATATTTTGCTTAGTTATATATGCTATCATCTATGTAGGAGAAGTGAACATGATATCTCATATTAAACCAGACTTCCATTCTCCCCCTCGAAATGTGGTCTGAAACAATAATTTCGATGATGTCTCATTATTTACACTTCTCTTAAATCTTCAATTGTAACATAAAACATTATCTTTACAAATTAGTGAAAACATAACTTGTCTCACCCTAGGGCGAGACAGACATTACATAATTGGAGTTGACATAATAATACATTTTATAACATACAAAATCATGTCATCTATTCGAGAGACAAAATTAAGGTTCTCCAATAACTAGGAGCATGAACAAACATCATGAGTAAAATGAAATATTAAGCCATCTCCAAATGCTAGTGGAATAAACCCAATAATTTTGACTTTAACCTCCTTTGCATTAGTAATGTGCTTGATGGCACAGGCATCTTGAGGCCTCTCTCAATGTCTACCTTAACATCATTATTGACACCCTTCAACATTACTGGCAAGAACGTTAGGAGATTCCTTACAGAAGACAATGATCTCCACTCTCCACATGGGAAAGTTATTTACATAAGGTTCGTCTATGCCGAAGCAAAAGTTTGGCAACATCATTAATGTTCATTGCTGAAAAAAAAGAGAAGGGAACTTTATGAACATCATAATACGACATCAAGCATGAACTAACCATTGAATGAGATGAATTAAGTACATGCGTAATTGTTATTCTAATCCATATAACTGTTGGGCAAAAAAAGGGAAAATAATCTTATACATTCATACATGACACATGAAGAATAATCAACGTTGGTCAGAATATCACCATATGACATTAGAACACTTGCTCATCAAATCTCTAATCAAAACTTCTCGTTGGTTCCATTTTGACTAGAGACATAAAACCGCAAAATGACCAGCAAGAACTTTGACTAAATTAATAGCTAACAAAAAACATAAAGCAGCAAAATGATCCCTTTTGACACTAAGTTGACACCGATAATAACATTGAACATAAGTGTCAAAATTACCCTCAAATTTCTCAATGACGTATAATGTAAATGGCATTGGAATTAACATAAAAATATAAATGCCGTTGCCACTGAGTAAACATCAAACTCAACATTCACAGTGAAAATGACATCAATGTTATTGTCCCGATATCATAAGTTTTTTTAATAATAAATTTGGACATGAAATTACATGAGGATACCCCAAATAATTAAATTTGGTAACTAACATATGTTAAATAAATGACAAAAACATCTTTAGAATATTTTGATCAACAAATCTCATATAATGACCATTATATTACATATCACATCACAATTCTCTAAACAAAATTACTTTGCTTCGAGAATTGATCATAACCATTCTAGGCCATTATATGCTTATTCTTAAATGCATTATATTGTAAAATACACCAACAAAAAGCTTTAATTATTTTATTGGCATATTGGCCAAACATTATTGTGCCGCATGGTGTGGTGCGGAGAAAAGAACCACACGGTGATCAAAATTTTCTTTAAGGTGGTCTCAACTCATTAGTAGATCACATCATAAAGAAACGCCATAAAAATGACATCAACGTAAACATCACACTAAAATAAAATTCCCAACAAAATATTTGAAACTTTAGTGAATGAAACATTATAAATTGTGTTCAAAATAAATATCATTTCACAACTTTAATATTTGAACTTGAAAACAACACAAAGAAAACATCGCCATTAAAAATGCCATTAACATTATCCACATTAATATTTTCCAAATAAAATTTCACATCGGTCCATTTTATTCAAAAAATTCAAACATTATCTTTAGCATTTTTTTTTTGGAAAAAACATATTAACAGTTCATAAACATTATCCCTAATATTAACAACATGAATCAAATGCACCGAAAAATACCAATTGCCTAAATGACATAATTTGGCCCATAGGAACCCCCAACAACCAATTAAAGAGCAATATCATTATTAACATTACCTCTTACACAATGTTGGGCATATTGTTTCTTAATAAAGCAGTGCATAAATTATTATTAGAAAACATAAAACACATCAAACGCACTGATAAAAAGAACTTTTTTTAGGCATAAAGAAAAAAACTGAATACTTATTTTTGGCCAAAAACCAACAACAGCCCATAAAAAGGACGACCCAGCAGCTAAATTCGTTAAAATAAGAATACTTTATACTGGGCACAACCTGGGCCGTAGCCCATAACTGAATACAACCCCTTTCATCGCTCGAAGGCCCATGAACTGTTGTGCGTGGCTGCCCGCCATCCGATCTGATCGGACGATCCTTCACGTCCCCGAGTAGAACAAAAACGTGCCCGGCCTTAACCCTAGCCATTTGCTCCTCTTCTCCCGATTTTTCCGGCGGTCCTTGACGGCCCGAGAGCCCGGTGTCCATGGCGGCTCGGCAGCTCCGCTCGCCGGAGCAGCGTGCAGCGGACGGATCCCGCGCGCTGCTCCATCGAGCGTGGCCACCCGTGCAGCTACACGGCGTTTGTTGCGGGATGCCGGAGGAAAGAGCACTGATGCCACGTCGGCCATAAGTGCTCGCCGGCGGCGACGCGAGGCACAGAGGCACGACATAAGGAAGTGACAACGACGCACATGGCGTAGTGGTCATGCTCTTAGGCGTCCATTATGTGTGTGCGGCACGGCAATGTCTCCAACCCGGAGCGGCCGACGGTGCAGCATCGACATGCGGTGTACATCAGGTAAGCATCCCGAGCCACAAATACGTTGAGGATTTATTCTTTTCTTCTAGTGCTCGGGATTTGGGGAAAAAGTGGAATGTTTCTTGGGTTCTTTTCTTAAATTTTCCAATCCACCTCATTTGTGAACCGAGGCCACAATCAGTTCTAATCGTATATTAGCCGAAACATATAAGTAGCAAAAAAAGTCAGGGCAATTAGCACTTAACCAGATGTCATAATCATTAGTCATCAAGCCGAAGCGATTTACATTAAAACATTAACATAAGATGCTAACAGTAAGCAATTAGAATTTAATCAAATTCGTAAGAAATTAGACCATGACTTTAGTAATTAATAACATAAACCGAGTCTAATTGCGGTTCTTAAACAGAGATCATAACGAGCTCATGATACCAATGTTAGAAAGTAACCTTTAGGGTTAACATTACTAGGATCTTGATCTCTGAGTAAAACACCTAAACATTGCAGAAGGTTGGTGACTAACCATGATTGTCAGAGGCCATCAGGGATAGCCCATGCTGCTGCCGTAGGTGAGGAGCTTGACGAGGAAGAAGGGCAGCACGGGAGCAGCAGGGTGATGTAGATGGCCACAGGAGCGCCGTCAGCACAGACCTTACGGCGGCTGGTGGTGGCAGACGGCCTTCGAATGCCTTAAGCGCTACTTTAGGATCGGTAGTTAGGATTAGGAGAGTCAGCCTTGTATTGTGTCTTATCTTTCTAACAACCCCAAATCTCCTTTATATTCTCTGGCGCTCAGGAACCAGGACTGAAACCAAGTCGTTGGTTCGGTGCCCCCGATCAGGGCACTTACGTGAGAATTCTGTTAGTTCCCCTTTTCTCTCTTAGTTTGTTATAACTGGTGATTAATTCCAACACTTTTGAACAGAGAAACTACATACGATACGGCTACAGATATAGACATAGATAGCTACATGGATGGATGATAGATACTAGCATCCGTGACCTCCGTACTCGTGCTTCTCACACCACCACGGAAACCTCCTCCTGCCATCTCTTGTTATCTTCCTGCATCTTGAGGACTGAGGAATCGGACTGGAACTTGAGCCAGGGCATGTGAGCATGTCTCACCCGTCTGCGCCGCTCGAACCGCTCATAGAACTTGGCGTAGCTCACGTATGGGTCTTCGTCCGTGTCGTAGTCCATCTTGTTCGACATGTAGTCCATCTCGTCCGCCTCCGCCATACCGGGGCTCCTCCGTCCCGCCAGCACCATGAACGCCGGGTCGTTTGCCTTGGACTTGGCCTTGACGACGAACGTCTCCTTCTTCTCCGCCTTATCCTTAACGACGAATGCGTCCTCCTTCTCCGCCTTGGCCATCACCGGATCTCTCACGCTGATCTCTCCTGGTGGATTGGGGATCTCTCTCTCTCTCTCTCTCGGAACAAAGGGGAGGAGGCGCGGTGGATTGCGTATATATGACTACTAGCTAACCTGATGCAAATTGCCTTTGTTGGCGACAAAGTTAATGCACGGAACACCCAATGATTAACCGACGTGCATGCATTGCGTACCTGTACATATACATCGAGTATTTGGTGAGCACGGCTAGCATGCAGCATGCGTGATCAGTACGTACTGTCCGAAACCAACAAGTTAAGCCAGGTACACACCTGCAATCATCTGCGCGCGCCTATTTGCTCGGAAGTTTGGACAAAACTTTGGAGCAGCTCTACAGTACAGGTCCAAGATCTTCCAGCTGCTACTACCCAGAGCTAGTTGGGTAGCCTCCCTCGAGACCATTGGTGGTACTGTACGTGTCAGGCCGACTCCTCGCCCTCCTCCTCTCGCTCCGCTGGCTAATAAGAAAAAGAATTTCATGTTGCTGGTAGGGATTACTTGGGCTGAAAGATAACATGGACAGGTTCTAAATTGTATAGTTTTACTTACAAGGTTACTTTCATCTTCACCTTTCTGTTGTTACTTGTAGCATTTGTCTATTATCCTGCTATCGTACTTCTTTACAAAGTAAATTCATGCCATCATTCATTTTCTTGCGATGCAAAAGTTGAAGATATGACTTTCGTCCTGTAGGTTGTGGGTGTAGAGGTTAATTGGTTCTTTCTTTCGGTTTGCTATTGATTCTCTTGGCCTTGATTCCGAATTGTTGTCGCTCTCTACAAATTGTAGGTATGTGTTCCTGCAGCCAGATTTGTTGTTTGGCAAGAATTTCAACATTGCCGTTTGAAAAGAAGGAAGCACCACTATTTCTATCAGTGACAAGGTAATTAATTTGCATTGCAACATACTCAACGTCTATTTTATGGGCACACATAGACATATGTAGAGCATACATGTTAACTGCAGCTAGATTAGTTGTGGATTTAGAGTTCGATTTGTTGGATGTTCTTTATCTAGGCTAAACCTAGGTAAATTAAGATCAATAATTAAGGCTACTACAGTGCAGCAACAGTAGCTAAAGAATTACTACAGTACGGCGGTTTGTCGTGATTGGGGGCACACACACAAATATCATCTGACAGGTGGGTCCCGTTGTGGCATTGTGCTTATAAAATATATAAGAGGAGAAGTCCCTATGGGACACTAAGTGATAATAGTTGCCCAATCCCAGCCAGCACAGCCAGCCACGGGAAGGGCTCTCCAGCTCCTTCCGCAAGCAGTAGGAGCAAACCAGAGAAGAAGAAAAATAAGGTGTAGAGGTTAATTGGTTCTTTCTTTCGGTTTGCTATTGATTCTCTTGGCCTTGATTCCAAATTGTTGTCGCTCTTTGCAAATTGTAGGTCTGCGTTCCTGCAGCCAGCAAATACAAGACTACTATGTTTGACATATTTATTACTCAAGGTGTGTTTGCTCTAATTCATGTCAGTTGTGGTTCAAATCTTGTGCAAGATGATCTTGAGATCATCTATGATTTCCAACAATGGCACCAGAGCCTTCTTGCTCAAGATTGAGCCCTATCTAGCTCAGGATCATACTTGATTTGTTACATCAAGTTAAAGTTTAAATGGCTTTTTCTGTTTATGCTTGGATCAAGTTATTCTTCATGTTTTTAACAAAAGATTGAATTACTTGAGCCCTTTAAGTAACAGAACAGAGTTGATCTATTGTGTTTAAATCAAGTTTATGGTTGAATTCAATATCCTCTCTATGTTTTGAGCATGGCTTGAATTTATTAAGCCTTATGAGGGACAGATCTATTTTTGTCTGCTGCTTTAAGTTAAAGAATCAAGCAATTCTTCCTAAAGTTTAAAGCTTGATTTTATTTGGCCCTAGAATTTTAAGTTTCAGCCCTAACATACCATGTGATGTGCTTGGGGTTTCATTTATGATGTCAACTAAAGGGGATTTAAAGCATAAGCAAAAATCCCCAATTCTGGAAACCCTAGGATTGAAATTCACCTTTTTTTCCTTCCCCTGTCAAGTGGCTTGCGGTTTCAATTCATGTTCTAAATCAGACGGGAATGAACTAAATTAAGTCCAAATACTAAAGAATTTCCCCAGAAACCCTAGCTAATAAAATTATGCAATTCCCCTTGGAAATTATATTGTGGTTTTGGTTAAGGCTCAATTAATGTGGGGATTGAATGTTCTAAGGCAAGCCTAATGAAATCCCTAATTCTGAAACCCTAAATTAAGAAATTCCCCAACTCCGGTGGAACCCTAACCCTAATTTCAGAAATCCCCAAATCAGACGTATCCTAACGCTAATGGTGATGAAATGAAGAGCAGTGGAAGCTTACCTTGGAGGCTGAGGTGTTGGTTGTCACCGTGCAGCGTCGCCATGGCCTGTCCTGCCCATACGCCGGCAGGCTTGCTACGGTTCGAGCCCGAGCTGCCTGGCTGTCCACTTCACCAGCCAGTGGCTGCTGCTGATGTTGTCCTCCTGGCCTAGGATCTCGAGGGGGTTCTGGACTAGGCCAGAATTGATTTCTGGCTAAGTACAGATACAAATTTTTTAGCCCAAAAAAATCTAATTTATTATGCATTTTTGGGCAAAATTCTGTTATGAGCAGAAATTAATTAGGAAAAATGCCAAACATTTTTTCCTTTTAATGACAGAATTTTACGCAATGAGGTGAATATTTTAAGGGCCAAATTTGATGCATGACTTATTATGTTATTTTGGCAATTTAATTCTTTAGGCATTTTAATTCCTGTTATATTTTAATATGTCATGTTATGCCATGCTTAAATCTTTTATGTTGCAATTCAGTTATGTTTAGTCATTTTCCCCCTCTATGGCATTTTGTAATCATAATTATTGTCATATCATTTGTGCCGTATTTAATAATCATTATGGTATAATATTATTCTTAAGGTTTTCTAAGGCCGTTTTGTTATGATTAATTATTTCAAGGCATTTTGTCATGTCTTAATCTCAAAATAATGATATTCCATTTAAGTTTATGATGTTCTTCTCTAATCAACTTTCCTATTAGAGAGCTTTAAGGTTTTAATTTTAATGTGGCCTCAATTAAATAAAGTTTTGAGCAATCAAATTAAGATGGGGCTATGATGCTCTTTATGAGCAACTATGTTAATTATGATTATAGCCCTAAAGTAACTAAAGAGTGTTGCTAAAAATATGTAATGTGTTATTTTGTATGAGGCCCTTTATCGTAATGATGTTCCCCAAAATTCAATCAATGATTGTTTTATTAAGAAATTAAGTTGCCTTTTGATCTAAATTATGACTAAATTTGTGGGCATAAAAAATACCTAATGGTGAGTTTTCATGGTATATTCTAACAAAACCATGGATTGTCATAACCAATTGCCCACTAAAGAAGTTTGTCCTTAAGCTATGTATATTTAATGAGGCTATTGTATTAAATGTCTCTAACTAATGAAGTGTGGTCTGTATTTACCATTCTAGCCAAAGCTGATTGGTGGATACATGACCACAAAATTTTATTGTTCTTGTCCACTTCTGACTAAAGTTGATGTGTACTAGTTCAATGAAAGAAGAATAAAGAGAAATGATTTTAATTAAGTGTGGTTGATGTTTGTCATCCTGGCCAAAGCTGGTTGACGAATATCTGACTATAAACTTTTTGCTGCTCTTACTCACTTCTGGCCAAAGCTGATGTGAGTTGGATCAGTAAAAGAAGTTTGAATAATGAGAGGCCATAAAGTGTGACAGGTATTTGTTATTCTGGCCAAAGCTTATGAATGAATATTTGATCACAAAATTTTGTTGTTCTGATACACTTCTGGCCAAAGTTGATGTGGATTAGACCAACAAAATTAAGTTTATGATCTGGGAAAGAATACTAATGTATAAGGCTTTGGGACAATTTGAAATAGGAAACAAATATTAAGGTACTTTAAACCAATTAATTGATTATTAAGTTATTTTAAACTTATGCTTACAATTAAATTGCATGCTTCCGCAACTAAGTGCCTCTGATTATTGATATGATTCATGGCTATATATACATATAAATTCATTAAGTTTTAGTTATAGCTATAAATCATCTGATTAATTCCCAGATCAATTAATACTTGAAGCTATAAGCTTATGTGATCATTAAAGTCATCTCCAATTAAGATGGAATCAAACTGAAATTCTAATTGGAGACTTAATGTTATTTTGGAATAAAGTTGTGACACATACGAATTCATTCTAACAAAGTTGATCGGATACATGTGTCATTCCCTAAAGATTAATATTTACATGAGGAGTTATGTTTTGTATGATCACTATCGAAATTTGTGATCATGCATTTTATCCCTATTGCTAATTTTTTCAATTCAGCCATCATGTTTTCGGCTGATTTAATGTTTCTCATAAGTAACGATTTAAGTTTATGTATATATATTATTGTTTCATGAGATCATGCATTATGAAAATCTAATGAGCTCCCCATTAAACAAGTTTTTTTAATTACTAAGGTATTGATAAGAATCCAATGGATTTCTTATCTATTAACGTCTAAGGGAGCAAAACCCGGTAAAGAATCTGGGGGAGTATGCCAGTAAGGATATGGGGGAGTAATTCCCTAGTTCTATCATAATAAAGTTGTTTCTGGCATTAATGAAGTAGCTTGAATGGCTTCTTAAAATCTTATGAGATCATATTGATCATCAAAATACTCAAGAATTAAGATATGATGAATTTACGAAGCTTTTGAGTTCACTTTATTATGTTATTCACAATGAAGTCTGTAAAGTGGACAGGAATTAAGCTCAAAGTTATTCGTATCCATAAAATAATTGGACTATAATTATGATATTATTATAGCCTCATGGAGAAGAATGTTTTGAGGTGAAGTTTTAAAGCTGGAATGGATGGTAATGGAAGTTTTCCATTAAGCACAAAATATAAATTTTGTTATTCCCAATCCTGTAATCTGATTTATGTTATTAACTTTATTGAGTTCTCCTATAAAAGTGGAATATTTATTATGGAAGTTCGTCAAAATGTTGAGCAATAGCTCTGCCCATATTTCGAGGGGGAGCAGTTGAACTTCCAAGTATGTTTAAATCCTGTTAAATTCCACTTGTATAATTTCTATTATAATTAATTCCTAAGGAGGAATTATGGAATTGTGAATGGAAATTGATTTTTTATTAAGTACCACTTCTCGTAAAAAAAATCTTAAGTCTACATCTGAATTTCCATCTCTCAAGGGTATTATTGTTATTACCTCGGTGCATGATGATTATGGTGATAAGGAACAATTAAATCGCCCATATGATGTTAATGGCATATGATTAATCATTAGGTTCTTTCTAGTGTGTATGTCATATTAAGTGATATATCTTGCATAAGTTTTTCTTCTAAGCAAGATAAAGGATTTCATTATGCTCTCCATAATGATTCTCCTAAAGCATCGAAGGGGGATAATGAATATTATGATACTCTAAAACAGAGTATGATGTTGAAAACTAAAGCGGGATTAGTTAAATCCTAAGGGCTTTATGGCAGTTATGAGCTCCATGGATGACATCAAAAGAGGAGCTCTTCCTAACTCTCAGATTGCCAAGGTAATTCTTGGCAAAATTCTTCTTAAGTTCCAAACAACATGTCTTGTTAAAAGACTTATTGAAAAAGATTTAATGTGAATGGGAGTTTGAGGAAATAAATTATGAAAAGGTGATATATGGCCATCAAACTTAAGATTTTAGAGATGGAAATTTCATAAAGGTTTTTCCTTTTGCATAATACGGAATCAGTCATGATGATTAAGTAATTTTGAGACAATGAGTATCTGATAGTGGTACAAAGCTCAATAAGAAATAAGTTTAATAAGGCATTTATGATTAGTCAATATTATGTTGACAATAAGCAATAGGGATGTTGCATAAGACCTGAGGTTTTTCCTCGGGCTACTAAATTAATCTTAGTGATGTTCTTGCATTTTAAAGATTCAATAAGTTTGGTCCATAAAGGGGAGAATTAAAGTTCATTCTAAAGATTTATGTTCACTCCCTCAAAGGGCAATAAGTTTTTCTCATATTGTCACTAATGCTTAAGTTATTATGTGCCCTCTTAAGTTTATGAGACCGGGATAACTGACAGACATAAGTCCAGGACTGGACCCCTGGAAAATTATTAAGAAAAGCGTTGCCTTGTTGGCGTAAGCACTAAAGGAATGATGTGTGATAAATCACAGTAAGGGATTGCATGCTTGCATTTAAATATAACGGTAACCACCAAGTTGTGGACCGCTAAGATATTTGGCAAGTTGTGAATTTACAAAAGTTTTATCCACAAAAGTTTCACCCTTGCGGGGGAGCCATATTGTGGAATGGCTCTACCCAATCTCCTTAAGGCATCGTTAAAGATGCAAACTAAAGTCGTGACATGCTTTGATCCCTAAATTTTTGAGATATGGATCCATGTCCCTGATCCATATGAATTTAAAGAATGAGGAGTTTTCTTAAGATTATTTATCCCGGGACTCATTATGTAAGAGTGCAGATTATTCGAGTAACATGTCAAAAGATATCTGTCAGACCTATGACATTGTGAAAGATTAATTTCAGAATCAAACATGTTCAAGGCCTTGATGAATTAAGTTTTAAGGCTCAACAAACAAGTATTAAATCTAAGGCATAAGTGTTGAGCATTATATAAGATTAATGTCTTGATGCTTAAGTGTTATGCTAAAGACATTAAAGCTAAGTATCATATTTAAAGAGGCTTGCCTTCTAATGTTGTCGGCATAAAGAATAAATGGTAGGCTACTATTAAGGGACAAATTATGATTCTGGAAACAAAACATATTTCTCTTTTTTTTTCAAAAGCGCTCCCATGAGGATATGCACAAGAATATATGAAGAGAAACTGCACTCTTGGGACCATTGCAGCACCATCTCCCCACAAACCTAAAGGGGTTAGTTCCTTCGATGGAATGATGTACTGTGGCCAGTTAGATCAATGGTACTTAATTGACCATTGTAATTTATTGGCTCTGTATATGTTCCAACAAAGGGATGAGTTCATAAGTTTTTCAAGTAAGAATTAAGTTCATGGAGCTCCTAACTTAAAGAAGTTCCATTTCGAGATGACGTGGTATATTGTAGTAACTGGGTTATGCGGTACTAACGGACCGTTGCAATCCTTTTATCTCGTATGCCATTTTTATTAAGAAGTGGGCTTATAAGTTTAGCCTTACGATCAAGGGGGGGAACGTTGGATGTTTTTGATCTAGGAAGAAGAATGGCACCAGAGCCTTCTTGCTCAAGATTAGATCAAGTTAAAGTTTAAAAGGGCTTTTTCTGTTTATGCTTGGATTCAAGTTGTTCTTCATGTTTTTAACAAAAGATTGAATTACTTGAGCCCTTTAAGTAACAGAACATAGTTGATCTATTGCGTTTAAATCAAGTTTATGGTTGAATTTATTAAGCCTTATGAGGGATAGATCAATTTTTATCTGCTGCTTTAAGTTAAAGAATCAAGCAATTCTTCCTCAAGTTTAAAGCTTGATTTTATTTGGCCCTAGAATTTTAAGTTTCAGCCCTAACAGATCATGTGATATGCTTGGGGTTTCATTTATGATGTCAACTAAAGGGGATTTAAAGCATAAGCAAAAATCCCCAATTCTGGAAACCCTAGGATTGAAATTCGCCTTTTTTTCCTTCCCCTGTCAAGTGGCTTGTTGTTTCAATTCATGTTCTAAATAAGAGGGGAATGAACTAAATTAATTCCAAATACTAAAGAATTTCCCCAATTTTGAAACCCTAGCTAGTAAAATTATGCAACTCCTCTTGGAACTGATATTGTGGTTTCGGTTAAGGCTCGATTAATGTGGGAATTGAATGTTCTAAGGAAAGCCTAATGAAATCCCTAATTCTGATACCCTAAATTATGAAATTCCCCAACTCCGGTGGAACCCTAACCCTAATTTCAGAAATCACCAAATCAGACATATCCTAACGCTGATGCTGATGAAATGAAGAGCAGTGTAAGCTTACCTTGGAGGCTGAGGTGTTTGTTGTCACCGTGCAGCGTGGCCATGCCCTGTCCTGCCCATACGCTGGCAGGCTTGCTTTGGCTCGAGCCCGAGCCGCCTGGCTGTCCACTTCACCAGCTAGTGGCTGCTGCTGATGTTGTCCTCCTGGCCCATGATCTGGAGGGGATTCTAGACTGGGCCAGAATTGATTTCTGGCTCAGTACAGAAACTAATTTTTTAGCCCAAAAAATCTATTTTATTATGTGTTTTTGGGCAAAATTCTGTTATGAGCTGAAATTAATTAGGAAAAATGCCAAACATTTTTTCCTTTTAATGACGGATTTTTACGCAATGAGGTGACTATTTTAAGGGCCAAATTTGATGCATGACTTATTATGTTATTTTCGCAATTTAATTCTTCAGGCATTTCAATTCCTATTATATTTTAATATGTCATGTTATGTCATGCTTAAATCTTTTATGTTGCAATTCAGTTATGTTTAGTCATTTTTTTCCTCGATGGCATTTTATAATCATAATTATTATCATATCATTTGTGCCATATTTAATGATCAGTATGGTATAATATTATTCTTAAGGTTTACTAAGGCCATTTTGTTATGATTAATTATTTCAAGGCATTTTATCATGTCTTGATCTCAAAATAATGATATTCCATTTAAGTTTATGATGTTCTTCTCTAATCAACTTTCCTATTAGAGAGCTTTAAGGTTTTAATTTTAATGTGGCCTCAATTAAATAAAGTTTTGAGGAATCAAATTAAGATGGGGCTATGACTCTCTTTATGAGCAATTATGTTGCTCAAAATATATAATGTGTTATTTTGTATGAGGCCCTTTATGTTAATGATGTTCCTTAAAATTCAATCAATGATTGATTTATTTAAGAAATTAAGTTGCCTTTTGATCTAAATTATGACTAAATTTGTGGGCATAAAAAAATACCTAATGCTGACTTTTCATGGTATATTCTAACAAAACCATGGATGGTTTTAACCAATTGCCCACTAAAGAAGTTTGTCCTTAAGCCATGTATATTTAATGAGGCTATTGTATTAAATGTCTCTAACTAATGAAGTGTTGTCTGTATTTACCATTCTGGCCAAAGCTGATTGGTGGATACATGAGTACAATATTTTAACTTCTGACCAAAGTTGATGTTGACTGGTTAAAAAAAGAATAAAGAGACATGATTTTAATTAAGTGTTGTTGATGTTTGTCATCCTAGCCAAAGCTGGTTGACGAATATCTGACTACAAACTTTTTACTGCTCTTACTCACTTCTGGCCAAAGCTGATGTGAGTTGGATCAATAAAAGAAGTTTGAATAATGAGAGGCCATAAAGTGTGACGGGTATTTGTTATTCTGGCCAAAGCTTATTAATGAATATTTGATCACAAATTTTTGTTGTTCTGATACACTTCTAGCCAAAGTTGATGTGGATTATACCAACAAAATTAAGTGTACGATCTGGGAAAAAATACAAATGTATAAGACTTTCAGAAAATTTGAAACAGGCCACAAATATTAAGGTAATTTTGGGGAATTGAATAAAGTATATAAACCAATTAATTGATTATTAAGTTATTTTAAACTTATGCTTACAATTAAATTGTATGCTTCCGCAACTAAGTGCCTCTGATTATAGATATGATTCATGGCTATATATACATATAAATTCATTAAGTTTTAGTTATAGCCATAAATCATCTGATTAATTCCCAGATCAATTAATACTTGAAGCTATAAGCTTATGTGATCATTAAAGTCATCTCCAATTAAGATGGAATCAAACAGAAATTTTAATTGGAGACTTAATGTTATTTTGGAATAAAATTGTGACACATACGAATTCATTCTAACAAAGTTGATTGGATACATGTGTCATTCCCTAAAGTTTAATATTTACATGAGGAGTTATGTTTTGTATGATCACTATCGAAATTTGTGTTCATGCATTTTATCCCTATTGCTAATTTTTTCAATTCAGCCATCATGTTTTCGGCTGATTTAATGTTTCTCATAAGTAATGATTTAAGTTTATGTATATATATTATTGTTTCATGAGATCAAGCATTATGAAAATCTAATGAGCTCCCCATTAAAGAAGTTTTTTTAATTACTAAGGTATTGATAAGAATCCAATGGATTTCTTATCTATTAACATCTAAGGGAGCAAAACCCGGTAAAGAATCTGGGGGAGTTTGCCAGTAAGGATCTGCGGGAGTAATTCCCTAGTTCTATCATAATGAAGTTGTTTCTGGCATTAATGAAGTAGCTTGAATGGCTTCTTAAAATCTTATGAGATCATATTGATCATAAGAATACCCAAGATTTAATATATGATGAATTTATGAAGCTTTTGAGTTCACTTTATTATGTTATTCACAATAAAGTCTATAAAGTGGACCGGAATTATGCGCAAAGGTATTGGTATCCATAAAAGAATTGGATACTATAAGTATGATTTTATTATAGCCTCATGGAGAAGAATGTTTTGAGGTGAAGTTTTAAAGCTGGAACGGATGCTAATGGAAGTTTTCCATTAAGCACAAAATATAAAGTTTCTTATTCCCCATTCCTGTAATTTGATTTATGTTATTAACTTTATGGATTTCTCCTATAAAAGTGGAATATTTATTATGGAAGTTCGTCGAAATGTTGAGCAATAGCTCCGCCGACATTTCGAGGGGGAGCAATTGAACTTCCAGGTATGTTTAAATCCCGTTAAATTCCAATTGTATAATTTCTATTGTAATTAATTCCTAAGGAGGAAATATGGAATTGTGAATGGAAATTGAGTTTTCATTAAGTACCACTTCTGTTCAAAAAAAAAATCTTAAGTCTACATCTGAATTTCCATCTCTCAAGGGTATTATTGTTATTACCTGAGTGCATGATGATTATGGTGATAATGAACAATTAAATCACCTGTTTAATGTTAATGCCATATGATTAATCATTATGTTCCTTCTAATGTTTATGTCATATTAAGTGATAAATCTTGCATAAGTTTTTCTTCTAAGCAACATAAAGGATTTCATTATGCTCTCCATAATGATTCTCCTAAAGCATTGATACGTCTCCAACATATCTATAATTTTTGATTGTTCCATGCTGTTATATTATCATTCTTGGATGTTTTACAATCATTTTATAGCAATTTTATATCATTTTTTGGGACTAACCTATTGACATAGTGCCCAGTGCCAGTTGCTGTTTTTTGCTTGTTTTTTACTTCGCAGAATATCAGTACCAAACGGAGTCCAAATGCAGCGAAACTTTTTGGAGAATTATTGTGGACCAGAAGAAACAACATGGGCCAAAGAAGTACCAGAGGGGTGCCCATAGGGGGGCACAACCCACCTGGGCGCACCTGGGGGACCAGGCACGCCCTGTTGGGTTGTGCCCACCTCGGTGGCCTCCCACACCGCCTCTTCGCCCTATAAATTCCCTAATATTCCAAAAACCACAAAAATAACCCTAGATCAGAATTTCCACCGCCGCAAGCCTCGGTAGCCAGAAAAAACCAATCTAGACCCCGTTCCGGCACCCTGCCAGAGGGGGAAATCATCACTGGTGGCCATCTTCATCATCCCGACGGCCACCATGATGAGGAGGGAGTAGTCCACCCTCGGGGCTGAGGGTTTGTACCAGAAGGTATGTGTTTAATATCTCTCTCTCATGTTCTTGAGATGGCACCATCTCGATGTATCGCGGGTTTGTTAATATAGTTGGATCATATGGTGTTTCTCCCTCTCTATCTTGTTGCGATGAATTGAGTTTTCCCTTTGAGATTTCGTTCTTATCGGATTGAATATTTTTATGGATTTGAGAGCACTTGATATATGTCTTGCATATGAATACCCGTGGTGACAATGGGGTATTATATTGATTCACTTGATATATGTTTTGGCACTCAACTCGCGGATTCCCGAGGTGACATTGGGGTAATCTACGCATAGGGGTTGATGCATGTTCTCGTCTTTGTTTCTCTGGTGGAAATCTTGGGGCACTCTTTGAGGTTCTTTGTGTTGGATTGAGTATTACGAATCTGAATTTGTTTTGGTGTTATCTTAGTATGAACTCTTGATAGATCGATCGGAAAGAATAGCTTGGTGTTATTTTAGTACAAACTCTAGGATAGATTGATCGGAAAGAATAGCTTTGAGGTGGTTTCGTACCCTACAAAAAATTCCTTGTTCTGTTCTCCGCTAGATAAGAACTTTGGAGTGATTCTTCATCGCACGTTGAGGGATGGTTATGTGATCCAATTATATTAGCATTGTTGAGAGATTGCACTAGCGAAA
Source organism: Thinopyrum elongatum (assembly GCA_011799875.1). Taxonomy (NCBI): domain Eukaryota; kingdom Viridiplantae; phylum Streptophyta; class Magnoliopsida; order Poales; family Poaceae; genus Thinopyrum; species Thinopyrum elongatum. Next base: position 631,902,743 of record CM022303.1, read on the forward strand.
GTATGGACCCTAGGCCTTGTTTTCAAACATTGCAATACCGTTTGTACTCCATTTTACCAATAGCTACTGTGCTATTTTTTTTATTTTCAGATTACAAAAATATATTTCTACCATCCATATTACACTTTTATCACCATCTCTTCACCAAACTAGTGCACCTATACAATTTGCCATTGTATTGGGTGTGTTGGGGACACAAGAGACTTTTTATTATTTGGTTGCAGGGTTGTTTGAGAGAGACAATCTGCATCCTACACCTCCCATGGATTGATAAACCTTAGGTCATCCACTTGAGGGAAATTTGCTACTATCCTACAAAACAATGCGCTTGGAGGCCCAACAGGAGTCTACAAGAACAAGTTGTGTAGTAGACATCAAGGTCTTTTCTGGCGCCGTTGCAGGGGAGGTGAGTACTTGAAGGTATATCTTTAGATCTTGCAATTGAATCTTTTAGTTTTTTTCTTTATCACTAGATTGGTTTATAAAAATAAAATTATAAAAAAATGGAATTGAGGTGGTCTCATATTGTTCATCTTTATAATGTCTTTCTTGAAAATGATGGATCAAATTTTTTTGCTCAATTGATAGAAGAAGAATTCAATAAAATGTTTAGCATAAATTCCATGAATGATGAGCATGATCGCAATGTTGCTAGTACGAATTCTTTGAATATCCATGATGCTAATGATATGCAAAGCCATAAGCTTGGGGATGCTATGTTTGATGAAGATGATATTTTTAGTCCCCCAAGTTTTGATGAGCAAGTTTATTATGATGAAACCATGCCTCCTATTTATGATGATTATGTTGATGAAAGTGGGTTTGGAAGAGTGTCAACTCTAGTTAATGATCTCACTATTTTGGAGGGTGCTGAATCTTACTGTGATAATTATGAAAGTGGATTTCGAGAGGTCATGACTTTATTTAGTGACGAATCCACTATTTTGGAAGAGGTTTCAATTGATTATGAGAACAAAGTTGCTATCTATGATGATTATGGTGATGACATGTATGCTATATTGAATAATCATAACCATGAAACTTGTCATCATGATTTTAATTTTCAATGTCATGATAGTTATTTTGTTGAGTTTGCTCCCACTACTATTCATGAGAATAAATTTGCTTATGTGGAGAGTGATAAAGTTTCTATGCTTATGCATCATGAAAAGAGTGCATTATGTGATAGTTATATTGTTGAATTCATTCATAATTCTACTGAAAATTACTATGAGAGAGGAACTTATGCTTTTACATATTGCAACAATATCAAGTTTTCTCTCTATGTGTTGAAAATCTTGAACTTTTGCTTGTTTTACCTTCCTATAATAGTTGATTCTTGCTCCCATGATTTGTTTGCTCACAAAATCCCTATGCATAGGAAGTGGGTTAGGCTTAAATGTGCTTGCCATGTGATTCATGATGCTCCCATTACATTTTAATTATTCACTTCTATGTGAGCATCATTGAAATCATAATGCCTAGCTAAAAAGGCATTAAAGAAAAGTGCTTGTTGGGAGATAACCCAACATTTACCATACTGTTTTTTTATGTTCACATGATTAATCTACTGTAGTAATCCTGTTTTATAGCTTTTGTTTTAATAAAGTGCCTAGTAAAGCCTTTGGGATAGTGTGGATGATAGTTGACTCGATTCTGTGCAAAAACAGAAACTTTTGCGTCCAGTACAGAAATTTCTATATTTGACTGGTATGTGGAACAATTCTGAAATTTTTACATATGATGGCTATACACATTTTCTACGTTTTCCTATTTTTTTAGAATTGTTGGAGTTACTGAGGTATGACCTTAATTCAGATCTTTATGTACTGTTCTGTTTTTGACAGATTCTGTTTGCAATGCATAGTTTGCTTGTTTTATGGTTTCTATGGCTTATATTTCTTAATATAAATAGTGGAAATTTTAGGGTACATTAGGCATTGTGTGAGAAAAATTATGAATCTTATCTTGACAGTACCAAAGTGTATGATTTCTCTTTATCATACTAACTCATCTCACGAAGTTCCGTTAAGTTTTGTGTGATTAAAGTTTTCAAGTTTTGGGTGAGATATCGATATGAGGAGAATAAGGAGTGACAAGACCCTAAGCTTGGGGATTCCCAAGGCACCCAAAGGTATTATTCAAGGAATATCAAAGCAACTAAGCTTGGGGATGCCCAGGAAGGCATCCCCTCTTTCGTCTTCAATATTATCGGTAACCTCACTTGGAACTATATTTTTATTTGTCACATGATATGTGTTTTTCTTGGAGCATCATTTTATTTTGTTGAGATTTGCTTGCTGTTATTTATAATAATGTTTTGCATCTTTTATTTCAATAAAAGTGGCAATGATAGCCTTTACCATGCTTATTTTGCAAGTCTACATGTTGCTGTTTCAAAACACAAAGTTTATCGATGGTGCAAAAATTCTCTAGAAAAGTCAGAATGTGATAAAATGTTGAAACTTTTTGCAAAATAAGCTATGATAATTTTTCTACAGTGTGGTAAGTTTTCAAAAAATTTGGAGTTATGGAAGTATGAAGAATGTTGCACTCTTTACAGACTGTCCTGTTTAGACAGATTGCTGTTATGTTTGCATTGTTTGCATATGCTTGCTTGTTTAATGATTCTATTTGAGGATAGGAGTATAAAATATGCCACCATGATGAGGGAGTAGTCTACCCTCAGGGCTGAGGGTTTCTACCAGTAGCTATGTGTTTAATCTCTCTCTCTTTCTCTCTCATGTTCTTGTGATGGCACGATCTTGATGTATCGCGGGCTTTGTTAATATAGTTGGATCATATGGTGTTTCGCCTTCTCTATCTTGTTGTGATGAATTGAGTTTCCTCTTTGAGATTTCGTTCTTATCGGATTAAATATTTTTATGGATTTGAGAGCACTTGATATATGTCTTGCATATGAATACCCGTGGTGACAATGGGGTATTATATTGATTCACTTGATATATGTTTTGGCACTCAACTCATGGATTCCCGAGGTGACATTGGGGTAATCTACGCATAGGGGTTGATGCACGTTCTCATTTTTGTTTCTCCGATGGAAATCTTGGGGCACTCTTTGAGGTTCTTTGTATTGGATTGAGTATTATGAATCTGAATTTTTTTTGGTGTTATCTTAGTACGAATTCTTGATAGATCGATCGGAAAGAATAGCCTGGTGTTATTTTAGTACGAACTCTAGGATAGATTAATCGGAAAGAATAGCTTTGAGGTGGTTTCGTACCCTACAAACAATTTCTTCTTATGTTCTCCGCTAGATAAGAACTTTGGAGTGATTCTTCATCGCACGTTGGGGGATGGTTATGTGATCCAATTATATTAGCATTTGTTGAGAGATGGCACTAGCGAAAGTACGGACCCTAGGCCTTGTTTTCAAGCATTGCAATACCGTTTGTGCTCCGTTTTACCAATTGATACCTTGCTATTTTTTTATTTTCAAATTAGAAAAATATATTTCTACCATCCATATTACCCTTTTATCACCATCTCTTCGCCGAACTAGTGCACCTATACAATTTGCCATTGTATTGGGTGTGTTGGGGACACAAGAGACTTTTTATTATTTGGTTGCAGGGTTGTTTGAGAGAGACCATCTTTATCCTACACCTCCCACGGATTGATAAACCTTAGGTCATCCACTTGAGGGAAATTTGCTACTATCCTAAAAAAATCTACGCTTGGAGGCCCAACACAAGTCTACGAGAACAAGATGTGTAGTAGACATCAAGCATCAAAGGGGGATAATGAATATTATGATACTCTGAAGCAGAGTATGATGTTGAAAACTAAAGGGGGAGTAGTTAAATCCTAAGGGCTTTATGGCAATTAAGAGCTCCATAGATGACATCAAAAGAGGAGCTATCCCTAACTCCCAGATAGCCAAGGTAATTCTTGGCAAAATTCTTCTTAAGTTCCAAACAACATGTCTTGTTAAAAGACTTATTGAAAAAGATTTAATGTGAATGGGAGTTTGAGGAAATAAATTATGAAAAGGTGATATGTGGTCATCAAACTTAAGATTTTAGTGATGGAAATCTCATAAAGGATTTTCCTTTTGCATAATAAGGAATCAGTCGTGATGATTAACTAACTTTGAGGCAATGAGTATCTGACAGTGGTACAAAGCTCACTAAGAAATAAGTTTAATAAGGCATTTATGATTAGTCAATATTATGTTGACAATAAGTAGTAGGGATGTTGCATAAGACCTGAGGTTTTTCCTCGGGCTACTAAATTAATCTTAGTGATGTTCTTTGCATTTTAGAGATTCACTAAGTTTGGTCCATAAAGGGGAGTATTAAAGTTCATTCTAAAGATTTATGTTCACTCCCCCAAAGGGAAATAAGTTTTTCTCATGTTGTAACCACTGTTCAAGATATCTTTTGATATTCTGATAAATCGGCCGATTTATCGCTTACCTGTGTCTGATCGATAAGATAAATTGACAGATAAATAAGCCGATATGGCGATAAATCGGCCGATATGCCGATAATTTGGCCGATTTACCACTTATCATGGGTCAACCGATAAGTTCCCGATAAGCGATATCCCCAGCATTGGTTGTCACTAATGCTTAAGTTATTATGTGCCCTTTTAAGTTTATGAGACCGTGATAACTGACGGACATAAGTCCCGGAATGGACCCCTAGAAAATTATTAAGAAAAGCTTTGCCTTGTTGGCGTAAGCACTAAAGGAATGATGTGTGATAAATCACAGTAAGGGATTGCATGCTCACATTTAAATATAACGGTAACCACCAAATTATGGACCACTAAGATATTTGGCAAGGTGTAAATTTACAAAAGTTTTATCCACAAAAGTTTCACCCTTGTGGGGGAGCCATATTGTGGAATGGCTCTACCCAATCTCCTTAAGGCATCGTTAAAGATGCAAACTAAAGTCGTGACATGCTTTGATCTCTAAATTTTTGAGATATGGATCCATGTCCCTGATCCATATGAATTTAAAGAATGAGGAGTTTTCTTAAGATTATTTATCCCGGGACTCATATGTAAGAGTGCAGATTATTCGAGTAACATGTCAAAAGATATCTGTCACACCTATGACATTGTGAAAGATTAATTCACGAATCAAACATGTTCAAGGCCTTGATGAATTAAGTTTTAAGGCTCAACAAATAAGTACTAAATCTAAGGCATAAGTGTTGAGCATTATATATGATTAATGTCTTGATGCTTAAGTGTTATGCTAAAGACATTAAAGCTAAGTATCATATTTAAAGAGGCTTGCCTTCTAATGTTGTCGGCATAAAGAATAAATGGCAGGCTACTATTAAGGGACAAATTATGATTCTGGAAACAAAACATATTTCTCTTTTTTTTCAAAAGCGCGCCCATGAGGATATGCACAAGAATATATGAAGAGAAACTCCACTCTTGGGACCATTGCAACACCATCTCCCCACAAACCTAAAGGGGTTTGTTCCTTCGATGGAATGATGTACTGTGGTCAGTTAGATGGCTCTGTATAAGTTTGACCAAAGGGATGTGTTAGGAAACGTTGCATGGAAAACAAAAAAAAATGTACGCACATGCAAGATCTATCCATGGGGATGCATAGCAACGATGGGGAGAGTGTGTCTGCGTACCCTCATAGACCGTAAGCAGAAGCATTTAGTAACGTGGTTGATGTAGTCAAACTTCATCGCGATCCAACCGATCGAGTACCGAACGTATGGCACCTCCACGTTCAGCTCGGTGACGTCCACGCCTTCTTGATCCAGCAAGTCGGTGACTTAGTGGATGAGTTCCGACAGCATGACAGCATGGTGACGGTGATGGTGATGCTATCTCCGCAGGGCTTCGCCTAAGCACTACGAAAATATGACCGAGGGTGTAAACGGTGGAGGGGGGCCGCACACGGCTAAGATTGTAGGAGATATGCCCTAGAGGCAGTAATAACAGTTATTTTGTATCTCCGAGTTTGTAATGAATGTTTATGTTCCATGCTATAACTGCAATGATTCTCGAGTCTACAATAACCACGAGGCTCGGAGGGAAACTCATTTGCACGTGTGGTATAATAAACGGTAAAATGTATTCCTAGTCTTGCCTCTAAGACTGGCTCAAGTATTGCATGATGATCCTGTTTTCCTGATCATGGGCATGGCTATGCCGGCAATTTTGAGGGCACAATGTTGGTAGAACACTTGTGTTGAATCGACCCGATTGATGTTATGTTATGAGATACTTTCGTCACAAGTTAATGGTTAATAACACAGAGATAGTTAATGTTTGCATAATTCCTTAGACCATGAGGGTGTCGAGTTTCTTCATGCTTGCTTCATGAACTTTGGGGTTTGTTAAACGTCATCCGTAAATGGGTGGCTATTACGGCGGCTTATGGGTTCATGGAAAAGTATGTCAAGTAACTTGATAACTCAAGATTGGGATTTGCTCCTCCGACGATGGAGAGATATACTCGGGCCCTCTCGGTGTAACGGTATCCATCATCGTCTGGCCAGACACCTTGTGATTTGATCACTGGGATACCGCAACACGGAAACGAGAAAAGAGAACAAAACCGGTAACGAGGTAACTTGCATGGTGGACAAAGTGTTGGCCCACGGGAATGCAATAAATCTCACCTCGGGTATTTGTGATATATCGTGAAGCAACAGGAATAGCACACGGCAACTGGAGGTTCACTCGGATATTTATTCGTGTGGGTATAGGGGTCAATATGGGTGTCCACGGCTCCGATGTTGATCATTGATCGGAAGGGGTTCCGGGTCATGTCTATACTTCACCGAACCTATAGGGTCACACGGTTAAGGGTCATCTATCTGCTGAATACTAGACAGGGAGTCTGAGAGATAGTCACCGGAAAAGTTTCGGAGACAACGAAAGAGTTTCGAAGAGAGAGAACACCGAAAGAGTTTCGGTAAAACCAAAAAGTTGTTTTGGAATATATTATTAGGTCAAAAAGGGTTTCGGCATCGCATGGAAATTTTCAGAGGATGCCAGAATTAGTCTGGGAACTTCTGGGAATTTTCAGAGATCAAAACTGGAAATGTTCCGAAACTGCCGTAACCGCTGTTGTTGCTTTTCGCTGATAAAAACTACCATACCGGAAATGTTTCGGAAAATTCCCAGAATAATTTTAGAGGGTGCCGGAAATGTTCTGGGACCTTCTGGAATTTTTCAGAAAAAAGTTTCGCGGAAAACATCTTGTCTCAGCGCGAGGGGACAAGATCCCACGAATCGGGGGTTGCTTGTTTGGTGGCTTTTTGTCTAGGGAGCACCCTTGTTTCAAGGGAGACATGTTGGTGGCTTGTTGGGGGGCCCCCCCATGGGGGGGGGGCAAGGTTGTGGCCGGCCAAAGGGGGGACCCCATGGTGTCCCCTTGGTGCCCCACTTGAGTTACCATTCCACCCTTCATGTGGGACATGTAGCATGGGTGTTTTGGTATTTCCTCCACCACCCCACCCCTTGCCTTGGCCTATAAAAGGAGGAGAAGGGGCTTCCATTCTCCTCATCCCCTTGGTCTCATACACATGCCATGCATTATCTGGCTTCTTCTCTCCCTCCCACGAAAAGAGTTTCGTAGAGCCAAAAGGTTGTCTGGGTTCCGGCAGGAACTAGTTCTGGACGGCGAAGCCCTGCCGGATTGCTGACATCGTATGTGTGCAACCCCATAGAGAGGTCGTAGTTTCGGTCTTTTGCCGAAGGGGCTGTTCGAGTGTCCTCCCGGAGGGCTGTCCGAGTCTCCGTTCGAGTTTCAAGGGTCCTCCCGAAGGGCTGTCCCCGACATCGTCCGGGGGACTGTCCGACCGCCTCCCGAAGGGCTGTCCGACGAGGGAGTACATCCTCGCGGTTGGGAGGTTGTAAATCCTAGCTGCGGGGATCTGCACCAACGATCTCCACCGACTCTTCTTCCGCTGCGCTTCGAGTCGGTACGGAACAGATCAAACCTTGTATGCAGTCTCCATAGTGGTCCTGGGCGTGTTCGCTATACCGAAAATTTTGATTTTCTGTCGCGTTACCCTACAGTGGCATCAAGAGCCGTGCTATGCGTAGATGCAGGTTACGATCTAGAATACATGGAGATGTATGGGTATTGCATAATATAATTAGGTAGTAGATAAGATCTATTGCTGAAAATTATTTATGCGGGTGACAGATGAAATCTGTTACCCGATTTTCTTGTTGCTTCCCTAGAATTTGCGTTTGCTCAATCTCGAGACAGCATGGTAGAATTTGACAAAGTTCTGGCAATCCGTGATCCTGATTGATCATGGAAGTGCCATCAGTTCTTTGGGTTCTGCCATAGTCAAAAGAAAGATGAAATTCGCAAATGAAAGGGCATTGCAGATATGATCTGCACAGGGGTCATGCGTATGACGAAGTTTATTATGGGGCTCGAGATTTAATTATCTCGTGTTTCATACACCCCGAGATGTTAATCTAGTGACTCGAATAATCATACTTGATGATAAAACGTTGGTAGCTGCGGTTTAAGTCAAAACCTTAGAAGACACGTAAAATAAAATTTTGCATAAACCGATTAGAGGCGTCTAACTTGGTTTTGCAGGATGGTTTGCATATGATGTGGTATAGCAAAGCTCATATTCAATTTGATTATGTATGAGATGTCTATATGATGTAATTAACATGACCTGCGTGTCATGATTCGGCATGATGGCTGGAGCCATATGATTGCACTTTAATGACCTGCGTGTCAACCTTAAGTAATGCATTTATTTTATCTGCTATGGAGATAGCAATATTATCTAGTGCATCGACAAGGTGGTGGCAATCTTCGCAAAGGTGAACACCGACGCGAATGCCGAAGACGAAGAAATACAAGACTTCTCCGTCAAAAAGGGCTATACCATATCATGCTATTATGAATTGCCTGAGATGTTTATCCCTCTTGATGCACCCTTCTTGATTGCGCGGTAGTCGCTTTTATTAGGGTGATCTCTCACAAAATTATCAAGTAGTTAGTGTTCTCCCAAGTGTAGCACCGTCACAGCATCCTTCCTTTCGGGGTGCTCCATGATCTACATGGGTACGAACGATTGTACGGGTGTAAGGCGGGTGAGGTCAGACCTCGCAGCAAGATCACTTGGTTGTCTTGACGTTCATGGCAGGATCGTCCTGAGCTCGGAACACACGCATCGAAAGATGAACAAGAGTCACATAGAGATGTGATCGGCAAGTTTGCCTACCAATTGGAGTTCACGACATCAGTGTTCATCTCGAACAATGGCGTTGAATTGCAATTTGGATCTTGAATCACTCACAATCAATTTTGAGAGATATTGGTTTGAGTGGGAGCACACTTTAGAATAAAATTGTTTATTCACTAGTGCAATTTTCATTATAAACAAAGTCTAAGTGAAACTTGTGTTTACCATTGTAGATCAAATGGCTCGCAACACTGCGTTCAACTTAGGCCCGATGTTAGAGAAAGAGAAGTTAGCTGCGACTGGAAACAACTATGCGGACTGGGTCCGCAACCTGAGGATTGTCCTCAGGAGCGCTAAGAAATTGTATGTGCTTGAAAATGCTCTTCCAGCTAAACCGGCGGCAGAGGCCCCGGAAGATGTACAAAATGCCTGGGCCACTAAGGATGATGATCACAACTTAGTGCAGTGCCTTATGCTAGCTTGCATGAGTACAGACCTTCAAAAACGTTTTGAATTCCATAAACCCCGTGATATGATCCGGGAATTGGATGCTCTGTACAAGGAAACCGCAAAGTCTGAACGATTTGATATCATGAAGGCTTTGATGGATTGCAAGATGGCTGAGGGTAGTTCAGTTGGCGAACACGTGGTCAAAATGATTGGCTATGCTGAAAGGCTTAAAACCCTGGAATTTCCACTTCCACCTGGCCATATGATGGACATGTTGCTTTCTTCACTCCCCCCGTCTTACGACGGTTTTGTATTAAACTACAACATGAGTGGGATGGAGAAGGAACCGGAAGAGGTGCTCGCCATGCTGAAAACTGCAGAAGGAGGGCTGCGGAAAAATCGCAAGCAAGTGTTGCTTGTGAATAAAACCGCCAGTTTCAAAAAGAAGAAAGGCAAGCCAAAGAAGGGCAAGGGCGCCGGTAAGACCGGCTCCCAAAGCAACTCTAAGGGTGGAGCCAAGAATGAAACTGAGTGCTTCTACTGCAAGGGCACAGGACACTGGAAGAGAAACTGCAAGAAGTATCTGGAAGATAAGAAGTCCGGGAAAACCGGAAAAGGTATAATTGTTATACAAGTTAATGTCATTGACGTTTTGCTTGCTAGCGAAAATTCTAAGTCTTGTGTATTTGATACCGGATCGGTTGCTCACATTTGCAACTCGATACAGGGGCTTCAGAAGGTGCGCAAGCTGGAAAAGAATGAAGTCGTGATGCGCGTCGGGAACGGCGCTGGGATCGCTGCTCAAGCCGTCGGCATTATGCCTCTACGTCTCCCTTCAGGATTTATCTTAGAACTAAGTAACTGTTATTTTGTTCCGGCATTGTGTAGAAACATTATCTCTGGATCATGTTTAGTACACGATGGATATTCCTACAAGTCTGAGAACAATGGTTGTTCACTTTATTGTAAGGATATGTTTTATGGATTTGCACCCATTGTTGGGGGCCTTTTCGTATTAAATCTTGAATGTGAAAATAATGTCTTTAACGTGAATGCTAAACGCCTTAAGAAGGCTGATACCACCACCACTTTCATGTGGCACTGTCGGCTTGGCCACATCGGAAAGAAACGCATGCAAAGACTCCATAAAGATGGAGTTCTGCCGTCTTTTGATTTTGAATCATTTGACACATGTGAAGCTTGCTTGATGGGAAAAATGACCAAGACGCCGTTCACGGGTCACCCTGAACGGGCGGGTGAATTGTTGGAAATAATACATAGTGATGTATGTGGTCCGATGAACACTGCCGCACGGGGTGGGTATTTCTACTTCGTGACTTTTACTGATGATCTAAGTCGGTATGGCTATATCTACTTAATGAAGCATAAGTCGGAAACCTTTGAAAAGTTCAAGGAATTTCAGAATGAGGTAGAAAATCATCGTGACAAAAAGATTAAGTTTTTGCGGTCTGATCGCGGAGGCGAATATCTTAGTCATGAGTTTGGCCAACATCTGAGTGACCGTGGAATTGTTTCACAGCTTACGCCTCCCGGAACTCCACAGCGAAACGGAGTGTCGGAACGACGTAACCGAACCTTGTTAGACATGGTAAGGTCGATGATGTCTCTTGCAGATCTACCGATATCTTTTTGGGGACATGCACTACTTACTGCCGCTTATACATTAAACAGAGCACCGTCTAAATCTGTTGAGACGACGCCATTTGGATTATGGTATGGGAAGAAACCCATTGTGTCGCATCTCAAAATTTGGGGTTGTGAGGCATACGTAAAACGTTTACAGCCTAGCAAACTCGATCCCAAAGCAGATAAATGCTACTTTGTAGGTTATCCCAATGAGTCCATTGGGTATTCCTTCTATCTTCCCTCCGAGCACAAAGTGTTTGTTGCTAGAAACGGAGTCTTTCTTGAGAAAGAGTTTCTCGCTAAAGAAGCAAGTGGGAGGACAGTACAACTTAATGAGATTAGTGAATCTTCGGCAATCGTTGATATGGCTAAGGAACCGGAAGAAATTCCGCTAATTATCCCTACAACTGAGCCGGAAGTTGTCGCATATGATGCGGAGACTTCAGACAATGTTGTAACTGAACCGCGCAGATCAGGAAGGGCTATCCAGCCACCTGAGTGGTTTCATAACGAAATCTTCATTCTTGAAGACGATGAACCTGCGCACTACAAGGAAGCGATGGCGGGGCCCAGCTCAAAGGAATGGCACAAGGCCATGAAATCCAAAATGGAATCCATGTACGAAAACCAAGTTTGGAACTTGGAAGAACTTCCAGAAGGCGTAAAGCCAATTGGTTGTAAATGGATTTTCAAAAGAAAAACGGACGCGGATGGTAACATTACTATCCACAAAGCTAGACTTGTCGCGAAAGGGTTCACGCAAGTTCCAGGAGTGGACTACGACGAGACTTTCTCGCCTGTAGCTATGCTTAGGTCTGTTCGGATATTACTAGCAATTGCTGCTTATTTCGATTATGAAATATGGCAGATGGATGTCAAAACGGCTTTCCTAAATGGAAACCTCAAAGAGGCTGTATACATGATACAGCCAGAAGGTTTTGTCATTCATAAGGATGCTGGAAAGGTATGCAAACTTCAGAAAGCCATTTATGGTCTGAAGCAAGCGTCAAGGAGCTGGAACATTCGTTTTGATGAAGTGGTCAAAGAGTTTGGCTTCATCAGGAATGACGAAGAATCTTGTGTTTACAAGAAGTTTAGTGGGAGCGCAAAAGCATTTCTAATCTTGTATGTGGATGACATATTGTTGATTGGAAATGACGTGAATTTTCTTAGCGAAATAAAAGAATCATTGAAGAAGAGTTTTTCAATGAAAGACTTAGGTGAAGCGGCATATGTATTGGGCATCAGAATCTATAGAGATAGATCAAAACGCCTGATAGCGCTTAGCCAAAGCACGTACATTGACAAGGTGTTGAAAAGGTTCAACATGGAGAACTCCAAGAAAGGCCTACTCCCTATGTCACCTGGCACAGTGCTTTGCAAGAATCAGAGTCCTCGAACTCTCGATGAGCGAGTACAAATGAATGATGTTCCATATGCCTCGGCAGTTGGTTCTATTATGTATGCCATGCTATGTACAAGGCCGGATGTTTCCTATGCGCTAAGTGTTAGCAGCCGGTACCAAAGTGATCCAGGATTGGAACACTGGGCCGCAGTCAAGGGTATTCTTAAGTACCTCAGAAGGACCAAGGATTTACTCCTTGTGTACGGAGGTGAAGAAGAGCTCATTGTAAGTGGTTACACTGATGCAGGCTTCATGACTGACCCAGATGACTTCAAATCTCAATCAGGCTATGTTTTCATGTTGAACGGTGGCGCAGTTGATTGGAAAAGTTCCAAACAAAAGACTGTGGCGGATTCTACAACGAAGGCGGAATATGTTGCAGCTTCCGAAGCCTCCAAGGAGGCGGTATGGATCAAGCAATTTCTTGAAGACCTTGGTGTGGTTCCAAGTGCACTGGACCCGGTGGAGATCTATTGTGATAATAGTGGCGCCGTGGCTCAGGCAAGGGAGCCAAGTTCGCACCATAAGACAAGACATATTCAACGCAAATATAAACTCATTCGACATCATGTCGAAGAAGGTTTAGTGAAAGTACGCAAAGTTCACACGGATCTGAATGTGTCAGACCCGATGACAAAGCCTCTACCACGAGCAAAGCATGAGCAGCACTGGACAGCCATTGGTGTTAGGGAAGCCATGTAACTGGATTATGACTCTAGTGCAAGTGGGAGTCTGTAGGAGATATGCCCTAGAGGCAGTAATAACAGTTATTTTGTATCTCCGAGTTTGTAATGAATGTTTATGTTCCATGCTATAACTGCAATGATTCTCGAGTCTACAATAACCACGAGGCTCGGAGGGAAACTCATTTGCACGTGTGGTATAATAAACGGTAAAATGTATTCCTAGTCTTGCCTCTAAGACTGGCTCAAGTATTGCATGATGATCCTGTTTTCCTGATCATGGGCATGGCTATGCCGGCAATTTTGAGGGCACAATGTTGGTAGAACACTTGTGTTGAATCGACCCGATTGATGTTATGCTATGAGATACTTTCGTCACAAGTTAATGGTTAATAACACAGAGATAGTTAATGTTTGCATAATTCCTTAGACCATGAGGGTGTCGAGTTTCTTCATGCTTGCTTCATGAACTTTGGGGTTTGTTAAACGTCATCCGTAAATGGGTGGCTATTACGGCGGCTTATGGGTTCATGGAAAAGTATGTCAAGTAACTTGATAACTCAAGATTGGGATTTGCTCCTCCGACGATGGAGAGATATACTCGGGCCCTCTCGATGTAACGGTATCCATCATCGTCTGGCCAGACACCTTGTGATTTGATCACTGGGATACCGCAACACGGAAACGAGAAAAGAGAACAAAACCGGTAACGAGGTAACTTGCATGGTGGACAAAGTGTTGGCCCACGGGAATGCAATAAATCTCACCTCGGGTATTTGTGATATATCGTGAAGCAACAGGAATAGCACACGGCAACTGGAGGTTCACTCGGATATTTATTCGTGTGGGTATAGGGGTCAATATGGGTGTCCACGGCTCCGATGTTGATCATTGATCGGAAGGGGTTCCGGGTCATGTCTATGCTTCACCGAACCTATAGGGTCACACGCTTAAGGGTCATCTATCTGCTGAATCCTAGACAGGGAGTCTGAGAGATAGTCACCGGAAAAGTTTCGGAGACAACGAAAGAGTTTCGAAGAGAGAGAACACCGAAAGAGTTTCGGTAAAACCAAAAAGTTGTTTTGGAATATATTATTAGGTCAAAAAGGGTTTCGGCATCGCATGGAAATTTTCAGAGGATGCCAGAATTAGTCTGGGAACTTCTGGGAATTTTCAGAGATCAAAACTGGAAATGTTCCGAAACTGCCGTAACCGCTGTTGTTGCTTTTCGCTGATAAAAACTACCATACCGGAAATGTTTCGGAAAATTCCCAGAATAATTTTAGAGGGTGCCGGAAATGTTCTGGGACCTTCTGGAATTTTTCAGAAAAAAGTTTCGCGGAAAACATCTTGTCTCAGCGCGAGGGGACAAGATCCCACGAATCGGGGGTTGCTTGTTTGGTGGCTTTTTGTCTAGGGAGCACCCTTGTTTCAAGGGAGACATGTTGGTGGATTGTTGGGGGCCCCCCCCCATAGGGGGGCAAGGTTGTGGCCGGCCAAAGGGGGGACCCCATGGTGTCCCCTTGGTGCCCCACTTGAGTTACCATTCCACCCTTCATGTGGGACATGTAGCATGGGTGTTTTGGTATTTCCTCCACCACCCCACCCCTTGCCTTGGCCTATAAAAGGAGGAGAAGGGGCTGCCATTCTCCTCATCCCCTTGCTCTCATACACATGCCATGCATTATCTGGCTTCTTCTCTCCCTCCCACGAAAAGAGTTTCGTAGAGCCAAAAGGCTGTCTGGGTTCCGGCAGGAACTAGTTCTGAACGGCGAAGCCCTGCCGGATAGCTGACACCGTATGTGTGCAACCCCATAGAGAGGTCGTAGTTTCGGTCTTTTGCCCGAGGGGCTGTTCGAGTGTCCTCCCGGAGGGCTGTCCGAGTCTCCGTTCGAGTTTCAAGGGTCCTCCCGAAGGGCTGTCCGCGACATCGTCCGGGGGACTGTCCGACCGCCTCCCGAAGGGCTGTCCGACGAGGGAGTACATCCTCGCGGTTGGGAGGTTGTAAATCCTAGCTGCGGGGATCTGCACCAACGATCTCCACCGACTCTTCTTCTGCTGCGCTTCGAGTCGGTACGGAACAGATCAAACCTTGTATGCAGTCTCCATAGTGGTCCTGGGCGTGTTCGCTATACCGAAAATTTTGATTTTCTGTCGCGTTACCCTACAAAGATATTGTCGTGGTTATGTGTGGAGTCCCCCTCCCACATATATATAGGTGGGGGGAGAGAGAAGAGGGGGCGCCCCAAGTAGGGCCGAATCCTACTTGGGGACTTCCCCAAGCCGCGCCACCCCCCTTCCTTATTTAAGTGCAGGAGGAAGGCAGGGGGAGGTGGCGCCCCCCTTTTTCCTTTCTCTAACGAGGAGGGAAAGGCAGGAGGGGCCACCCCTCCCCTTTCCTTCCCCTAGGGCTGGCCAGCCAAGGAGAGGGGAGCGCTAGCCCCCTAGTGGGCTGTTCTGTCCCCCCCTTTGGCCCATTAGGCCCATACACTTCCCGGGGGTGTCCGGTGCCATGATAACTACCCAGTGCACTCTGAAACTCTTCCGGTGTCCAAATACCATCATCCTATATATCAATATTTACCTTCGGACCATTCCGGAGCTCCTCGTCATGTCTGTGATCTCATCCGGGACTCCGGACAACATTCGGTCACCAAATCAGAAACTCATATAACACTATATCGTCAACGAACGTTAAGCGTGCGGACCCTACGGGTTCGAGAACTATGTAGACATGACCGAGACACCTCTCCAGTTAATAACCAATAGTTGATCCTGGATGCCCATATTGGTTCCTACGTATTCTACGAAGATCTTTATCGGTGGAACCGTTATGACAACATACGTATTTCCCTTTGTCCGTCGGTATGTTACTTGCCCGAGATTCGATCATCGGTATCTTCATACCTAGTTCAATCTCGTTACCGGCAAGTCTCTTTACTCGTTCCATAATACATCACCTCGTAACTAACTCCTTAGTCATTTTCTTGCAAGCTTATGATGTGTATTACCGAGAGGGCCCAGAGATACCTCTCCGATACTCAGAGTGACAAATCCTAATCTCGATCTATGCCAACTCAACAAACACCTTCGGAGATACCTGTAGAGCATCTTTATGATCACCTAGTTACGTTGTGACATTTGATAGCACACAAGGTATTCCTCCGGTATCCGGGAGTTGCATAATCTCATAGTCGAAGGAATATGTATTTGGCATGAAGAAAGCAATAGCAATAAACTGAACGATCAAGATGCTAAGCTAACGGATGGGTCTTGTCCATCACATCATTCTCCTAATGATGTGATCCCGTTATCAAATGACAACACATGTCTATGGTTAGGAAACCTTAACCATCTTTGATCAACGAGCTAGTCTAGTAGAGGCTTACTAGGGACACGGTATTAGTTTATGTATTCACACATGTATTTAAGTTTCCGATCAATACAGTTCGAGCATGAATAATAAACCTTTATCATGAATAAGGAAATATAAAATAACAACTTTATTATTGCCTTTAGGGCATATTTCCTTCAGTCTCCCACTTGCACTAGAGTCAATAATCTAGTTCACATCACCATGTGACTAACACCCATAGTTCACATCGCCATGTGACCAACACCCAAAGAGTTTACTAGAGTCAATAATCTAGTTCACATTGATGCGTCTCCAATGTATCTATAATTTTTGATTGTTCCATGCTATTATATTATCTGTTTTGGATGTTTTACATGCATTAATATGCTATTTTATATTATTTTTGGGACTAACTTATTAATCTAGAGCCTAGTGCCAGTTTCTGTTTTTTGCTTGTTTTTTAGCCTCGCAGAAAAGGAATACCAAACAGAGTCCAAACGGAATAAAACTTCATGATGATTTTTCTTGGACCAGAAGACACCCAGGGGACTTGGAGTCCAAGTCAGAAGAGCCACGAGGCGGCGACAAGGGTGGAGGGCGCGCCCCCCTGCCTTGTGGGCCCCTCGATGACCTCCTGACCTAGGTCTTCCTCCTATATATTCACATATATTCCAGAACCACCAAAGGCATCCACGAAAACACTTTTCCACCGCCGTAACCTTCTGTTCCCGTGAGATCCCATCTTGGGGCCTTTTCCGGCATCCTGCCGGAGGGGGATTCGATCACGAAGGGCATCTACATCAACACCACTGCCCTTCCGATAAAGCGTGAGTAGTTTACCTCAGACCTACGGGTCCATAGCTAGTAGCTAGATGGCTTCTTCTCTCTCTTTGATTCTCAATACCATGTTCTCCTCGATGTTCTTGGAGATCTATCCGATGTAATCTTATTTTGCGGTGTGTTTGTCGAGATCTGATGAATTGTGGATTTATGATCAGCTTATCTATGAATATTATTGGAATCTTCTCTAAATTCTTATATGCATGATTTGATATCTTTGTATTTCTCTTCGAATTATCGGTTTGGTTTGGCCAACTAGATTGGTTTTTCTTGCAATGGGAGAAGTGCTTGGCTTTGGGTTCAATCTTGCGGTGTCCTCACCCAGTGACAAAGTAGGGGTAGCGAGGCACGTATTGTATTGTTGCCATCGAGGATAAAAAGATGGGGTTTACATCATATTGCTTGACTTTATTTCTCTACATCATGTCATCTTACTTAAAGCGTTACTCCGTTCTTTATGAACTTAATACTCTAGATGCATGCTGGATAGCGGTCGATGTGTGGAGTAATAGTAGTAGATGCAGGCAGGAGTCGGTCTACTTGACACGGACGTGATGCCTATATTGCATAATCATTGCCTTGGATATCGTCATAACTTTGCGCTTTTCTATCAATTGCTCGACAGTAATTTGTTCACCCACCGTATTATTTGCCTTCATGAGAGAAGCCTCTAGTGAAACCTATGGCCCCCGAGTCTATTTTCCATCATATTACTTTCCGATCTACTATTTTGCAATCTTTTATTTTCAGATCTATATACCAAAAAACCCAAAAATATTTTATCTTTTTTTATCTATCTCTATCAGATCTCTCTTTTGCAATTGACCGTGAAGGGATTGACAACCCCTTTATCACGTTGGGTGCAAGTGTTTGATTGTTTGTGCAGGTGTTGGTGATTTGTGCATTCTTTTCATACTGGATTGATACCTTGGTTCTTAACTAAGGGGAATACTTATCTCTATTATGCTGCATTACCCTTTCCTCTTCAAGGGAAAAACCAGCGCAAGCTCAAGAAGTAGCAGGAAGAATTTCTGGCGCCGTTGCCGGGCAGATCTACGCCAAGTCAAGACATACCAAGTACCCATCATAAGCTCTCATCTCTTGCATTACATTATTCACCATTTGCCTCTCGTTTTCCTCTCCCCCACTTCTAAAATGATTTTCAAAAATATTTACCTTTTTATTTGCCCTTTTTTTGTTCGTCTTTTTTGTTTGCCTTTTGTTTGCTCGTGTGTTAGATTGCTTGCTTTGTCACGATGACTCAAGAGAATACCAAATTGTGTAACTTTTCCAATACTAATAATAATGATTTTATTAGTACTCCAATTGCTCCCGCCACTAGTGCGGAATCTTGTGAAATTAATGCCGCTTTCCTGAATCTTGTTATGAAAGATCAATTTTCTGGCCTTCCTAGAGAAGATGCCGCATCCCATCTAAATAATTTCGTTGAGTTGTGTGATATGCAAAAGAAGAAAGATGTGGATAACATATTGTTAAATTGAAGCTATTTCCGTTCTCACTATGAGATCGTGCCAAAACTTGGTTTTCATCTTTGCCTAAAAATAGTATTGATTCATGGAACAAGCGTAAAGATGCTTTTATTTCCAAGTATTTTCCTCCCGCTAAGATCATCTCCCTTAGGAATGATATTATGAATTTTAAGCAACTTGATCACGAACATGTTGCACAATCTTGGAAGAGGATGAAATTGATGATACGAAATTGCCCTACTCATGGTTTAAATTTGTGGATGATCATACAAATTTTTTATGCCGGATTGAATTTTGCTTCTAGAAATCTTTTAGATTCGGCCGCGGGAGGTACTTTTATGGAAATTACTTTAGGAGAAGCTACTAAACTCCTAGATAATATTATGGTTAATTATTCTCAATGGCATACCGAAAGATCTTCTACTAGTAAAAAAGTGCATGCAATTGAAGAGATTAATGTTTTGAGTGGAAAGATGGATGAACTTATGTAATTATTTGCTAGCAAGGGTGATCCTATTGATCCTAATGATATGCCTTTGTCTACTTTGATTGAGAATAATAATGAATCTATGGATGTAAATTTTTTTGGTAGGAACAATTTTGGTAATAACGCATATCTCTACTCCTAATGTCTGAGTTGGTGAATAGCCTCCACGGTTTATTTTCGTCCCACCACTTTCAACCATTTTTTTCGCTGGTTTTTTTTCATCCCCCCTCCCATCACCCCACCGGTTTATTTTCGCCTCAACTCTCGCAGAACGAAAAAAAATCTAAATGGATCAAGACTTTCCATGTTGACTCATGTTATTTAGTAATGCCTTTATGTGAAAGAATCAATCATGATCAGGCTCTAAAGATCAAATCTAAATTAATTAATCTTACCATAAATAACACTCCTAATGTCTGAGTTGGTGAATAGCCTCCACGGTTTATTTTTGTCCCACCACTTTCAACCATTTTTTTATGTTTTTTTTGTCCCCCCTCCCATCACCCCACCGGTTTATTTTCGCCTCAACTCTAGCAGAATGAAAAAAATCTAAACGGATCAAGACTTTCCATGTTGACGCATGTTATTTAGTAATGCCTTTATGTGAAAGAATCAATCAAGATCAGGCTCTAAAGATCAAATCTAAATTAATTAATCTTACCATAAATAGCTCAATCACATTAATCTCTACTCCTAATAGAGGAGTTGGTAGTCTCCGTTTCATGTTTTTTTTTTCATCTCACCTCTCACTTTTGTTGATTTTTTTCGCCTCTGCCCCCGCACGTAACCAAAAAAATCAGGCAACGAGGCTCCCCTCGATCTGTTTCCTACATCGATTGTGGATGCCCCAGCCGCCATAGTGGAGCTCGTCGCTGCCGCCAAGATCCGAGAGTAGCCTCCACCGCCGAGGCCCGGCTGAGACGCGCCAAGGCATCGCCCAAGCCCGAGACTCCGGTCAATCGAACTCGGCGCCCCCCCCCCCCCCGTCTTGACGATCTCGCGACTCCGCCATGTCAGTGAGTACCCCTCGGTTCAGATCTTGATTCGCCCCCACTTGACGGCTTGCTCCCGCCCCCCGCGCAGATGTTCTCCGCCGCCAACGAGCGCTAGCAGCCCACACGGCAATTGGCCGGCTCCTCTGCTTGCTCTGATCCGCTGGTCCGCCTGGCTGCATCTACGATTGAATCGAGTATGTATGGACTGTCCCTCGCCCGCACATATTGCAGCTAGCCGTCCTCGTCTGGCTGCCGCTCGTCCATCTGATGCGTGTTGCTGGTTCGGCTGTCGCTTGTCCGTGCTGGCTCTCCCACGGTCTCCACGGACGCCACCACCATGGCCATCATAATCCCTCGCAAGAAGAAGATCGAGACATGGCAAATCCAGTGGCTATCTTGGCGTGGTTCTATTATGTAGGGGCAAACACTGGTTTTCCCAAGGATCTTAGGCCATGAGGCTTTAGGGTACGCATCTTCTCTGTCTCTATCTTATTCAGTTTCAGTTACGCTGATTAATTTGGTGGAATCTTAGTATGTACAACAAGTATCCATATTTCTTAATTACAGTTTCGCTGATTAATTTGGTGGAATCTTAGTATGTACAACAAGTATCCATATTTCTTAGTTACAGTTTTGCTTAGTATTATTTTTATTCATGTTAGCTTTCTAATAACTATTGTTATACTGAATCCTTATTTGTTAGTGGTAGCTAACTATATACAGCAAGTGTCCATATTCTATTACGATGGTATAAAAAAACATCTTAAGAATCATGGGACAGCTTTGTCACACAAGCTCCCTAAAAGTGCTTTGTTTTATAGAATATTTTTTTCATGTGTAGTAGATAATTAGTGCATGCTAATAAAATGACAAGCACATACTACATATTGTAGTTTATTTATGGTGACCAATATCCTTGGGCCAATTTCATCCCCCCCCCCCCCCCCGCTCTTAATTTGCGCCCAGTCTCATCTTTACTCCTGAAAAATAGTGCTCGACTTTGCCCCTCTTCCGTCTGGTGCCCTTATGGAAATACCCCTCCATGCCGTTTCTGTCCGGTTAAAGGCCTTTGACCGTCTCCGACACGTTCCCTGGACTATTTTGCCCCTTTGTGCATATTCCACTTACATGTGGGACCCAGAGAGTCAAAGCTAGCCCGGTCAACTAGGATGGTCAACCTGTACCATGGGACCCAACTGTGACTATCTTAATATTCTCTAAATAGATTTATCTACTTTGTTTTTAATACTTTTTAACTGCTTTGTTAAGTGAGAGGGTCCACTGGTCTGTGCCTACTTGACATGAGGTTTAGCTTTAATTGGGATAAGCCTAAGCTAAACACCCTGGCCAAGGGGCCCACTGTCGATTTTCTTAGTTGGCGGTTGAACGCCGGTAAGCATATGTCACGGCGGCGACGAAATCACGCGAGCAAGCTATGGCGGCAAGGCACGGGCGTGGGGGAACTCTGGTGCAAGGCCGCACCGACATAGGGTGCAGGGAGCACGCGGGGCTCCGGAGTCGTGATGGGGACGGCGAATCACGCGGTTACGTCCAACGATCGGTGATGGACGGTACGGTAACGGCGAAGTGTAGGGGCGCGGATCGGGTCTGGCTTGAGCGGACACAGGGCATGCGAGCTCCGGTGGTGGCCCACGGCTGCAGCACTCTGAAGTTCCAAGGGTCGGCCATGGAGGTCCCTTGACAGGAAAGAGAGAGAGATGAGTTGAGAGATGCAGAAGGAAGGAAGAAGAAAGGAGGATGGAGAGAAGGCATGGGGCTCCGGCGGGATCCCGTGGTCCTTGCTGGCGGCGGTTAGGTCGCCAGAGGCGGTAGTGAGGAGGATCTGGTGGGAACAGAGGAGGAGCTCCTCTTCTCAGGCTCTTGGGGAGGCGGCCTTCGGTACGGGAGCAGAGGGGGAAAGTTTTATTTTTATATTTGGTTTTCTATTATTAGGCTCCAGATGTAAGTGAAAGAAAGAGAGTCTATTTACATTTTTATTTTCATAGAGATGGGTCCCACCCATAACTGACATATCCCGACAAGGGCAAAATAGTCCAGGAAAGGTCTCGAACACGATCAAAGGCCTTTGACCAGACGAAAACTACACAGAAGGGTATTTCCATAAGGGACCAGACAGAAGAGGGGTAGAGTTGAACATTTTTCTTATTTAGGGGTAAAGATGAGGCCGGGCAGAAATTAGGGGGGGGGGGGGGGGATGTAAATGTCCAAATAACCTTTGCTGCCATCAATTCACTCTTTAGTTGGCATTTTAATTAATATTGTCTTACAATTAACAACGAAAGTGTGTTTTTTTACTAAATCTATTTTTTCCTTACAAGGTTGTTGAGAGTGTGGGAGAGGGCGTGACCCAGCTTATGCCAGGTGATCATGTCCTGCCGGTGTTCACTGGCGAGTGCAAGGATTGTGCTCACTGCAAGTCAGAGGAGAGCAACCTGTGTTACCTCCTCAAAATCAATGTCAACCAGGGCGTGATGACTGATGACCGGTGACGGGCAGTCCCGCTTCACCATCGGTTGGAAACCGATATTCCACTTTGTCAGAAACTCTACCTTCAGCGAGTACACAGTGATCCATGTTGGGTGCCTAGCGAAGATCAACCTGGAGGCACCTCCGGATAAAGTTTGTGTTCTGAGCTGTGGTATCTCAACTGGTAAGAGATTGGTCTGATTGATATTTCCCAATGAAATGCCATATTTATAATGCCTCAATGATGAGTTACTGAAAAGCCTTATTTCTTCAGGTCTTGGTGCAACTCTCAATGTCGCTAAACCAAAAAAGGGTTCGATGGTGGCAATTATCGTTCTTGGAGCTGTAGGCCTTGCTTTAAGTGATGAAGGATATTTATCTTCCACATTGTACTACTGCAGGTTGATGAGAATTATTATCTATAACCATGAGAGATTGATGTATGTGTTCACACAATTAGGCCATGGAAGGGGCCAAGATGGCTGGGGCATCAAGGATCATCGGTGTGGACTTGAACACTGCAAAATACGAACAAGGTATAGTCTGCTGCTATCTTCAGAAAGAAAAATAAATCCATTCTGGTGAACCTTGGTTTATGGACAACACACCAAACCTTAGTAACATCTCAATTTTCAGCTAAGAAGTTTGGCTGCACTGACTTTGGAAACCCAAAGGACCACACCAAGCCAGTGCTAGGTGTTGCTCCTTCCCCTTCCTACCCTGCACCTCCTGCTAAACTCGGCTCTCTAGCCACACGCTGGCTTCAGCCACGACTGCTCATCTGTACTCGGTTGTCATGGTGCTCTTCATCCACCTGCTGAATGGGCCCCACCAAGTTGCCATCACCATACATAGTGCCCAGTGCTTTCCTCGTCACTGCTGCGGCAACCGGTGCTCCGTTGCTGCGGCAACACCTTTAAGTCATCACCTGCGCCACCCAGGCTGCAGTTTTGTTGTTGCCTGCAGAGCAAGATGTTACGATTTAGGGTTTTAGGGTGTGGCAGAGGAGGATGAAATGCAGCTGGAGGATGGTGAGGACGATAGTTTTTGGCTGGCATTTGCTCATTTCCTGGGATCACAATTTCATAAGAATATTTATTTCACCAGGCTAGGCATATAGCATACTGGGCAATTGATTTTTCTTTCCGAACATACAGCTAAGTCACAAGTAGAATCTTGAACTATCGAACCCTGTCTTGAGTTTTACTAAAGCCAATCTTTCCCTCTTCTGCCTTAATAGGTAAGAAATCTACTGAAGAGATTTCCTTTTTCTGAAATGCAGGACAAAGTAGCCATAAAAGTAGCACATCTCTGGAGGACTGAAAGAAGGCTGTGCAGCCCAATCTAGGTAACATGGAATTGTTGCTTTGTCCACCAGAGTCATATGATAGCACTGAGAATCTCTTCCGTAAATGGGAGAAAATAATTATGGAACACTCCAAGTAGAAACAATATCTATTTCTATCCTCCCATGGGGAATTCTCTAGATTCAAAGCATTTGATACACGGAAGTCTTACAAATACGTAGTACAAGCTATATCAGCAGCTTGTGTCAAGCTATGCAGGCATGTTTAGTATTTCATTATACATTTTTAAGCTTATATGTTCTGCTACCTCCTCTATTTTTGCATGAACTTGTTGTATCCATTATGTCTTGTTCTAATTTATCCACATGATACTGAAAATGCTGATCTGAAGGCACAACCTTAGTTCAGCTTGAACTTGGTTTATTGATTATGTTCGTAGATCTTGGCCGCTCATTCTTTGAACGGATGGTTTTGTGTAGCTTCTGCTATTCTTGGGTTTGGGGACATCCATGCTATTATTGGATGGTTGTGAAGGTTTTGGCAAATGGCAAGTCGTTCCTTTTACTACAGTTCATCCCATCCCGACACTGAACTTAGAATGACTGTCGAGTCGGGTGACAAGATGATGGCCATCGACAACTAGCCTATCAAGCTCCAGATTTGGATATTATTTTTCTCTTTTCTAATCTACTATAGCTATTAGTGCCTGCTACATATGGAATGATCTGGCGCTTGAAATTACTTCAGGAAATGTGACGTTTCAAATGGGGTAGCACCGTTGGGTGTACCGCCCGTGTCCGCTAATGGAGCTGCTCATTGGCTAGCGAACCATGGTTTTGCAAATAAGTAACGTAAAACTTGGGTCAGGTACTCGCCGGGTTCGTGATTTTTTGGATTCGGATCGTGCTGACATGGATGAATAACATTATTATGTTTGATAGTATGACGTGTGTTAGCTTATTGTCAAAGAAAATATGTGTTGCTTTTTTTAAGGGTAGATGTGTGTTAGCTTAGATGGCATTGTTCTTGTTATGTTAGCTCTGTGAGTAGCATTCTAATTTTTTTACAAAAGCCCCTGGCAACGCACGGGCGTTCTACTACTAGAGGTAATTTTAATCCTAGGCCGTTTCCTAGTAATTCCTTTAACAATTATGGTAATTCCTACAACAATTCTTATGGAAATTATAATAAGTTGCCCTGTGATTTTGAGAATAGTATTAAAGAATTTATGAGTTCGCAAAAGAATTTCAATGCTTTGATTGAAGAAAAATTGCTTAAAGTTGATGATTTGGCTAGGAACGTGGATAGAATTTCTCTTGAGATTGATTCTTTGAAAATTAGATCTATTCCACCAAAGCATGATATTAATGAGTCTTTAAAAGCTATGAGAATTTCTATTGATGAATGTAAGGAAAGAACCGCTAAGATTCGTGCTAAACGAGATTGGTTTGTGAAAGCATGTTCTTCTAGTCCTTGTGAAAATAATGATGAAGATCTTAAAGTGATTGATGTGACTCCTATTGAATATTTGTTTTCTAAAATAAATCTTGATAAAGATGGGACTGGAGATGAGTCAACTTTAGCTAGAAGGTGTCCCAATGATTCGGAGTTTATAGATCTTGATGCAAAAATTGATAAAAGTGGGATTGGAGAGGTCAAAACTTTAAGTAGCAACGAACTCACTCTTTTGGATTTCAAGGACTTTAATTATGATAATTGTTCTTCAATAGATTGTATTTCCTTGTTGCAGTCCATGTTGAATTCTCCTCATGCTCATAATCAAAATAAAGCTTTTACTAAACATATTGTTGATGCTTTGATGAAATCTTTTGAGGAAAATCTTGAATTGGAAGTTTCTATCCCTACAAAACTTTATGATGAGTGGGAACCTACTATTAAGATTAAAATAAAAGATTATGAGTGCCATGCTTTGTGTGATTTGGGTGCTAGTGTTTCCACAATTCCAAAAACTTTATGTGATGTGCTAGGTTTCCGTGAACTTGATGATTGTTCTTTAAATTTGCATCTTGCGGATTCCACTATTAAGAAACCTATGGGAAGGATTAATGATGTTCTTATTGTTGCAAATAGGAATTATGTGCCCGTAGATTTCATTGTTCTTGATATAGATTGCAATCCTACATGTCATATTATTCTTGGTAGACCTTTCCTTGGAACGATTGGTGCAATTATTGATATGAAAGAAGGAAACATTAGATTTCAATTTCCGTTAAGGAAGGGCATGGAACACTTTCCTAGAAATAAAATTAAGTTGCCATATGAATCTATTATGAGAGCTACTTACGGATTGCATACCAAAGATGACAATACCTAGATCTATGTGTTTTTATGCCTAGCTAAGGGCGTTAAACAATAGCGCTTGTTGGGAGGCAACCCAATTTTATTTTTGTTCTTGTTTTTTTGGTTCTGTTTTTCAATAAATTTTTCATCTAGCCTCTGGTTAGATGTGTTTTGGTGTTTTAATTAGTGTTTGTGCTAAGTAAGACCTTTGGGATGGCTTACGGTGATAGTTTATTTGATCTTGTTGAAAAACAGAAACTTTTGCGTCCAGTCACAGAATTTTAATATCTCATTTGAGAACTGAAAAACCCTGAATTTTTTACACAGGATTTAGATACTAATTTCATATATTCTCCAAATTTTTCAGAATTTTTTGAGTTACATAAGTATTAGAACAATTTAGATCTTCACAGATGTAACACCCCATGTCATTAGCCACAGTAATCACTTTTGATAATGACAAGTCAGCATGTTTAACAGTGCATAATCATCATTAGCATCATATTGCATTTCAACTCCTAACTCAAATTCAAATTTAAATGAAAGTGGAAAATAAAAGTTATCCAACATAGAAACTAAAATGTTCAATAAATAGCAAATATTGCAGAGACTATTCTAAAATTGTAACCAACAATAAATAAATTAATTAGGTGGCTCAAACTTTACCAAAATAGTAAGGATTAATGCATTTTATTTATTATAAAAATTGTGTGAACTCAAATTGACTCCAAACTAATTTTTGGTAGTAGTAGAGGATGCCTAGTAATTATTGGAACAATTCCTATGTTTTACAAAATTCAATTTGAGGCCTAACAATTTACTAAACAGAGAAATGTGAATAAATAAAAGAAAAAAAGAAAAAAGACAAAAGAAAACAAAACAGAAGAAAAAAACCCTGGCCTAACTGGGCCTCAGCCCAGCCGGCCAGCCTAGCTGGCCCGACCGGCCCACCCCACCCCCTTATCCCCTGGACCCCGAAACCATACCCCCCATCGACACCCCATTCCCCCCCCCCCGATCTGGATCGCGGCGACCGAGCCCCTCTGGCCCGACGCCGCCTCAACCTCCCGACCCGACGCGCCACCGCCGCCGTCGCCTCTCCGCCACCACGCCGCCTCGCCGGACCTCGCCTCACCGTCCCCGTCGTCCTCCTCGCGCCCGCTGCCCTTGACCCTGCACCCGGGGTGAGCTCCGCCCGTCTCCCCTTCCCCTCGGACACCGCTGCCTCCCGCCGCCCCGCTCGTGCTCCGGCGCGCCCCCGCCGCGCCTGGCCACGCACGCACGCGCAATGCGCTCGCCCGCTCTCGCCGCTCGCCGCGCTCTGCCCCTGCTCGCCGATGCCCCGTGCGGCCGTGCTCGCCCGCCGGCCCGCCCGCGCTCGCCCGCGCCTGCTCGCGCACGCGCCCGCGCGCACGCGCTGCCGCCCGCGTCGCTGCGCCCTTGCCGCCGCCCGCGCGCACACTCCTGCGCACGCGCGCCGCGCCCGTCGCCCGCGCCCGTGGCCCCGTGCCACTGACCAATGGGCCCAGTTCCCCCCTGGCCCAATGACAAGCGGGGCCCAGCCCCTAAAAACGATTAAAATAAATAAATAAAAATAAAATAGAATTATTGAAATTATTAATTAATTAATTAATTAGTTAATTAACCCTGTTTAGGTTAATCTAATTTAGTTAATTAGTTTAATTAAGTATTAATTAATTAGTTAATCACTAATTAACTAACCAGTCTATGACAGGTGGCCCCCACCTGTCAGATTGTGCTGACATCAGCATGATGTCATGCTGATGTCATCAACTACTTTTCGGATAATGTTTAATTTAAATAAATAAATAAATTCCAGAAATTAATAAAAACTTTAGAAAATCATATTAAATAATCCGTAACTCCGATGAAAATACTTTATACATGAAACTTGCTCAGAATTCCGATACGAACCTGAATACGCCCTCCGTATTCCTGTCAGATGCCTCTAGCTATATGAACATTTAACTTTTAGACCAATTTCGATAAATGAATAGTGCCCAACTTCAATTAAATAAATCCGAATAAATTCCTAAATTAACTAAATCTTTTAGTTAGGCAGTAGAACACCCCGGCATATCATTTAGGCATGTCATACATATTGTTTGCATTATTGCCGTGAATTTATTGTTTCTCTCCCCCTCCTTCTCTCTCGATAGACGCCGAGACCGACGACGCTGCACCTGGGTACGACTACACTACCGACGAGCAGCCCGTTGGCGATCTCTCTCTCTTGCACAGAGACCAGGCAAGCCCCCCCCCCCCCTTGAGCATCCAGATATCGCCCATTCCATTTCTCTTGTTTGCATTAGATTTTGCTACTGTTAATGTATGCTCCTATTCTGATGCATAGCCTGCTGTTGTAACCTGTTCATTGCTACCTTACCTGCCTATGATAAACTATTTAGTATAGGTTGGTAGTGAACCATCAGTGACCCCACCACCTTATCTTTGTTGCCCCTGCTTGATCATCGACGACCCGATCAACGTGATCGTCGACCAGAGACCGACACCTCACATCACACCCCCTTAGTTGGACGACTCTGCGTAGTAACTATCGAGTGCCGAGGGTGATACCTCGTAACGCACTCCCGATGAATACTCTGCAGTATAGCTGTTCGGTCGTGGTCATCGAGGGTGATTCCTCCTTTTCCACTTCCGATACGACTCTGTCGTGCAACCCCTCAGTGTGAACCTCGAGGGTGATGCCTCATACGTTCACCCTGATGATTTCATCGAGTGGAATCCGCCGAGGGTGATTCCTCGGGTTTCCCCCTTGATGTTATGACCACACGATTACTTGACCTTTGTCACAGGCGGGTCCACCCTGGTGGGTACCCGCTGGGGATCTATGATGTCGGGTGTGCCGGAAGGGCACTCGAGAGTGACATTGTGGCGGAGCATCAGAGACTCTGATTGTCTCCGCGTGATACTAATTGAGCCTATTGGATTTGGGTGTGTGATCTGAGTGGGTCGACGTGCCCTATACGCACTACCACCACGCGGGATAATGGTTATGGGACCCTCTGCGATGTACGTTTCTCCCGAAAGCTCGTCTGACGTCAAGATTCACCGTGCGGGCAGATTGTCGGGATTGGGCTGGATACTTCACTGACGAGCTCAGTGTCGCGCCTGCACCCTGGCCAGTCTCGCAACACGCAGGGTGCCCAGGGCGATGGCCCAAGACCTCTGGGTGCATAGGTTAGTA
The DNA here is from genome assembly GCA_011799875.1 of Thinopyrum elongatum. Classification (NCBI taxonomy): domain Eukaryota; kingdom Viridiplantae; phylum Streptophyta; class Magnoliopsida; order Poales; family Poaceae; genus Thinopyrum; species Thinopyrum elongatum. The sequence goes on from CM022303.1 coordinate 631,932,595, forward strand.
CGGCGTGCAGACCTCTCTGCCGAGCCTAGGTAGAGCGCTGCTTCGTGTTGATCTTCTGAGGACGGGCATTACCCAGCAAGTGTGTCCAGCTAGAGTTGATCGAGCGTGTTGGGTAATAGTAGTGCACCCCTGCAAGGATGAATCATCTATCGATAGCCGGTCCTACGGTAAAGGACGCTCAGTTTGTGTATCCCGATCTACTACTTGAACTGGATACTTGTTACTTAATTGAAGCTTCGGGATCGCTTTCTCGCTTGGGAGTCGAGGAAGGATCTTTAAGCTGTACTTCAACATGTTTGCTAAATAAAATGCTATTCTACTCTCTTCTACTGCTGCAAGATGATGGCCGCGTGAAGATGTTTGAAGATGCTAGTCTCCGATAGGACTAGGCCTTCTCTCTATTCTGGCATTTCTGCAGCCCAGTCCACTTATACAGCCTTTCTCCATTGATAATGTTGCATATGTAGTATAGATCCTTGCTTGCTGAGTACTTCGGAAGAGTACTCACGGTTGCTTTACTTTCTCTTTTCCCCATACCCCACCTTGGTGATACATCAGACGATGGAGTCCAGGAGCCAAATGCCACCACCAGAGCTTACTACCAGGAGGGTCCAGAGGGCACTTACTACTGGATCGAGCCAGCCGACCAGGAGTAGGATCTGAGGCTCCCAGGCAGGAGGCCAACGCCTTTCGATCTAGTGTCGCTATTTGTGCTAGCCTTCTTAAGGCAAAACTTGTCTAACTATGTCTGTACTCAGATAATATTTGTATGACTGACTTATGTATTCGGATCTTCGGATCCCTGGTCTATAATATTGTGGGCCTCCATTTAAATTGTGTTAGAGTTGTGTTGTGATATCTTCCCGTGAGTCCCTGTGCTTGATCGTACACGTTTGCGTATATGATTAGTGTACGATTGAGTCGGGGGCGTCACAACAGACTGTTCTGTTTTTGACAGATTCTGCTTTCTTTGTGTTGTTTGCTTATTTTGATGAATCTATGGGTAGTATCGGGGGGTATGAACCATGGATAAGTTGTAATACAGTAGATATTACACCAATATAAATAAAGAATGAGTTCACAACAGTACCAAAAGTGGTGATTTTATTTTCTTATACTAACGGATCTCACGAGTTTTCTGTTGAGTTTTGTGTTGTGAAGTCTTCAAGTTTTGGGTAAAGGTTTGATGGACTATGGAATAAGGAGTGGCAAGAGCCTAAGCTTGGGGATGCCCAAGGCACCCCAAGGTAATATTCAAGGACAACCAAGAGCCTAAGCTTGGGGATGCCCCAGAAGGCATCCCCTCTTTCGTCTTCGTCTATCGGTAAATTTACTTGAGGCTATATTTTTATTCACCACATGATATGTGTTTTGCTTGGAGCGTCTTGTATGATATGAGTCTTTGCTTTTTAGTTTGCCACAATCATCCTTGCTGTACACACCTTTTGAGAGGGACATGTATGAATCGTGATTTATTAGAATAATCTACGTGCTTCACTTATATCTTTTGAGCTAGGCAATTTTGCTCTAGTGCTTCACTTATATCTTTTTAGAGCACGGCGGTGGTTTTATTTTATAGAAATTTTTGAACTCTCATGCTTCACTTATATTATTTTGAGAGTCTTTCTAAACACCATGGTAATTTTCTTTGGTTATGAATTTAATCCTAATATGATGGGCATCCAAGAGGGATATAATAAAAACTTTCATATAAAAGTGCATTGAATACTATGAGAAGTTTGATTCCTTATGATTGTTTTGAGATATGAGGATGGTGATATTAGAGTCATGCTAGTGAGGAATTGTGGATTGTAGAAATACTTGTGTTGAAGTTTGTGATTCCCATAGCATGCACGTATGGTGAACCGTTATGTAACAAAGTTGGAGCATGATTTATTTATTGATTGTCTTCCTTATGAGTGGCGGTCGGGGACGAGCGATGGTCTTTTCCTACCAATCTATCCCCCTAGGAGCATGCGCGTATTACTTTGTTTCGATGACTAATAGAATTTTGCAATAAGTATGTGAGTTCTTTATGACTAATGTTGAGTCCATGGATTATACGCACTCTCACCCTTCCACCATTCCTAGCCTCTCTAGTACCGCGCAACTTTCGCCGGTACCGTACACCTACCTTTTACCTTCCTCAAAACAGCCACCATACCTACCTACTATGGCATTTCCATAGCCATTCCGAGATATATTGCCATGCAACTTTCCACCGTTCCGTTTATTATGACACGCTCCATCATTGTCATATTGCTTTGCATGATCATGTAGTTGACATAGTATTTGTGGCGAAGCCACCGTTCATAATTTTTATACATGTCACTCTTGAATCATTGCACATCCCGGTACACTGCCGGAGGCATTCATATAGAGTCATATTTTGTTCTAAGTATCGAGTTGTAATCTTTGAGTTGTAAGTAAATAAAAGTGTGATGACCTTTATTTTTAGAGCATTGTCTCATGTGAGGAAAGGATGATGGAGACTATGATTCCCCCACAAGTCGGGACGAGACTCCGGACGAAAAATAGAAAAAAAGAAGAAAAAGGAAAAAAAGGGGGCTAAAAAAAAGAGAGCCCAAATAAAAAAAATGAGAGAAAAAGAGAGAAGGGGCAATGTTACTATCCTTTTTCTACACTTGTACTTCAAAGTAGCACCATGATCTTCATGATAGAGAGTCTCCTATGTTGTCACATTCATATACTAGTGGGAATTTTTCATTATAGAACTTGGCTTATATATTCCAATAATGGGCTTCCTCAAATTACCCTAGGTCTTCGTGAGCAAGCAAGTTGGATGCACACCCATTTAGTTTCTTTTTGAGCTTTCATAAACTTATAGCTCTAGTGCATCCGTTGCATGGCAATCCCTACTCACTCACATCGATATCTATTGATGGGCATCTCCATAGCCCGTTGATATGCCTAGTTGATGTGAGACTATCTCCTTCTTTTTTGTCTTCTCCACAACCACCATATTCTATTCCACCTATAGTGCTATGTCCATGGCTCACGCTCATGTATTGCGTGAAAGTTGAAAAGGTTTGAGAACATCAAAAGTATGAAACAATTGCTTGGCTTGTCATCAGGGTTGTGAATGTTTTGAATATTTTCTGTGATGAAGATGGAGCATAGCCAGACTATATGATTTTGTAGGGATAGCTTTCTTTGGCCATGTTATTTTGAGAAGACATGATTGCTTAATTAGTATGCTTGAAGTATTATCGTTTTTATGTCAATATTAAACTTTTGTTTTGAATCTTATTGATCTGAACATTGATGCCACAATAAAGAAAATTACATGGATAAATATGTTAGGTAGCATTCCACATCAAAAATTCTGTTTTTATCATTTACCTACTCGAGGACGAGCAGGAATTAAGCTTGGGGATGCTTGATACGTCTCCAACGTATCTATAATTTTTTATTGTTCCATGCTATTATATTATCTGTTTTGGATGTTTTATATGCATTAATATGCTATTTTATATTATTTTTGGGACTAACTTATTAATCTAGAGCCTAGTGCCAGTTTCTGTTTTTTGCTTGTTTTTTAGCCTCGCAGAAAAGGAATACCAAACGGAGTCCAAACGGAATAAAACTTCACGATGATTTTTCTTGGACCAGAAGACACCCAGGGGACTTGGAGTCCAAGTCAGAAGAGCCATGAGACGGCGACAAGGGTGGAGGGCGCGCCCTAGGGGGGCGCACCCCCCTGCCTTGTGGCCCCTCGGTGACCTCCTGGATTGATACCTTGGTTCTTAACTGAGGAAAATACTTATCTCTACTGTGCTGCATCACCCTTTCCTCTTCAAGGGAAAAACCAACGCAAGCTCAAGAAGTAGCACACATCGCCATGTGATTAACACCCAAAGAGTACTAAGTTGTGATCATGTTTTGCTCGTGAGAGAAGTTTAGTCAACGGGTCTGCCACATTCAGATCCGTATGTATTTTGCAAATTTTTATGTCTACAATGCTCTGCATGGAGCTAATCTAGCTAATTCCTCCCACTTTCAATATGTATCCAGATTGAGACTCAGAGTCATCTGGATCAGTGTTAAAGCTTGCATCGACGTATCCCTTTACGACGAACTCTTTATCACCTCCATAACCGAGAAATATTTCCTTAGTCCTCTTAGGCAACTAAGAATAATTTTGACCGTTGTCCAGTGATCTACTCCTGGATCACTATTGTACCCCTTTGCCAAACTCATGGCAAGGTACACAATAGGTCTGGTACATAGCATGGCATATTTTATAGAATCTATGGCTGAGGCATATGGAATGACTTTCATTCTCTCTCTATCTTCTGCCGTGGTCGGGCTTTGAGTCTTACTCAAATTCACACTTTGCAACACAGGCAAGAACCCTTTCTTTGACTGATCTATTTTGAATTTCTTCAAAACTTTGCCAAGATATGTGCTTTGTGAAAGTCCTATTAAGCGTCTCGATCTATCCCTATAGATCTTGATGCCCAATATGTAAGCAGCTTCACCAAGGTCTTTCATTGAAAAATTCTTATACAAGTATCCTTTTATGCTATCCAGAAATTCTATATCATTTCCAATCAATAATATGTCATCCACATATAATATCAGAAATGCTACAGAGCTCCCACTGACTTTCTTGTAAATACAGGCTTCACCGTAAGTCTTTATAAAACCATATGCTTTGATCACCTCATCAAAGCGTATATTCCAACTCCGAGATGCTTGCACGAGTCCATAGATGGATCGCTGGAGCTTGCACACTTTGTCAGCACCTTTAGGATCAACAAAACCTTATGGTTGCATCATATACAACTCTTCTTTAAGATATCCATTAAGGAATGCAGTTTTGACATCCATTTGCCAGATTTCATAATTATGAAATGTGGTAATTGATAACATGATTCGGACAGATTTAAGCATCGCTACTTGTGAGAAAGTCTCATCGTAGTCAACCCCTTGAACTTGTCAAAAACCTTTTGCGACAAGTGGAGCTTTGTAGACAGTAACATTACCATCAACGTCAGTCTTCTTCTTGAAGATCGATTTATTTTCTATGGCTTGCCGATCATTAGGCAAGTCCACCAAAGTCCACACTTTGTACTCATACATGGATCCTATCTCAGATTTCATGGCCTCAAGCCATCTGTCGGAATCTGGGCTCATCATAGCTTCTTCATAGTTCGTAGGTTCGCCTTGGTCTAGTAACATGACTTCCAGGACAGGATTACCGTACCACTCTGGTGCGGATCGTGCTCTGGTCGACCTACGAAGTTCAGTAGTAACTTGATCTGAAGTTTCCTGATCATCATCATTAGCTTGCTCTCTAGTTGCTGTAGGCATCAAGGGAACGGATTTCTGTGATGTGCTACTTTCCAATTTGAGAGAAGGTACAATTACCTCATCAAGTTTTACTTTCCTCCCACTCACTTCTTTCGAGAGAAACTCCTTCTCTAGAAAGGACCCATTCTTAGCAACAAAGATCTTGCCTTCGGATCCGTGGTAGAAGGTGTACCCAATACTTTCTTTAGGGTATCCTATGCAGATGCACTTCTCTGATTTAGGTTCGAGCTTATCAAGCTGAAGCATTTTGACATAAGCGTCACATCCCCAAACTTTAAGAAACGATAGCTTAGGTTTCTTGCCAAACCACAGTTCATACGGTGTCATCTCAATGGATTTAGACGGTGCCCTATTTAATGTGAATGCAGCTGTCTCTAATGCATAACCCCAAAACGATAGCGGTAAATCGGTAAAAGACATCATAGAACGCACCATATCTAATAAAGTACGGTTACGACGTTCGGACACACCATTACGCTGTGGTGTTCCAGTGGCGTGAGTTTGTGAAACAATTCCACATTGTTTTAAATGAAGACCGAACTCATAACTCAAATATTCGCCTCTGCGATCAGATCGTAGAAACTTTATTTTCTTGTTACGACGATTCTCCACTGCACTCTAAAATTCTTTGAACTTTTCAAATGTTTCAGACTTGTGTTTCATCAAGTAGATATAACCATACCTACTCAAATCATCTGTGAAGGTCAGAAAATAACGATACCCGCCGCGTGCTTCACCACTCATCGGACCGCATACATCGGTATGTATTATTTCCAATAAGTCATTAGCTCGCTCCATTGTTCTGGAGAACGGAGTATTAGTCATCTTCCCTATGAGGCATGGTTCGCAAGTATCAAATGATTCATAATCAAGTGATTCCAAAAGTCCATCTGCATGGAGTTTCTTCATGCGCTTTACACCAATATGACCTAAACAGCAGTGCCACAACTATGTTGCACTATCATTATCAACTTTGAATCTTTTGGCGTCAATATTATGAATATGTGTATCACTACGATCGAGATTCAATAAACCATTTGCATTGAGTGTATGACCATAGAAGGTTTTATTCATGTAAACAGAACAACAATTATTCTCCGACTTAAATGAATAACCGTATTGCAATAAACACGATCTAATCTTGTTCATGCTCAACACAAACACCAATTAACATCTCTTTAGGCTCAATACTAATCCCGAAGGTAGAGGGAGTGTACGATGGTGATCGTATCAACCTTGGAATCACTTCCAACACACAATGTCACCTCGCCCTTAACTAATCTCTGTTTATTCTGCAACTCCTGTTTCGAGTTACTAATCTTAGCAACTGAACCAGTATAAAATACCCAGGGGCTACTACGAATACTAGTAAGGTACACATCAATAACATGTATATCAAATATACCTTTGTTCACTTTGCCATCCTTCTTATTCAACAAGTATTTGGGGCAGTTCCGCTTCTAGTGACCATTTCCGTTGCGTAGAAGCACTCAGTTTCAGGCTTAGGTCCAGCTTTGGGCTTCTTCATGGGAGCGACAACTTGCTTGCCATTCTTCTTGAAGTTCCATTTCTTTCCCTTGTCCTTTTTCTTGAAACTAGTGGTCTTATTAACCATCAACACTCGATGCTCTTTCTTGATTTCTACCTTCGCCGATTTCAGCATCGCGAAGAGCTCGGGAATAATTTTCGTCATCCCTTGCATATTATAGTTCATCACGAAGTTCTAGTAGCTTGGTGATAGTGACTAGAGAACTTTGTCAATCACTATCTTATCTGGAAGATTAACTCCCACTTGATTCAAGCGATTGGAGTACCCAGACATTCTGAGCACATGCTCACTTGTTGAGCTATTCTCCTCCATCTTGTAGGCAAAGTACTTGTCAGAGGTCTCATACCTCTCGACACGGGCATGAGTCTGAAATACCAATTTCAGCTCTTAGAACATCTCATATGCTCCGTGGCATTCAAAACGTTTTTGAAGTCCCGGTTCTAAGCCGTAAAGCATAGCGCACTAAACTATCAAGTAGTCATCATATTGAGCTTGCCAAACGTTCATAACGTCTGCATCTGCTCTTGCAATAGGTCCATCACCTAGCGGTGCATCAAGGACATAATTCTTCTGTGCAGCAATCACGGACCCAGTCTGCATCATTGCTACTATCATCTTTCAACTTAGTTTTCTCTAGGGACATATCAAAAACATAGGGGAGCTATATTGCGAGATATTGATCTACAACATCACTACTAGGGAAAAGCCTAGCAGTAGCGCGGGTTTTGGGTGTATCAGTAGCGTAGGCGTCCGCGCTATTGATACGGCGCCACAGCTAACTTGTAGCAGTAGCGCGTGTATAACCCTCGCTACTGCTACTTCTGATAGTAGTAGCATGGTTGACGCCCGCGCTACTACTACTTAGCTGTAGCGCGGGTCAGATAAATTCCATCCATGGTTGCTGCTGCTGGGCGTCATCGTCCTCTCCAACCATGGCTGCTGCTGGTCCTGGAGGGGATGAAGTTGTCCATGGTGATGGTGGCTCCCCACCCAACTCGTTCCCGCACCTCTCATCTACTGCTGCTACAAAAGAAGAGAAAATTATTTGAATGAGGAAGAGAGAGATAGAGAGGAGTAGGAGGAGGAACTCACTGGTGGCCGCCGAATTGGAGCCGATGCTCGAAACCTAGATGAAGCCCGCTGACCTGCTACTGCTTGTCGTAGGACCCTTGACCATGGTGCTCGCATGTCCTCAGGAGGCCTTGTCCCGGCGAGGAGGTGCAAGTGGCTGCATCCATGGTGGATCTGGCCGCTGCCATGGACAATGCTCTGCTGGTTTCCCTCTCCTTCCAGCAGCGGAGAAGGAGGAAGGAGGGGCCGGGGAGGGGGCTATGATGGGAGAGGAGGTCACCGAATTTGGGGAAGGCGCCGAGGTGTGAGATCGGCGGCGGCGGTGAGGATGGCAATCACGGGTGGGAGGAGAAGGGGAATGGGAGAGTGTGGGAGAGAGGAGGGATTCGGCCGAGGATATGGGGACTTCACCTACCTTTTACTTAGTAGTAGCGAGGGGTATAAACCTGGGCTACTACTATCAACTTAGTAGTAGCGCGGGTTCATACCCCTCGCTACTACTATGACATGTCCCAGGGGGCACGGTAGAGACTGCTTAGTAGTAGCGAGGGGTAAAAACCCGCGCTACTACTATTAACTTAGTAGTAGCGAGGGGTAAAAACCCGCGCTACTAGTAAGTAGCAGTAGCGAGGGGTATAAACCCGCCCTACTAGTAAGCGTCTGCCTATAAGATTTTCCCTAGTAGTGCATTGATATGCAAAAACAATTAAGACTAAGTTCATGATAAATTAAAGTTCAATTAATCAAATTACTAATGAACTCCCACTTAAATTAACATCCCTCAAGTTATCTAAGTGATGCATGATCCAAATCAACTAACCCCATGTCCGATCATCACGTGAGATGGGGTAGTCATCAATGGTGAACATCTCTATGTTGATCATATCTACTATATGACTCATGTTCGACCTTTCGGTCTCCAGTGTTCCGAGACCATGCCTGTACATGCTAGGCTCGTCAAGTTTAACCCAAGTATTCTGCTTGTGTAAAACTGGCTTACACCCGTTGTATGCAAACGTAGAGTCTATCACACCCGATCATCACGAGGTGCTTCAAAACGATGAACTTTAGCAACGGTGCATGCTCAGGGAGAACACTTTTATCTTGAAATTTAGTGAAGGGATCATCTTATAATGCTACCGCCGTTGTAAGCAAAATAAGATGCATAAAGGATAAACATCACATGCAATCAAAATATGTGACATGATATGACCATCATCATCTTGTGCTTTTGATCTCCATCTCCAAAGCATCGTCATGATCTCCATCGTTGTGTCGGGGTCGTCTCGCCAACTATTGCTTCTACAACTATTGCTAACGCATAGCGATAAAGTAAAGCAATTACATGGCGCTTGCATTTCATACAATAAAGAGACAACCATAAGGCTCTTGCCGGTTGCCGATAAATTACAAAGCATGATCATCTCATACAATAACGTATATCACATCATGTCTTGACCATATCACATCACAACATGCCCTGCAAAAGCAAGTTAGACGTCCTCTACTTTGTTGTTGCAAGCTTTACGTGGCTGCTACGGGCTTCTAGCAAGAACCGTTCTTACCTACGGCAAAAACCACAAAGGTGATTTATCAAGTTTGCTGTTTTAACCTTCTTCAAGGACCGGCCGCTGTTAAATTTGATTCAACTAATGTAGGACAAACAGACACCCGCCAGCCACCTTTATGCAAAACTAGTTGCATGTCTGTCGGTGGAACCGGTCTCATGTACGTGGACATGTAAGGTTGGTTTGGGCCGCTTCATCTTACAATATCGCCGAATGAAAATAAGACGTTGGTGGTAAGCAGTATGACTATCACCGCCCACAACTCTTTGTGTTCTACTCGTGCATATCATCTACGCATAGACCTGGCTCGGATGCCATTGTTGGGAAACGTTGCATGGAAAACAAAAAAAATTCTACACACACGCAAGATCTATCCATGGAGATGAATAGCAACGAGGGGGAGAGTGTGTCTACGTACCCTTGTAGACCGTAAGCGGAAGCGTTTAGTAACGCGGTGGATGTAGTCGAACTTCTTCGCGATCCAACTGATCGAGTACCGAACGTACGACACCTCCGCGTTCAGCACACGTTCAACTCGGTGACGTCCACGCCTTCTTGATCCAGCAAGACGGCGAGGTAGTGGATGAGTTCCAGTAGCACGACGGCGTGGTGACGGTGATGGTGATGCTATCTCTGCAGGGCTTCGCCTAAGCACTACGAAAATATGACCGAGGGTGTAAACGGCGGAGGGGGCGCCGCACACGGCTAAGAGATTGTCGTGGTTATGTGTGGCGCCCCCTCCCACATATATATAGGTGGGGGGAGAGAGGAGAGTCCAGGGGGCGCCCCAAGTAGGGCCGAATCCTACTTGGGGACTTCCCCAAGCCGCCCCCCTTCCTTATTTGAGTGCGGGAGGAAGGCAGGGGGAGGTGGCGCCCCCCCCCCCCCCTTTTCCTTTCTCTCACGAGGAGGGAAAGGCAGGAGGGGCCAGCCCTCCCCTTTCCTTCCCCTAGGGCTGGCCAGCCAAGGAGAGGAGCGCGCCAGCCCCCTAGTGGGCTGGTCTATCCCCCCTTTGGCCCATTAGGCCCATACACTTCCCGGAGGTATCCGAAACCCCTTCCGGTGCCTCGATGACTACCCGGTGCACTCCGAAACTCTTTCGGTGTCCGAATACCATTGTCCTATATATCAATCTTTACACCAGACCATTCCAGAGCTCCTCGTCATGTCCGTGATCTCATCCGGGACTACGAACAATATTCGGTCACCAAATCATATAACTCATATAACACTATATCGTCAACGAACGTTAAGCGTGTGGACCCTACGGGTTCGAGAACTATGTAGACATGGCCGAGACACCTCTCCGTTCAATAACTAACAGACGAACCTGGATGCCCATATTGGTTCCTACATATTCTACGAAGATCTTTATCGGTCGAACCGTTATGACAACATATGTATTTCCCTTTGTCCGTCGGTATGTTACTTGCCCGAGATTCGATCGTCGGTATCTTCATACCTAGTTCAATCTCGTTACCGGAAAGTCTCTTTACTCATTCTGTAATACATCACCTCATAACTAACTCCTTAGTCATTTGCTTGCAAGCTTATGATGTGTATTACCGAGAGGGCCCAGAGATACCTCTCCGATACTCGGAGTGACAAATCCTAATCTTGATCTATGCCAACTCAACAAACACCTTCGGAGATACCTGTAAAGCATCTTTATGATCACCCAGTCACGTTGTGATGTTTGATAACACAAAAGGTATTCCTCCGGTATCCGGGAGTTGCATAATCTCATAGTCGAAGGAATATGTATTTGACATGAAGAAAGCAATAGCAATAAACTGAACGATCAAGATGCTAAGCTAACGGATGGGTCTTGTCCATCACATCATTCTCCTAAGATGTGATCCCGTTATCAAATGACAACACATGTCTATGGTTAGGAAACCTTAACCAACTTTGATCAACGAGCTAGTCTAGTAGAGGCTTACTAGGGACACGGTATTTGTTTATGTATTCACATATTTATTTAAGTTTCCGATCAATACAATTCTAGCATGAATAATAAACTTTTATCATGAATAAGAAAATATAAAATAACAACTTTATTATTGCCTCTAGGGCATATTTCCTTTAGGATGAGCTCATAAGTCTTTCAATTAAGAATTAACTTCATGGAGCTCCTAAGTTAAAGAAGTTCCATTTCGAGATGACGTGGTATATTGTAGTAACTGGGTTATGCAGTACAAACGGACTGTTGCAATTCTTTTATCTTGTATGCCATTTTATTATGAAGTGGGCTTATAAGTTTAGCCTTACGATCAGGGGGGGGGGGGAGGGGTGGGGTGGGTGTGGTTTTTTTGGTTGTAATGTTTGATGTTTTCTGATCTATGCTAACTACCTAGGTCAATTAAGATCAATTATTAAGGTTGCTACAGTGCAGCAACCGCATCTACAGAATTGCTATAGTATGACGTTTTGCCTCGATTGGGGGCACACACACAAATATCATCTGACATGTGGGTTCCCCTGTGGCACTGTGCTTATAAAATATATAAGAGGAGAAGTCCCTATGGGACACTAAGTGATAATGGATGCACATGCATATCACCTTTTGTTGCCCAATCCCAGCCAGCACAGGCAACCACGGGAAGGGCTCTCCAGCTCCTTCCGCAAGCAGCAGGAGCAAACCAGAGAAGAAGAGGAAGAAGAAGAAGAAGAAGAAGGGCTTCATCTCTCCAGCAAATACAAGACTACTATGTTTGACATATTTATTACTCAAGGTGTGTTTGCTCTAATTCATGTCAGTTGTGGTTCAAATCTTGTGCAAGATGATCCTGAGATTATCTATGCAACAAGATTGTTATGTGCAGGCATGAGCATTGGGAAAGATTAATTCCGAGATGAAGTCGTGGTATGATTTATTAGGCATGATTGAATGCGTCGCGGTTCGAGCGTTGTCGCTTTGTGAAGTCGGGTATCCGTTACCGCGTGATCCGATTACACGAGGCTTAAAACAAACACTATGCAGCGGCATCTATTACCCTACGTAAATAAGTTATGTTACAATCATCCGAACCAAACAGCCCGTTAATCTTGATCTAACAAATACTACTCTGATTCAGCGACTTAGCTTTCCGTATGCCGGGATTTGCTCCGGCGACTTAGCTTTCCAGGTTATGTAGGCGATGCGTGTATCTGCATCGGCAACCATGCGCCTGTGCTGTAGCCGTAGCACGCACGAGACGGACGGACACGGACGAGGAGGAAGGCGATAGGTTTGGCGAGAGGACAATCTATGGCGCGATGGAGTATGCCTCGACGGACTCCGGCAATGGGTTTGGCGAGACGACGATCTACGACGCGATGGAGTCTGGCTCGACGGACTTCGCCATGACGTCCTATGGCGCGATGGCCTCCATGCGTCGCTTCCTGGCCTCCATGCGCGGCGCGAGGGACTCTATCAATACGGCGCGAGGCACGGTTAATGTTACATCAGGACTTGATGACAGCTGACAGGATACGAAACGATCGGGCAGGGGTAACCTCGTCCAAAATACGGTTTGTGCAAGTTAAACAACTTCATATCTGAAAAGAATCTCACCCTAAAACGACTTTATTTTTTAGTATGGAGAGTGTGTATTATTACTCTCTCCGTCTTTAAAAGAGTATACTTCAAACTTTATTGGAAAGTCAAATTTTTTTATGTTTGACCGTATTTGTATAATAATACAACAATGTTTATGCCATCAAATTAGTTGCATTAGATTCATGATAAAATATATTTTCATTATATACCTATTTGGTATCACAAAAATTCATATATTTTTTCACAAACTCGGTCAAACTTTAAAATAATTTGACCCTCCAACAAAGTTAGAAGTACACTCTTTCAAGGATGGAGGAGTACAAAAGAGCCAGGAAGGGGTAATTTATTTTTAAGAAACGTCAGGCTGGGATCATTGCATCAGAGCATGGTTAATAGTACAGTCAGCTGATGGCTATATGATGTTGTCATGTCATCTATTGCCAAGTTTATAGCCGGTAAGTACAATAGTTAGACATAAAGTTGTGCTACTTTATTAATACATAGCCCACTTCTCACTTTTACATAGTACCTAGGAGCACGTGCTGCAGCTGACTCTTATTCTGTAGCCGGCTCCTTTTCTCTCTCCTCCATGTCATCACAAAAATAACATTTTAACTCTTATAGCCTGCTTACATAAGCTTACTGTACTTGCTCTCATGGCTATATCGGAGCGCTAGCAACAACAAAAATCTCAGACTAGCATGTATAGCAGTAGCATTTGAAGTCGCAGTCACATTCGCCCCACACGTTATCGGAGCTTTCATCTTCGCATGTATGAGCGCAACCGTCGGTAAAGCCAAAGCACGGTCCTCTATAATTGCCGCTCGGGTGCCGGCATCCACTCGGCTCGGCGCATGCAAACGCCATTGAACACACTGGACATACTAGCACATGCAAGAACGTGGTTATTTAGCCGAAAGATTAATCAAAACAACATATTAAGTTGCATACACCAGCCAATTCAATGCCAAAACTTTAGCTGTTAGGAGAGACTTATATTTACAACAGTTCATACATGTGCACGTACGTACATACCGGCGGCTACGATGACAATTAGGAGCACGGCTCCAGAGATATTCTTTCCTAAAGGCGCCATTGGTTTTTTTTTTTGAAGTTTTTTAGGTTGAAGAAAAGAATGAGCAAGCAGGTTGGTGGACGATCGAGTGAGAAGAAGTTATATATATATATATATATATATATATATATATATAATATATATATATATATATATATATATATATATATATATATATATATATCATATGCCTAGTGTGTTCCACCGTAGAAGCATAAACATATGATCCTATCCCCTAGTGTTTTCCAACTGAAGCTGGCCGGCCGGTGGCAAAGCTGGGCCTGCACTGACCATGGTGTCAGGCGCTAGCTGGCCCACCACCAAAGGTTGCTAGTGGAGACAAATTTAAATGATGCTGGGCGAGCCATGGAGTTGGAAGCCGGCCGTGAGCAAGCTGAGGGCCAGTTCTTTTCGGCGATTCTCCCAGAATCATCTCTCTTCCCAGCTTTCTCCAGAATCGAGTGGCGATTCTGGAGGAAGCTGATGAGGGGTCGATTCTCGAAGAATCACCCAAAAGAACTGGCCTTGAGTCGTTGTGAGCTGGATCGTGAGGATCCCACGCTGCTGGAGGCCAACATTGTGGTGTCGCCTACTGCTGAGCCAAAGGAAAATGTGGTGGAGGGGCCGGATCCTTGCATTCTTTTGTACAAGGAAAATTGGTGCAGGCAGTGAAGGCAACACACTGTTCATGGGTGCCTCACGGTCTGTGATAATTGCTGCTTAGGTGTGTGTGCAAAGAGTAACCGATGGACGCCGACTGCGTGCATGCAGGGCATTGAACATACTAGTAGGCACAGGCGGAGGACGCGGTAGGGCGAGGTGGGGCGCTCGCCCTACCTTGATTTCTGCAGTTTTTTTACTAGGTATACGTATACATCATTTATCGATCGCTAAAAATCCAATCTATCGCTAAAAATCATGTCAAACGTTATTGGGCTGTGAATCTTAGAGGACCTGGACGTCTGGACACCTTATTGGGCCGTGAAACTAGCAGGTCACGCACAAACTGCCTCGCGCCCCTCGCTCGACTCGATCCAGTCGTTCCAATCGACGCCACGCCATGTCCGAGAGAGACTAGTCAAACCCTAGCGGTGGCGCGCAGGGGCGGCGGCCAGGCCAACAGGAGAACGCACGGGGACGGGGGTGGCCAGCAGGAGAGCCCGCGAGGGCGGCGGCCGAGCCAGCAGGAGCGTCGAGCGCGTGTTTGGGGGGTGGGGGCGAGGGTGCTTTCCCGGCGGTCAGCAGGAACGCGTGTGACGGCGTGAGGTCAGCGGCCAGAAGGAGATGATGGACAGAAACAGGAAGAAGGGGAAAGGGCCAGCAAAGATAAATGGCAGAGGTAAATTTTCTAGAATTTCGGTGATAGTTTGAGATAATGGTTTGACAATGCACTGACAGTGATTAGTGGCATTTTATATGTGATGAGTTGCATATTTGAAGAGATATTTTGAGATAGTTGGTGGTAACAGCCGCTCTAATCCTAGTACCCATGAAAATGGCAACGCCACGGGCCAACTCGTGAAAGGTTGTTCTTCTATCTATTTAAAGTATGGTTGCATTTTTATTGTATAGTATATGCTTATTCTATTTAGGATCACATGAAAATATTGGTGTGCACTGTTGGTGTGTATTATCTATGTTAGTTTTGCATCAAATTTTCTTTTTGCTTAAGCGTTCGCCCCACCTCAAAAAGGTTTCGTCCTCCGCCAACTGTACTAGCACACGCGATGCAAGAACGTGGTGGTTATAATTGGACTACCCATAGGTGATAACATCACACATCTTTAGGCAAAACAAATGATGTGGCGAGTAATTAATGAGGAAAGAAAGGCATGTGATAATATAGTTAGTTACCGTAACATCACACATATCAAGACAAGATGAGTCTACAACATAATAAATGAAGTGTTGCATGACACCACACATAGGTTACTCCCCATTATAAAGGTAGTAACATAGAGTAATAACATATGCATGTTACTAGTCTAAGTTACTACCCATTGTGACTAGTCTTAGCCGAAAGATTAATCGAAACAACATATTAATATAAGTAGCATGAACCAGCCAATTTAACGCCAAAACGACTTAAGCTGCTAGGAGAGATACGGACAATTCACTTATACTTCCACTGTTCATACATGTGCACATACATACCGGCGGCCACGATGACAATTAGGAGCACGATCGCAGAGAGATTCTTTGCTGAAGGCGCCATTGGTTGTTTTTTTGGGATGTTTTTGAACGTTGAAGAAAAGAATGAGCGAGCAGTTTGGTGGACGATCAGAGTGAGAAGTCCGACAATATATATATCACATGCCTAGCGTGTTCCACCATAACATAAAATCATGAACATAGGATTCTCCGATCCTATTCTCCTAGTGTTTTCCGACAGAAGCACAAGAGTCCGTAAAAATGTTTGTATTCAGTGTTTTATTTACAACCAAAGTTTCACATCAACCACGTTATATATTGTCAGCCTTTGATGACCAGGTCCTCTTTGGATGTGGACTGAAGGACAGGCTAACGTAGCTTAATACGCTTGACTAAGTAAACATGACACCAAGTTGCATTGGTACTAACCTACCTCGCTTGTCCACTAATACACTCGTTTCCACTGCATGAATAACGAATCACACTGCTGCGTTAAACAAATATATTGCTGTATGTGTATGTTTCAGTTTCATTTTCTGATCCTCCATCAAAGCAAGGCTAATAATATAGCCTACTGCTGGTTGTATGGATCTTTGCAACCGGGCTCTCAACCTACTCATATAGTAGTTAGGTCTCCACTATTAATACATGACCCGCTTTCTTCTCTCAGGGAGTTTCCTATTTCTTGTGCGTAAGGCCCTGTTTGGATGAGCTTGGACTAATCATTAGCTGACCAGTGATTAGCTGACTATTGGGCCCTGACTTACATGCGTCGAGTATTTGGTGAGCACGGCTAGCATGCGGCATGCATGACCAGTACTCCCTCCGACTTCTTTTTACTCCGCGCATAAAATTTGGGCAAAGTCAAACTACACAAAGTTTGACCAATTTTATAACAAAAAATATGAACATTTGCAGTACTAAAACTATAAATTATGAAAATACGTTTCATGACGCATCTGATAATATTGATTTTATATTATGAATATTGATATTTTTTAATATAAAGTTAGTCAAACTTTATAAAGCTTGACTTTGACCAAACTTTATAGAGTTAAAAGTACCCCAGGTACCTCAACTTGTACAAAATGTGATGATTTAGTCCCAAACTTGCAAAACTGCACTCCACCATACCCCAACTTGCACTGGATGTGACGATTTGGTCCTGGGCCTATCACAGCACGACACTTGGCAGCCAGGTGGCCGGACCAGTCGTCATGGCACTTTTGCAGGTACCCCCCTGCCTTTTCATTTTATTGCAGGCTGTAGATAGGAAGAACCAATGAAGATAAAAATGACCAAAAACGGAATGATTTACATCTAATGTGTAAAAATAACTGATCTGTTAAAGCGAACACAGCATGCTCTCCCCATTCACCATTCGTTCTCATCGCCATCTTGCTCTGCATTTGCACTCCATGGTTTAGTACTTTAGTTTGCTCTGGAATGGAACGTGCTAGTTGCTTAACCGAGCATACACTTGTACATCCAGTATTCATTTGCTGCATTTTTTTCCAACAGATTTATTAATAATCATTACATGGTGTACGAATCTCATGGTCAATGTAGTGCTACATTGCAGTGCCCTCTTTTATATATATATAAATTAACTGATATCTACATGACAAGTTGCTTCAGAGTAAAATTGCAGTTTCATATGTCTGAACTCATACATTCGCATTAGCAGCGTATCTCTGATATGAACTGAGGAGACTCGGCTAAAAAGTAAAAGAAAGATATGAACTGAGGAGGCATTAAGCATACTTTTAACCTTCGATTGTACATGTTTAACTAGTTCTTGGCTGAATGCTTTTAACTGATCCTACTGAATGCAGAGTGCTAGTGCCAGATATCTTAATACGTAGTAGCTATTTGTACTTTCCTTTTCCTTTTAGAGTTTTGCTCAACACTGATAGGTAGGCATGCCAGGTTGGTGCAGAGTTCGTAGTGAGTGCTCTGTCTGTGGTTGGTGTCGCTCAAGTCCCAACTCTGACCATGTATTGGCACTAGAATGTTATGCCTGATATGAATCCAAGAGGCATTAGGCATACTGTTTTGACAATCATACCTTGCATGCATGCATGATCTGAACAATGTTGCCCTTGCTCTGCCACTCTACGTTGCTACCGTAATTTTAGGTGGGTTCAATCTTTTGCAAAGAACTCTGAACCAGATTAACCGTATGAATTAGCAGCAAATTCTTGAATTCTGGCGTTTCTGTTTTTCTGGTCAAAACAAGAGCTTAGACTCTGAATTTATCCAGCACTAACAGTAGCAGGTGTTGTACGTGGTGCGATGTGATGCAGGGCCGAGGGTGCTCATCCAGTGCAACTTCAAGGTGAACTCCAGCGTAGCGCCGGAGGAGATCTCCCTGGAGGCGGAGCGCACCACGCACCAGCACAGCGTGGGTTTCGGGTAACGGGCATGGGTTTCGTTCACGGCTGACCGACGGGGAGGTTTGTTCACGGCCGGCCGGTGGGAGCACTGTCCAGATCGAGTCAACGATGCGAGGGAGTCGACAAGGAACAGACAGTCGAGCTGAGCGGGAAGGATAGGGTGGATAGGGTGAACCGCAGCGAAGGCGGAGGGTGAGCGTGGCAGGTTGGCGTTGGGCACAACCAGCAGCGTTAGCGACGACCTCCCCGCCAACTCCGCGGCCACCGGGGAGTATGCTTGCAGCCGCGCGAAGTCGGAGAAGTTGGGTAACGCCGCGAGCACGGCCGTCACATTGACTCCGACGGTCGGGGCAGGCAGCAACGCGGGGGTGAGCAGGGAGACATGACCTCAGGGGTTGGGATTATGTTGTCCTGCGGGTTGATTAGCGAAAACGACAGGCGGATACATGCAAAACTGTCGCGACGACCGGTCCATCAACCTGGCTGCCAAGTGTCTTGCTGTGATAGGCCCAGGACCAAATCGTCACATCCGGTGCAAGTTGGGGTATGGTGGAGTGCAGTTTTGCAAGTTTGGGACTAAATCGTCACATTCTGTGCAAGTTGAGGTACCTGGGGTGCTTTTAACTCAACTTTATATGCAGACTAAAAAGAAGCGGAGGGAGTACGTATTGCCCGATACCAACAAGTTAAGCCAGCAGGTACGCACCTGCAGTCATCTGCGCGCACCTTTTTGCTCGAAAGTTTGGACACAAGTTTGGAGCAGCTGTACAGTACAGGTCCAAGATCTTCCAGCTGCTACTACCCAGAGCTAGTTGGGTAGCCTCCCTCTAGACCATTGGTGGTACTGTACGTGTCAGGCCGACCCCTACCACCATCACCAACATTTTCACGCGTGATTCAATTTAGTACTAGATAGGTGGCGTGGCTTGCCGCGCGTTCCCCACAAAACGGCAGGCAACCAGATACGATTAACCATTTTCAAAGATGATAGAGCTAAAGTGGTATGTGTACAAGTGATTTTAGCACATGAATATAGAGTTTCACAAGTCTAAACAATGTAAAAAAAAGGCAGCAATCATTTAAAGAGGAATGTGAAAAAGAACACACTATGATAATATTGAGGAGAGTAGCCCAAGCAAAGAGCTGGTCACATGTGAATCAAAGAAGTTCTATGTAAGCAGAATATGGATGAAGTATTTGTAGTAGGTCACAGAACCACATCTACATCTGACATTTTCAATCAAAGGGCCAAGACATGTTCTTCAAAATACAAAAACAACATAAACTATTTTGCCTTGCCTTCCCCGGATATCATGATTTCGTTTCTTTTATGAAGATATCCAAAAGGATACCGTTGACCTGATCCACAGAAGAATTGAAGCATTAATGTCGCGGTGGAATACGATCACCTATGGGACCATCAGTCCCTTTGTGGTTCGGCAAGGGGGAAGGTCACGTTGCACAAAGAGCAGAGGCCATGGAACAGTACGACAGAGATGACGCTGGTGGTTTTTACCCAGGTTCGGGCCTCTGGGAAGCGTAAAACCCTACTCTTGCTTTGGTGGATTGAGGGAAGGACCGCGATGAACACGTAGCGCTCAAGCCCGGCAAGGTCGCCTCGGGGAGAGCAGCTACGCGTGTATCAGTATACAAAGGTCTGAATCCTTTTTTAGGTTGCCATGGCCCTCCTTTTATAGGCTAAGGGGTAACCACAGTGGCAAAACAGTCATTATCTAGTGCTTAGATAGCCAAAAGTGCTATCATACCTAACTTTGGCAGTTAAGACGAAGTCCATTAAATGCACTGCTAGGTGTCACGCTGAGGATGCAGCCTGGCAGGCCTGCCGCACCTCTTAGTCATCTCCTACCTGCCTGCTTGACACGCCTCTGGACATGTGTCATATAGGGGTAATCTTCCTTCCAAATGGCTGCCACGTGCGAAATGACAGCCACTTAATCATCTGGGGGCTCCACACCGCACTGATAGATGACTTGCGTTGCGTTGCGGTGGAGCGGTGGAGTCTTGGCGGGGAGGTTTGCCTTCGACGGCCCCGGCAAGCCTGCCGGGGAAACATTAGATTAGTCCTCGGGGCGGCCTCGACCTGACCTGGCTCGCCTGCCCGGTAAGGGAATCTTTCCCTTAGTGATATCTTACTGCTTTGGCTTTTCTTGTTCTTCTTGATCCGCCCTTTGATCCCTCAAAGAGCTACTTCTCTAGCTTGGCCTTGGTTGCCGTGGAGGAGATTCGCCGTCCGTGCACAAGTCAGGGGAAACATACACCCCTGTTTGTGTACCCCGACAGAAGCCCCCGGACCTGAGACATACGTGTCGCTGGGCACGTTGGGTTAGGTCCCAAACAGTGCACGGACACCTGTCGAAAAAGTGCTGCGCGCGCAGCGGTTATCATGATGATTAGTCAATCCAACGTCCACTCCGCGTAATTACCGCATGTCGTGGGGTCGTGGGACTGTAGCAGTTAATGGGTAGCGCGCCTGAAAACGGTAACTTTCTGAGAGAAAGATAGCGAAGACACCCCCCCCCCCCGGTATCCGTTTCTCAAATAAAAGAGAAAACGCGAAGGGGCGCTGCTCAATCGCATCTTTTCCCCTCTTCATCATCTTCTTCCCCAAGCCAAGCAACCGCTTAAGCCAACACCCGCCTCCATTGTTCTTCCAACTCTTCCGTTCCTCAACCGATCCCAAAGGATGGGGAAGAAAGCCGCCGCCGCGAGGGGGAAGCGGGCGACCACCGCAAATGAGACCGCAGCGGTGGGGAAGAAGAAGAAGGCGGCGGAGCTGGACAGGAAACGGCCAGAAGACGTGGTCTTCTTCCCGTCGAGCTTGGACAGGAACGCCTTGGTCGCGAAGTATGCGTACATGTGGGGGAGGGAAGTCCCGAAGGGGCATGGAGCGTCCGAGGTCCTGCCGGAGGGGGATGAGGCTCCGCCGAATTCGTACCGCTTCTTTTACGCGTACTTCCTCTGGGGCCTCTCCTACCCCTTCTCAGATTTTTTCGAGGCGATGATGGTGGTGTACGGATTCCACCTTCTGGATTTCACGCCCAATGCAATGGCGTGCATGGCGATCTTCGCTCATTTGTGCGAGAATTTTGTCGGAGTGGCCCCCAATGTAGATTTGTTCAGGAACTTCTTCGTCCGGCGGGTTGAAAACAAGACTCACCGCTCGGGGAATATAAGATGGATTCCCCGGGACAAGAAAGAGAATTGGGACTATCTCCCTAGCCATCAGCACGGCAGATGGGAGGAGTGGAGGGCTGATTGGTGTTGGATTCAGGACGAGGACGCCCCAGAGTCTGCGAGGCGCGGTCGGAATGCGTCATGCGTGGCAGCGAATGGGGAAAACCAGACCTAACCGATGATAGACTTCGCCCAGTGCTGAACAGGATTGCCCGTCTCAAGGCTGCCTGGCTAACCATCGAACAGGTGGGGGCCGATTTCCTTACGCGCCGCATCGCGCCACTTCAGAAGAGGGACAGATTCGCCTGGCAGTACGGGGATGCCGCAGATAGAATGCGCCTGTACCCAGGACTTGACAACAACCTGTCGGTGTACGGCCATGGCTGGCTGTGTGAGCAGCTGTTCGGTAGCCTTGGGCCATTCCGCCTGCCGGCAAAGGTAGTACCACTGCATATCAACTCTGCCAGGGACCAAATCCTGAAGTGGATGCCCGACTGCAATGCTTATGGAGTCGAAGCCGATTGGCAAATGCCCGAGCTAGATGCAGAGGTCGAGTGGTTCTCCAAACTGGAAGAAAGGGCTACTAAGGTGGAGAGCAAGATGTTCAAACGCACCTCCACGGCAGAGGCGGCGTTCATCAGGAGGTGGATTGAAGAAGACAAAGCGCTCCGAGCCATCGGGAAGGCAAGGCCCGGAAGAGGGGAAGAGGAGGAGGAAGAACTAGAGGCCGAGGGCGTAGGCTCTTCAGATGAAAGGAATGAGGAGTACGCCGCGGAGGAGGCTGCCGGGATCGGGCCTGCCGGGGACGAATTTTTTCAAGCCGCGGCAGTAGAGGCCCAAGGAGAAGACGAGGCTGAGGAAGTGGAGTAGCCTGAGGAGGAGTGGCTCGCAATGGGTCCCCAAGCCCCGGAGCCAGATCTGGAACAGCGCCCCCGGAAACAGGCCAGTCGGGGAACAGCAGCCCCTGTTCCCACACCAGCTATTAAGAAGGTGAAGAAGATCGCCTCCAAGAACGACAAGCCAGATGTGGCACGTTGCCATTCTTCCCGCCTTTCCGAGGCCAGGACCCCGCCCGCCAATCAATGAACGGTCACGGGGGTGGATCCCAGCCCCCAGTCGAGTCCAGCATCCTCGTGCAGCTCTGCTCAGTTAGAGCCCCTGGCCCCACCGAAGAGCTCCATGCTACCGGGGAGTTCTGCTCCCCCGACCTTGAAGAGAGGTAGGGCGACCCTGCCACCGACAGGATATGCACTGGGCTCCATGCTAATTGACCCAGAGTAGGGAGAATCACTGATCTTTGTTGTTGGGGAAATATGTATTTTGATGCTTGCTTGACTCAATTTGGCTTGTTGTCTGGACAGGGACGAAGAACCTCTGATCCACCGAGCCAAGCGAACCAAACAGGTGGCATCGCCGGAGCCTTTAGTGGGCGCGGGCCTGGCAGGAGACAGCATAGAGGACCCTGTGCCTAGCCCCCGACCTAGCCCCCGGCGCGATAGCATGGAGCAAGTTTCGCCCGCCAGGAGGGACGCAACAAAACATACTTCACCCCCTGCCAAGGAAGAAGAGGAGATCCACCAGGGTGGGCCCATCATGGGTGTTCCACCCCACCCCAAGTCCAAGCGGAGAAGTCATCAACAAGGGCCTCTACCGAGGGGTCGACCCACACCGAGCAGATGGCCACTGGGGGAGCGGACACGGGCAGTATCCCAGCAACTAACGTTGCCGGGGAAACTGATATCCTCCCGCAACAAACAACACCAGGTAACCTCCTTGTCCTTGTGCCTTTTTGTTTGAACTGTTTTGCTTCCAAGTCTTGCAACTCAGCGGATCGTACCATCTCCTTATCATTATTTTGTTGCCTATGTCTGCAGCCCTGATGGCCGAGAAACCCGAGTTGCTGGAAGAGGTGACCAGCATCGGAAAAGATGCTGCCGAGGAGGCCACCAGGATTGCTGTCGCAGAAAACCAAGGTCAGGCTGCCGGGTCATACAAGAATCCCCCGGAGGAACGGAGAAAAGCCCCCGGCAGCACGTCTGGCCGGGACACAGTCGTGGAGGAAAAGATCCCTCTGCAAACTATGGGACCCCTTCCTTCGTTTGGCACATCGGCCGGAGTCCCACATCCATCCTCAAGTAAGCTGGCGCTGGTCCTTGCCAATCCTGGGCTTGGAGCCCCCGGTTCATCCGTTGCAGCGGGCGAGGACTTCGATGAAGAAATCCAGCGCCTCTTCACACCGTTGTCCTAGCGAGCTGAAGAGACTGATGATTCTGCCGACGCAGCCATGGACCTGTCCTTCCTGGAGTCCGTGGCCACAGGCATCAAGGATATGCAGAGCAGATACAGCTCGAAGTGGCAGGCGATCAAGAAACAGCGTGACTCTGTCAGCCTCATGGATCAGAAGCCGAGGGACAAGGGCAGCGAACTGCGTGAGTGGCAAAGCAAACAACTTCATTCCCTTCAGCAGCAACAGGAGGTGATAACTATGGCCAAGGAGGATGTCGCTGCCCGGGAGGTCCGCCTGGCGGAGCGCGAAGCGCTTCTGAACGCCAAGGAGAAAGATATCTCTTCCTGGGAAGGGAACCTTGAAGCCACACTCCACGGCAAGGATGAAGAACTGGAGTCCCTTGTCCAGCAGCGCACCAAAAACCTGGAAGACAAACACAAGGCGGCTCTTGACACGCTCACCCTCGATTCTGCTGCCCAGCTTAAGAAGATTGCCGATGAACTTGCCGCTGTATCCACTGCCAAGGCTGATCTTGATCAACAGGTGGCCAAGCTGATCGAGGACCTTGCTGGGAGCATCAAGGAAGTCACGGCTCTCAAGGAGGAAGCGCAGAAGGCAGAGACCCTCCTAAAGGAGGCGCAATTGCAGCTTTCTTCAAAGCGCCAACATCTTGACACTGCCAATGGCGTCATTACTGATATGAAGGCACGGCTTGGCACTCTGGAAAGTGGGATTGAGTCTACCGACGCTCGCGAGAAGCTGCTGATGAAGGACCTGGAGAGTGCAAGTGTGACGCCCCCGATTCAATCGTACACTAATCATACACGCAAACGTGTACGATCAAGATCAAGGACTCACAGGAAGATATCACAACACAACTCTAAACACAAATAAGTCATACAAGCTTCATAATACAAGCCAGGGGCCTCGAGGGCTCAAATACATAAGCTCGATCATAAATGAGTCAGCGGTAGCAACAATATCTGAGTACAGACATAAGTTAAACAAGGTGCCATAAGATGGCTAGCACAAACAGGGATACATATCGAAGAGGCGCAGGCCTCCTGCCTGGGATCCTCCTAACTACTCCTGGTCGTCGGCGGCCTGAACGTAGTAGTAGGCACCCTCGGTGTAGTAGGAGTCGTCGAAGGTGACGTCTAGCTCCGGGGCTCCAGCATCTGGTTGCGACAACCGAGAAGAATGGAAAAGGGGGAAAAGAGGGAGCAAAGCAACCATGAGTACTCATCCAAATTACTCGCAAGCAAGGATCTACACTACATATGCATCGATATCAATGAAATGGGTAGTATCTGTGGACTGAACTATAGAATGCCAGAATAAGAGGGGGATAGCTAGTCCTATCGAAGACTACGCTTCTGGCAGCCTCCATCTTGAAGCATGTAGAAGAGAGTAGCTGGTAAGTTCACCAAGTAACAACGTGTAGCATAATCCTACCCAACGATCCTCTCCTCGTCACCCTGTGAGAGAGCGATCACCGGGTTGTCTCTGGAACTTATCTGGGTTTGTTTTATTAAGTATCCGGTTCTAATTGTCATAAGGTCAGAATACAACTCCAAGTCGTCCTGTTACCGTGGACACGGCTATTCGAATAGATTACTTCCCTGCAGGGGTGCACCACATAACCCGACACGCTTGATCACTCTGTCCAGACACACTTTCCTGGGTCACGCCCGGCCTCGGAAGACCAACACGTCGCAGCCCTACCTTGGCTCGACAGAGAGGTCAGCACACCGGTCTAAATCCTAAGCGCGCAAGAGTCTTGGGCCCATCACCCTTTGCACTCCTGCACGTTGCGTACGCGGCCGGTGAGCAGACCTAGCAACCTCCATTACAAAGGAAGTTGCGTTACGCAGTCCAACCCGACGAGCGCTGCTCAGTCGCTCACGTCCGGAAAGCTTCGGCTAATACTACGATGCCGGTTGCCCATATCTTGTCCCGCATGGCAGTTAGTGCGTATAGGCCAACAACCAACTCAGATCAAATACCCAATCTCATTAAGCGTGTTATTATGAAATAACATCGGACGCCGATCAGGGGCCAGGCCCACCTATCTCCTAGGTGGTCACAACCTGCCCTGTCGCTCCGCCACAAAGATCCACTCAGAGAGCTATCGGGAAACATGTCCTTTTAGCCCCCAGTCCATGAATCACTCACGGGTACTCCACGAGCCGACCCGACGATCAGGGGCCAGGCCCACCTATCTCCTAGGTGGTCACAACCTGCCCTGTCGCTCCGCCACAAAGATCCACTCAGAGAGCTGTCGGGAAACATGTCCTTTTAGCCCCCAGTCCGTGAATCACTCACGGGTACTCCACGAGCCGACCCGACTTTAGTCACATCATGTATCATGTATAATTTGTATAGTATGTATATACCCGTGATCACCTCCCGAGTGATCACTGCCCGATAGTATAGCATGGCAGACAGACAAGAATGTAGGGCCACTGATGATAAACTAGCATCCTATACTAAGCATTTAGGATTGCATGTAAAGTATCAACAACAGTAGCAACAAGGACAGGCTATGCAGCAGTATAAGATCAAACCGATGAAACAGTAACACTACTCTAATGCAAGCAGTAGAGGGAAAGAATAGGCGATATCGGGATGATCAATGGGAGTTTTGCTTGCTTGGAAGCTCGATTGAGAAGGAAGGGTCGTCGTCGACATAGTCATACGCAGGGGCATCAGCGTCGGTCTCGGGGTCTACCGGAGAAGAAGAGGGGGAAGAAACAGTAAATACAGAGCAAACAAAGCATCACAAAACATAACATGACAATACGCAGTGCTAGGGGTGACCTATCGCAGTGCTTGGTGATACAGACGAAGAGGGATAACATCCGGGAATGTTTTCCCGAAGTTTGGCATTTTCGGACAGATGAAACGGAGGCGGCGGTTCCAGGTTTGCTATGCTAGGGACGTGTGGCATACGAACGGACTGCGTATTCACATTCGTCTCGTCGTTCTGAGCAACTTTCATGTACAAAGTATTTTCATCCTAACTATGGTTGAATTTCTACGAATTTCTAAAGTTTTAGCAATATCCTCAAAATTCCTGAAATTCTGCTAAGTCTACAACTATTGTTCTGTACATCCTATGATTTTGTGCCTTATATCAATTTTGAGCATTTCTCTGTGATCTACAAGATAGTAGCACTTGCATCCATATTAGAATTAATTTGCTTGATGAAAACTTTGTAAGTAAGGTGCCCCTGATGTTAACACCAGAAATTGTTAAAAATTGCCAAATTTGCTGCAGGATTGCCACTGGTCTATACCTCCTATGGAGATGCATCCTATATATGTTTTGCGGTATATCAAGAGCACTTACATGCCATGCCCTTAGATGGCATGACAGATCCCTGTAGATGTTCATCAATGGTTCTAAAGTAGCTATGACAATAAGGTTTTTTTTCTGTTAACAGAACATAGCACTTTGTGATTTTCATAGGATTTAATCCAAGCATCAAATGGATTTGGTCCAATGGAAAAATTTGAACCTTGTCAAGTGTACGACCTGCCCATAATATTTTTACTCTTGTTAACAGTTGTTTAGCCACTGTTTAGTGGCTGCCCAGGGGTTAGTCAGTGTAGAATTAGAAAAGCTAGATAGCAGCAGCTACAATATTTAGCAGTAGTACAGGCAGAGCAACGGCGTGGCGCGAGCGCAGGCAAGCACGTGTGCAGGCGGAGGCGGGGCCTGGGCACGGCGCGAAAGCATGCGGGCGGCAGCAGCGACGGCGGTTGAGCAGTGGGAGCAGGGGGCGGTGGCAGCAACACCCAAGCAGCAGCAATAGCAGACGGCAGGAGCAGTAAGCACTGGCTGCGGTAGCACGCAGCAGCTCCAGAAGGCGAGTAGCAGCTGCACGGAGCCACGAATCAGGGGCGCAGCCACGAGCAGTAGCAGCGGAAGCATGGCACATGCGCACGTGCAGCTCGAACGCGAGCAGGGGCGCGACGACCGGCCGAAGAGCGGGCAGCGCGAGCGCACAACTGGGCGTGGCCAGGGAGCGCTGTAGCGCATGGGGGCGAGCTCCAGGCACGACCACGGGCGAGGGCGAGGGCGCACGGGAAGCAGGCATGGCCGCGGTGAGCATGAGCTTGGCGGCGGCGACGCACGGGGAGGGCATCTACGGCGACCAAAATGACCAACGGCTCGAGGCATTCGAACAAGGGCACCACGACGCGTGCATGGGTGGTTCAGGCACGAGCTAGGGTGTGCTACCGTGGTGGCAATGACAACCTCGCGCGGCGGCTGGAGCAAGAGCTAAACGGAACAGTCGATAGAGGCGGACAGAGAGACAGGGAAGGAGCGCAACCGGCGCAACGGCTTAAAACGAAGCACGTAGGGGACTCAGGGGAGCCAGGGGGCTCGGAGACGGCTGGATCGACAACGAGGCAGAGGCGCCGACCGACGAAGGGAATCGACGCGAGCGACGTCGCTGGTGCATCTCAGCCTCGATCCAGTGGCGGAGACGAAGTAGACGACCACGCCGGAGCTCCTGGTTAGCGCGGAATGACGAACAGTGGCCGGTGGCCACGTGGACGAGCAGCAGCGGCGACTAGGTGGCTTCGGGGGCGATGAGCGGAACGCAGAGGGGCGAGGGGCACCCAGATCCTGTGGGGGGAGTGAGGGGAGAGAGCTAGGGTTTGGCCCGGGGCGAGGCCTTATAGGAGTGGGGGTGCCGGCGGATGGCCTCCACGGCCACGGCCGGTGCCGTGGCGGGCATCGTCCATGGCCACGGGGTGGTTCGTGAACAAGGGAGGAGAGGAGGGGTGCCTGGGCCGGTGGGCTGGTTGGACCAGTTGGGCTAGGGGGTGGGGGGTTTTCTTTATTTTTGTTTTTATTTTCTTTTGTTTATTTTCTTTTCTGTTTTCTGTTAACCTTAATTTTATTTTAGTTTTACAAAACATAATATTAGTTTTTATATTAGTATCACTAAACATCCCTCTGCCACAAATAGTTTGGCACCTCAAATAAAAATAGTTTGTATTTGTTTATTATTTAAAAGCATTTAAATAATTGTTTTAACTGCTATTTTATTTATTTTAGGGCATCTAGGAAACTTTAAAAATGCTGGTTTCTCCACGAATATTATTTATGATTTATTGGTCACCGTTTGTACTTTTTTTAGTTTTGACATTTAAAAACTTTTATAGTTTCACTTTATTTTGAATTTGAATTTGAATCGTTTTTGAACCATCACGAGATCGACAACAGTAACCGTGCTGACATGGCATCATTAGCAGGGAACTACTGTAGCTTAATTATTCGGGCGTCACAAATCTCCTCCACTACAAGAAATCTCGTCCCGAGATTTAAGGGGTGGAGTAAGGGGGAAAGACTAGGTTTCGAAATTCTAACGATTCTTCTCGGTCTTGGTTGCTCTTCTCGAAGAGGTCGAACCACTATGTTGATGTGTTCATTTCTCTGCTTGAAGTCATCTTGATGAAGCCAACATCCTTTCTTCAGGATTTCCTTCGTACTTACGGAAAAGATAAGGGGGAAGACTCGGGAAGGACGGAGCTCAACACATGTTAGGTACCTGGGGGCTAACTCAGTGAACGAGGCATAGAGGCATCTCTCGAGTTGAAATTCAAGAAAGTCACCGAGAGCAAGGTAAGATGGTGCAATAAGAAGTTCCAAGTGGATAGGCAATCGTTTGTTGCCTGAAACGGAGTGTGAAAGGGGTTCAGGGCAATGGGAATGAGTATTTGTGTCCGATACCAGAATTGATGGTCTCTCTGAAGGTGGCTCGTGAATTACATACGAGGCCACGCGCGAGGAATAACTTTGGAAATAGGGGGGTATACAGGAGAGTCAGGTTTCGATCTTGTGGAACTGTGGGTTATGGGCCCACCATGTGGGTTAAAAGTGGGAAGGGCGCTGTCATCTTGCACAGTCATGATAGCAAGGCATGTCAGAGAATAGCCTGTCAGTTATGTCGGCAAGAACGTCGGTACGAAGGGCGAGGGACGAAGAGAACCATTTTCCTGCTCGTTGAACGAGGCGGACCAATAGGCAAAGTTCTCGTCCATCGGTGGTTACCGGAATGTCATCAACAATAGTAAAAGGGTCTTACTGACAGAGTGGTACAACGAGGTGCTTACCTAAGCAGGGAATTATCACTGCTCAGTTAAGTAGTTTACAAAAAGGTTAAACAAATCAATGGAAAGGAAAATGTGTTTAAACACATATTTTTAGGGGTATATCCTTCCCAAGGACAAACAGAGCATGATATTCATGACAAGATAGAAAGTAGAAAACCATTTATGTAAGGGGAGAGGAATTTCATGACGTTACCCATACAACGGTGTTTGGATAATTGATAAATAAAATTCAGCATTGCGCTTCAATTGTTCTTATTGATGATCGAAGAACCACAGACATGCTTCGAGATAACATTGACATGGTCATTGGGTAAAGCTCAGATTTTGGATACACAAAGGATCCATCAGGAACAACTTATGAAATAAGCATGCAATTTCAGCAAGGAAAAGATGAGGATGTGGCCGACGGGCTCAGCAACAATTCATCAAGATTTCCACAAACATGGATTTCCACAATTAAGCGAACAAGGTGATAGTATTGGACACACCAAGGTATATAATGAAGTATGTTCGAGGAGAACATCCACAATTAAACATTGATCGAAAGGTGCACCCGAAATATGGCTTTGGTAGCATGATCAATGTTAGAATGGTGATTCAAAGACCAATAGTCTAGGAACGAACTGTCAACCATTAACTTGAAAGCAATATGGTTGCTAGAAGTACAGAATCCAAGCAACACCATTCACCTGTTGGTATCCCGGTTAGAATCAACACGGGGACCAAGAAAGAATGGTGATGGTGAGAAGTATCACTATACCCAGAATTCTTAAGAGGTGGAGCAATTCTCACAACATTCTTGACATGAAAGATGGTAATACCTCAAGGTAGAACATAATATAAGCTGGCTAGCAAGGTGCATCCATACCATGAACAAGGTGGTGATGAAAGGAAGGTAAGGATGTTGTCGATGGTAAGTCAATTTACCAAGGGACGAGGATGGTACTTACCATCATGAATTCGATGAATATCCTGGAAGGAGTCAAAATGTTGATGATGATCACGACAATTTTTGTCGAGAGGCTCCACGAAGAAGCAATTGAACAACGACTACATCAAGCAAAAGGACTGATGCAACGAAAGATTATTGGATCCACAAATACGACACAAACTCGGAATCAAGTTTGCTATTCGAGGTGAAACGCTAAGACGAGGAAATCGATGTAAGCTTAGCTCATCGTCGAAAGTTGTGCTCCGGGAGTAAGGACCAGGTAGCACAGTTAAAATTGGCATGATAATGATATAGCCGAGCAGGCTAGGAATGACGCGATCGAGTACAAACTCGTAAGTAAAGAAGATTACTAAGAGTTGTTTAATCGTGGTGCGGACTCGATTTAGTTATCGGTGTTCTCGAGTGACTAACCACTCAGAACCCAGGAAAAATTGGAATCGGTGGGAATTAGTACTTGATGAAGGCTCATAATTAAGCAACATGATTCTGTGATATTATCAAAAGTACAGAGGGTAATCCTCGAAAGTAGGACAGAATAAAGGTTGGACAGGTGTATTGATTTGCAGAAGACAAGTAGTTTAACTTGTCAGAGAAAAGTAATCAAAGAATATCAATATGGCCGGAAACACGATTGCAAAAGACCAGATCCCAGATATCAGATGAACTTATACCAAGGGAATAATTAATTTAAGAGAAGCTTACATGATAAGATCTACATCATGTCCATGGGCATGAACACAAAGTTCAAGGTCGACTCCCACTTCTCCAATGCATGACCATTCCTTCACTGCTTTAATTAAAAATTAATTGCCTGTGAAAACCTACCTGGTGAATTACCAGAGGATTATGACCCGTGAAAACTTTTCGGGTTCACACAGATTAAGGAAGGCATAGGTCCAACCCATCGGGGTATCTTAGAAACATATACCACAAGCTTCAAGGGTAAATATCACCAGCTCGAAAGCAGAGCATGGTTGGCCAATTCAGAGAATAGGATTTACCAAATGGCATTATGTATCAGGGAAATAACTTCTCGAGGTTTTTGTATACAAAGGACACTGTCGGATGATAATTCAATAAAGGATCTGACGGTCCATAACAGAGCTGATGTGAACATCGGCACACCACCAGAGGAAGAAACAATGCAAAGGCATTGGATTATAGAAACAACTAACTAAGTCAAAATTCAAATGTAAAGGAATTACGATTTCCAAATCAAGGGATCAGAAGAAAATGCTCTGATTAAGGATGGATAAGTTGAGTAGGCTTAGGGGTACAACCGATGGAAATTTGATTGGTCGAGATCCAGCCCATGTTTAAAATGACGTCTAAGTCGGAAGGATGAATTCTAGTGTCTGATTAAGGATTGCGAGCATTCACAACATATTGAATCCAGGGGCTCGAAATGATAATGGCAAAGGATAGTAATGAATATTGCTAGTCATATGGAACGCAACCATAATGCAAGCAGACAAGTATTTGTAGAGAAATAGCGGGCAGATGATTACCGGAAGATCAGATAGTACTTCAATGTATCTTGTGAATCATATGAACAATGGGGAAGAACGGATACTCGGTAAGTGCGAGAAATTATCCGTAGGGGGCATTCATGTGGCAAGAACTGCAAGGCAGTAAGCTCAAAGAATTTTCGGAACAACGGAGAGCAGTTCAGGGCATCTTGTAATAACAAGATCAATGGGATTGAATGTAAGAATGGCAGGTGTATGTATTTATCCATAGGGATATATCGGTGGTAGGGAATTGCAAAAGCGACGGGCACAAAGTCTCGAGTGAACATCAGAGAGTATCTTCGGAATCTTCTGGTGCACCAAGAAATCATCTGGAGTGAGGGGCTCTCCAGGAGGAAGTGGTTACGAGAACCTAGAGTTAGAATTAGTAAAATCATTTAACCCGAATAGAAGAGAGATCAGAATCCCAGAGTATAGACAAGGAATAAAAGATCCTAATACCACCCAATGGCGACACGGGCCCGTAAGCCACACAGCCATGTTAGTAAAAGTTTTTTTTTCAATGACTAGACTCAACTTCGGCCAAGCAGTTTGGAAGGGGGATTCCTACAGGCAGTCGGCTCTGATACCAACTTGGGACGCCCCCGATTCAATCATACACTAATGATACACGCAAACGTGTACGATCAAGATCAAGGACTAACGGGAAGATATCACAACACAACTCTAAATACAAGTAAGTTATACAAGCTTCATATTACAAGCCAGGGGATTCGAGGGCTCGAATACATAAGCTCGATCATAAACGAGTCAGCGGAAGCAACAATATCTGAGTACAGACATAAGTTAAACAAGGTGCCATAAGATGGCTAGCACAAACAGGGATACAGATCGAAGAGGCGCAGGCCTCCTGCCTGGGATCCTCCTAACTACTCCTGGTCGTCGGCGACCTGAACGTAGTAGTAGGCACCCTCGGTGTAGTAGGAGTCGTCGAAGGTGACGTCTGGCTCCGGGGCTCCAGCATCTGGTTGCGACAACCGAGAATAATGGAAAAGGGGGAGAAAAACAACCATGAGTACTCAACCAAAGTACTCGCAAGCAAGGATCTACACTACATATGCATCGGTATCAATGAAATGGGTAGTATTTGTGGACTGGACTACAGAATGCCAGAATAAGAGGGGGACAGCTAGTCCTATCCAAGACTACGCTTCTGGCAGCCTCCATCTTGAAGCATGTAGAAGAGAGTAGCTGGTAAGTTCACCAAGTAACAACGTCTAGCATAATCCTACCCGACGATCCTCTCCTCGTCACCCTGTGAGAGAGCGATCACCAGGTTGTCTCTAGAACTTATCTGGGTGTGTTTTATTAAGTATCCGGTTCTAGTTGTCATAAGGTCGGAATACAACTCCAAGTCGTCCTGTTATCTGAGCAACTTTCATGTACAAAGTATTTTCATCCTAAC
Organism: Thinopyrum elongatum; assembly: GCA_011799875.1. NCBI lineage: Eukaryota > Viridiplantae > Streptophyta > Magnoliopsida > Poales > Poaceae > Thinopyrum > Thinopyrum elongatum. Next base: position 631,966,723 of record CM022303.1, read on the forward strand.
TACGGTTGAATTTCTACGAATTTCTAAAGTTTTAGCAATATCCTCAAAATTCCTGAAATTCTGCTAAGTCTACAACTATTGTTCTGTACATCCTATGATTTTGTGCCTTATATCAATTTTGAGCATTTCTCTGTGATCTACAAGATAGTAGCACTTGCATCCATATTAGAATTAATTTGCTTGATGAAAACTTTGTAAGTAAGGTGCCCCTGATGTTAATGCCAGAAATTGTTAAAAATTGCCAACTTTGCTGCAGGATTGCCACTCGTCTATACCTCCTATGGAGATGCATCCTATATATGTTTTGCGGTATATCAAGAGCACTTACATGCCATGCCCTTAGATGGCATGACAGATCCCTGTAGATGTTCATCAACGGCTCTAAAGTAGCTATGGTAATAAGGTTTTTTTCTTCTGTTAACAGAACATAGCACTTTGTGATTTTCATAGGATTTAATCCATGCATCAAATGGATTTGGTCCAATGGAAACATTTGAACCTTGTCAAGTGTACTACCCGCCCATAATATTTGTACTCTTGTTAACAGTTGTTTAGCCACTGTTTAGTGGCTGCCCATGGGTTAGCCAGTGTAGAATTAGAAAAGCTAGCTAGCAGCAGCTACAGTGATTAGCAGTAGTACAAGCAGAGCAACGGCGTGGCGCGAGCGCAGCCAAGCGCGGGAGGGCGTGTGTAGGCGGAGGCGGGGCCTGGGCACGGCGCGACCGCATGCGGGCGGCAGCAGCGATGGCGGTTGAGCAGTGGCAGAAGGGGGCGGTGGAAGCAACGCCCAAGCAGCAGCAATAGCAGATGGCAGGAGCAGCAAGCACTGGCTGCGGTAGCACGCAGCAGCTTTAGTAGGCGAGCAGCAGCTGCACGGTGCCACGAACCAGGGGCGCAGCCACGAGCAGGAGCAGCGGAAGCATGGCGCACGCGCACGTGCAGCTCGAACGCGAGCAGGGGCGCGACGACCGGCCGAAGTGCCGGCGGCGCGGGCGCACATCTGGGCGTGGCCAGGGAGCGATGTAGCGCATGGGAGCGAGCTCCAGGCACTTCCACGGGCGAGGGCGAGGGCGCACGGGAAGCAGGCATGGCCGCGGTGAGCATGAGTTCGGCGGCGGCGTCGCACGGGGAGGGCATCTACGGCGACCAAAACGAGCAACGGCTCGAGGCATTCGAACGAGGGCACCGCGTCACGTGCATGGGTGGTTCAGGCGCGAGCTAGGGCGGGCTACCGCGGTGGCAATGACAACCTCGCGCGGCGGCCGGAGCAAGAGCTCAACGGAACAGTCGACAGAGGCGGACAGAGAGACAGGGGAGGAGCGCAACCGGCGCAGCGACTTACAGCGAAGCACGTAGGGGACTCAGGGGAGCCAGGGGGCTCGGAGACGGCTGGATCGACGGCGAGGCAGAGGCGCCGACCGACGAAGGGGATCGACGCGAGCAACGTCGCTGGTGCATCTCAGCCTTGATCCAGTGGCGAAGACGAAGTAGACGACTACGCCGGAGCTCCTGGTCAGCGCGGAATGATGAACGGTGGCCGGTGGCCACGTGGACGAGCAGCGGCGGCGACTAGGTGGTTTTGGGGGCGAGGAGCGGAACACAGAGGGGCGAGGGGCGCCCAGATCTAGTGGGAGGAGTGAGGGGAGAGAGCTAGGGTTTGGCCCGGGGCGAGGCCTTATAGGAGTGGGGGTGCCGGCGGATGGCCGCCACGGTGACGGCTGGTGCCGTGGCGGGATCGGCCATGGCCACGGGGTGGTTCGTGAACAGGGGAGGAGAGGAGGGGTGCGCCTGGGCCGGTGGGCTGGTTGGACCAGTTGGGCCAGGGGGTGGGGGGTTTTTCTTTATTTTTGTTTTTATTTTCTTTTGTTTATTTTCTTTTCTGTTTTCTCTTAACCTTAATTTTATTTTAGTTTTACAAAACATAATATTAGTTTTTATATTTGTATCACTAAACATCCCTCTGCCACAAATAGTTTGGCACCTCAAATAAAAATAGTTTGTATTTATTTATTATTTAAAAGCATTTGAATAATTGTTTGAACCGCTGTTTTATTTATTTTAGGGCATCTAGGAAACTTTAAAAATGTTGGTTTCTCCACGAATATTATTTATGATTTATTGGTCACCATTTGTACTTTTTAGTTTTGACATTTAAAAACTTTTATAGTTTGACTTTATTTTGAATTTGAATTTGAATCGTTTTTGAACCATCGCGAGATCGACAACAGTAACCGTGGTGATGCGGCATCATTAGCAGGGAATTACTGTAGCTTAATTATCCGGGCGTCATAGCAAGAACCCTCCGGCAGGATGCGGAGGATAAGCTGAAGAACCAGGTCGAGCAACATGACCTCTGGATCAAGATCTTGGTTGACATTGCCGAGCGCCTCACTGCTCAGATCGCAACAATGAGCATGAAGAGCTGGGATTTCACCGTTGCTCAGCATGAGGTTCCCAGCGTCAAGTTGACGATCTTCTTCGAGGGGTTGATTGAGGGATTGAAGACGTATGAGGACGACAGAGATGCGTGCTTCGCCACCGAGTCCCCACTACAAGAAATATGTCAACTTTCGACCATCAATATTGGTCACTGAATGGTCATTGTTTTTCATTTGTGACCTATTTGTGACCAAAAACAGTTGGTCAAAAGCTGACCGTCTTTAGTGAAACTTAACGACATTTTTTCTGAAATGGGAAAGGTCGTTGGTTCTACGACCAATTGTTTGGTCACTGGCAGCCTGCCCAGACCACGTCGGATCCGACGTGGCAATCTGACGTGGCAAAATTGCGACCAATTGAATTGGTCGTTGATTAGAATCAGCCCGGTCCAGTTCGACGTTTTACATGGGCCGAGCCCAACAATTCGGCCTTTTATGTTTTTTTCGGACTGATTTTTTCTGCTATATGGCTGGGCCTTTTCTATCCGGGCTCGGCCATTTTTCCAGTCATTTTTTCAACCTAGTACCATTTGGGGCAAGGCCTTTTTGCAACCCAGGAATTAATTTGTCCAACATTGTTCGGGCCAAGGCCTCTTCCTGCCCATCAATATTTCCAGCCCACTAATGCAAAAGGACTAGACGACAGAGAAACAATTGACTTTTTTTTCAAGTTTTTTTTTAAAGCAACGTTTGTTCCATCATACAACATTTGTTGCGATTACATCTTCATCACATTATAGGCATAAGAAGCAGCAACTAAAAGATTGTCATCTATAACAAACGACGGCCTAATATACAGTATCACAGCTAATATACAGTACAACTTCCGCTTATGTGCAAACCTACAGGAAGGCCAAACAGAAAAAAAATCATTGAAAATATGATCACTAGCTTAGATATTCAGAGATAACTGCTATGTTGCCGATTAGATTTGGTTGCAGCCCTTCCTAGTTTGGTAAGGGCATCTCTCCAGCATCATCTCTCATAACCTAAAAGAAGGAACATAAACCATCATCAGAATTTGCAACTTTTTGTCCTGGCAAAATATTAGTACTTGTTTAATACAAAGGATTGATGGCACAAATTATTTCCATAGCCGTTTGTTGGATACTGATGGTAGTTTGAGTTGGTAGGTTGATTAGTTCAGTGTGTTAAACAACCAGGTGCATTTTTCTCTATAGCCGAACCATGTATATAGTTCAAAGTATGTTAAGCATGTGCCGCAAAACATTTTTTTCTATTTCAGCATGATAGACCATAAACATAACTTGCTAATTGCAGGTTTACTAGCTATAGGTCCTGTTGTCGGCAACCAAAAGCATTAGGCGATGAAGAACAATATATTTGCATTGCAATCCATTAGCCAACCACCAATATGATAGTCCATGTGGGTATTACATCAGGGACAAGCCAACAGATAAGTACAGATGACAAGAAACAAGAACAGAGAGGTCGTACAACACATGGCACATGCATATGTCCATGACACCAACCAAGCAAGGAATGTACAAACAAGAAGTGCACCTTCAGCGTCTCATCATCGGTCATGATAGGTGTGCTGGGAGGTGGTTGACGAGCCTCCCTTGTCATGCTTGGTCATGATCTGGATAGCGAAAAGAGGGAGGTTAGGAACATCAAGTAGAGCATGTATGGAACATCACAATGACAATACTAAGATCACTCAAGCAATCCTAACGATGCACGAACCTCACAATATTGCCAACAAGGCAAGAACTTCCTTGATCTTATCCTTGAAGTTCTCTAGCTCTAGGTTGTTCCGCTGCAGCTCGGTATTTGCTAAACCGTGTGTGTACATGCATCAGGGCATACATACAATGTTCAAGTTAATATTCTCAGCAAACTGTGATGTAAACAAAATAATTACTTCAGGACTTAGGGTAAAAATTGAGCTTAGATATGAAACTTTACAGCGCTCATTTCAACAATGTTAGATAAACTTGAGGTAAATTAGCAATAAGGATATTGGTTACAAGCTAGGTGAAATGCAAACAAAGTCCTATTATATTGATGGATCCCAACTTGTTTAAACTAGAGCAGATCGTTCAACTTGTGCAATCTAGCAGTCTAAAAAGAGAGAATTATGTTCATTCTCAATTACACATTAACTAGAATAGAAATGAGAGACATTAATTAGAAAAGAAATAAGAGACACAAATATAAGCAAGAACTTTCAACAAGTACACATTAATTATAACATAGCATCTTTGGCACTGTTGTTGTTTGCATATTAAAACCAGTAGTTGTCCGCTATGCAGCATCACTCATTGACCAACATTAGTATGTCAGCTAGCAGAATCCTCATGTACCAACTTAGACAAATTTGACATACTATTGCTAGAGAAAATAATTGTTTGCACATCATCGTCCAGGACCTTTACACAACTATATGCAGCACAATCATAAGCGACATTCACATAAGCAACACAGACAAATTACAGAATCATTCAATCAATTTGTGAAGCCCAAAAACATTATGTGGAGTCACATAGCTACAGAAACCATATCATGAGTAAAGTGAACATTTGCAAAAGTAGAGTGAGGTTCTCTCAATGATTGTAGCCTTTAATATATTTATGGTACCTACCTCCTACAGGATCATTTCACTCTAATCCCCTACCTGACTAAACTAACAAGTGCTTAGATTACCAACAAAAACAAGTGGCAGTAGCTAAAAAAGTGGCAGTAGCTCAAAAACAAGCAGAACATATGTTGATAAGCAAAGGCAAAAAGCTAAAACACATGTTTGGCCAGAAGAACTAAAAGCTAAATCATGTCATTCCAGCGAGAATGACTCATGCAGTAATAGGCAAAATACAAAACAAGCGGCCTAGAAAATAGGTCAGCAAGTTACAGATAACTGACCAATGGTAGAGCCAGACAGCGGTCTGTGCGAGCTGGAGCGGCCTCTCGACTGCCGACGTACACGTCCAGGTGACCCATCCGGAGTAGCGCGTAGTAGAGCACCTGCGCCCTGCATCCACGCACATATGAATCATTCAATGAGTCCATCAACAAGTAAGGGGATTGAGATTTCAAAGTCGGGAGGAAGCACCTAACCGTCCAAAGAAGACGGGCCAGTTATAGATGCGGAGGTAGGCACACTCGAGTGTCGACGCCATCGCTGCTGCCGCCGCCCGGATCAGGGTGTCATGGAGGAAGCGATCTGAAGCAACAAAAACTGAGCAAAATTAAAAGCATCAGTCGCCAGAAGCATGTAGGCAAAAGTACTGGATACAACTATTACTGCATATAAATACTGAACTATAACAACATACAAGTTTGAATACTGCACTACATAGTACAGCAGCATGATAAAAATGTACTCTAATATATTCACACAAGCCGCAAGGTCAGAGACGGCAGGAGGCCGGAGCTAGTCGAGGGGAAGGGGGTGCCGGGAGGGCGGCTCGAGCACAAGACGGAGGCCACCGGCAAGGAACTTGGCCCGCTGAAGAGCAGGGTGTCGACATGTATGCAAGCAGTCAATATTTAGGTCCCATAGAGCAATCCATAGCCCGATGCCTACGTGAATAGCTCATGCATGAAACTGAAGCCGACTGAACCAGCCCAGTCGAGCACAAATCGGTTAAATACTTCAGTGGGATGCTTGACAAATTACAGCACTCAGACATTGGTGAGACAAAATAGTAAATCGTGAACTAAAATCAATTATCAGCAGAGTACACAACGAATTGTTCGAAATTAATAGCGATTGCATTCTAGTGCTAGTTTATCACGTCCTTCAGCGCTTAATACAACAAGGCAACCTTAAAAAAATGGTTGAATTTGTTTCATGCCAATAGGACTATATAGATCACAATCTCGTATATCAGAGCAGGCAGACTACTAAACAGCTAATCCCTGGGACAGAAGGCATCAATGGAAGTGACAAACACCCCACCCGTAGATGCAAGGCTGGGGAGAGCATACCTTGGTACCCTGTGTCCTGGACGTGGCCGTGGCCGTCGTCGGCGTCGTCGTCGGCGTCGGGCGACGGGTGCGGGCGCTTCTGCGCGGGCATTCCGGCTGCCTGACTGCCCTCCCCGCTCCTTGGCGTGGTGCTCGTCGCGGGGGAGAGGGTGGACGGGCGCGTGCGGGCGGGCGCATGAGTGAGAGGGAGGAGGCAGGAGGTGGGTGGAGGCGGCTAGAGTCGAGGGGGAGGCACGAGGTTCTGGGGAGCGAGAGGTTCATCTTGGAAGGACCTCGGCAGTGGGGAAAAGGGAGCGGCGGCGGCGATGGGGAGAAGGGAGCGGCTACGGGGTATGAGAGATGAGGTAGGGTTTCGTGGGTGGACTAGGATGAGAGGGATGAGAGGGACGAGGGCTGCCGTTGGATCCGGAGCATCCGACGGTGCTTAATTCACGATCCGCGTGAGAGGCTTTGGACCAATCAGAACGCATTATCCCTTTGATGATGTTATGACCATTCAAATTGGTCGTGATCGATTAAAAATAAGATGCTAAATCATGTCAGCTATTTTACGACCTAGGAAATTTATAATAATAAATAGAAAAGAAAAACCTTCGCATTGTGTCACCAAGTGTCACCTACTTTTCAGTAAAAATAAAAAACTTTGAATAATACAAATATCTTCAAAAAGTGTTCTCAGAAATGAGTTTTTTTAAGATAATCATTTTTCGAGTGCTCAAAATGAATTTTTTTGTGAAGGACCTACCATATATTTGTTGCAAAATTGGACCAAATCAATTTTTTAAAATATTAGGCCATATTTAATGTACAATTGACTAAATGGCTGGGTGTCCAAAGTTTTGATCCACCTCTCGTGAAAAAGACAAATTTCCGCCGATTCAGCTCAAGGTGGGTCAAGTTTGAACAACAGATGCCTCATAGATTGCTCATGATTTTTTCCAAAAATCATTTTTAGTTACAAAAGTATATATTTAATCAGAGAAACACCAAAAGTTTTCCAAGATTCAATCACTAGTTAGGAACGCTCATGCCCGTTATTTTGACCGCATTTTGAAATGGGCATGAAAAATTCAAAAAAAAATCAAAAAATTAGAAAACATTTGCATTGTGTCATTATATGGGACCAAATTACCAAGAAAAATAATAAACTTGTAATACGGTAATTATTTTTAAAAAATATTCACAGAAATGAACTATCATGTATGAAGTTTCATGGCTTTCAAGCCAAATGGTCAATCTTATGCCCACATGCATGGCATAATTTGTTCAAATGATCTCATATTGTGCACAAGGGTGCATCTTGAAATGGCAAGTAATGTTGCCTAAGGAAGCTTTCATTTTCTTTGGACGAAAAAATCATTTTCCATTTTTTGAGTGTCCAAAATGAGTTTTTTTGTGAAGGTCCTACCATATATTTGTTGCAAAATTGTACCAAATCAATTTTCTAAAATAGTAGGCCATATGTAATGTACAATTGACCAAATATTTGGGTGTCAAAAGTTTTGATCCACCTCTCGTGAAAAAAGATAAATTTCCGCCGATTCAGTTGTAAGCGGGTCAAGTTTGAACTACAGATGCCTCATAGTTTGCTTATGATTTTTTCCAAAAAATATTTTTAGGTACAAAAGTATATATTTAATCAGAGAAACACCAAAAGTTTTACAAGATTCAACCACTAGCTAGGAACGGTCATGCCCGCTGTTTTGACAGCATTTTGAAATGGCCATGAAAAATTCAAAAAAAATCAAAAATTGGAAATCCTTCGCATTGTGTCATTATATGTGACCAAGTTACCAGAAAAATAATAAACTTGTAATACGGCAATTATTTTTAAAAAAGTGTTCTCAGAAATGAGCTATCATGTATGAAGTTTCATGGCTTTCAACCAAATGGTCAATCTTATGACCACATGCATTGCATAGTTTGTTCAAATGATCTCATATGATGCACAAGGGTGCATCTTGGAATGGCAAACAATGTTGCCTAAGGAAGCTTTCACTTTCTTTGGACGAAAAAATTATTTTCTATTTTTCGAGTGCCCAAAATGAGTTTATTTGTGAAGGTCCTACCATATATTTGTTGCAAAATTGGACCAAATCAATATTATAAAATAGTAGGCCATATGTAATGTACAATTGACCAAATGGTAGGGTGTCAAACGCTTTAATCCACCTCTCGTGAAAAAGACAAATTTCCGCGGATTCAGTTGGAAGCGGGTCAAATTTGAACTGCAGCTGCCTCATAGTTTGCTCTTTATTTTTTCCAAAAATCATTTCTATGTACATAAGTATCTATTTAATCAGAGAAATATCAAAAGTTTTCCAAGATTGAACCACTAGCCAGGAACGGTCATGGCCGCCGTTTTGACCGCATTTTGAAACGGGCATGAAAAATTCAAAAAAAAAATAAAAAATTGGAAAACCTTCGCATTGTGTCATTATATGTGACAGAGTTAACAGGAAGAATAATAAACTTGTAATACGACAATTATTTTAAAAAAGTGTTCTCAGAAATGAGCTATCACGTGTGAAGATCCATGGCTTTCAAGCCAAATGATCAATATTATGACCACATTCATGACATAGTTTATGCGAATCATCTCATATTGTGCACAATGGTGCATCTTGGAATGGCAAACAATGTTTCCTAAAGGAGTTTTTCTTTCTTTGGACGAAAAATTAATTTTCCATTTTTTGAGTGCCCAAAACGATTTTTTTTGTGAAGGACCTACCATATATTTATTGCAAAATTGGAACAAATCAATTTTCTAAAATACTAGGCCATATTTAATGTACAATTGACCAAATGGTTGGGTGTAAAAAGTTTTTGATCCACCTCTCGTGAAAAAGACAAATTTTCGCTGATTCATTTTCCATTTTTTAAGTTCCTAAAGTGAGTTTTTTTGTGAATGACCTAACAAATATTTGTTGTAAAAAAAACTTCTCCATTTTTCAAGAATACTAGACCAAATTTTATGAACAATTTTGTGTACACTAGAAACATTTTTATACATATTAAACGGTATTTAATTACATCATTAATATTTTTAATAAATATTTTGATGCCTAATATTTTGAACACATGTCTACATTTTTTAAGACAACATGGTACATATTGTTTATATATGTTTACCTTTTTAAAACATGATTAACATCTTTTCTATATTCCCAACAAAAAAACATCTTTTCATACATACGTTTTGATGTCTTTATTTGTTTTTACACATTGTACATTTTTGTATACATAAAAAACATTGTTTGTATAGGTTAGAAAATTTTAAATACATGATTAATATTTTTAGAAAATCTTGTTTTGTTATCTACTTTTCCATATATATATATATATTTGTAAATTTCCATATATACGTACTGATGACTATTTTTTCATACACATGTAACTTTTTTATATATATCTATATTATTTATGATTATTATTTTTATATGCATGAAACTTCTCAAATACACACATTTAGTTTTTTAAACACATGATTACATTTTTTGAAATATGTATTAACATTAACATTTTTTGAATTACACGTTTAGTTTTCTAATTGCTAAACCATATAGCAAGATTCACGAAGGAGTTCATTATTTTCCTATTCTTATAATTTTATATTGTTTAATTGGTTTCGAGATTTTTCTAAAATGAAAAACCTTTTAAGAGTTATACAATGAAAAACCTAATTTTTAGACAATAATGAAAACTTGTTTTTTTTCCAGATAATTGACCATCCTTACCAAATGGTAATAATGAAAAACTTGTTATTTTCCCATGTTTTCGTTGGGCCGAATATTTTTTTCTTTTTCAGAAATATGAGGGCATCCCACATTTCTTCCTGGATTGGCCGAGGCCTACATGGCACACGGAAATTTTAAAAGAAAAAAAAGGAGGTGGCCTCGTTCCACCGAGGCCCAAGCCCACCTGGAGCGACACCTTAAGTACCAATGCATCCACGTTCACAACCTCATGACCATTTATATTGGTCGTAATCAGGTAGAAATAAGGTCGTCGACCACTCTTGTCTGCTTTATGACCATTTGGTGTAAGGCAATTTCAGGGTTTGAGCCCTTCCAAGCGAAATGGCCGTGGATTTACAACCAATTCAGCTGGGGTCACTGAGATAAGGTCACAAGTTGACATACTTCTTGTAGTGCCCGGAAGCTTGCTCGCGATGCTCTCTTCATGGTTTTGAGCAACCTCGCTTATCGTCACCCAGACCTTGATCTTGCCGATGGCTTCAGGAGGCTGCCGTCGGGCGCCGATGTTTTTGCCGCTGAGGAGAAGGCAGGTCCCTTTGACGACAAGTTCCTTTCCGTCCCCAGTGTTCCCGGAGGCCAACAAGCTTAGCCTTAAGCTGTTTTCATGGTCATGGTGCCCCTGCAACAAAAACAATCATGTGTCCTATGCTTAGGCCCCGTAATATCTCTGATTTCGCACTCGTTGAACTATTGTTTAAATATTTCAACGCACGCTACCCCTCTTTTGTTTACCCATTAATGTTTGTATGGTTAGTTTCTTTTGCGTATTTCAGTTGCCCGCCAGTAGCATGTTGCTGTGATTGCTGCGAGGAACAGGTCCTTAGCATTCAGCTGGCGAGGATATGCCCCGACAGGTTTTTCCTTATCTGTCTTCGACGCAGCCGCCTACCTTGTTGAGCATGCTCGAAACAAAGTAGGGGTGCAGTCAAATACAGCGAGGTACCATCATACGAAAAGGCTTGTCATACGAAACTCCTGGGGGCCCGAGGGATAACGATGTAAAAACTCTGAAGAAAAAGCTGATGAGCGTGTGGACTTAGCTTTTGTTCATGCTTCTCTCCTTCATTGGTCGCACATTTTGTGATGCACAACACTTTCCTCTCCACTTGCGATTGTTCCTCCCGTTCGGGTATCCACCCTTGTTCTGAAAAAAACAACGAACGAGAAGGCGCACAAGGGATAGACTTGGCGTTTTATTAGATATGCGTCCGCCCCCGGCAAGAGCCAGTAGGGGCTTATTCAAATGCTTGAAGCCAACGAGGTATGGTAGAAAAGAAGGGTCGGCTCCTCTCTCCCCTTCCTCACATTTGTCAATGGTCCCATGGCAGCGGGTACGAAAGGCCACACTGATGCGAAAGGGCTTTCGCTGGAGCGCGCTTGCCGGGGCGTTGACCAGCGGATTCGCACCAACGTTTCACTCAGGATTTACCCCTGGCAGGATAAATGCTGCACCGAGTTCCTCGTGGGCTCATCGACGCTGACGATGCCACCGCTGAATGGCTCGACCACTGACGAGTGGGAAGGGAAGAAGGGGCCGTCCATGTACCATTCCACTCTTTTGCCCAAAAGATACCTTTCGGCATCAGATATGCCCGTTATGAGCTCGTAGGGAGGGCGACGCCGCCGCTCGCCTTGCTTCTGTTTCTGGATGCAGGTAGCGGGGTGGGTACGCCACTCGAGCTGCCTGCGGTTGTCGCATCTCCCTCGCCTTCCGCTCCCATCACCGTCGTGATCGTGGTGGCGATGGGCGACGGAATCTGGATAGGGCCAAGCAAGGAAGCCATGTCGTCCTTCCTCTCCGCCGCCGCTGACGAAGAGGGGATTCGCGGAGATGATGATGTAGCCTGACGTGTTGCCCACAACATCGGGTTCGCGCGAGCACTTCACCCCCTACCTGGCGCGCCAAACATGTCGCGGTGGAACACGATCATCTATGGGGCCATCAGCCCCTTTATGGTTCGGCAAGGGGAAAGGTCACGTTGCACAAAGAGCAGAGGCCATGGAACAGCACGGCGGAGATGACGCTGGTGGTTTTTACCCAGGTTCGGGCCGCTGGGAAGCGTAAAACCCTACTCCTGCTTTGGTGGATTGAGGGAAGGACCGCGATGAACATGCAGCGCTCAAGCCTGGCAAGGTCGCCTCGGGGAGAGCAGCTACGCACGTATCAGTACACAAAGGTCCGAATCCTTTTTTATGTTGCCATGGAACTCCTTTTATAGGCTAAGGGGTAACCACAGTGGCAAAACAGTCATTATCTAGTGATTAGATAGCCAACAGCGCTATCATACCTAACTCTGGCAGTTAGGACAAAGTGCATTAAATGCACTGCTAGGTGTCACGCTGAGGATGCAGCCCGGCAGGCCTGCCGCGTCGCTTAATCATCTCCTACCTGCCTGCTTGACGCGCCTCTGGACAGGTGTCATATAGGGGTAATCTTCCTCCCAAATGGTTGCCACGTGCCAAATGACAGACACATAATCATCTGGGGTCTCCACACCGCACTGATAGATGACTTGCGTTGCGATGCGGTGGAGCGGTGGAGTCTTGGTGGGGAGGTTTGCCTTCGGCGGCCCCGGCAAGCCTGTCGGAGAAACATTAGATTCGTCCTCGGGGCGGCCTCGACCTGACCAGGCTCGCCTGCCCGGTAAGGGAGGCTTTCCCTTAGTGATATCTTACTGCTTTGGCTTGTCTTGGTCTTCTTGATCCGCCCTTTGATCCCTCAAAGAGCTGCTTCTCTAGCTTGGCCTTGGTTTCCATGGAGGAGATTCGTCGTTCGTGCACAAGTCAGGGGAAACATACACCCCTGTTTGTGTACCCTGACAATTAATATTATGGGTTAATTATCCTTTTGCCCTCAGTGGTGTCCATGTACTCAGTTTTGCCCTCAGCTTCGAATCGTGCTCAGTTTTGCCCCTAGTCTGTGCGCACCAACTCGTTCCGTGAGTATTGCCATCTCCGTCAGGTCAACGTGTTTGACTCGGCCCTTACAGGTGGGACCAGGCGGCTGGCAGAGACGCGCTAGACGATCAGACCGTTGCTGGCCGTTGCTCTTGTGGCTTGTGGGACCCAGCAGAGAGCCGTTGCTCTCGTGGCTTATGGGACCCAGCAGAGAGCCGTTGCTGGCCGCGGGTGTGCGATAAAAGCGGCAGCACGAGCCCCCGGCGCTCGCAGCGGTGAGCAACGAATCAGCCGAGCGGGGGACAGGGTTGGAGGCGCACACGCGCAGAGGTGGGCGGCGACGACTGTTGGTAGCTAGGAGCCGGCGCGGGCGACCGAGAGGGCGGTGTCAATATCCCCTTCATCTCCGGGTGATGGGAAGATTGATGTGGAGGGCGCGGCGGCGTTGAGATCCCCTTAGGCTCCGAGCTCAATGTCTTCTTTTAGCTCCCGCGCCACCTCGCGGATCCAGAGTCCGACGCGCGTGGGGATGCCGATCTTCCTCTGTCCGCGGTGCCGGGCGGAGGTTGATCGGAGGGTTTCGCGCACACCGAAGAACCATAATCGTCCGTTCTACGTGTGTAGTGAGAATGGGGTAAGAATCGGGGGAATTGCACCATTTTCGTGGTCGGGATCCTTGAGAAATACGGTTGATCTATTTGGCGTTCATGCAGGTGAAATGTTTCTTTTGGTCAATGCTCTAGCCAAGACTCTGATGAATGAACTGCTAGAAGAGCACGAAGAATGGTTGCCCATGCTGCCACGAACAGCAGCGGCCACAGCACGAGCTCCGGAAGAAGAGACGGAGGGCGGAGCACGCAATGACAGAGAGGTAGATGTTGAGCTTAGGAGGTTGAACCAGAAGATTAGGAAGCTCGAAGATCAAGCACAAATACCCACCCTTTGCAATTACATTTGGGCATTTGTAGGTATGGTAATCGCACTGGGTGTAATGTTGAAATTGTATGGAAAGGCATGAATTTGGGAGGAATATGTAAGCTTGAAATTGTATGAAAAAATGTTGAAAAAAGTGAGAAGAAATGAGAAATTCAGAAACTTTGATCAATGAAATGCAGCCCTCTGCTCTGCCTTTCTGTAAAAAAAAAGATTTCACTTTGGCCAAATTCAGAGCCAAGAGCCCAGTGTCAGCTAGACTAATGGGCCAACTCCATCCAATTAGGCCCATTCGGGGTGGACAAATGAGAAGGGTGGATTCTCTCTAAAAAAATGAGAAGGGTGGAAAATGAACAAAAAGGCAATAGTGTGTGCAAGTGGTGTTGTATGGGTTCTTGTCCCATTTTTTTAATATAATGATACTCAGATCTCTTGCATGTTCGAAAAAAAAATAATTTGTCTAAAAAAATGAGAAGGGTGGAAAATGAAAAAAAAATGGTGCGGCTGGGACTCGAACCCAAGACCGCGTGTGTTTGTGGCGTTTAGGGCTGCGCTGGTAACCGGTAGGGCGGATGGAAAGACTTTGACACGGAAAGGGAAGGAGTCTATACATAGTAAGCCCATGACTTGGTTTAGGGTTTAAAAATGCATGTTTGTACTGAATGTTTGCACACGCGTTAGAGTGGTTTTCCTTTGTTTTGTACTGAATTTTTGTAAATGCATGTTTGCACTGCCACATGATTCCGGTTAGAGTGGCACTTTGTTTAGGGTTTAAAGGGAAGAAATGTGGATGTTAGTTCATGACTTGGTTTAGGGTTTAAAGGAAAGAAATCTACATGCTTCCATGGTCACAAAATCCGTTACAAGCTGAACCACTTGTTGATCTTTGGGCACGAACATTTATGGGCACGGACATTTTTCAACACACACAAATGATGTCTTTGGGCACGGACATTTTTGAACACACATAATAACTTAGATAAATAAGATGCAAACCACCGTACCCTTGCATAGATGGGTACCCAACATAGATAAGTCCAGGGACACGACACGGCACGTACGACATAGAAAAGCAACAAAATAAAAACGATAAAAATAAAACATGACAAACTTGATGAACAACTTCACTTCGGGCTCTCACCCCTTCTTGAACATCTTCATCTTGACCTTTCTTCCACCTTAGCCGCGCCCCTTCGCCACCGTCTTCAACTTCACTCCTCGTAGTAGGGAAGGGAGTGCATCTGGTTTTCGGTGGGGAAGATGTTGTCGATATTGGTGAAGATGTTGTACACCGTGAAGAAGATGGACTCGCAGCTGCACCAAAACACTTCGCCAAGAAGCTCGCGCGCCTCAAACGGGTTGGCGAAGGTGACCGTGAGCAGTTTGAGGGTGCCGGCGCGGTCACGATCCTCGTTGAGGGTAAACATCCTAGGCGAGCCCCGTGGGAGGTGGGCAAAGCCGGCGGTGAGGAAGTCGCGGGCGAGCTCGACGGACCCCCTCCACCTGGATTGCGCCCACACACAGAGTGTGCTCTCCACGAGGACGCCCGGCAGGTAGCGCAGCTCTTGCATGGTAGGCAGACAAAGGAAGGTCAGACCGTTGTACTGCATCTTCAGTTGGTGCTTGGGGTTCTCGGAGAGGATGGATTGGGTGTTTGAAGTGGAGACAATGGATCTGGTCTGTGTGGTGAGTGGGAGAGGAAGAGAGGCATATAGATAGGCGTGTGAGTGGGAGAGGAAGAGAGAAGGGTTGCGAATGAATGAACGGTGCGTGTGTGAATCCGGGCGTGTGCGTATCCGAGCGCGTGCGTGCCTCTGAGTGACTGCGGTGCATCTGAATCACTGCATACATCTGAATCAAGGGGTGCATGGCCACGTCGCTCGCCCGCGCATGCATGCCCACGTCGTCTGGCTTCCAATGCATGCAGGCCTGGAAAGGCTGAGACGGGGCATTAACAACGCTCACAGGCCCGGACGGCGAGACGGCCCAACGGTCCATCCAGCGCACCCACTATCCGTGTTGAAAAAAAGCGGACAGCCAATCAGATTGCATCTCGCGGATCGCCCTCTGCCTCCCCGCAGATTCCTTCTAGAAGGGTTAGATCGACGGTCCCTGTTCAGCGCTAGGGTTAGATGGACGGTCACTGTTCGGCGAGGTTTGGGAGGGGTTTGGAGTCAGTCAAAGATAGATTTGACCAGATTTCAAATGAGCATAATAAATTTAAAAAAAACAGAAAAATGAAAAACCTGCGCATATAGTCTTCTTATGTCATATACTAAATTGATAAACAAGGTCTACATACATTCAAACGAAAAATTCATGTATCTCATGTGATATCTCAAACTCTCTTGTATGAAGTGAAGAGAAGTGGTTTGGGGTTTGGAACATGAAATTTTCAAAAACCTCACCAAAGCTTCATTTTGGACTGACTAAGAAGGATCCAGGCTTAGTTTTTCATTTTCATGTTTTAAACTTGTTTAATTGTTGGTCAATGTTAGGTTTGACAAGAATTGAAATGGGCATAATAAATTCAAAAAAATTAGAAAAATGAAAAACCTGCGCACATAGTCTTCTTATGTCATATACTTACGATTTAAGTTGATAAACAAGGTCTACATATATTCAAACAAAAAAATTCATGGTTTCATGTATCTCATGTGATATCTCAAACTCTGATGTATGAAAGTGAAGAGAAGTGGTTTGGGGTTTGGAACATGAAATTTTCAAAAACCTCACCAAAGCTTCATTTTGGAGTGACCAAGAAGGATCCAGGCTTAGTTTTTCATTTTCATGCTTTAGACTTGTTTAAACGTTGGTCAAAGTTAGGTTTGACCAGAATTCAAATGAGCATAACAAATTCAAAAAAAAAATCAAAAAATGAAAAACCTGCTCACATAGTCTGTATATATTGAATAGATGTGTATGAAAGTTATTTGGCTGATTTAGACAACGTCGAAAAAAACCTTGCTTAGAAATGAGGTCGTTTACCCTACCTTTGGAGCTCTTTTTAAGCATATTTTTCATGAATGTGAGGTTACTTCGCAAAAGGGCTCGGATTGATGACCAAGTTAGAACAAACATGTTCATCATAGTTTTGAAAGAATTGCAACATCCAAATAGCATGTCAAATTTGAAGTTTGGTTCAAATTTGATTTTTGGTACAAATTTTTGACACGACTTGCTCAAAACATGTATCATCATCATTCCAACATAGTTCTAACATAGGTCCAACATCATTCAATAGAAATACAACATTATTCATAATGTTTCATAAATTTTCATAAATAGCGTTGGGGCTTCTATTTGATCCTTGAGCTTCTTGCCACCACTTTGCTCCTTGTGCTCCTTGTGCTCATTGCTTCTTCTCTTCTCCTCTTGGTTGTCGGTACCTTAAGCGTCTTCTTCGAACCTACCGCAGAGCTGTACAAAACATAAATGGTAATGAGATCATGTCAAGTGATAAATGTACAGTAGTATTGGCAAGATTTACATACCTAGCAGAACTCACAACGACAGAAGGTTGGTCACCATTTGGAGCCTCACTTGGATCATCATTTGGAGCCTCACTTGGATCACCATTTGGAGCCTCACTTGGATCACCATTTGGATCCTCACTTGGATCATCATTTGGAGCCTCACTTGGATCATCATTTGGAGGATATTTTGGATCATCGTCAAAATCATGCGGCTGTTGACCATCATCATTTGGAACCTCGTCAAAATCCTCATCTGTTGCAACCGGCTGTTGACCATCATTTTCATGATCTGTTGCAACCGGCTGCTGACCAACATTTTCATCGAAGCCTTCATCGAAACACTCGCCGAACGCTGGATCTACTATGTTATCACAATACTTACCGAAATGACCAGACCCACCACACCTTGTGCACTTACGCATCCTCGCTCCAAGTCTAGCTCCTTCGCTGCGAGGTCTGATTCGACTCTTCCTTGTTCTACCTGCTGCTCTCTTCAGAACTGGAGTGCAAAGCATGAATCTAGGGTCCACTATGTCTCATTGTTATTTTTGCTCCAAAGCAGGTAAGGCATATGCATATGTGGCTTTGAACCTTGCAACAGAGTAGTAATCATGCACATACTGTAGTATGTTCCCTGCTGGACCTGAGAGAGAAGTGATGAAAAACAAGGCATGAATGCATGGCAACCCAGTTATCTGCCATTGCCTATAACTGCAAGTTATAGCTTCTAAATCCACTGGATATCTCCATTTCCTCTTCTCTTTATCAAAAAATGATATCTCTGCTGTGGTACCCAAGCAAAGAGTCATGTTCATTTCCAAGCCTGTTGTTTTCTGCTTGAGTTCATTCATCACGGCAGGGATGATAATGTGGCCCATGAATTTTTCCGCGGCTATTCCTGCACAATAATGAAACTTCTGCATGTATTCTATCCTTATTCTGTCAAGCAAATCAACCACATAAAGACCCTTTAGTTTCCGGATCATTGAGTTGAAAAACTCTGCAAGATTATTGTGCACATAGTCAACTTTGCTCAGTTCACTGAATTGGCTTCTAGCCCATAACTTGGAGTGGTGTGTTTCCAAGTATTCCTTCACTTTGGGATTCGTGTATAACTGCCTCAAGTGGTAGTTGTGCTTCTTCACACTGCAAGTCAAAGATGCTAGCCATAAATTGTCGGTATACACCTTTCCTTTGTATTTCTTCACAAAATTTGCAGCAAGGTGACGCATGCATTCCCTATGCTCTACTCCAGGGAACACATTGTCCACGACCACTTCTAAACCTTTGCAGGCATCTGTATGAATTACCAACCCATTGGGATGTGCAATAGCCCGACGCAGATTATGCAAAAACCAATTCCAGCTCTCCTCAGACTCTGTCTCCAGCACACCGTACGCAACTGGAAATACGAAACTGTGTGCATCAACTGCACAAGCTACTACTAACTGCCCTTTAAACCTTCCTGTGAGAAAAGTAGCATCAATAGCCAAATACGGCCTGCAGCCTGCCAAAAAACCCCGGCGACAAGCCTCAAAGCAGACAAAAACCCTCCTAAAGCATTCCTTGGTCTTTGTCACTCCCCTGAATGTGTCCTCCGCGGTGTGGTGGTCAATATCTACAATACTACCTAGGCTGGTCCTCTCCACTTCACCTTTGAATGAATACAACAATTGAAAACTTTCTTGCCAGTTACCATAAATAGAATCCATATCATGTTGTTTACCATTGAACACCCTCATGTATGGTAACTCTATCTTGAACTTGTCTTTGATGTTCTTATGCAATTCCTTTGCACCCACTTGCTGGTTTTCTTTCACCCACTTCTTTACTTCTTCCGCCACCCATCTTGACTTGGCTCTACTGATTGTTTCCTTCCTAAGGGTTGATTCCTGGCATGTGTGCCTAAAAGGGTTCACTTTGACCTGAACATTCATGCTATTTCTCATTTTAGATGCGAGCATCCTCCATGGACAACCCTCAGTCGGACAGTGCACACTGTAACGTACTTGATCGCTCTTGTCAACTTTGAAAGTACGTTATGCCTTGATGCAGTACGTCACAAGTGCATTTCTACACTCACTCGTGGATGCAAAAACGGAACCTTCTTCCATATGAGTGTTCTAAGGGTCCTATTCAACAGCTGCAAGGTCTTCGTCCTCACCCACCGCGTCATCCTCCACACGGACATCATTGTCAGCCTCATCTTGGTTTTTAGCCCGAGGTGCCCGTTGTAAATTCTGAATTACATCAGAATATAGCTTCTCTTCATCAACCCCAGAATTGTAGTCAGGCTCCACTTCAAGGGGGACCCTTCTGCCGGTGCCTACGCTTGTCGAGCCACCATGTCACCGTGAACTAACTGAACTGTTCTGGCTAGAGCTGCCATTACGATGACATGGTTCTGCCTGAGAAGGTGCACCCGCCATCCTAGGTCCAAATGCCTGCTCAAGCACATCAATTTGCAGCCTCACATGAAAATTCTCTTTCTCCTTATGCTTAGCAAACATGGTAGTGAGCTCTTCATCATTACTAACTGTCACCCATTTATTTTCCCCATTGTAGTATTTGTATTCCACTTCATCAAGCAAACCCCAAGGATATTTGCTGCAAATTACCTCCCCAAATTGTCTGAAACTCCAATTACAAGCCATTGGCAACAGATAATCGAAACCTCCTTGGAATTTGTTCTTATTCTTTGCATTCAGGATGTACCGGTCCCTTCTAATGTGCACCAAGAAAGCAAACCGCAACTCCATCCTAACCCACGAAAAACAGAGACGCAATCAGCACACCAATAGAAAAATCAACCGCAAACCAACTCGAATCGGCTGTTGAAATGCACAAGGAAGTTCAATCTAAACAGGAGGCATGACTTACTCCTTGGGAACCCAGTCGTGGACGCGGCGGATCTCCGGCCTGATGCCTGCCTCACCAAATACTCCGGGGTCGCCGCCGCTCGCCATTTCGCCCTGGGGTTCACCCTCCTACTTTTTCTTTGTGCACCAGCCCCCCACCTATCAGCGTTCTGGCCGGGCGCACGGCAGGAGGCCACGCCACGGGTCGAGCAGGTGGCGGGCATAGTGGTGGAACGAGCGCCCCACCCATGGCGTCGCACACTACTAGGGAAAACCTTATACACAGAAGATTACCAGTAGTGTGGGTCAAAACAATGCGCTGCTGCTACCTACCAGTAGCGCTGTGTATACAAGCCCGCTACTACTACATAAGTAGCAGTAGCGCGGCCCAGGTAAAAAGAGCTACTACTATAACTGCCACACCGTTGCCGGCAGGCTAGGTATAGTAGTAGCGCTGGTCTACAACCAACGCTACTGCTATTGGTCTTAGCAGTAGCGCTTTTTCTGGCCCCGCGCTACTGCTATGGGTGCCTTATCCCCAAATTTTCCTCCCCCGCGCCCGACCATCTTCTTCTTCCCCTCACTCCCCGCTGCCTCACTCCTCCACCGCCGCCGCATTGCCGTCGCCACCGCATTTCCGCCGCCGTCCTCCCTCCTCCTTCCTTGGTATGCCCTCCTCTCCCTCCTCCTCCCACCGCGCCCTCCTCTCTCCTCCTCCGGCCACCCCCTCCTCCCTCCTCCCTCCTCTCCGGCAAGCCCTCCCCGCAGCCCTCCAATAGCCCCTCCCCCTCCTCCTCTCTCCTCCCTCCTCCCACCCCCTCCTCCTCCCTCCTCCCACCGCCCTCCTCCCCCTCCTCCTCTCTCCTCCCTCCTCCCACCCCTCCTCCCTCCATCTCTCCAAAACCCTAAACTGTTTTTTCCTGTTCTTGTATAATGTAGTTTTTTTTACTGTTTTTTAGTAAGTGTTTAATAGAATTAGTAAGGAAATTAATTATTTTTATTTATAGTAAGTGCTTAGTTGAACTAGTTGAATTAATAGAACTAGTTTATTTTTAGTAAGAAAATTTAGGTATATGAGATTTGATGATCTAATTAAAATCTTACTATAAAACTAGTTTATTTTTAGTAAGAAAATTAATAGAACTAGTTTATTTTTAGTAAGTGCTTAGTTGAACTAGTTGAATTAATAGAACTAGTTGAATTTATGTCATTATTACTTTGTCATCAAAGAATGCTATATGAGATTTGATGATCTAATTAAAATTTTACTCGGTGGAATATGCAGGCTTTGTAGAGTCGTGTCTCCTTGAAGTGATCGTCATCCGAGCTACCTCTACTTCCTCTACACCCGAGTCGGTGAGCTAAAAGTCCACCTCCTCCTTCTCCACTCCTCGGTGTTGAATAGAGTAGAACTAGGGTATTTAGTTATGCTTCTTAACCAAATGAAATGTTCGGGTTATAAGATATATTTAAATGTTTTTGTCAATATTGAACCATTGAAATGCAATGAGCACCAGTTTATGCTCATGTGCGAAGTGTTGATTAATTTCTGAGTGGCCTATGTTTTGCCGGAGTGTTGATTCATTTCCGCTCCGGCAAATTTCAGGCGCTCGATATGTCCTTTTTTAGCAAAGGTCATGCCGGATTTTTCCATGAATTTAAGCATAACTTGTGCTAGAATATGTAGGAAATATCGAGTGCCCCAGATTTTCTAGAAAGATAATTAAACGAGATTTCGAGTTGACTTTAAGTCTGTCGGGACTCCACCATATATGAGAGAAGAAGAATGCCGACTGTTGTCGTGGGGGTCGTTCATCCTCTTCCTTCTCGTGATAGACCTTTTGGTAATGCACGGGAAGGAGGAGAAGAACGACCATCACCGACAATCGCAAATGTCAGAGAGGAATCAGTGAGGGAGAGTCTCCACCATATATGAGAGGACGAAGAATCCCGACTGTTGTCGTGGGGGTAGCTTCTCCTTCTTTCCCGTGTGCTAGACAATTTGGTGTAATGCACTCGGGAACGAAAGGAGGAGCTACCATCACCGACGGTCAAATATATACACCACGTGAGCTGAGAGTTTTCTAGAAAATAGTCGACAGACCGATAGTCAACCCGTGATGAATAATAATGATCTAATTTAGTTTTTGTAGTACATATATTTAATTGTACAAGTTTAATCTTTGAATTATGAACATAGGAAATGTCGTCGATGTCGTCGTCGGACGACAAAAGTCTCTCGGCGGAGTGCGACTGGTGCGGCGACGACCGGGGTCTGTGCGACAGGCTTCACCTGGTAGAAGGTCGGCGCTTCAGCATTAAGCTCCAGGAGACCTTCGATGTTGAAACGGTACGCAACGACGACAAGTGTTTTTTTCGTAATTAAGCACGACTTCTGCTTCTTCAACGTGTAATTTTCGTCTTTTACAATTCGACTAGCTTATCCCATGCCATGCAAGATGCTATGTCTTGGAGATGATGGATTTTGAAAATCATGAAAGTATGGAAACAAAGATAATTCACCTAAGGACCCATCATTGTATGGATTTTGATGTAAATCTATACAATTCTGAGAGCGTAACCCATTTTGGTTGCCCGAATTGGGAAGCACTTTGCAAGATGTATGATTTTCATGAGGGTATGCTTGTCACCATGGATCTTGGTGATCCTGACATCGGCGAAGACAATATGGACATTTGGGTCCTTGTTGATACGCTTCCAATTCTACCGCCATGTGAGTTTCTCAAACATAGTTATTAAGTAATTTATATTATTTATTTCAAAATAGTTGACAGGTTATTTCCATTGATAGCTTATTTTCATTCTTCAAAGAATGTGCGGAAGATGGTAGACAAAACCTACTACACCGATGGCTCAGAATTAACTTATCAGGAGAAAAATCATCTGATCTCATTTATTAATGATATTGAGAATTACAATATCTATTATCAAACTCCTGCACATTATGGTCAATACGTGCCACTAGTGCACGTGTTGAACTACGGTAACATCCATGGAGATGTCATGGTAAGATTTTTTTACTATTACGACATCCGTGCATCTTTTGCATAAATTCTTCTAAAACTCAACTACATTGCTAACTACGAAGTTATTACTATGTTTTTCAATAGAAAATCCCGAAGGACTGTGTGCCTCATCTGATGTTTCCGAAAGGTTGCCTTGATTTTATGAACTTATGGCCAGGTCATCCTACGCATCACTATTGTTCATACCGGATTTCTAAAACCGATGAAGACATGACAATCAAAGATTGAAAAAAATGTATGGTCAATCGTAGGGAGCTACTTGAAAGCAACATTGTGCGAAGCGCAAGAATTGGAGACAGGATAATCTCCATTCTCCATAACGGAGAGTCAGGGCCTATCTTGTTTTATGCTATTTTACCTAAGAGAGGGTAGTAGGTCCTATGAGAGAGGAGTAGGTCCTAGGTACAATGTGTTATTATGTGCTACAATGTGTTAGAGTTGATGATGATGATGAGGAGTTGTTATATGACAATGATGTATTATGATGATAAGTTGTTAATGATATGATGATGATGATGATTTATTATATCATTGGGTGAAAGAACCGCGGATTAGTTTCAAGTGGATGGATCCATCCACTTGAAACTAGTCCACGGTTTTTTCACCCAGTGATGTAATAACTCATTATGATGTAAACACAATCTCTAAATTGCTACTGTATGAAAACTTGTATAATGGTGTATGAATACGACATAAAATAAAAAAGAAATAGAATACGCAATAATAGTAGTAGCGCGGGCACAGAAGCGCGCTGCTAGTATTTACAAGTAGCGCTTTCTGCAAAACGCGCTACTACTAAGTACGTATAGCAGTAGCGTGTGTAGACCAACGCTACTGCTAACCTTTAGCTGTAGCGCCGTATCAGTAGCGCGGCACCCCGCGCTACTGATAGGCCAAAAACCAGCGCTACTGCTAGGCTTTTCCCTAGTAGTGGCAGGAAGGTGGCGAGCGGAGTAGGTAGCGATGGAGCAGGACGGCCGCGGCAGCGCAACTGGTGGCGGCGCAGGTGGTGGCGCCGCCGCAGGACGGCCGGGCGGCGCACGGGACAGACCGGCGTCGGGTGTGCCCGGTTCGAACCCTAGGATTTGTCGTCGTTGCGCGGTCCCACATGTAAGCTCCGGACCCACTTTCATGCGGTCCCACGTGTAAGCTCCGGACCCACTACGACTAACGCCAACAGACGGATTGGACTTAAATCTGGCCGTTTGGCCTCGTTATAATAACTGTGCATAGACTAGGGGCAAAACTAAGCACGATTCACAACTGAGGGCAAAACTGAGTACATGGAGGGCAAAAGAATAATTAACCCTAATATTATCAACCATTACAAGGCAAATAACACGACAAAATATGTATCATCTGACATCCTTTGCGGTGCTAAAAAATAGTATGTAAGCAGGATGGGCATATTGTGCACAAGCAATTAGCATATAAGCTTAGGCGAGTATCACCAATTCAGATTATGTAAAAAGAAGTGGAGCATTGATCAGATAGTATATACACAACTTTATTCTTCTGTAATGAAATATTGTCTTCGACCTACTTTCCTTTTAGGTAAAACGAGCACAACAATACCACTAATTGTGCCTTTGTTTTGCCTGCAAGGAGAAGTACTGAATAGAAAAATACAATTGGTCTACTTTCCTTTGATCTACAACAATGCAACCGATCTACAAATCATATATGAGAATGGTACATCTCTATCTTGCAGCGCCTCTTAAAATTGTAAGAGCAATGGTGGCTTTTCTTCTCTGCAAAATTAAATCACGGTCATGTAGAACCCATAATACAATGAAGAACCCAACAGATCTCTGTAGGTGTATACACCAACAAATATCAACTTGGTCATAGGACACCATAATCTATAATCTTATATTCGGGAAAAATCGTATTCCCCAAGCAACACATGAATAAATAGTTACCAACGGAAAAAGATAGACACTTAGAAATCATTCATGACCTGAAGCACATTAATAATAAAGAATGGGTATACCTGTAGATCCACAGGTGGAGCAATGGCGGAGAGACTGACACAGCTTCAACCAGCCGAGGTGAAGGAAGCGCAGATGCAAACAACATCACAAGGACCTTGTAAATGAGCAGCCGCCATGAAGCGGCCAAAAAGGAACAAAGAAGAGCAAAGGGGGGCGTCAACCTGAAGAAGTAATAGAAGAACATGGCGAGAGAATGATCCATTGGAATCGTATGCGCCTGATGTGGCCGATGCCTATCAAGGAGCTCCTGTGTGAGGCTGGTAAGGACCAATGTTTTAAATAGCGGGCTATGGCATATAGCGGCAACCCTTAAAAACAGCTATAGCTGGGCTATAGCAGGCTATAGCGAGGCTATTGTACATGAAATCATTTAACGGCAACATGCTCAAACAGTTATACCGGAGCTATAGCAAGACTATAGCTGGCTATTTAAAACTATGGTAAGGACTGGTTGCTTTACATCCTTGAGGGCTGACACAAGGAGCACCATAATTTTGTTAGTTTGGCGTATATGGCAATTATGGAATGATGCTATGCATGGTGTGGAAATACCTCCTTTGGAAATTTTCGTAGAGTTTCTGTGCAGCTATTGGCAGTCGCTTGATTCAGTTAACAGATACTCGTTTGGAAGACATACTGAAGGGTAAAATGTCGCTAGTGTTGGAAGCTGAAAGGCCAAAACCGACGAACTCAACAAGTTGCTTGTCCTGGATCCCACCTCCAAGGGACCAGGTTGCATTGTCAGTAGATGGGGCGTTCTCGGAGAGTGACGGTACGGCGGCAACTGATATGATACTACGACACCATGATGGGACGATCATCTTTGCTGCTTATAGATTCCTGTTCCATTGTAATGACGCACTGGAAGCAGAGATACAGGTGTTGATGCAGGGCATGTCTTTGGCCATGCAACACACTGAGCTTTCAGTTGTCATGCAGTCAGATTCAGAGATGATTCACTTGTTTGCCCTTCGTATGGTAATCTAGCTTTGGAGATCAAGTCCCTGAGAGAAAATCGGGTGTTTATTCCATAAAAGCCTCATCATACTCGGAATAGAGTAGCAAATTGTTTGGCGAGATACAGCCGTAGAACAGCTGTGTTGCTACATAGACGACCTCCATGTGCTGAGGATTTCTTGCCTCTTGACTGTAACTCTATAATTCTGAAATAAAACACTTTTATCCTTGAAAAAAAGGAATTAAGTGGCATCAGTGCCTAACGTTGTACTCCAGTAATTAAGCAGCGATGATACTGCCAATCTATCTCCGTGCCCTACTCTGCCTCTTCACGTGTGCATGCGGTGCACACGTGAAGAGGCCGCCTGAAGGCTGTCTCTTGCTCCTGATGCAGTGCGTATTCTGAAGTTGCTTTCTCAACGCTTCCAGTCCGAATCGAACTACGTGTATATTCTACCTACATAAGCACACGACACGGCATGCAAACAGCGCAATTCCTGGAAACTTGCGACGAGCGGATCGATGGAACCACCAAGCAAGCGCTTACAAGCCGACGCTGGCCCAAGCATCGAGCTGCCGCAGGACGTGGTGTGGGAGGTCCTGCTGCGTGTCCCGGTCGGGGCGATCTGCCAATGCCGCGCCGTCTGCCGGTGGTGGCGCTCCCTCCTCTCTGACCCGTCCTTCATCAAGGCATACGCTTCCAGGCGCCCGGGCCTCATCCTTACCCTCGCCGCCAACGGCAACCGCGTTGACATGGTGGACCTGTCGTCCGGCGACATTGTCCAGTGGATCGACGTCCCAGCGGAGGACGTCGGCGCGCCGCACGCGAGCCCCGGCCCGCTGTACCTCTTCCGGGCCAAGAACGACATCGTCCGCGTGATCGACCCCAAGACCCGTGCCTTCTCCACCCTGCCCTTCGACGACCTCGATAAACATCCACGCGGCTACTACTACTGCGATATACGGGGGTCTGCTACATGCTCGGCGGAGCACAGGCGAGCGCAAGGTGCTCCGCGTCATCACCCGCCCCGAGTACAAGGGCAAGCGCGTCGAGCAGCACTGCCACGTGTTCACCCTTGGCGACGACCACTACGGGCGGCCGCGCTCGAGGCGGAGACGAGGTAAAAAATAGCGCTGCACCTGAAAATATGATATTAGCGTGCTATAACGCACTGTAGCGTGTTATTAGCGATACATTGTACACTAATTCTCTACACACTATAGCGGGCTATTAGCGGCGCTATAGCGCGCTATTCTTTTCATTGGGCGGAGGCCGAGCCAGCCAGTCTGCGTCCGGTTCAACTTAGGCATATACTGCGTTTTCATCCAGGGGGTTGTCTACCTCCTCGCAATGCAGTACCACCCCAGCTCCGAGGAGTGGAGGTTAGCTACTTCCGACATAAACCACGTTGCGTCGTTCGACCTAAACACAGAGGAGTGGAGGCCGGCAACGATTCTAGGGCCGCCGTTGATCGACACCAGCATCATGGATTGCTTGGTGACATTGGCAACGCTAAATGGCAGGTTGGTTATAGCTCATTGCGACCATGATCATTTGGACATGGACCTATGGTTCACAGAGGACCTAGAGAAAGGTATCCCTCAGCCTTTGTGGACGAAGACTTCAGGCTCTTGAAGAAGTTGGAGGACGGCAGGCTAGTTTATTCTGACCCGGTGAGTTGAGACTTGGAAAGGTCGGACTTTCGGTGTCAGACATGTATTTTTTATCCAAAAACCAATGAAATTGAAGACACGCCTGTGGTGAGGATGAACGTATAGAAAAGAAAAGATGAGGCTTGCGACCAAGATCTACCACTACCAGAATTTACCTAATTGCCGACGGCCCCCGTCGGCATAGATGGAGATATCCCGACGGCCTAGGTCAAACCGTAGGCGTAGACAGGCCGTCGGCATATATCCATCTATGCCGACAGGGGCCGTCGGCATAGCTCGGCTGTCGGCATCGATTGCTATATGCCTACGGCGTCCGTCGGCATATCTGTGGTCCCGGCTACGCGGGCGGCGACGGCCGTTTGACGGCGTGAGGCCTACGCCGACGGGGCTAACGGGGGCCGTCGGCATAGCTTTGCCAACATCATCGATCCACGTGCTCTGCCACGTCATCGATCTGAGCCCCTCGCTGGTCCGTGGGGTGGCATAGGTATGCCGACGGCCTTACCGTCGGCATAGGCCTGGCCCATGGCTTCTGCCACGTCATCGATCCACGCCCTATGCCATGTCATCGATCCTGGGCTCTGCCGATCCGTGGCCGTAGCTATGCCGACGGCTTTGCCGTCGGCTTAGATTTGTACTAATTTTTTCCAACTTTACTTATTTTCTCTTTTTAATTTATTTTTCTTTTTTTTCAAAACTAATTTGATTAACTTAAATGTGCCTTATGTAAAAAAAATACCTCGATTATATATCGATTGCCCCCACCCTCACGGGCGTCGCTGCCGTCATGTCACGTAGTGGCGAAACGGGACGGGGTACCTGGGGGGGTAGCAAACACGCCAGGTCTTGCGGTGGGCCCTCCTACGCTTGTGGAAGCGTGGTGGCAGGCACTAGCACCCAGCACGCGGCTCCGGGTTGTGCCCCCCCTCACGGGCGTCGCTGCCGCCATGTCACGGAGGGGGCCGGCAAACGACCACTTCGGGCCAACACCGAGGGAATCTTGGGGTCGGTTGGGCCAGGACCGTGTTCGGGGGTGTAGCTATGTGCTGGGCTATGACAACCCTGTGAAAAGGTCCACCGATCAAACCCCGTACGGCAAAAGTCAAAGGGCTAGACCCGGCGGTCGGCATCGTCAGGGTTAGACAGGACGGGGTACCTGGGGGGTAGCAAACACGCCAGGTGTTGCCCTGGGCTCTCCTACGCGTGTGGAAGCGTGGTGGCAGGCGCAAGCACCCGGCACGCGGCTCCGGGTAGTGCCCCCCCCCCTTACGGGCGTCGCTGCCGCCGTGCCACGGAGGGGGAAAATGGCCACGTCGAGCCGACATGGAGGGAATCTTGGGGTGGGTTGGGCCGTGACCATGTTCGGGGGTGCATAGCTATGGGCTGGGCTATGACAATCCGGTGAAAAGGTCCACCGGTCAAACCCCGTACGGCGAAAGTCAAAGGGCTAGATCCGCCGGTCGTCTGTGTCAGGGTTAGACGGGACGGGGTACCTAGGAGGGTAGCAAACACGCCAGGAGTTGCAGTGGGCCCTCCTACACGTGTGGAAGCGTGGTGGCAGGCGCAAGCACCCGGCACGCGGCTCCGGGGTTTGCCCCCCTCACGGGCATCGCTGCCGCCGTGTCACGGAGGAGGGGAAACGGCCACATCGAGCCGACACGGAGGGAATCTTGGGGTGGGTTGGGCCGGGACCGTGTTCGGGGGTGTAGCTATGAGCTCGGCTATGATAACCCGGTGAAAAGGTCCATCGGTCAAACCTCGCCCGGCGAATGTCAAAGGGCTAGATCCGGCGATCGTCTGTGTCAGGGTTAGACGGGACGGGGTACCTTGGGGGTAGCAAACATGCCAGGTGTTGCCCTGGGCCCTCCTACGCGTGTGGAAGCATGGTGGCAGGTGCAAGCACCTAGCACGCGGCTCCGGGGTGTGTCCCCCCTCACGGGCGTCGTTGCCGCCGTGTCACGGAGGGGGGAAACGGCCACGTCGGGCCGACATGGAGGGAATCTTGGGGTGGGTTTGGCCGGGACCGTGTTCGGGGGTGTAGCTATGGGCTGGGCTATGACAACCCGGTGAAAAGGTCCATCGGTCAAACCTCGCCCGGCGAAAGTCAAAGGGCTAGATCCGGCAGTCGTCTGTGTCAGGGTTAGACGGGATGAGGTACCTTGGGGGTAGCAAACACGCCAGGTGTCGCCCTGGGCCCTCCTACGCATGTGGAAGCGTGGTGGCAGGTGCAAGCACCCGGCACGCGGCTCCGGGTTGTGCCCCCCTCACGGGCGTCGCTGCCGCCATGTCACGGAGGGGGGGGAAACGGCCACGTCGGGCCGACACGGAGGGAATCTTGGGGTGGGTTGGGCCGGGACCGTGTTTGGGGGTGTAGCTATGGGCTGGCCTATGACAACCCGGTGAAAAGGTCCATCGGTCAAACCTCGCCCGGCCAAAGTCAAAGGGCTAGATCCGGTGGTCGTCTATGTCAGGGTTAGATGGGACGGGGTACCTGGGGGGTAGCAATACCGTCAGGTGTTGCGGTGGGCTGTCCTACGCTTGTGGAAGCGTGGTGGCAGGCGCAAGCACCCGGCATGCGGCTCCGGGGTGTGCCCCCTCACGGGCGTCGCTGCCGTCGTGTCAAGGAGGGGGTCGGGAAACGGCCACGTCGGGCCGACACGGAGGGAATCTTGAGCTGGGTTCGGCCGGGACCGTGTTCGGGGGTGTAGCTATGGGCTGGGCTATGACAACCCGGTGAAAAGGTCCATCGGTCAAACCTCACCCGACGAAAGTCAAAGGGCTAGATCCGGCGGTCGTCTGTGTTAGGGTTAGACGGGACGGGGAACCTTGGGGGTAGCAAACACGCCAGGTGTTGCCCTGGGCCCTCCTACGCGTGTGGAAGCGTGGTGGCTGGTGCAAGCACCCGGCACGCAGCTCCGGGGTGTGCCCCCCTCACGGGCGTCGCTACCGCCGTGTCATGAAGGGGGGAAACGGCCACGTCGGGCCGACACGGAGGGAATCTTGGAGTGGGTTGCGTCGGGACCGTGTTCGGGGGTGTAGCTATGGGCTGGCCTATGAGAACCCGCTGAAAAGGTCCATCGGTCAAAGCTCGTCCAGCCAAAGTCAAAGGGCTAGATCTGG
The DNA here is from genome assembly GCA_011799875.1 of Thinopyrum elongatum. Classification (NCBI taxonomy): domain Eukaryota; kingdom Viridiplantae; phylum Streptophyta; class Magnoliopsida; order Poales; family Poaceae; genus Thinopyrum; species Thinopyrum elongatum. Next base: position 631,997,827 of record CM022303.1, read on the forward strand.
CGGTCGTCTGTGTCAGGGTTAGACGGGACGGGGTACCTCTGGGGGGTAGCAATGCCGCCAGGTGTTGCGGTGGGCCCTTCTACGCTTGTGGAAGCGTGCTGGCAGGCGCAAGCACCCGGCACGCGGCTCAGGGGTGTGCCCCCCTCATGGGCGTCGCTGCCGCCGTGTCACGGAGGGAGGAAATGGCCACGTCGGGTCGACACGGAGGAAATCTTGGGGTGGGTTGGGCCGGGACCATGTTCGGGGGTGTTGCTATGGGCTGGGCTATGACAACCCGATGAAAAGGTCCACCGGTCAAACCCCGTCCGGCGAAAGTCATATGGCTAGATCCGGCGGTCGTCTGTGTCTGGGTTAGACAGGATGGGGTACCTGGGGGGGTAGCAATGCCGCTAGGTGTTGCAGTGGGCCCTTCTACGCTTGTGGAAGCGTGGTGGCAGGCGCAAGCACCCAGCACGCGGCTCCGTAGTGTGCCCCCCTCACGGGCGTCGCTGCCGCCGTCGCACGGAGGGGGGAAACGGCCACCAGAGCTTAGCAGCGGGTCCTCATACAGACGGCAAACTAAAAAATAGTAATAATTGAATTTATTAAAAACACCAGCATCCATCATGGAAAACGGACTCTCACTGTGAACCCTTCAGTGCCCGGGCACCGGGCCGGGCACTGAAAGTTTCGCAGTAATTGTCCGTTTTCTTAACAGAAGTCTAATGAATACCGGAGCTTACTTCATATGGATTAGCCAACTATTTAAACTAGTCATGCTGCTTGTCTTTGGGTGAGGTGGGACTATTTTTTAAAAAAAGTTGATGCTATCTATGCCGACGGCTAAGCCGTCGGCATAGAGTGGACATGTGGCACCCTTTCTATGCAGCCGGCTAAGCCGTCAGCATAGGCCCCCCTTTTCCACTCGGGTTCCTCCTCCTCCACCCATTCTCTTTGTCTCACACCCGACCCCAAACCCTCCCTCCCTCTCTCTCTCGACCCCGACCGCCGCCACCACCCTCTCCGCGACCGTCCCCCCGTTCCCCATCCTCCAGCCCGCACCGACCGTACATCCCCGTCCCACCCCTCCAGATCCCACCTGTCCCCGCTCCCGCTCCTAGCCTCTACCCTCTGCCCCCGTCCCCCAGTCCCCTCTCGTCCCCGCCCTCCTTAGCAAACGCCTGTTCCTCTCCCCTCCGCCCTTCCTCCCGCGGTCGGGCTTGCCCGGCCTCCGCCTTGGCCCGGCCGGGCCCCCTCCTCCGCGTCGTCGCCCCGCCCGTCCCCACCATGCCCCGCCGGCCCGCTGCCTCGCCCCCACCCTGCCCTGCCCCACCGCCTCACCGTGCCGGTCGCCGCCTCGCCCCGGCCCTGCCTCGCCCCGTCGGCGTAGCTTCAGCCCAGGAGCTACCAGCGGCGGCCACATGGCGATGCTATGCCGACAGCTAGGCCGTCGGCATAGATTTGAATATATGCCGACGGCCTGGCCGTCGACATAGCGTCGCCACGTGGCCGCCAGTGATTGTGTCGCCCTTGACGGCAGCGCCGTCAGACGCTGTTGGCGTGGAACGTTGCCGACGGCCAAGGCCGTCGGCATAGATGTACGGACGCCGTCGGGGTAGGCATCTATGCTGACGGCCTTTCTATGCCGACAGGGCCCTAGGGTTCGCCGACGTATATGTTGCCGACGGCCCTACGCCGACGGTGGCCGTCGGCATAGGTCTATCCCGACGGGAATCAGGCCTATGCCGACGGCCCGTCGGCATAGGGGCTCAATGTGGTAGTGTACAAGGGGAATTTTGGTTGAGAGATGTACCAGTAGAACATAGCAAGACAACTGAAGGTCCAAAATGCATCTCACTTTGCCTGCTAGAATCACCTCGGTCTCAATATAGCTTAGATCAATCCTGATTATGCAGCAACAAATCATTGAACTCACCGCACCACCACATAACAGGAATGGCTCTCAACCATGACATTAGCAAAAAGAGAAAAACATTAAATGCAACAAAGATGTCACCACCACATAAGCAAGTGTGTGAATGGTAAAGTTAAAAAAAATTGTTGCATTTAAATTTCTCTTTCCTCCACCTCAATGTTTATCCTACTTGGCACTCCTATGATATCTTAGCACCATTGTACATGCCCTCATGATAATATTGTGGTTGAAACAATCCAACCAGCACGCAGCGGGCAACTCGGAAACAATCACATCGCATGAGAAACAGTCACATTGTATCACAGTAAGATAATTGCTTGAGTAAGGAGTTCAAATGATAACAACACCAGCAGATAACATATAACACTCGGGAGATTGATAACATAAGATAATTAATCAGTGGCGCATGCCATTGGCTCATCGATATTAAACAGTAAATTAAAAAAAGAACAAAATCAAAAAAATCTGAAACTTGGCGAGTTGCGACATCAACTATACATATAGGGTGTCCCTACACCCCGGAGCTATCACACATTTCTCTTGGTTCATCGGTGCCTAGCTTGATCAGGAGAGCATACATATAGGTGGGAATGGAATGGATAACTACATACTGTATGGCTACAAATATAGATAGATTGCTACATGGATGGATGATGGATACGCATTGGTGACATCCTTCGTCTCTGTGCTTCTCAGACAACCACGGAAATCTCCTCCTGCCGTCTCTTGTTATTCCTCCTGCCGTCTCTTGTTATGCTCCTGCATCTTGAGGACTGAGGAATCGGACTGGAACTTGAGCCAGGGCATGTGAGCATGCCTCACCCGCCTACGCAGCTCGAACCGCTCACACATCTCGTCAGGATTTTCGTCCGAGTCGTAGTCCGTCTCGTCCGACATGTAGTCCATCTCGTCCGCCTCCGCCATACCGGGCCCCCTCAGACCCACCAGCACCATCAACATCGGGTCATTCGCCTTGGACTTGGCCGTCGATGGGGCAAACTCTCCACTCGTGCCTCCTCCTTCTCCGCCTTGACCTTGAGGATGGCCGCCTCCTTCTCCGCCTTGGCCATCGCCGGATTTCTCACGCCGATCTCTTCTGGTGGGTTAGGGTTTGGTGGATTGGGGATCTCTCTCTCTCTCTCTCTCTCTCTCTCTCTCTCCTCTCTCTCTCTCTCTCTAGATCTCGGAACGAAGGGGAGGAGGCGCGGCGGCTTGTGTATATATGACTACTAGCTAACCTGATGCAAATTGCCTTTGTTTTTTTCGAAATGGCAGAATTCTCTGCATTCATTAAGAAGAAAAGGTTGCCCGGTTAATTAGTGAAAACCGGGCGAAAACTAGATACAAAGGGCCGAAAGCCCAGCATTAGGACACACTGGGACAAACCCACACTTGCCGACGGCGTGTCGCACACCACAACAAACGCCAACCAAAACAAACACGCAACAACGGGAGGCCCCGCACCACCAAGCTAGCCCGCCTCCCACCACTGCCGGAAAGAAGAAGTCGAGACTGCTACGGGAGGAGCAGACCAGGACTCTCCCGCAGAGGTGAAGAGTCAAGCACCCACAAAGCCATGCGCTGGTTACAGCAGACGACATGTCGACGACCAACTGCGACGGCAACCTCGCCGCCCACACGACCCAAGGTCAATGCAGTCGAAGCTGCCAAGCTCTCGAGACCGCCGCCCCGACATCCACCGCTCCGTCGCGCCCGGCGCACTCAACCGGCACCGCCTTCCGGGGCCGCCGCCCCGACATGCCACCGCTCGCCTCGAGCCGCAACGCCGCACGACCCAGCTGCCCGCAGCCCACGCTGCTCAGAGTAACCGCTCGCAGACCACGGACGTCGCACCGTATCCGGGGCCGCCGCCCCGACATACCGTCCAACCGTCCCCGCTAGGACGCGTCGTCCAAGCCGACCACCCTACTGCCCATGCAGCCGAAGGTTGCCACCCAAGCCATGCCGAACAGCAACCCTACATCATGGAGTTGCCGCCGCACCGCTGCCCGAGACCGCCGTCTCGGCGCACAACAAGGATCCGGGGCTGCTGCCCCCGCGTACCCCACCCATGACGATGGGAGAACACCACACGACCGCCATAGGCCAACCCTCCAAGGCGACGCCTCCAAGGAGGTCACGACGTAGACGCCGCCACCGCCCACTCCGAAGAAACGGAGTTTGAATTTTCACCCGGAGGGTCCAAGCACCACACGAGGAGGGAGAGGAAAGGATCTCCGAGGCAACGCCCCCAAGGAGGTAACGACGCCCACAGGCGCCGCCGCTGCAAAAAGGCTTTCGCCTGAGATCCTCCTCTCCCGTCGGTGGCCCGCCGTGCAGCACATCCGCCATCGCCAGCCGCCGAACCTCCACGCAACGATCCACCGCAGCCCCTCCTTCCACGATGCAGCATCGCGCCCGCCAGGGTCAGATCCGACCAGAACGCGCCGAACCCACCGCACTCCCTAGCCACTGCAAAGGCCCATGCCGTCGCAGCCAACCTCCCGGGGCCGCCGCCCCGGCACCCACACCCCGCAGCACGCAGCCACGGGCCCCGACGACCTGGCCCAAGCTGGAGCGAGCAGAAGAGCTCTGCCGCCGAGCAGACCAGCGCCACCACCACGCCCTCCGCGCCACACCCGGTGCAGAGCACCAGAACCGGCGCCTCCACCCCGCATGAAGACCCGCGCAGCCACGCGCCACAGGCGCCCGCCCGCGAAAACTGGATCGAGATCCAGCGGCCGCCGCGCCGAGATGCAGCCACCACCGCCGCGCCAAATTGCCTTTGTTGGCGTCAACGTTAATGCATGGAACACCCAATGATTAACCGACATGCATGCATTGCGTACCTGTACATATACGTCGAGTATTTGGTGAGCACGGCTAGCATGTACGCACCTGCAGTCATCTGCGCGTGCCTTTTTGCTCAAAAGTTAGGACAAAAGTTTGGAGCAAATGTATAGTACAGGTCCAAGATCTTCCAGCTGCTGCTACCCAGAGCTAGTTGGGTAGCCTCCCTCTAGACCATTGGTGGTACTGTACGTGTCAGGCCGACTCCTCCCCCTCCTCCTCTCGCTCTGCCGGCTAATAAGAACAATAATTTCAGGTTGCTGGTAGGGATTACTTGGGCTGAAAGATAACATGGACAGGTTCTAAACTGTACAGTTTTAGTTACAAGGTTACATTCATCTTCACTTGTAGCATCCGTCTATTATCCTGCTATTGTACTTCTTTACAAAGTAAATTTATGCCATCGTTCATTTTCTTGCGATGCAAAAGTTGAAGATATGCCTTTCATCCTGTAGGTTGTGGGTGTAGACGTTAATTGGTTCTTTCTTTCGGTTTGCTATTGATTCTCTTGCCCTTGATTCCAAATTGTTGTCGCTCTCTGCAAATTGTAGGTCTGCGTTCCTGCAGCCAAATTTGTTGTTTGGCAAGAATTTCGACATTGCCGTTTGAAAAGAAGGAAGCACCACTATTTCTATCAGTGACAAGGTAATTAATTTGCATTGCAACATACTCAACGTCTATTTTATGGGCACACATAGACATATGTAGTGCATACAAGTTAATTGCAGCTAGCTTAGTTGTGGATCTAGAGTTAAATTTGTTGGATGTTTTTTATCTATGCTAAACCTAGGTCAACTAAGATCAATTATTAAGTCTTCTACAGTGCAGCAACAGTAGCTACATGATTTCTACAGTACGACGGTTTGCCCTGATTGAGGTCACACACACAAATATCATCTGACAGGTACGACAGTTTGCCCTGATTGCCCTTGCCGCCATCTCTCTCTCTCTCTCTCACTGTGCGTGGGAGGGGAAAGGGGATCGGGGGAGCAAATGAATTAGGGTTGGGGGAGGGGGGGAGCTGGGTTGTGTGCTGGTTTTGCACAAGCCATCAGTACAGCTGGGCCAGTTGGCCCAGGCCCGGGTGCCCAGCCTAGTGGCCAGGGGATCTGGAGGGGATTCTGGACTAGGCCATAATTGATTTTTGGCTCAGTACAGAAGCTGATTTTTTAGACCCAAAAAATCTATTTTATTATGCGTTTTTTGGCAAAATTCTGTTATGAGCTGAAATTAATTAGGAAAAATGCCAAACATTTTTTCTTTTTAACGACAGAATTTTACGCAATGAGGTGAATATTTTAAGGGCCAAATTTGATGCATGACTTATTATGTTATTTTGGCAATTTAATTCTTTAGGCTTTTCAATTCCTATTATATTTTAATATATCATGTAATGCCATGCTTAAATCTTTTATGTTGCAATTCAGTTTTGTTTAGTCATTTTTCCCCTCTATGACATTTTATAATCATAATTATTATCATATCATTTGTGCCATATTTAATGATCATTATGGTATAATATTATTCTTAAGGTTTCCTAAGGCCATTTTGTTATGATTAATTATTTCAAGGCATTTTATCATGTCTTGATCTCAAAATAATGATATTCCATTTAAGTTTATGATGTTCTTCTCTAATAACTTTCCTATTAGAGAGCTTTAAGGTTTTAATTTTAATGCAGCCTCAATTAAATAAAGTTTTGAGCAATCAAATTAAGATGGGGCTATGATGCTCTTTATGAGCATTTATGTTAATTATGATTATCGCCCTAAAGTAACTAAAGATTGTTGTTCAAAATATATAATGTGTTATTTTGTATGAGGCCCTTTATATTAATGATGTTCCCCAAAATTCAATCAATGATTGATTTATTTAAGAAATTAAGTTTCCTTTTGGTCTAAATTATGACTAAATTTGTGGGCATAAAAAATACCTAATGCTGACTATTCATGGTATATTCTAACAAAACCATGGATTGTCATAACCAATTGCCCACTAAAGAAGTTTGTCCTTCAGCCATGTATATTTAATGAGGCTATTGTATTAAATGTCTCTAACCAATGAAGTGTGGTCTGTATTTACCATTCCTGCCAAAGCTGATTGGTGGATACATGACTACAAAATTTTATTGTTCTTGTCCACTTCTGACCAAAGTTGATGTGGACTGGTTTAATAAAAGAAGAATAAAGAGACATGATTTCAATTAAGTGTGGTTGATGTTTGTCATCCTGGCCAAAGCTTGTGGATGAATATCTGACTGCAAAATTTTTGCTGCACTTACTCACTTCTGGCCAAAGCTGATGTGAGTTGGATCAGTAAAAGAAGTTTGAATAATGAGAGGCCATAAAGTGTGATGGGTATTTGTTATTCTGGCCAAGGCTGATTAATGAATATTTGATCACAAAATTTTGTTGTTCTGATACACTTCTGGCCAAAGCTGATGTGGATTAGACCAAAAAAATTAAGTTTATGATCTAGGAAAGAATACTAATGTATAAGGCTTTCGGACGATTTGAAACATGCCACAAATATTAACGTACTTTTGGGGAATTGAATAAAGTATATAAAGCAATTAATTGATTATTAAGTTATTTTAAACTTATGCTTACAGTTAAATTGTATGCTTTCGCAATTAAGTGCCTCTGATTACTGATATGATTTGTGGCTATATATGCATATAATTCATTAAGTTTTAGTTATAGCCATCAATCATCTGATTAATTCCTAGATCAATTAATTCTTGAAGCTATAAGCTTATGTGATCATTAAAGTCATCTCCACCTAAGATGGAATCAAACGGAGATTTTAATTGGAGACTTAATGTTATTTTGGAATAAAGTTGTGACACATATTAGTTCATTCTGACAAAGGTGATTGGATAAATGTGTCATTCGCTAAAGATTAATGTTTACATTAGGAGTTATGTTTTGTATGATCACTATCGAAATTTCTGATCATGCATTTCCCTATTGCTAATTTTTTCAATTCAGCCATCATGTTTTCGGCTGATTTATTGTTTCTCATAAGTAATGATTTAAGTTTATGTATATATTATTGTTTCATGAGATCATCCATTATGAAAATTTAATGATCTCCTCATTAAAGATGTGTTTTAATTACTAAGGTGTTGATAAGAATCCAATAGATTTCTTATCTATTAACATCTAAGGGAACAAAACCCAGTAAAGAATCTAGGGGAGTATGCCAATAAGGATCTGCGGGAGTAATTCCCTAGTTCTGTCATTATGAAGTTGTTTCTAGCATTAATGAATTAGCTTGAATGGCTTCTTAAAATCTTATGAGATCATATTGATCATAAGAATACTCAAGATTTAAGATTTAAGATATGATGAATTTACGAAGCTTTTGAGTTCACTTTATTATGTTATTCACAATAAAGCCTATAAAATGGACCGGAATTAAGCTCAAAGGTATTGGTATCCATAAAAGAATTGAATACTATAAGTATGATATTATTATAGCCTCATGGACAAGAATGTTTTGAGGTGAAGTTTTAAAGCTGGAATGGAGGCTAATGGAAGTCTTCCATTAAGCACAAAATATAAAGTTTCTTATTCCCCATTCCTTTAATGTGATTAACTTTATGGATTTCTCCTATAAAAGTGGAATATTTATTATGGAAGTTTGTCGAAATGTTGAGCAATAGCTCCGCTCACATTTCGAGGGGGAGCAATTGAACTTCCAGGTGTGTTTAAATCCCGTTAAATTCCACTTGTATCATTTCTATTGTAATTAATTCCTAAGGAGGAATTATTGAATTGTGAATGGAAATTGATTTTTTGTTAAATACCACTTCTGGTCAAAAAAAAATCTTAAGTCTTCATCTGAATTTCCATCTCTAAAGTGTATTATTGTTATTACATCAGGGCATGATGATTATGGTGATAAGGAACAATTAATTCACCCTTTTAATGTTAATGCCATATGATTAATCATTATGTTCCTTCTAATGTTTATGTCATATTAAGTGATAAATCTTGCATAAGTTTTTCTTCTAAGCAAGATAAAGGATTTAATTATGCTCTCCATAAGGATTCTCCTAAAGCATCAAAGGGGGATAATGAATATTATGATACTCAGAAACAGAGTATGACGTTGAAAACTATATGGAGAGTAGTTAAATCCTCAGGGCTTTATGGCAATTATGAGCTCCATTGATGACATCAAAAGAGGAGCTATTCCTAACTCCCAGATAGCCAAGGTAATTCTTGGCAAAATTCTTCTTAAGTTCCAAACAACATGTCTTATTAAAAGACTTGTTGAAAAAGATTTAATGTGAATGGGAGTTTGAGGAAATAAATTATGAAAAGGTGATATATGGTCATCAAACTTAAGATTTTAGAGATGGAAATTTCATAAAGGTTTTTCCTTTTGCATAATAAGGAATCAGTCATGATGATTAACTAATTTTGAGACAATGAGTATCTGACACTGGTACAAAGATCAATAAGGAATAAGTTTAATAAGGCATTTATGATTAGTCAATATTATGTTGACAATAAGCAATAGGGATATTGCATAAGACCTGAGGTTTTTTCTCGGGCTACTAAATTAATCTTTGTGATGTTCTTTGCATTTTAAAGATTCACTAAGTTTGGTCCATAAAGGGGATTATTATTAAAGTTCATTCTAAAGATTTATGTTCACTCCCTCAAAGGGCAATAAGTTTTTCTCATGTTGTCACTAATGCTAAAGTTATTATGTGCCCTTTTAAGTTTATGAGACCGGGATAACTGACAGACATAAGTCCAGGACTGGACCCCTGGAAAATTATTAAGAAAAGCTTTGCCTTGTTGGCGTAAGCACTAAAGGAATGATGTGTGATAAATCACACTAAGGGATTGCATGCTCACATTTAAATATAATGGTAACCACCAAGTTGTGGACCGCTAAGATATTTGGCAAGGTGTGAATTTACAAAAAATTTATCCACAAAAGTTTCACCCTTGCGGGGGAGCCATATTGTGGAATGGCTCAACCCAATCTCCTTAAGGCATCGTTAAAGATGCAAACTAAAGTCGTGACATGCTTTGATCCCTAAATTTTTGAGATATGGATTCATGTCACTGATCCATATGAATTTAAAGAATGAGGACTTTTCTTAAGATTATTTATCCCGGGACTCATTATGTAAGAGTGCAGATTATTCGAGTAACATGTCAAAAGATATCTGTCAGACCTATGACATTGTGAAAGATTAATTCCAGAATCAAACATGTTCAAGGCCTTGATGAATTAAGTTGTAAGGCTCAACAAACAAGTATTAAATCTAAGGCATAAGTGTTGAGCATTATATAAGATTAATGTCTTGATGCTTAAGTGTTATGCTAAAGACGTTAAAGCTAAGTTTCGTATTTAAAGAGGCTTGCCTTCTAATTTTGCCGGCATAAAGAATAAATGGCAGGCTACTATTAAGGGGCAAATTATGATTCTGGAAACAAAACATATTTCTCTTTTTTTTTTCAAAAGCACGCGCATGTGGATATGCACAAGAATATATGAAGAGAAACTGCACACTTGGGACCATTGCGACACCATCTCCCAACAAACCTAAAGGGGTTTGTTCCTTCGATGGAATGATGTACTGTGGTCAGTTAGATCAATGGTACTTAATTGACCATTGTATTTTATTGGCTCTGTATAGGTTCCAACAAAGGGATGAGCTCATAAGTTTTTCAAGTAAGAATTAAGTTCATGGAGCTCCTAAGTTAAAGAAGTTCCATTTCGAGATGACGTGGTATATTGTAGTAACTGGGTTATGCGGTACTAATGGACCGTTGTAATCCTTTTATCTCGTATGCCATTATATTAAGAAGTGGGCTTATAAGTTTAGCCTTACGATCAAGGGGGAATGTTGGATGTTTTTTTATCTAGGCTAAACCTAGGTCAATTAAGATCAATTATTAAGGTTGCTACAGTGCAGCAACAGTTGCTACAGAATTGCTACAGTATGACATTTTGCCCTGATTGGGGGCACACACACAAATATCATCTGACAGGTGTGTCCCCCTGTGGCACTGTGCTTATAAAATATATAAGAGGAGAAGTCCCTATGGGACACCAAGTGATAATGGATGCACATGCATATCACCTTTAGTTGCCCAATCCCAGCCAGCACAGCCAACCACGGGATGGGCTCTCCAGCTCCTTCTGCAAGCAGCAGGAGCAAACCAGAGAAGAAGAAGAAGGGCTTCATCTCTTCATCTCAGATGAAGATGAAGCCCTAGTGCTATCTCCAGCAAATACAAGACTACTATGTTTGACATATTTATTACTCAGGGTGTGTTTGCTCTAATTCATGTCAGTTGTGGTTCAAATCTTGTGCAAGATGATCCTGAGATCATCTATGCAACAAGATTGTTATGAGCAGGCATGAGCGTTGAGAAAGATTAATTTTGAGATGAAGTCGTGGTATGATTTATTAGGCATGATTGAAAGCGTCGTGGTTCGAGCGTTATCGCTTTTGTGAAGTCGGGTATCCGTTACCGCGTGATCCGATTACACGAGGCTTAAAACAAACACTATCCAACGACATCTATTACCCTCCGTAAATAAGTTACATTATAATCATCCGAACCAAACAGCCCGTTAATATTGATCGAACAAATACTACTCTGATTCAGCGACTTAGCTTTCCGTAGGGCGGGATCTGCTCCAGCGACTTAGCTTTCCAGGTTATGTAGGCGATGCGTGTATCTTCATCGGCAACCTTGCGCCTATCCTGTTGCTGTAGCACGCACGAGACGGACGGACACCGGCGAGGAGGAAGGCGATGGGTTTGGCGAGACAACGATCTATGGCGCCATGGAGTATGCCTCGACGGACTCTGGCGATGGGCTTGGCGAGTTGGCGATCTACGACGCGATGGAGTCTGGCTCGACGGACTTCGCCATGACATCCTACGGCGCGACGGCCTCCATGCGTCGCTTCTTGGCCTGCATGCGTGGCGCGAGGGACTCTCTCTATCAGTACTATTGTAGTATCAAAGTAAAGAAGACAAAGAAGAGACACAAATGATCATCTTAGTTTCATTGCAATGTAGGAGACCCACTAATATACATGGTGAAGGGGTGTGTTGGGGAGACACCTTTTCCCCCAACAGGCACCTTCTGGGAGGTATCCCTCCCATAATTGATCACATTTTTATTTCTCAACACTCCCCCTTGATCAATTCGTCATATGTATATTGCAAACTGAAAACTCCTCCAAAAACCCTGTGGGAAAAATTGAGGAGAAACCTTATAATAATATGCCATCGAAAACTCCTTTAAAACCCAGTGAAAAAAATATAAGGAGAAACAAATATGGCATATATCCGCACTTGTATTTATATTGTCTCGTTAAAAACCTTATATGAGAAACCATCATGGAAAACTCATAAAGAGAAAAAGAGTACAATATGAGTGATCTGATCGAAGATCACCAATGGGTTATAACTTGGGATTTTACTCCCCCTGAACGTTGCAAACCTCAAGGTTATCTCATACCAATTCCACGAACCTAGTTCTGGAATATAAACATTGGTAGAGATATAGTGAATATCACAATAATTTGTTTGCAAATTACCCTCTTACATTTCTGTAACTCATGAGGATAAATATAACCCGTAAGCAAATACAAGTGACATTATCTTGGTAGATAATGATAATCTCTACATGATTTCACATGTGACCAATCATTCTATGAAGTCATCCACATTTGCTGATGCCTTAAATAAAATAGAATGATCACTGGAAGGACTCGTTTAGAGTCTATTCTGAAGACTTCCTTCAAAATACTCTTCCAGCAAACCTAGTCTTTGATACGGCATTGTAGGATCAGATAATTAGCCAGTATCTATATAACAAACCATGGTCCCATCTTGATTTTTCAGATGAAATTGATCAAGACCCTTTGTACCCTGGATATATCCGAGGATATTCCTTACACAAGCCGTATACCTTTCAGGGAATTGCACTCTCAATAAATTGCCAAAAACTATAGTGTCAGGCCTGACATATTTTGCAAGATATATGAGTGCTTCGATGGTATTTAGATATGGCAATTCATGCCCCGCTATCACTTCACCATCTTCCCTATGTCTCTAGGATTTGTATCCCATATTAGGTATAATATGACCATATGTGTCTTTGATATAATATATCCATATTGAACTTCTCCAATACTTTCAGATATATGAAGACTGATATCTTAGGGGGATATGCTCAAGTCATAAACTTAGCATAATTTGGTTTAACCCAAATATTTGTCTTAACATGATTGTGTGTATCTCATGTCTTATATAGACTTTGATGATAAGATCATCGACACCACAAATTAAGATGATGTAAAATCCAATCCAGGATTTCTTCAAGAATACACGTCAACAATCATTAGTATGATAGTAATCCTTGTCAAGGAATAACTCACTTAGTCGGTTGCACCACACAATTCTCCGACTACTTCAAGTCATAGAATGACTTCAGAAGTTCCACACATGCATGTTGCGATTTACCTTTGGATTCAGAATATTAAGTCATTCAATGACTTCAATATATACATCCAAACTAATTGACCCATGGGAGTATGTAGACATTACATACATCAACCGTATGGATCTGTACTGCCATTAACATTCAGTATCGAAACATAATTCCACTCACACCAAGAAGGTATGCTACATCGTAACCGATGTCGGGTCTATGCGAAAAACCCTTGTGCTACAAGCCTCGCTTTCTCACCACCTCATTTATTTTCATTTCCAGATGAAAATTCCCTTCTCTTCCCTCTGGAAGATACTTATGAGGAGTAGGTTTTACTATGGTAAATACCTCTCTTTTGATGAGCGAGTGCCACTCTTCCTTAATTGCTTCCTTTCATTTGAACCAATATAAGTGCAACTATACTCTCCATGGATTTGGTTCAGGGCCCAAAAGGATTCTAGCAATTCTCGAGAAGAATTTTTTGTCGACATATGTAGACTTTCTCATATACGATTCTCATGAATCAATATCATTGTGGAATTCTTATTACGCCTCTTAACTCCTTGTGATTTCCCACAACAACGGAGTCAAGGTGTTTCAATGTCCCAACACCTAAAAATATGTGCACATATGTGTTGGACTTTGGATGCCGCGCATCCCTTAGGTGTCATTCAACCCGAGATTGAATCATATTTACTGATCGAGGGGTCAATCTCCTCTGTTTTCGCTGAAACATTTGAGAACTTAATCTCATGCGACCAGAATTCTCCCCCTATTGCTCTCATCTAGGGATACGAGTGGTTTATTAGGTACCTCCACTCGTTCTGGTACTTGACCAAAGTGACACCTTTGTCATCAATAAATATACTTGGCAGATTATTTGCAATATGCTGCAAATTTCTCATAACCTGAACCTAGAGTTCAGATTCTTAAGTACGTGGACAAAATGTCTACGACATTTCTTATCCATTTTCTAGCATTCTCTGTGGTACTCATCTCCCCCTAATGCCAGAAAATATTCTTATTGCAAAAGCAATCAACGTATGGGCTACAAATAACTCCCTTGCTAGGGTTAAGGTATTAGGCGGATTAACGAACATACCACAGTTATTCCTCACATAGATCCCAACCATATGTGAAGGCCCATGATGTACGCTGGGGTGGTGATATCGGTATACAACCGAATTACTGCAGATGGGAAATACTTCACTTATTTCCACGTACAAACTGCAAGGGGTGCAGTATCATTTGATCTTATTTAGACCAAATATGCGGAGTGTGAGACCGCATGTTACCATCAACAAAATGTTGGTAAATCACAATTCTGCAACATTGGCCAAGCAATATTGAATCTCTTTCATAAGGGATCAAACCAAACCATTATGGTTATGTACTATATATTGAATATAACCATTGAATGCTCGTGAATCAACTTCAACGACATTTGCATTCCAATGGAATTATCCCACGTTGGGATAATTTGCTCTAAATTCGTCAATTTGAGCAATTAATTCAATAAACACATGGTTTTGTGTGGATGATACACATCTAAGACCATCTTCTAGATGCATCTATTAACACCATGAAGTACCAACATAACCCAGATAGTGGTTGAATAATCCGAACATATTCTTAAATGCAATCAAGAATATTGGCTGGCTCATTTCAAATTTTAAGGTGAGAGTGCCTTAAAATTAATTCCCCAATATGTCACATGCAGTGCACAAAACAATCTCATGATTGTTGGGAATATTGCAACTTGTCAAGTTGTGGCCAACAGAATTGTCAATAATTTCTCTAATCGTCCAATACCATGATGATAAAGGAGGAAAAATTATTATGTATGCAACAAGATTGAGTATGAACTGATTCATACACTCAATTATCTCAACTATCATGTCCGAGTGACAAGATGTTGCAATTTATACTATATGTTGTAGTACAATTATAGGCTAATGATATTTAGGGATAACTAGGAGACTACATGGGATCTCCAAAATATCTTTGGAATATCATTCCACAAGCATATCATCAATATAGAGGAGTCCATTCTCCTTCTACCATACCAGAATATTTTCTGGTTGTTCCATTTGAAGTAGAACTTCAAACTTATCCCATTAAAATCATTTGCCTCCAGTGAGCCGGTGGTATGATTCAACCCAATACTTGATCAATTGGTAATCATTGGTACGACATTTCGTACAACCACCACTTTGACCAACTTGAAAGTTGTCATTATGATCATTTAGATTAAATGATCCATTCCCTTTTGAGATATACACTCTATTTCTGTTTGTCATCCTTCACTTTACATTCAACTCCTTGTGGTTTTCTAACCACTATTGCTTAGTACTAAGAGCACTAGCATGAATTTTAGGCATTGCGGCCTAAAACAAAGATGATATTTCTGTTTACCATCCGAATGTAAAGTGCAGTAAGGACTTATAGTCAGATATGTATCTAAAACTGCCTTATCACAAAATCTCAACTTGATGTTGATTTATAGACATCAGAAGTATAAGCCTCAGCGGACTTGAAGTCCCGACAATGAATGGATAATCATTCATGTGATGCTTATAACAATATATCTCGCCTCAATGAAGCCTCAGAGGGAAAATGGATATTCAGTATCCATTATATACTCAGTTTGAAAACTAAGTCATTGCGATGACACATAAATACAAATATGCATATTCTTAGCTATTTATAAATAGCCATGACATTCTCTGCAGGTGGAGTCTCTATGGCGACAAGGCCACGGGTCGACAAAATCACTATGTTCACGACCCATGTCAAATAATTATTCCCACCTAATGTCATCGTATCGCATTACCTTTCGAGAAGGTCAGCCATATGATGCATGAAATACTCATGCATTAATTTACCTTCAGTAAATTAAGTAGGATGAAAATGCTATGGCTAAGCATAATCTTGGTCCTGGTGATTCTTAGTGATTCATAGGGCAAGCCTTCCAGAAGAACACCGCAATGTGGTGTAGATCTTCAAATTAAAGGTAGTCACCTCAAAAGGGATAAACCTTTAATTTCCTTAAAACACATAGAGGTAGTCGACCACCTAGTGGTGCCTCACTCTTATGGACAGTTCCAATTGATCATAGCCTCCACAACCTTATGTTATTTATAACACATGAAGGTAATCGCCATAAAACGACATAAACCTCTCAGCTGTGCATGAAATTTAATTCATAGCTATGATGGCATCTCACAAGTTGTGTATTTATGGAAGGTAATCACCAAAATATGCAAGTGTTTTGCATAATTCTCTTCATAGCATAACATGCAGCATAGTCACCAATGCCTTTGATTCATCTCTTGATGGAGTATGTTACATTACAGTCACAACCAATGACAAATGCTATGAAATTGACAAGTATTTGGAAAAACATCATGAGGGTAGGCATCAACAGTGTAGGCCTCATAATGGCTATGTCATAAGTTTTGTGCCTTCACTTTACCTTTGAACACATGAGATAATCTACTAAATAGTGTAGACCTCACTCTTATGGAGCTTCTCACAACCTTGTGTTAATTAAAAACACGTTGAAGGTAATCACCACATGGTGGTGTAGACCTCGCAATTGTGAACGAAATTAATTCGTTGCCATGCAATCCATAAGCTGTGTGCAAATTGAAGGTAGTCATTATGTCAAAACGACATAATATAGACCTCACAATAACATTTGATAATCTGTAATTAAGCAGTAGGTACCATTTGTTCTTTCTGACAAATGTAAATTTGACATAGTTAGGCAGTGTCATACACTTCACTAGCTCATGTTTCCAAACTTCCAAGCAAATTCCATATTCTATAAGAATAATGAAATCAACATATTGTTGTGCAACTGTATTACTCATGTAATACAAATAATATGCAGAAGTATAAACATACTTGTGCAACATATATGAGGACCGGGGGGTTGAAACAGCTATTTTACATGATGTAAAATGATGCATAAACAACTATTATGCAATTCAGCAAGATCTGATGATCTATCATGTGTATTTGCTCTGAAGCCGAAAAGGCATAAAACACAAATTACAATAACCATATGGTTAAAGTGCTGAAAATAGCAAGTCTGAGGCTAAACTACTAAGTCCCATGATCTTGATGGCTTATTTGTAATTTTCAATAAGCCTGAGGCTTAGCAGCAAATTGGGATAAGCTTCAGGGCTAACCTGATAACGCCTTATGCCACCACAATTCGTCCGGCGCGCGCGTCCGACGACGCTGCATCACGCGCTGGGCGGATAGCAATCTTCGTCGTGGTTATGAGGCGCGTCAACGCCATGATCTTTTTCTCCTACTTGGAATCGATGGATTCCAATGTCTGAGTTCCTTCTTGTTTTCTTCTTCTGTACGTGCTCAGATGGAAGTAAATCTTGTGAGTGGATAGATTTACAGGAAAAAATTAATTGGAAGATCACTGGTTAAGCAATCTATTGACTAATCCCAATCTGTTGTAGAAGCACCGCGTCGAATTGATCCGCATCAGATGCTTTCATTTGCCTAATGCGAATGCAATAGGACGACTCCGGCCGCCGCGAGCATATGTAACTGCCGGTTGGACGGAGTTTTCCTCTCAGCGGAAAGCCAAAAAATTCTCACAGGAAAACACAAGAATCTCCGTGTTCCTTAATCACAAGAAGACAAACGAAATTAACATTTCCATGATTAATCTCATGTACGGATGCATGCATGCTCCATGGTGTTGCCGCTGCATGTCCTTGTGTAGTCAACCATGCCATCGCGTGCTGTTGCCGCCCTAGGGCCACGGCCGCTCGGAGTCAGCAGTCGCGGACGACGCCGGAAGCCGCTGCCGGAAAGTCACGGGCACGAGCGTCCGCACCACGTTCGCTTCTCTTTTTGTAGTAACCGCTTGGTTGAAATCGATCCTGCATCTGCATGCGATTGCATGTGCGTACAAGAGAAATCAATTGATTGATCACAAGAAGACAAAACGGAATCATTGTCATGGATTGGAAACCGCTTGATTGATTAATTCCCTTCTGCACGCGAACTCGTCGTGAACTGGCTAAATGCCGATCAGATCGCCATGGCTTCGTGCTGCACAACGCCGAGTGCGGCATCAAAAACACATCTCGCGCTGGATGGAATCGCTCTTCCTATGATCCGCGCCGTCGTTGTTTGAGATGGCCGTGGCGTGTGTAACCGCCGTCGTCTTGGTCAGATTGCTCTTCGTAGAGGCTATGTGCTGATAACGTATTATAGTATCAAAGTAAAGAAGACAAAGAAGAGACATAAATGATCCTCTTAGTTTCATTGCAATGTAGGAGACCCACTAATATACATGGTGAAGGGGTGTGTTGGGGAGACACCTTTTCCCCCAACAGGCATCTTCTGGGAGGTATCCCTCCCACAATTGATCACATGTTTTATTTCTCAACAAGTACGGCGCGAGGCACGATTAATGTTACATCCGGACTTGATGACAGCTGGCAGGATACGAAACAATCGGGCAGGGGTAACCTCGTCCAATGCAAGTGAAACAACTTCATATCTGAAAAGAATCTCACCCTAGAACGACTTTATTTTTTAGTATGAAGAGTGTGTATTATTTTTATTTATTTTTTGCGAGAAAACTTCTAATCTATTTATTTTCAATCATGGTAGTACAACGAACACCAAAATTAATAAAAATTGCATCCAGATCCGTAGACCACCTAGCAACGATTACAAGTGTGAAAGTAAAACAACTTCATATCTGAAAAGAATCTCACCCTAAAACGACTTTATTTTTTAGTCTGGAGACTGTGTATTATTACATAAGAGCCAGAGAGATGTAATTTATTATTAAGAAACGTCAGGCTGGGATCAATGCATCATGGCTGTTGTTAGGATTATATTTGAACCGTCATTACATGGTTAATTAGGTGTCCAACGCCCAAACCGACGTGACCATCCGTAGAGGTGTTTCTCCCCGCCGTATGGACGTGTGTGTCCGTACAGACATGTCCTGTTGTAATTACAGCCTTTGAGGCGAATCGCGGGGCAACCGGCGAGGGATGGTCAAAATAAAGTATACAAATCATTTTTACAGTGCGACGACTGGTTATTGACGGACTAGCTGTACCTACTGTATACATACCCCAATCCTTTGATCAATGACACAAGTTTCAGATCATTACATTTGATTCTTCACGCATTATCAGCACACGCTCTACATCTGAGCGATTTCAAGATGGAGAAGAACAGGAGTTGGAAGAACAGGCAAATGAGAGATCATGCCTGTAAGCCGAAAGTGCCTTTCTAATCAAAAAAATTGAAAAAAAATTTAAAAAAACTTCGACAAAAAATCTAAGTGCATGCAAAAATTCGGCATGGAATCACATTCCTGTAAGGCGTGGCAAAAAAACAAATTCGATGCTCAAAAATGAGCAGGATTTATTATTAAGAAACGTCAGGCTGGGATCAATGCATCATGGCTGTTGTTAGGATTATATTTGAACCGTCATTACATTGTTAATTAGGTGTCCAACGCCCAAACCGACGTGACCATCCGTAGAGGTGTTTCTCCCCGCCGTATGGACGTGTGTGTCCGTACAGACACGTCCTGTTGTAATTACAGCCTTTGAGGCGAATCGCGGGGCAACCGGCGAGGGATGGTGAAAATAAAGTATACAAATCATTTTTACAGTGCGATGACTGGTTATTGACGGACTAGCTGTACCTACTGTATATATACCCCAATCCTTTGATCAATAACACAAGTTTCAGATCATTACATTTGATTCTTCACGCATTATCAGCACACGCTCTACATCTGAGCGATTTCAAGATGGAGAAGAACAGGAGTGGAAGAACAGGCAAATGAGAGATCATGCCTGAAAGCCGAAAGTGCCTTTCTGCTCCCGAGCTCAAATGAGCTCGGTGAACAGTAAAATAAAAAAAATTGAAAAAAATAAAAAAATTTCAAATTTTTTTTGGGACAAACTTCGACAAAAGTTCTAAGTGCTTGCAAAAATTCGGCATGGAATCACATTCCTGTAAGGCGTGGCAAAAAACAAATTTGATGCTCAAAAATGCTTTTGAAAAAGCATTTTCAGAGTACCGATTTTGTTTTTTTGCCACGCCTTCTAGGAATGTGATTTGGTGACGAATTTTTGCAAGCACTTAAAACTTTTGTCAATGTTTTGAATTTTTTTCAATTTTGTTTTGATTTTACTGTTCACCCGAGCTCAGATCTCAGATATCTGAGCTCGGGTGCATAAACTCCGCGTCCCCTGGAAGCCCCCTTTTCCTTACTCTGCTTCTAGGTGATGATCGTCACCGTCGCGAGGTCCAGCGCCTCCTCGTCCTACCGGACACGACGTGCTCCAGCGTGATGCTGGGGCGGCCTTGGCGGAAATGGTTTCCAGCGTGAAGCGCAAGGTAGGCCTTGACCCCATCCCCGCTTCGCTCTGCGCGGGGACGAAATCACTGTTCTGACCTTATACCGAAAGAATTGCACAAAATGAACTCGTCTGGAAAGTATTTCACGATCTGACCCTTTTAGCAACGCCAGAACCCGTGGCGTTTCATTCCAACGTAGAAACGCCGAGCTAGCTAGCGTTGCTGCCCTAGACCGAGCACGCGCTGCTCGCTGACGTGGCAGGTCAGAAACGCCAAGCTAGCTAGCGTTTCTGGAAACGCCAGGGACTATGGCGTTTCTGGTCTAAATAAATTGCAAGGAAACAATCAAAGAAAAATATTCGCATGTTGGCCAGAAACGCCAAGAGACATGGCGTTGCTAAACTTCATGAAAACGCCATGATGCATGGCGTTGCTGGCTTGCATAGCACAACATAAAGCAATTCGACAGTATTGTATTAGTCCAGCAACGCCAACAGTCATGGCGTTTCACGTATGGGCAGAAACGCAATCTAGCTTGGCGTTTCCATGTGGCGATGCAACGCAGTCTAGCTCGGCGTTTCTAGATTGTGAAGAAACGCTATGGATTCTGGCGTTGCTAAAAGGGTCAGATCGTGCAATACTTTCCAGACAGTTTGTTTTATGCAATTCTTTCGATATAAGGTCAGCACAGTGATTTCTCCCTCTGCGCGGAGCCTGTGACGCACGCGACCGTGCCTGCCAGCGCGCGGCGTGTAGCCGGCCTTTTTCTGGTCCCGGCCTTGCAGTGACAGAGACAGCCGATCTTCGCAGATCAGCGGCGCCCGCGGCTCCCAGCCTCCGGCGCGCGAAGCACTGGCGCGGCGGCACCAGAGGCCGTGGCTCTTGACCCATCCTCCGCGGTGAAGCCCTTTGGCGCGCGTCGCTCGCGACTTCTACACCTCGGGGACGACCCCAGCGAGCGCGTGCGATACACGGCCTCCTTCCGGAGCACGCGATGCGGCTCTCGCCCTGACCGGGAAGGCGGCCAGCACGCCATCCCCGACCTCCAGCAAGAGGCGCGGCTGCGCGTTCTTCCGCCGCTGCCTCCCGCGGCACGGCTACCGACGACGTCGCTCCGGGGACTACGCTCCTAGGATGATCCTCGTCCGAGGAAGAAGACGGAGGCCCTAGCACCTCCGTGCGTCGCCGGTGGAGGGGCCGGCCTGCGGCTGCGGCCGCCGCCTAAATGGTCGAGGGATTTGGGGATCGATGTTGCTGGGGATCGCTCCCTGGTCGCTCTCTCCTTATCCATTCGGCTGGCCAGGACGGTCCTAGCTGGCCTGCTCCGTGAGGCCCATTTGCATGCGTTCTGGCCACCTGCAACTCTTGTTTTATTTGCTTAATTGCTCGTATATTTCAGCCTTTTAGCAGATTGGTATCTAACAGCAGTTCTAGCAGTGTATTTTTCCTGCCCTACACTCTGTTATTTACTGTGTTTCTGTAGAGTACCTTGTATTCCAGACCATATATGTGATGTAATATATTTCCTTGTCCTACATGTTGAGAATATACATCCACCATTTGCAATTGAGTTTTTTTAAAACAATTCTTGCAAAAAAATATCAATTCATCATAGGCTTAATACAAGCAATAATTGATATGCAAAATTCTAAGTGTTTTTCAACAAATTGATGCTTGGGATCACAAGGTAGTCATATAGATCTACTGCCTTTTCTTAGAGAAGGCCCTAGGCAAATGGGATTCCTCTCCAAGGTGGATTTCTTGGATCATGGCATGTGTTTCTTCAGTGAAGTATTCGGTAAAATTGAATGGAAAGTTATTGGAGTCGTTCAGACCGTCCCGTGGTCTCAGACAAGGTGATCCGTTGTCCCCATTTTTATTTCTCTTTGTTGCTGACGCTTTATCTCGATTGGTGAATAAATCTATTTCGGAGGAGGGCCTGGAAGGAATTAAAATTTGTCGTCGGGCACCAATGATTTCACACTTGTTATTTGCGGATGATCCCTATTATTCTTTCAAGCCACAGAATTACAAGCAACTATGGTGAATGGTTTGTTGAGCACTTATGCGCTAGCGACGGGTCAACTTATAAACCCATCAAAGTGTTCCATCCTGTCGGGGGTTGGATGCGACATATGCCAAAGGATGGCTTATCATGGTGGGAGCTAGTAGAACGTCGCCGGTGCCTGGAAGCGGGATGAGGCGTAGACACGAACGCCGGCGTACTTTACTCAGGTTCGGGGCTCTCCTATGAGATAACACCACTAATCCTCCTCTGCGGGGTCTCCGCATGATCACTAAGGCACTAGTGAGTACAAGGTGCTCCTTGAGCTGTATGCCAGAGGTAGAAGAGAGCAGGGCCGACTCTCTCCTCACTCTGAATGAGTCTAGGCTTTACAGGTCCGAACCCTTTGCATGGGTGCCCTGGGGGGTTTATATAGGCCTACCCCCCAGGGGTACGATAGTCATCTGGCCGGGTGTAGGGTCCGGCGGTCAGCGTTCCTGGCCGCCGGCTTCTCTGTCAGCTGCTGGGGCCCGCCGCCTGGTGGGCCCCGCCGACTGGTCTGGCTCGGAGTCGACAGGCCGCTCCCGACACTTGCGGGTCTCATCAGCTGCTTGTTGCTGTAGCCGTAATGCAGATGACGCGTGCGTGGGGTCGGTGGGGGGGGGGGGGGGGGGGGGGGGGGGGCGTGGCTACAGTCCCGCCATCGGGTGGGAAATCACTGTAGCCACATCGTGTCTTTTCTGGTTTAATGGCGCGCGGACTTCGAGGGAGGAGGGGCCGCTTGCTAGAGGCCGGCCTCCCACCGGTCCGACTGGTCAGGCTCTGCCGCCTTCCAGTCTCTCGCTGCCTGGTAGGGCCTGCCGCCCGCAGGCCGTACCGAAAGGCCGTCGTGGGAACAGGGCTTCGCCTGATAGGAATGACGTCAAGGGGGGGGGGGGTGGCCACAGTGCCACGTCGTGGGGAGATCTCTGCCTGTATGGAGCACTGTGGCCGCGCCGTGCCCTGGATATGGGGGAATGGGCTATACTGTAGCCACATCCTGTCTTGTCTTCTTAATGGGGGCGTAGACTTTGAGGGCGTCGTGGGCCGCCTGTTCTAGGAGCCGGCCTCTCTGGAGGCTGCCTGCTAGGAGTCGGCCCATCTTGGCGCCGTCTTCCGGTGCTTGGCCGTCCTCTGGCATCCGGCCTCATGAGCCAGCCGGCCACCAGAAGGCGGCGCTTCATCCTTGATGCTTGAGGGGCGCAGCCGGCCCAATGTCTTGAAATGCTCAGGGACCCGGGTTAGGCTACCCGTGGCCCATTACTCTGACAGTAGTCCCCGAAGCTGGTGAGGCGTCGCGGCCGATAAATCGAGAGGCCTCAGCAGCTTCCTTCTCCGAATGCTCTTGCTGAATGCTTCGTCCGCCTCCTGGTGTGCCGCCTGCTGGGAGTCGGTCGCGACCAGGCGGCCTCGTCTGATAACTTCGAAACGCTGAGGCGGGGACCAGGTGGCGGGCCAGTCGAGCCTCTGGGCGCGCCGCCCGCAGCAAGCACGCCATGCGGCGCCAGCTAGCTGGGCCAGCCCGCCAGTCACGCGCGTGATGGGACGTGGCAGCAGGCCGGGCCCACCACTACTGGGCCTCGGCGCGCGGGCGGATCTGCGGCGGCCGAGGTAGACGGTCGCGATTCCGTGCGGGGTTACTGCGCGCAGTAACCTGCGCGATAACCGCGGGGCCGTGGGGTCGTGGGTGCAGTTAATCCCACGATCCCACGCCCCGCCCCCTCGGCTTCGTAGCCTAGGGGCTATAAGTAGGGGAAGGAGGGGGAGCGGCGGAACACTCGCACCCTCCTCTCCCTTCACCATTTTCATCCTTCTCCTTTCCTTGCTGCCGCCGCACCTCCGCGCTCCGCCGAGGCGCCGCCGCAGCTTGCCGTCGTCGGTCCCCTTCGCCCCAAGCCTCTTGCTCCAACGCGGCCCTTGCCTCCGCCGCAGCGCCATTTCTTCGTCTAGCTTGGTCCCCATGGCGCGCGAGAAGGGAGGGGACTGGGATGGCTCGGTCGTGCTCGAGGACCAGCTTGTCTTCCTTCGTGCCACACGGCGGCTGCCCGGCGCGGGCTTCGTCAAGGTGCGCGTGCCGCCGGAGAGGGAGATTTCGCCGGCGCCGCAAGGAGGCGAGCGGGTCATCTTCCGCTCGCACTTCCTCCGCGGCTTCGGCCTGCCGGCGAGTGGATTCCTCCGTTCCTTCCTCGACTTCTACCATCTTCAGCCGCATCATCTGACGCCCAACACCGTGACGCTGCTGTCCGCCTTCGTCACGTTGTGCGAGGGCTATCTTGGCATCCTCCCCACCATCGAGTTGTGGGGAGCATTCTTCTACACCAAACTGGGCACCTCCGCTAGGGAGAAGGCGGCCCAGTGCGGTGCCTTCGTCGCGGTGCGCCGTCCGTCGGGGGAGAATGCCTTCCCCGCCATCAAGCTGTCACAGTCGGTCAAACTGTGGCAGAAATCATATTTTTACGTGGAGAACGTCGACCTGGCAATTGACTTCATCAACTTGCCGCCCTATGAAGCTGGCCCTCCGGCCGAGCCTCGGGCCAACTGGGCTACAAGCCGAGACCCTTGTTGGCCAACGCCACCGCCACCATCAACCGGCTCCGAGTGCTGACGGGCGTGGAAGGCCTCAAGGCGTCCGACCTGCTGGTCGCCTTTGTCGAGCGCCGGGTTCTCCCGCTCCAAGGCCGGCCTCATCTGATCTGTCGGATGAGCGGGCACCGCGACCCGAGCCGGATGTGCACGAGGGACATGCCAGCTGCCGAAGTTGCCCGTATGGTGAACGAGATCTCCGACCTCAAGCTGTCGGAAGGGTCCTGGCGGTTCGGCAAGCGGCCATACTCCCGCGCTGACCCGCCGCCTGCTCTGGCGGCGGCCGCCGTGGTGGGGCCGGGTGAAGGCTATCAGCCGGACCGGGAAGTGAGCGACGTGGACGACCCTGACTTGGGGGCGGCCGCCCTTGAAGACGACGCCGCGGGCGGTGGCGACGTAGCAGGCGGCCCCGAAGAAGGAGGCAGCCTTGCGACTTGGCCCGACGATGATGACGAGGAGGACGAGCCGCGCCATGCGCGAGGCGCTGACAGGGCGGACGTGGGCTCTTCTGCCGGGCCGGCTGCTCGAGACGGTACGCGCAAGTGCAAACAAGGCGCCGTCTTGTTCGGTAGTGTGCCGAAGAAGGCCAAGAACCCGGCCGCGGCGACTAGGCGGAAGGAGGCCGCCGCAAAGGTGACCAAGTTCCAGAAGCTTCCGAAGGTGCCTCCTATGGTATCGGCGTAAGTGTCTTTTTCCTTGTGCTTTATTTTCTTGTTGGTTCCGTCTGAGCTTCTTTGCTTTATTTTCCTTGACTTAGGGCTCCGCTCTCCCTCGAGAAGTCGGCCGCCGCCTCCATCATCGGGTCGGTGGAGACCTCTACCACCACCCGGCGAATCGACCCAGCAGCCGACCTCCGGGAGGCGCGGGAACGAAACGCGCGGGAGGCGCGCGAGGAGCAAGAAGCCGCCCGCATGGAGAAGGCGGAGGCGGAGAGGGCGGAAGCCGCCGCGTTCAAGAGGCTGGCGGAGGCTGAAGCCGATGCCGCGGAGAAGAGGCTGGGTGAAGGAGCCGCGAGCTGTCAGGCGCCGCTGCTCGTCACTCCCTTGAGCTTCGTGCTGCCACCACCAGAGTTTACGGCGCCGACTGGGGGAGCCGGCGTCGAACAGCCGGTCATGGGGAGGGAAGGCGGCGATGTCGTCATGCCGGAGGTAGTCGTGCCTCCGTCGCCGCCGTCTGGAAGAGCGCGGGACGAACAGCCGGCTGCCCCGCCGGTGCCGCCAGCCGGAAACGAGGTAGTGACGGGCCCAATTCCTGAGGCCCGCATACCGTCGTGCCGCGGAGGCGCGAAGGCGGCTTCGGCGCCGCGACCGCTAGAAGCCGGCGCTGCGAGCTCGTCCGTCCCAGATGCCGAAGCCACCAGCCCCGCGCCCGCCGAGTGGGAGCGTGGAGGCGGGACCGGCGCCTTAAACCAGGCGATCCTAGACGTCCAGGCAAAACTCCGAGCTGAGGCCACCGCTCTTCGACAGTGCAACAGTGCGTTCTTGGATTCGCGAGCGGCCATTCGGGTATGTCCTTTATTTCTTCGTCTTTGATTCTTGTATTCTCTCTGTGGGGGCGCGCCAGCGCACCCACTGGGTGTAGCCCCCGAGTTTCGGGCCAGTTGCTGAGCAGGCGGCTCGGAACTTTAATTGGCAAGCTCCGAGTGCTAACTTTATCTGCTATCTTCATTATAGGACTATCATAACCTTCGCGCGATCACCTTCAACTCCAACGTCCGAGAGCTGGAGCGGCGGACCGCCGACTTGTCGGAAAGCCGGAGTAAGTCTTCGTTTTCTTTCTCTGCGGGGGCGCGCCAGCGCACCCGCGGGCTGTAGCCCCCGAGATTCGGGCCGACTGCTGAGCAGTCGGGCCGGATCTCCTTGGCAGCCGTACCTCTTTTTTGTTGATGGTTGATATTATATATTTTTTTTCTTCTCTGCTCTTGCAGAGGCCAACGCTACTTTGCAGCAGCAGCTGGGTGAGGCCAACACCACGTTGCGCGCCAATGGGGCAGAGTGCAACGAGCTGGCCCAAGAGCGTGACCGACTGGCCATGCAACTGACGGAGCAGGCGGAGCTTCTCCAGAAGGCCCAGAAGGAGGCGAAGGTAAAAGAGTCCAGTCTCCTTGCCGAGTTCGAGAC
This sequence comes from Thinopyrum elongatum, assembly GCA_011799875.1. Lineage (NCBI taxonomy): Eukaryota > Viridiplantae > Streptophyta > Magnoliopsida > Poales > Poaceae > Thinopyrum > Thinopyrum elongatum. The sequence continues at coordinate 632,025,193 of CM022303.1, forward strand.
CGAACGCTCCGTCTGGGCTGACAGGGAGGCGCTGCTGAAATCCGGCTTCGGCAGGATTGAAGACATAGTTGATGGTAAGCTTTCTTCTTTTTCTTTCTTTGAGCTGCCGGTTGCCGATCGAGCCGGCGTCTAGCTTCTGACTTCCGATTTCTTTGCTTTCTTCCTGAGCAGACTTCTTTCCTGGCCACTCTGACGCCGCCAACCAGGCTATTGAGGCTTATCGTAGAGAACGGAGAGCGGAAGGCGTGCAGATCGCTGCCAACGCCCCCCGGACTCTTAGCGAACAGCTCCTCAGCATCCAAGCCCGCCTCCGGCCGGCTCATCAGATGCTGCGCCATCTTCAGCGTGTCGGGGCCCAAGCGATCTCCGCCCTTTGGCTGGACATGCCGGCTCTGCGCACTCCCAGTCGGACTGCCGACTGGCTGGAGGTGGCGGCCGGCCGACTTGAGGCTTGGAGGAGGCCCAAGAGGAGCTGGTGGCGGTGGAGCGCGATCTTGTCAGACGGGCAGCGGCGATAGCTGAGTACACCAACACCAACATCTTTGTTCCCGAGCTGGCTGAGGACGGTGCCGAGGCGCCGCCGGAGTGGTTCAGGCTGAACCCGGAGGACGACGAAGACTCGGCCGAGATGATCGACTCCAGCGACGAGGGGGGAGGCGAGGAGGACGGGGAGAGCGAAGAAGATATGCCGGAGGTCGGGGCGGACGACCAGTCTCCGCTTGATCGTGCCTCAAACAACAAGCCGCGCTCGAGTGCGCCGACTGCTGCTGGAGGCGACCAAGCGGAGACTGACCAGCCGTCCGCTCCACCAATCGGCACTACCGACTCAGCCAACCAGCCGGACCCCTCTGCCGCTCCCTAGGCCGCCGACTTGTCTTTTATTTTTCCTGTTTTATCAGTCTCGACAAACTTTGTTAAATTCGCACAATTCCACCCACGGGGTGTATTTCAAACTCTGTTGAATGCTGGCCAAGGGCCTATTGACATGCAGATATTCTTCTACATAAGTTGCGCTCTTGCCGAGCTCTAACTTTCCTTGCTTTCTGCTCCTTGGCTTTTTTTCTTTGCCGCCCTCCCTTGGCTGCTGTCTTGCCAGCCAAACAGCCGCTCTGCGGACTGCGGCTGGGTCAAGTACTTAGCTACTTTCAGGAGAGCAAGTACTTAGCCGACTAGAGCGTTAGTAAGATAAGTAGAAGCCGGCCGCACGGCTGCTCCACAGCCGGTCAACGAGGTGGAAGCCGGCCTGAACTATGTGCATGCTTTGGGTCCTTAGCCATTTTTCATGCGGACACCTTTTCTGCCTTTAACCCCTGCCCACCGGACAGTCGCTCTGCGAACTGTGGCTTTAGCAGGAGAAAGTTGAGGCGCCAACGCATTACTTGTCCGGCTACAGGAAGCACCACATAGTACAAGGCGGCGAGCCCCCCGGGCCGACTGGTCGAACCCGATGGCAGGCGGAATAATGAAATGACACATTTATAGGCGTAATACTTATTACGCAGATAAAAGAGGGTAGCCCCCGAGTTCTTCTCGGGGAACCCGGAGTCTTCGTACTTAATACAAAGGGTAGCGTGATACATACTGCATCAACTGTAAAATCTTCGAAGGAGGTTTGCGTCCACGGCTGCTCTGTCTCCTTGCCGGAATCGTCTCTCTTGCGTGCTCTGGGCTTCTGAGCATCGATCAGGTAGTAGGAGTCGTTTCCCAAAACTTTGCTGATGATGAAGGGGCCTTCCCAAGGTGCCAAGAGCTTGTGCTGGCCGGCTGTTCGCTGGATTAGCCGGAGCACAAGGTCTCCCTCTTGGAAAGATCTTGGCTTGACCTTCCGATTGTAGTATCGGCTTAGATTCTGCTGGTAGATGGCGGACCGGCTGAGTGCCAACAGCCGGCCCTCTTCCAGCAGATCGATGCCGTCTTCTCGTGCTTCTTTTGCCTCCTCCTCAGTGTACATGGTGACTCAAGGGGAGTCGAATTCTATGTCCGTCGGGATGACGGCTTCGGCACCGTAGACGAGGAAGAAGGGCGTGAAGCCGGTTGACTTGTTTGGAGTTGTATGCAGGCTCCAGAGGACAGCCGGCAGCTCACCGAGCCAACAGCCGGCTGAACGCTCCAGAGGCTCGATCAGTCGGGGCTTGATGCCGGACAAAATGAGGCCGTTTGCTCGCTCCACCTGGCCGTTCGACTGCGGATGGGCAACAGACGCTAAGTCCAGTCGGATGCCCTGCGTCGCTCAAAAACGAGCCAAGGCGCCCTTGGCGAAGTTTGTGCCGTTGTCGGTGATGATGCTGTGTGGTATGCCATACCGGGTGGTGATGTCTGCGATGAAAGTCACCGCGGTCGGACCATTCAACTTCTTGATTGGTTTGGCTTCTATCCACTTGGTGAACTTGTCCACGGCGACAAGTAGATGACTCATGCCGCCGCGCGCTGTCTTGAATGGTCCCACCATGTCCAGCCCCCAGACGGCAAAGGGCCAGGCAATGGGGATGGTCTTGAGTGCAGAAGCCGGCGAATGTGGCTTGGAGCGGAACTTCTGACACCCCTTACATTTCTGGACCAAATCTTTGGCGTCCTCTAGAGCAGTTGGCCAGAAGAAACCATGGCGGAAAGCTTTGGCAACAAGTGATCTTGAAGCCGCGTGGTGACCACACTCGCCTTGGTGGATATCTTTGAGGATTGCTTGGCCTTTCTCCGGCTCCACGCAGCGCTGGTACACGCCAGTGACACTACGCCTCACAAGTTCTCTGTTAACAATGGTGCATGCTCCTGCCCAACGTTGCACTTGTCGGGCCGAGATTTCATCAATCGGCAGCTCCTTGTTCACCAGAAAGTTGAGGACGGGCTGTGCCCATGAAGGTGCTGCTATTTCTTCGACTGCCAGAACTGCTATTTGCACGAGGGCGGTTGGGAGGGGAGGCAGCGTGGTGGAGCCAACGACGTCTTGCTGTGTTGTTGAAGTCCCCGGGCCGACTGCTGCGGCCCCCAGGCCGGGTTGTGGAGTCCCCGGGGCGGGTGCGACTGCTGCCGTCCCCGGGCTGCTTGGTGAAGTCCCCGAGGCGGCTGCTTCAGCCCCCGGGCCGGGTTGTGGAGTCCCCGGGCCGGGTGCGACTGCTGCAGTCCCCAGGCCGCTTGGTGAAGTCCCCGAGGCGGCTGCCGCAGCCCCCGGGCCGGGTTGTGGAGTCCCCGGGCCGGGTGCGACTGCTGCAGTCCCCAGGCCGCTTGGTGAAGTCCCCGAGGCGGCTGCCGCAGCCCCCGGGCCGGGTTTTGGAGTCCCCGGGCCGGGTGCGACTGTTGCAGTCCCCAGGCCGCTTGGTGAAGTCCTCAAGACGGCTGCCTCGGGGGGAGCCGGCACGAAGATGGAGTCTGATTCTGGTGACGGCCTGATAGACGGCTTGAGGAGGCGTTGCTGGGCGACGCCGGCTGGTACTGCTTGCCGGGTGGAGCCGATCCGTGCCAAGGCATCAGCTTGCTCATTGTCATTTCTCGGCACATGGAGGAACTCGCACCCTTCAAAGTATCCACTGAGTTGCTGGGCGAGGAAGCGGTAGCTTGCCATGTTTGCATCCTTGGCGTCCCAGTCGCCTGACGACTGCTGGACCACCAAGTCGGAGTCACCGTAGCACAGGATCCGGCGAATGCCTAGTTCCTTGGCAAGCCGGAGCCCGTGTAAGAGTGCTTCGTACTCGGCCACATTGTTGGAGGCGGCAAAGTGGATTTGCAGTGCGTATTTGAGCTTGTCGCCTTTGGGAGAGGTGAGGACGATGCCGGCTCCCAGACCGGTGCGCATCTTCGAGCCATTGAAGTGCATCCGCCAATGAGTGGAGTCTGGAGCTGGCGGCAGGTACTGGGTCTCGGCCCAGTCGACGAGGAAGTCGGCCAGCGCATGGGATTTGATGGCGGTGCGAGGTTGGTAGAAGATGGTGTAGGGGGCCAGCTCGATGGCCCACTTGGCCAGTCGACCCGATGCATCTCTGCTGCCTATGATCTCCGCAAGCGGGGCGGTGCAAACAACCGTGATTGGATGCTCTTGGAAGTATGGCTTCAGCTTCTTGGCGGCGAAATGCACACCATAACACAACTTTTGATAGTGGGGGTAGTTCTGCTTGGAGGCTGACAACACCTCGCTCAAGTAGTACACCGGTCTCTGGACCGGCTGTGCCTTGCCGTCTTCTTTGCGTTCCACAACTATGACTGTGCTGTCCACCCGGCTGGTGGCGGCGATGTAGAGAAGCATCGGCTCCTTAGCAGTCGGGGCCGCTAGGACAGGCGGAGTGGTCAACACCTTTTTGAGCAGGAGAAAAGCTTCATCCGCCTTGTTATTCCACTCGAAAAAAGTGGTTTTCTTCATAAGCTGGTACAGAGGAAGAGCCTTCTCGCCCAGCCGACTGATGAAACGGCTGATGGATGCCAAGCAGCCGGTGAATTTTTGCACATCCAGCAGTCGGGTGGGCACCTCCATCCTCTCGATGGCCTTGATCTTCACAGGATTGCACTCTATGCCGCGCTCTGAGACCAGGAAACCAAGAAGCTGGACGGCTGGTACTCCAAAGACACATTTTTCCGGGTTGAACTTGATTTGAAAACGACGCAAGTTTTCAAAGGTTTCCTTAAGGTCCTCTAGCAGGGTGCCATGCTTCTCCGTCTTCACCACGATATCGTCCACATAGACATGGGCGTTCTTGCCGAGTTGCTTGAGGAGACACTTCTGCATGCAACGCTGAAACGTGGCGCCGACATTCCTCAAGCCGAACGTCATGGTCAGGTAGCAGAAGGCTCCGAATGGTGTGATGAAGGCGGTCTTCAGCCTGTCGGCTGGATTCAGTTTGATCTGGTGGTACCCTGAGTATGCATCCAAAAAACTCAACAGCTCGCATCCGGCTGTGGAGTCTATCACTTGGTCAATTCTTGGCAAAGCAAATGGATCTTTGGGGCAAGCTTTGTTGAGGCTGGTATAATCAATACACATGCGCCACTTCTTATTCTTCTTTAGCACAAGGACCGGGTTGGCTAACCACTCTGGGAAGAATACTTCCATAATGAAGCCCGCTGCTAGAAGCCGGGCTATTTCTTCTCCAATGACTCTTCTCTTTTCTTCCGACAGGCAGCGCAAGGGCTGCCTGACTGGCTTGACACCAGGTCAGACATGTAGCTTGTGCTCGGCGAAATCCGTCGGAACACCCGGCATGTCTTTAGGAGACCATGCAAAGATGTCCCGATTCTCACGGAGGAAATCGGCGAGCTCGCTTTCCTATTAGCCGTCGAGGTTTGCACCAATGACAGCGTGCCGCTCTGGGTGCTCCGGGTCCAGGGGTATCTTCTTTGTTTGTTTCGCCGGCTTGAACGAGCCCTCAGCTTCTGGCTCCTTAGGTTCTGGCGGCATTTCCGGCTGCTTGCCTGCCATTGCCACAAACCGGTCAAGGAGCCTCCTCTCGGCAGCAATCACGAGGGACTCAGCCAGCCGACTGCTGGTAGCGGCACGAGCGGCAGACTTCTGGTAGTCACCAGCCACGGTGATGATGCCCTTGGTGCTCGGCATCTTCATCTTGAGATAGGCGTAGTGGGGGACCGCCATGAACTTGGCCAGGGCGGGCCGGCCAAGCAGCGCGTGGTAGGGGCTTTCAAGATCAACCACCTCGAACCAGATTGGCTCTCGGCGGAAGTGATCCTTCTCTCCGAAAAGGACATCTATCTTGATCTTGCCGATCGGCGAGCAGGACAGGCTAGGCACAATGCCATGGAAGACAGTCCGGCTGGGCTGGAGCTGTTTCTCTTTGATGTCGAACTTCTCCATGGTGTCACGGTAGAGGATGTTGATGCTGCTGCCGCCATCTATCAGAACTCGGGAGAAACGAGCAGCCCGCCTCTCCGTAGCGAAGATGGTATCCAGCAGCAGGGCATAAGAACCCGGAGCAGGCATCACCTCCTGGTGGTTAGATCGGCTCCAACTGATCGGCCTCTCCGACCAATGCATGAATTCCGGGGCTTTAGAAGCGACAACGTTCACTTCCCGGCACTGTTGACGCTGGCTGCGCCTGTTGTCAGTCACGCTAGTGAAGACGACGTAAGCTCCGTGCTCTTCAGGGAACTCGTCTTGGATCCCTCCGACTGGCCGAACCGCCGGCTGCTGGGGCGGCGGAGGCGGCGGGCCAGCAGGCGGAGGAGGCAGGAGCCCGTCGCCCTTGGCGATCCTGGTGAGCCAGTGGCACTTTCGAGTGGCGTGGTTGGACGGCTTCGCGCCGCTGTGAAACTTGCAGGGTGCATCGAGAGTCTGCTCGTATGAGAAAGTGGGCAACCAGTTGGGCTTGCCGCCCTTCTGACGCTTGGGAGGAGGCTGTCCTTCCGGCTGCTGGTCTTCGACTGTCGCCACCTGCCGGCTTGTAGAAGCCGGTTGTGGCGCCTTGCGCTTGTTGTCGTTTTGCTGCTGCCGCCGACTGGCGTCACCAGCCGGGGCCCGAGGAGCTTGAGGAGCCACTTTTCCGGATGCATCAACTTGAATCTCCGCCTTCATGGAGGAGTCGGCCGTGGCGTACTTGTCCGCTATGATCAGCAACTCATCGAGGGTGGCCGGCTCGTCGCAGAGGAGTTTGTGCTTGAGCAGAGTGCCTTCTCTGCACCCGGCTGTGAAATACTCAATGGCCTGCACCTCGTGCACGCCCTCGCAGGAGTTGCGCAGCTCGGCCCAGCGCGTGAGGTAGTCGCGAGTCGACTCGCCGGGGCCTTGGACGCACAAGGAGAGCTGGCGAGGCTTGGGTGGCCGCTTGTACATGCTGGTGAAGTTGCGGTTGAAGGCTTCGGTCAAATCAACCCAGCTGTTGATGCTACGGGGCTTCAGGCTATTCAGCCATGTCCGGGCGGTGCCTTGGAGCATGAGCGGAACATACTTCACGGTAACGCGCTTGTTGCCGTTCGCGATGCTGATGGCCGTGGAGTAGTCGACCAGCCAGTCTTCCGGCTTCACGGAGCCGGTGTACTTGGGCGTATCTCTTGGGAGGGTGAACCCTTTGGGGAAGGGCTCGTCACGGATGCGGGGCCCAAAGCAAGGCAGACCCAATGCGTCTTCTTCTTCTAGCGCCAGGGACCGGTTGAGGCGGTCGATCCGGTGGCGGGCATCATTCTCCCCGACTCCTTCTCGGCGGCCAAGGCGGTCGCCGAGTGTCGGGTGGTCAACAGGCGGCGGGGAAACACGTCTCTCCCGGCGCGGGGGAGGCGGACGACCGTCCCGCCGTTCCACTGCTCGTGGGCGGCCGTCTTGGTCGCGGTCGATGGAGATGCGTGTGCGGCTGCGGCTTGCAACCGGCTCTGGGCCTCTTCCGTCGCGGGCGCCGTCTGTTGGCGTCCGGGAGGTCGCGCCGTGCTCTCGGCGAGGGGGAAGGTTCCCGGCTTGTAAGCCGGGTTCCATCATGCGGCGGCCGGCTTCCTGCTGCGCGGCGCCCGCGTCGATGTGCTGTTGGACGTGCTCCGTCATGCAGCAACGCTCGTCGCCCTCCAGGCGGTCCAGTTCTTCCGCCGCCGCCTGGGCGGCGCGCAAGTTCTCCATCGGCGTGGCGTAGACTGGGCGGTCGGCCCCCAACATGCTGACGATGGCTGCGCCACGCTGTCGGACCGTGCCCGCGCGGCTGGGCTCGCCAGCAGCCGGCGTGCCGCAGACGGCGCGGTCGATCTCGCGGTGGTAAGCCTCGGTGAGGCATCTCATGGCCGCCAACTTGTTGGCGCTGTCGAGAAGCGCGACACGGCATGCTTCCAGCGTTTCACCGTTCGCACCGGGTGCTATGGGCGCGGACAGGTCCCGCATTGCCGCCTGCAGCGGATCCTGGCCACCTCCGCCAGAGTGCTCGCCATGCTCGATGACAAGCACCTCCATGACGGTGCCTCCGCCACTGTTCGCGCGAGGGAGCGGTTCGTCGTGGACCACCACGCTGGTGGGGAATGTGTCGAGCGACGCCGTGTCGGAATCGACAAGCATTGGGTCGGTGGAGCCAACCGACTCCAAGTCTGCAGCAGGCTCGCTACCGACGTGGAGCCGGTCGAGGAGGCCGACGAGGCGGCTCTCGGGGTCATCTATGCCCGCGTCAGATACGGGCTTGTCGGGAAGGCGAATCTCGCCAACAAGATCGGCGAGGCGACTTGCCGCGCAGACGACCTCCACGCCGTGCAGCGCGTCGGCGCAGGCGCTGTCTGGCGTGCCGGGTTGGCTGCGCTCGTCAGGAAGGAACAAGGTTCCCGTCCAGGACAGGTCTCCGGACGGCGGTGCACCTAGCCCCACGGTGGGCGCCAAATGTCGGGGGTTGAATGCGACATATGCCAAAGGATGGCTTATCATGGTGGGAGCTAGTAGAACGTCGCCGGTGCCTGGAAGCGGGATGAGGCGTAGACACGAACGCCGGCGTACTTTACCCAGGTTCGGGGCTCTCCTAGGAGATAACACCCCTAATCCTGCTCTGCGGGGTCTCCGCATGATCACTAAGGCACTAGTGAGTACAAGGTGCTCCTTGAGCTGTATGCCAGAGGTAGAAGAGAGCAGGGCCGACTCTCTCCTCACTCTGAATGAGTCTAGGCTTTACAGGTCCGAACCCTTTGCATGGGTGCCCTGGGGGGTTTATATAGGCCTACCCCCCAGGGGTACGATAGTCATCTGGCCGGGTGTAGGGTCCGGCGGTCAGCGTCCCTGGCCGCCGGCTTCTCTGTCATCTGCTGGGGCCCGCCGCCTGGTGGGCCCCGCCGACTGGTCTGGCTCGGAGTCGACAGGCCGCTCCCGCCACTTGCGGGTCTCATCAGCTGTTTGTTGCTGTAGCCGTAATGCAGATGACGAGTGCTTGGTCGGGTTTTTTTGTTTTTTTTTTGCTCCAGTCCCGCCATCGGGTGGGAAATCACTGTAGCCACATCGTGTCTTTTCTGGATTAATGGCGCGCGGACTTCGAGGGAGGAGGGGCCGCTTGCTAGAGGCCGGCCTCCCACCGGTCCGACTGGTCAGGCTCTGCCGCCTTCCAGTCTCTCGCTGCCTGGTAGGGCCTGCCGCCTGCAGGCCGTACCGACAGGCCGTCGTTGGAACAGGGCTTCGCCTGATAGGAGTGACGTCAAGGGTGGGGTGGCCACAGTGCCACGTCGTGGGGAGATCTCTGCCTGTACGGAGCACTGTGGCCGCGCCGTGCCCTGGATATGGGGGAATGGGCTATACTGTAGCCACATCCTGTCTTGTCTTCTTAATGGGGGCGTAGACTTTGAGGGCGTCGTGGGCCGCCTGTTCTAGGAGCCGGCCTCTCTGGAGGACGCCTGCTAGGAGTCGGCCCGTCTTGGGGCCGTCTTCCGGTGCTTGGCCGTCCTCTGGCATCCGGCTTCATGAGCCAGCCGGCCACCAGAAGGCGGCGCTTCATCCTTAATGCTTGAGGGGCGCAGCCGGCCCAATGTCTTGAAATGCTCAGGGACCCGGGTTAGGCTACCCGTGGCCCATTACTCCGACACATCCTTTTTTCTAGTAACTGTGATTACGTGGTTTGCACGGAAGTGAAGAAGATTTTGGAGATCACAAGTGAAGTTTTTGAACCCAAATACCTTCGGTTGCCTGTACCGGAGGGAAGAATGCACAAAGAAAGGTTTGAAACTATGCAAGATAGAATGCATAAAAGGCTAGTTGATTGGAGTGAGCGGTTTATATCTGCAGGTAACAAGGAGATCTTGATCAAATCAGTTGCTCAGGCAATCCCCACTTACATTGTGAGTGTTTTTCGATTACCCGCTTCGGTCTGTGATGAACTTACTAAGATGATGAGGCAGTATTGGTGGGGAGTAGAGAAGGGTAAGAGGAAATTGGCGTGGTTGAGCTGGGACAAATTGATACTTCCGAAGTGTAAGGGGGGCATGGGGTTTAGGGACATGCGTGCGTTCAATCAAGCTTTGCTGGCAAAACAAGCATGGAGATTAATTGATGTCCCGAATAGCTTATGTGCTCGGTTACGCAAGGCTAAGTATTTTCCAAACGGGAGTATTGTGGACTCAGTTTTTACTGGACGTTCTTCGGCTGTTTGGAAAGGCATTTTGCATGGGTTTGATCTCGTGAAGAGAGGAATAATCTGGAGGATAGGAGATGGTGCGTCGGTCAGGACTTGGAGAGATCCTTGGATTCCTCGCCGTGTTGACTTTCGGGCTATTACTCCTAAGAGGAATTGTCGTTTCAATAGAGTTTCGGACTTTTTGGATAACAATGGTGCTTGGATCACTGACCGTCTAGAGGAACATTTTTGGCTGATGGATGTTACTGAGATTCTCAAAATCCGCACTTCCCCACGAAACAGAAGTGACTTCATCGGTTGGTTTCCCAAGCCACGTGGAATATTTACAGTTAAGTCGGCGTACAAATTAGCAACAGAAGCTCACGATGAGGTATTTGCTGGTGGTGCGAGCAGCACACATCCTGATGGTAGCCGTACCATATGGAGCTCCATATGGAAGTCTCAAGTAGGAGTACCATTAAAAATGCGGGTCATGGCTTGGCGAACAGCGACGGAATCACTGGCCACTAACTTGGCCAAGAATCGGCGCCATATTCCGGCTAACAGCACTTGCCCGGTGTGCGGGAAGGAGAGAGAAAGTAGTTTCCATGCACTTGTTGCATGCATACATGCTCGTCAAGTATGGGAGGGCCTTCGTTCTGTATGGCCACTACCAAATGAGTCGATGCTAAGGGATACTGGTAAAGATTGGGTACTCCAGCTTTTGGCAAATTGTTCGGAACAGGTTAGAGACCTTGTAATTATGACTATATGGCGGATTTGGCAGCTGCGCAATGACATTACGCATGGGAAGGGTGAGTGCACAGTACAGGCAACTGTTGACTACTTAGACAGTTACTATAAATCTCTGAATTTGGCGAAGAAGTATAGCATGGAGGATATTATTAAGGGGAAGATGCCATCTGTTGTGCACAGCCAAGTAAAAATTACCGACACCAACCATGCTTCATCTAAGCATTGGCCTCCACCACCGGTGGGATGGGTGGCGCTCTCTGTGGACGGATCTTTCTCGGCTCAGGAGGGCCGCGCGTCGGCTGGGATGGTGCTACGAAGGGAGAATGGTTCAACGATATTTGCGGCTTATAGGTATATCTTCAACTGTAACGACGCCTTAGAAGCGGAGATTCATGCTTTAATGCAGGGTATGACACTGGCCATTGAGCATTCGGATATGTCTATCATTGTCCAGTCAGATTCTACAAATGCTTTGGCCACCATTGAGGGAGATACGTTGTGTAGGTCGGCCTACGGACACTTAGCTGCGGAGATTAAAGCTCCTATGGTTGATAGACAGTTTGTTCCACTGAAAGTTAGTAGAGATCAGAATAGGGTAGCACATCAACTGGCTCTTTATAGCCGTACCAATGCTTGTACTGCAGTATGGCTGAACTCAAGCCCACCTTTCTGTGAGGACTTGTTATCTCGAGATTGTAACCCGATCATTATGGAATAAAACTCTTTTTAACCTCGCAAAAAAAATATAGATCTACTGCCTAAGCAGATTATCAATGACTACTTAAAGCCTACATTTTTTCATTTCGACACTACTATTGCTTTACAAAGTGACCTCCCACACATTTTTCTAAGTCATGACATAAGGTGAGTATCTACTAACTTCCTCAGATTATACTCCCTAGTGCTGCGAGATTTCCTCCATTTTGGATATTATCTTCAAGGTGTCATACTTAGCAATTTGAGATTCACACTAATGATTTCAAGCCAACATCTTGAAATTTCATTAATTTTGCAAAGTTCATTACAAGATCAACCATGATGGTCTTTAATTTACTGACCGTAAATTAATTATCTCCGGTATTTGATGGCTAGAGAATTTGAGGCATTCGCTCTCAATGGCCACCACTGTCCTACCTGGGCCATGGACAACATGATCGCTCGTGTGTCCCGTGGAATAATGCATGCAATCCAAGACCCAGGTACCCCTCTACCGATTGGATCCACGCCGATGACGAAACAGAAAAACTATGTTACCTTGTACATCATAAGGCATCATACACATCCAGATTTCACATCTGGTTATTATTCTGTATCAGCAATTCCTGGGACGCAAAGAATCTCAAGGGAAAATGTTTGAATCTCACTTCAACCTCCAACCTGACAGCAACAAGGAAGTCAATTGTCCGCGTGGTGTTTTGCCATGACCTAGCGAAAACATGACTATCAAGCTATCACGGGACCCTTTGGGCATGGAGAACGTGGTGTTTGAATATGACTCAACTAACATGTTTGAAGACTTCGTCTAGTCTCTCAATCTCCTGAGTGGTCAATATAATTTATGTCCATTTTCTGATGTTCTAATAAGAACATAAGTATTGTTGTCATCATATATTGTATATCACAATATATTGTATCAGCACTTTGGTACAATACATTTGTATGTATTCTATATATCTGACAGTGATTTTCATATTGAGAATCTTCAAGTCTATATATAGATTTCTTAGGGGGTCAATCTGATGTAAGATAATATGTGCCTTGTGGACATATGCACCACAAACACTAACTCGGGGAAGTGAAATGTTTCCATTCTTGTTGAGAGAAAAGGAGATGTTTTAAAATCGCTAGACGTGATGATGTAATTGTTGGCTCAACTCGAGTCATATTTACTATCCCTATGGGTACTCAAGTAGAATCAAGGATGCTTTATCGTGTCCGGATCAACTCGTACCCTCCTAGACTATAGAGATATCCGTCAAAATAGTTTTCATAGCGAAACTTATGATGACAACAAAGAGGAATATCTTCTCTCTACCATATGCAACGGATATGGCAAGCACATTCTCTATGTATCACCAGGATTGTACCACACATACTACAAAACCCGTAGCAATGTTGCTTACAACATCGTTTTTGAAAATGTCTTGTACATGACAAACTTGGCATACTCGCCTTGCTCATCCAGACATTGGGTTGAAACTAAAACTATCAGCAGTTCCATTGGTTATACTATTATGATGCTAAATTCTAGCAATATTTGGATTTTATGTGCACTACAAGTGAAGCAGGGAAACTAATTTTAAGGCTAGCGCACCTTAAAGTCTATGCTGAATCACTCAGACTCCTTGAATGCATCAAGTCGAGGTAAGTGGTTCTTCCGAACCATTAACTAGACTATTCAGGTATCCATGGTTTTTGAAAGACACATCTACACGATGGTCTCAAGTGTGCCTATATCTAAAGGAAAACCATTGGCAAATTATCTTGACCATTGATTTCAAGAAAATCGAATGGATAACATTGCAGAATTCTCCTTGCGTGCCTTCACTATGGCTCTCGGATGGAAGTTTAGCACTTTGTCCAAATGTCTAGACTCAAAATGGTTTGGTGGAATCCTTTATCCAAAGAATTAAGCTCATTGCATTGTTTTACTTTGGAATTGCAACTTGCCAACTTTACATTGGAGTCATGTAGTTTTACACTCTCAGGACCAAACTGCATAATATTATTCCTCTCTATCTTTGATACGTGGAAATCTACCAAGTATTTCCCATCTGCGGTAATTCGGTACACACCGATATCACCACCCTAGCATACATCATTGGCCCCTCAGCATATATTTGGGATCTATGTGAGGAATAATTGTATTACCGTCAATACCTCAAGCCCCTCTCATGGGGAGTTATTCAAGGCCAGTATGCTGATTCAGTGAGGATGATTTCCAGGCATTAGGGGGAGATTTCAAGTACCATAAAGAATGCTAGGAAATTAAGTGGAATGTTCAACACATTTCTGCCTCAAATCCACGTACTCAAAGATCTGAACCATGCGTTCAGAAGATTTGCAACACATTGCAAATAACCTGCCAGATTCATTTAGTTACTATAAACGTGTTACACAATCCTACAATCCTTCAAAAAAATGCCTGAAAGAGTGAAGGTACCAACACAATCCACTCCACTCCCTGTTCGAAGCAACAGGGGGAGATGTATGGCAAAAGTACATCGGGATTCAGCTTCTCGCAAGCAAGGATATCGAGGCCTCTGAATCAGTAAATGCAAGCCAACTGCACGTTGATAGACACCTAATGGGTAGTATACACCCAGTGGATGGGAAACCTCCACCAACCCAGGTCATAGTGCACACAATGACCGGGACATCGGAATACCCGACTCAACCGCATTGGGAAATCACGAGCAGTAACCATGGGCAACGATATTTCCATCAACTATATATTGATATATAGATTCTGGAGAAACATATAACCGGAAGACTACAACTGTCGACATCCATTTCTCAACTAGATTGAAAAAACCCTTTCAAATGATTCAGATCCAAAGACCATGGCCATGGCAAAGTGTGAACAACTCTCGGACTGAACTCAAGCAAAGGATACAATCTAGGTAGAAATAATCTTGTTCAATAATGGGAAGGTATTCATAAGCAATACCTACACCAGTTTTGTTCTGGAAATAGAATTGAGAACAACGAGGTGGCGAAACATAGATCAAGTATTGTAGCACAAGGGTTCAAGCAGATACCCAATATTCTCCAGAGGTGGAATCTCTTTCCAATATATTATATCATTGGCAGTACAAAATCATCTATTGATGCAGTTGATAGATGTAGTGATCACAAATTCATATGGATCACTAGATTCAGACATAGATGGTTCCCGTTGGAATCTCACTTCTGAATCGAAATGCAAAATACAACATACGTTGTGTAAAATCAGTAAGTCACTATACGACTTATTGTTGTCGGTATTATTTTGGGTACAACCTACGTAGTGAGTTCCTTAGCACAAGGATTACTCCTACACTAATGATTACCCATACATGTTAAGCATGTGATCATCTAAATGACATAATTTGAGATGAAGGATCTGGGTAAAACCTTGAGCACCTTCACTCATACATTATGGTACACTATATTGTCTATATCCAAAATATATTGGAGAAATTCGTTGTGGAAAAATCTTATGCATACATAACTCGCATGGCTTCATTCTCTAGACGTAGAGAAAGATCCATTAAAACCATGAGTTGACGGGAATGTGATATTGGGACATAGAGTTCCATATCCTAATGCCATTGGACCCACCACACATAATTGGTTGGGGCTCAAGAATATCTTTTGATATCTCCAAGTCATCAAACATTTTGTCCTAATCTTTCAGTTTCAGAGAAATCTGGACACCAGTATCATTGGATACATCGATCAGATCCCTACTATGTTAGATCGTAGGCAAAGTTTGTGTTCCTGCTAGGTGTGGTAGCCATCCCATGAAAGTCTTTGAAACAGACCTTAATGGCTACATCCACCAACCATTATCTCTAAGATAATGTTGCTTGTGTTGCCCGCATACAAACAGGTTACATAATAAGCAATATCACTATATTGCATATCTTGCAAGTCAAATTATGTGACTGATTTGTTCACCAAGTCTCTACCAACTTTTATATTCCAGAAATATATTCATGAAATTGGTATGTGACGGCTTCGAATTTGCAAGAATCAAGGGGAGTATCTTCCTGAATTGTTCCTGTTCAATGCATCATATTATACTCTTTTTTCCTTCATGAGTTTACTATACATGTTCTCATAACGGTTTTTAATGAGGTAATATCAACATGAGATAATATGTCATACTTTCAGTTTTCCCCACCGGGGTTTTTAGGAAAGTATACGACATATTTATTGTCATCTAAACTCTATGGGTGTTCTCGTATTGAGTTAAAAAAGAGACAATAACCATTATATGTTGCATCGTTTTCTCCTAATTTTTCCTACTGGGTTTAAAGGAGTTTTAATAACATATATGCAATATTCTCCTCATATTTTTCCCATGGGATTTTTGGAGGAGTCTTTCTCAAGATGCTTGTGATCAAAGATAAAACAAAGGATTCTCAAGATTGCATAGGAAATTCTCAAGAAGATGCCGATACACAAGAAGCTGCATTCGTTATACAAGGGGGAGTGTTAGGATTAGATTTGAACCATCATTACACGGTTAGTTAGGTGTCCAATGCCCGAACAGATGTAACCATCCGTAGAGGTGCTTCCCCGCGCCGTATGGACGCGTGTGTCCGTACGGACGCGTCCTGTTGTAATTATCACCTTTGAGGTGTCTGTACAGAGGGTATATATACCCCAATCATTTGATCAATAACACAAGTTTTAGATTATAATATTTGATTCTTCACAGTTAACAACAATCTCAGACTAGCATGTATAGCAGTAGCATTTAAAGCAGTCACAATGGCCCCACTTGTTATCGGAGCTTTCAGCTAGGCATGTATGATAGCAACCGTCGGTAAAGCCAAAGCACGGTCCTCTATAATTGCCGCTCGGGTGCTGGCAGTCAATCGACTCGCATCCAAGCACCATTGAACACAGTGGACATACTAGCACATGCAAGAATGTGGTTAATTAGCTGAAAGATTAATCAAAACAACATCTTTCGAAAAAGATTAATCAAAACAACATATTAAGTTGCACACATCAGCCAATTCAATGCCAAAACTTTAGCTGTTAGGAGAGACTTATATTTACAACTGTTCATACATGTGCACGTACATACCGGCGGCTACGATGACAATTAGGAGCACGGATCCAAAGATATTCTTTCCTAAAGACGCCATTGGTTGTTTTTTTGGAAGTTTTTTATGTTGAAGAAAAGAATGAGCGAGCAGGTTGGTGGACGATCGAGTGAGAAGAACTCCGACAGTATATATATATATATTCACATGCCTAGTGTGTTCCACCGTAGAAGCATAAACATATGATCCTATCCCCTATTGTTTTCCAACTGAAGCTGGCCGGCCGGTGGCAAAGCTGGGCCTGCTCTGGCCATGGTGTCAGGCGCTAGCTGGCCCACCACCAACACGCCAAAGGTTGCTAGTGGAGATAAATTTGAATGACGCTGGGCGAGCCATGGAGTTGGAAGCCAGCTGTAAGCAAGCTGAGTCGTTGTGAGCTGGATCGTGAGGATCCCATGCTGCTGGAGGCCAACATTGTGGTGTCGCCTACTGCTGAGCCAAAGGAAAATGTGGTGGAGGGGGCCGGATCCTTGCATTCTTTTGTAGAAGGAAAATTGGTGTAGGCAGTGAAGGCACCACACTGTTTATCGGTGCTGGGCTCTGTCAAGGTGTCAAGGCACTAGAGCTCAGTCCGTGTGTCTCCACGTGAAACGTCACTGTGGGCTCTTGGATTTATCCAACAGTAATACGTGGCATCACTGCCAGTAAGGAACTGCCAGGTCATAAGGATCCAACAATTGTCAGGATGCGAGGCTGACCCAACAGTGAATCTTGCTCACTGACAGCTTAGGGACACTTGGCAGTGATGGGCCGGCTAGAAAGGTCTATTATCTTTCTTTTTTTTGAGAGGAAGAAAGGTCTATTATCTAGTATTGTCAATTTGCACATGCAATCTAAATGTTACGGATAAATGATCATATGTTGTTCCCAATAAATGTTTGAGGGATATTTTTATCTGTGTTGTTGATATAAATGATTTTTTTATTTCCCACAATCATTTAAGTGAAATTGAGACTAATAGGAGCAATAATATATATATATATATATATATATATATATATATATATATATATATATATATATATATATATATATATATATATATATTTTCGTCACCCATTTAATTATTTCCTATTGCGAGCGGCAAGATATCTACAAATCAATTACCAACCAGGATATCTATATTACACGGTGACACAATTCAAGTATAAGTAAGAGATACTCACTTTTTACTTGTATATATATGTACTACCAGCAATATATTGGATCATATGAAACATGTTCTTTTTACTGGTTCTCTGGACGATGTTTCTCACATCACCATCTACCGCCATATATAATGCCCATGTGGAAGCGACTGTCCCAACAACTTGGTGTCACAAGACCTCGTGTTGACTAATAGTGAGATCAAACTAACAGAAGCAATCAACCACTCAGGCGCCGGGAATGGGAGGTCCAGACGTGGATACAAATAACCTTAAGTTTAGCCAAACAATGTATTACATTGCACGAAATTATATGATGTAAATATTCCTATAAGAGTGACTAAAAGATCAGTGTTGAGATGTTTAATTTAGTGGTTCTGCTTGGGAGGGCATCAAATAGTTACTACCTGATACAGTGATACTAACACCATTGTACGGTTCTGCTTCTAAAATTTGTATCACATCCATGCCTCAAGCCATATAGGATCTGTCTCATCGTTTTATGGTTTGAAGTTATGAATATTATTTACTCTCGCTGGCAGGTTCAGATTTATTTATGGCTCCGAACATCATATTTAGATCATTTTTGCTTTCATCGTAAAAAATCCACGTGACATGTTGGTGGGACAAATCGAGTAGGTGTATGCATTGGTATATAGTGTGTGTGTGTGTGTGCGAGCGCCGCGCGCGCGATCCACAAGTCCAACAATTTCATTTGTAACAACACAAGTAAGCTGATACTGGTAGGTACCACTAGGCAAACACAAGTAATGAATGGTTTTTAAGCTAACTTGGCACGCCTGTCGAGCAGTTTTCAAGAAAAAAAAATCCCTTGGTTGTCCATAGATAGAGAAAAGAATGGTTACTTTCCTCCTAATTGAGCAATGGCTAGCTACCCTTTTGTAATCGATCCTTATGATCTTCTTTCTTTCTCTCTTCTCCTTTAATTATTCAATATATTTAACTAGCATAGCAGGGGTGGTAACCCCTCCTGTTTACTAAAAAAACGTTATATATGTATTATTACATAAGAGCCAGGAAGGGATAATTTATATTTAAGATAATGACTGGATCGGAGTGCTAGCACCAGCAACAATCTCATAGGAGCAGTAGGAATAGCAGTAGCATTTGAAGTCGTGATAAGCGTCAGAAAAGGTGTTCGGCTTTCAGCTTGGCATACACGATTGCAACCGTAGCCATTGGCACCAAGGCACGGTCTGTGATAATTGCTGCTTAGGTGTGTGTGCAAAGAGTATCCGGTGGACGCCGACTGCATGCATGCAGGGCATTGAACATACTAGCACACGGGATGCAAGAAACATGGTTATAATTAGCCGAAAGATTAATCAAAACAACATATTAATATAAGTAGCATGCATGAACCAGCCAATTTAACGCCCAAACGACTTAAGCTGCTAGGAGAGATACGGACAATTCACTTAATTATACTACTTCATACATGTGCACATACATACCGGCGGCCACGATGACAATTAGGAGCATGATCGCAGAGAGATTCTTTTCTGAAGGCGCCATTGGTTGTCTTTTTGGGAAGTTTTTGAACGTTGTAGATAAGAATGAGCGAGCAGTTTGGTGGACGATTGAGTGAGAAGTCCGACAATATATATGTCACATGCTTACTGTGTTCCACCATAAAATAAAAGCATAAACATGGGATTCTCCGATCCCCGATTGGATTAGCGTTTCAGCTCGTTTCTGGCCGGTTTAGGATACAGACCTCCTCCTGTCGTTTTCATTCCAGGCAGGAACCAAGAGTTGACCGGTAATTTACACCTGTAAAATAAATACTGGTGTAAAAATTTACACCCATTTCAAGCAGGGCCCTAGTGTTTTCCGACAGAAGCACAAGAGTCCGTAAACATGTTTGTATTCAGTGTTTTATTTACAACCAAAGTTTCACATCAACCACGATTATATATTGTCAGCATTTGATGACCAGGTACTCCATTGGATGTGGCCTGAAGGACAGGCTAACATAGCTTAATACGCCTAAGGCTGGTCATAGTTACTAGTCTATGTTACTACCTTTATAATGGGTAGTAACATATGGATGGTATAACATGCAGGCCTTTATTAATTAAGATATAGACTCATTTTATCTCGGGGTGTGTTATGTTACAGTAACATATTATGAGGGTGCTTGGATTCAAGGAACTTATTTTAGTCTGACTAAAAATAGTCTCTTTAAGAGGCTAAAGTTCCAAGCACCCTTGACTAAAGAGGGGCTAAAACTAGTATTGAGACTAAAAATTTTTAGTCAGGGGTACCCCTACTAAAATGTGGATTAATCCTCTCTCTCCTCATTTAACTCATCTCCTTTAACACATGCGAGTTCTGGATTGGAGGGTTTGGAGGATAATAAATGCTCATTAACTTGATTTTAGTCTCTTTAGTATTTGGATCCAAGCATGGGTGAGGCTAGCAAGTTTTAGTCCCACTACTTTTAGTCATGAGACTAAAACGTATCCAAGCACCCTCTATGTTACCACAAGCATCTCTCTCCTCATTAAGTTCATGCCACATAAGCAAATTTATCTTGGGATGTGTTATGTTAATACCTAAGTTACTCCCACTATGACTAGCCTAAGTAAACATGACACCAAGTTGCATTGGTACTAACCTACCTCGCTTGTCCACTAATACACTCGTTTCCACTGCATGAATATCGAATCACACTGCTGCGTTAAAATAGAATATTGATGTATGTGTGTGTTTCAGTTTCATTTTCTGATCCTCCGTCAAAGCAAGGCTAATAATATAGCCCACTGCTTGTTGTATGGATCTTTGCAACTCGGCTCTAAACCTATTACTTCCTCCGTTCGAAAAAGTTTGTCCCTCAAATAGATGTATCTAACACCAAGTTAGTGCTAAATATATCCATTTGAGGGACAAGCTTTTTCGGACGAAGACAAGAGTAGTTAGGTCTTCAGTATTAATACATGACCCGCTTTCTTCTCTCGTGGAGTTTCCTATTTCTTGTGCGTAAGGCCCTGTTTGGATGAGCTTGGACTAATGATTAGCGGACCAGTGATTAGCTGACAATTAGGCCCTGTCTTACATGCATCGAGTATTTGGTGAGCACGGCTAGCATCCAACATGCGTGATCAGTACTCTCTTCGTTTCTTTTTACTCCGCGCATAAAATTTGATCAAAGTCAAACTACACAAAGTTTGACTAAATTTATAACAAAAAATATGAACATCTACAATACTAAAACTATAATACATTTCATGATGCATATGGTAATGTTGGTTTCATATTGTGAATGTTGATATTTTTTAATATAAAGTTAGTCAAACTTTACAAAGTTTGACTTTGACCAAACTTTATAGAGTTAAAAGCACCCAGGTACCTCAACTTGCACAGAATGTGATGATTTAGTCCCAAACTTACAAAAATGCACTCCACCATACCCTAAATTGCATTGGATGTGACGATTTGGTCCTGGGCCAATCACAGCACGACACTTGGCAGCCAGGTGGCCGGACCGGTCGTCATGGCACTTTTGCAGATACCCCCTGCCTTTTCATTTTATTGCAGGCTGTAGATAGGAAGAACCAGTGAAGATAAAAATGACCAAAAACGGAATGCTTTATATATATGTAAAAATGACTGATCTGTTAAAGCGAACGCAGCATGCTCTCCCCAGTCACCATTCGTTCTCATCGCCATCTTGCTCTGCATTTGCACTCCATGGTTTAGTACTTTAGTTTGCTCTAGAATGGAACGTGCTAGTTGCTTAACCGAGCATACACTTGTACATCCAGTATTCATTTGCTGCAGTTTTTCCCAACAGATTTATTAATAATCATTACATGGTGTATGAATCATATATATTTTAACTGATATGTAGACATGACAAGTTGCTTCAGGGTGAAACTGCAGTTTCATTGGTCTGAACTCATACATTCGCATTAGCATCGTATCTCTGATATGAACTGAGGAGACTCGGCTAAAAAGTAAAAGCAAGATATGAACTGAGGAGGCATTAAGCATTTTTTTTAACCTTCGATTGTACAGGTTTAACTAGTTCTTGGCTGAATGCTTTTAACTGATCCTACTGAATGCAGAGTGCTAGTGCCAGGTATCTTAATACGTAGTAGCTATTTGTTCTCTCCTTTTCCTTTTAGAGTTTTGCTCAACACTGATAGGTAGGCATGCCAGGTTGGTGCAGAGTTCGTAGTGAGTGCTCTGTCTGTGGTTGGTGTCGCTCAAGTCCGAACTCTGACCATGTATTAGCACTAGAATGTTATGCCTGATATGAACCCAAGAGGCATTAGGCATACTGTTTTGATAGGACAGAGTAACAATCCAGAGCGCAAAAAGTACACCTGCATGCGTGCATGATCTAAACAATGTTGCCCCTGTTCTGCCACTCTACGTTGCTACGGTAGTTTTATGTGGGTTCAGTCTATAGTTTTAAGTGGGTTCAATCTTTTGCAATGAACTCAGCACCAGATTAACCGTATGAATTAGCAGCAAATTCTCGAATTCTGGCGATTCTGTTTTTCTGGTCAAAACGAGAGCTTAGACTTTGAATTTATCCAGCACTAACATTAGCAGGTGTTGTACGTGGTGCGATGTGATGCAGGGACGAGGATGCTGATCCGGTGCAACTTCAAGGTGAACTCCAGCGCGGCACTGGAGGAGATCTCCCTGGAGGCGGAGCGCACCGCGCACCAACACGGCGTGGGTTTCGGGTAACGGGCATGGGTTTCGTTCACGGCTGGCCGACGGGGAGGTTTGTTCACGGCTGGCCGGCCGGAGCACTGTCCAGATCGAGTCAATGATGCCAGGGAGTCGACAAGGAACAGACAGTCCTGAACGGTGTTGGCACAGGCCCGACCTCGACGCCGCTTTAGCCGAGTACTTTCCGGCGATACACGCGTACCGGACTAGCTCGAGTACTTTCTGAGCTTTTCGAGCTAACCATTTAGAGATGTAGACAACGGCCAGGTGCACGTATACACCAAGCAACCAAGTAGCCTAGCTAGTTGCTGGATCGATCCTCGGGGAAGTAACGCGCACACACGTCTAGCTAGCTTAATTAGCTAAGCTAGCAAGCAAACTCGCCGGGACGGCTGCGCGTACTATCTCACGCGCACGAACACGGGACGCCGGGATTTGGTGGCCAATAGGTGCGTGACGCAGCGGAAATATCCGGTGCATCGGAGCTTGTGGTGCTACTGGTGCACCGAACTCATATTATGCTTTTAAAATGTTAAAAAAATCTGAAATTTTTTTTAGCACATTCACACAACATCAATGTAGATTGTCACAAAATTTCAAGTCAAAATTCGAAACATAACTCAAAATACAAAAATGACAAATTCAGCACTCAATAGTACACAACGTAACTTGGGCTTTAGATTTGACCCATTATCACACTGATCTCAAATTTGTCATTTTTGTATTTGAAAAATTATTTCAAATTTTGATACGGAATTTTGTGACATCATACATCGATGTTGTGTTAATGTGCTAGAATTTTTTCTAGATTTCTAAAAATGTTCTATGGCATTCGGTGCACCGGTAGCACCATAAGCGCGGGTGCACATGATACATTCCCGCGTGTCGCACCTATGTATATTATTGCTTATGATCTGAGTTACAAGTTACAAGGGGTATAGCTAGCTATATGCTTTATCCATTTTGATGACAAGTATTTCCGGACGGAGGGAGTAATAGTTAGGACCAAGACAAGCTAATCTACACTGGTTAGGAGTTCTAATCCGACTACTATTAGGTGACTCTGAACGTGTACAAGCCGCACATGTACCACTACATCGTGGTTAATTCCAACAATCGCCCCCCTAAACACCATGTCATCACTTCACAGCTTGGGCATCGATCCTTTGCCGCATCTTCACGAACTTCTATCGACCCAAAGATTTGGTTAGGATATATGCAAGCTGGTCGTCGGTGCAAACGTAGTTGATGTCGATCTTGCTTTCTTCCACACACTTTGTTATGTAACGATACCTTGTGTCGGCGTGCTTGCATCTACCATGATGCACTGGATTCTTTCATAGAGAGATTGTAGACTCGTCATCAATGCTGAGCACCACTCGTTCCGGTTCCTTACCTGTGAGGTCATCAAGTAGCCTTTCTAGGCTCATGCCTCTACACACCGCGGTTGCAGCTGCAATATACTCTGCTTCACGGGATGATAATGCGACCACTTCCTGCTTTTGTGATAGCCAACTTACTATGCTTCCTCCGAAGAAATATGCCACGCCCGAGGTACGCTTACGGTCGTCCACATCTCCTGCCATGTTGCTATCACTATAGCCAAGTAGCTCCACCATCTCCTTCTTCTTCTCTCTCAAATACACACAACCGAAGTTTGTTGTCCCTTTGATGTACCTGAGTATATTTTCCACAGCTGCACAATGTTCCGTCGTGGGTGTTTCCATGAAGCAACTCACTATGCCAACGGAATAGGTCAAGTTCGGTCTTGTATTCGTGAGATACCTCAACTTTCGGACAACACTTCTATACTCCGTTGCATCAACCGCGGGTGCTTCACTCTTCTTGCTTAGTACAAGACGAGGCTTCATCGGAACATGACTTGGATTGCAATCTTCCATGCTACAACTTTCAACTATCTTATTTGCATATGCCTCTTGGCATAATGTGATCACATCTGGCTTTTGTTGTAACTCGATCCCTAAATCAGTCATCTTGAATAGCTCCTTCATTTGTAGCTTGAAGTTTGCAATCACTTCTTCATCTGCTCCAGTTATCAATAGATCATCCACACAGATGCCCACTAATAGACGATCCCTTCCTTCACCTCGCTTATACATTGCATGCTCTAGTGGGGCTTTCTCAAATCCAAGAGAAATCAATGTACGGTCAAGCTTGATGTTCCATGCCCGAGGAGCTTGTCGCAGCCCGTACAACGCCTTGCATAGCTTCAATACCTTGTGTTCCTCTCCTTCTTGGATGTACCACGGTGGTTGCTTTACATACAATTCTTCTTCTAACTCCCCAGTCAAAAACGCAGAGTTAACATCCATGTGATGTATCCTCCAAGATTCTTGAGCCGCGAGAGCTATAAGTAGTCTCACCGAGGTCATCTTGGTAACTGGAGCGAGCACTTCTTCGAAGTCCAAACCTTGCTCCTGCACGTTTGGTTTAGCCACGAGACTTGCTTTATGCTTCACCAAGTTCCCTTTGGCATCCTTCTTTACTTTGTACGCCCATTTGAGCTTCATGGCGTTATGTCCGCTGGGAAGATCCGCGAGCTCCCATGTATCGTTGTCTCAGATCGAACCCAACTCTTCATCAATAGCACAACGCCAACACTCTTCCGTCTTTGCATCTTCAAAATTTCCGGTTCCTCGATGTGCAAACGTCGTTGCCCTTTACTCTTCATCTTCACCGAACTTGTTTGAAGCGCTTCGTCCGGACAGAGATTCAATACATGTCGCATGCATACTGGTGTGGGTGGTTGTTTCGTCGTCTCTTGTACTGTCAGAGGAGATGCCACTCATTCTGGAGTTGCCAAACCTCCCGTTGCTGGCGTTTCTGGACCTCTTGGTCCGCTTCCTGGGTGCTTAGAACCACTCGGAGAGCCTGCAGCAGCTGCACTGCTAGCTTGACTTCTTACTGGGCTGCAGTCGCGTGGATTGCTCCCTGAAGAATTTGCACCCCGAGCTGATCCAGCACTGCTGCTTGCTGGGCTGCTATTTTCCTCTTGCCCATCTCTATTTTCTGAACGTTGCACACAATCTAGCCCACCCAAATGGCCCTTACGTGGTGGTGTGTCCCTTTCTTCTGTCCCATGCAAGGCAGCACAAGGCCATGCACCGGCTCGGTCGCTGCCGCTGCCTACGAGCATATGTGACTCGGCACTTGTGGCCTGCGCGCATGGACTGATTGACGCGTCCGCCGTACTGCCTGACGTAGTGTTCTCACCACGCTCGCTGGGTTCAAGCGACACAGCTCGCCGCGCGTCGTGGTCTCTTGGCGCGACTCCACCGGGCAACCTTGCGTCGTGGTCTTCTGGCACAACGTCTTTGCCTTCTTCTAGCGCGATCACACAATCAAGCATCGTGTTATGTTCTTCTGGCGTCATGACTTCGCCTGCTTCTAGCGCGACCACACCGTCACGCCTTACGTCATGGACTTTTGGCGCCATGTCACCGCCTGGATCTAGCATGACCACACCATCACGGCTTCTGTCATGGTCTTCTAGCGCCACGACTTCGCCTTGGTTTACTGACACGGATGCACTCACCGGACCAGTGTCCAGCTGATCGTGATGATCTGGATCTTCTTCGTCCACTAGCTTGCACATCAGCATCATATCCCCCATCGTCTCCTTCCTCGGCCATGAGCTCCTTCTGCTTTGGTGCTTCCTCGCAGTTAGCCTTGAAGTGACCGAGGAGACTACACTTATGACACCTCACTTTTCTGATGTCAAACTTCCTCCTCGGTGGTGCAGGCACATCCTCGTTGTCTGAGTCGGCGAAGTTCTTTCTCGCCGAGAGCTGCTTCCCTTCCCCATCTTCTTGCCGCTGCTCATGGATCCGGCTTGCGTGTCTTTCGACAGGGCGATCCATTGTGCCTTTGTCAGCATTAGGTGCTCACTCGCCTCTGCGTCGCCGAAATTGAGACGAATTCTCTCGTCGTGGGCTTTGAACCTTCCGACGAGATCCTCAACCATGAGAGTCTTCAGGTCGAGACATTGCTCGATCGATGTGACGATCTGAATGTAGCGTGCCGGCGCGGCGCGCAAAAATCGTCGGACGATCGCAACTTCTTCTAGTGTTGAACCATAGTTGCGTATGCCGTTGACGAGGGTCTTGAGACGGGCGGCAAACTGATCAACCGTCTCACTTTCATCCATCTTCAGGCACACGTAGCTTCTCATCAGGGACTGAAGGTGTGCTTCCTTGACACGGTCATGACCCTGGTGCAGGATCTTGATGGTCTCCCATGCCTCCTTCGCCGAGTTCTTTCCCACGAGGTGTTGCAGCACATCCTTCGGCATGGCGGAGTAGATTGTCGTTAACGCCTGACGATCCTTTCGGTACTTCGCCATGCCCTTCACGTACTCGGCGCCGCCGGTGTCGACGGCTTCCCAGAACTCAGCCCCCTCCATCGCGACCTCCATGTTCATCGCCTATAGCGCGTAGTCCTCTCGATCCAGACAGAGGAATTGCGAACCCCCCACCATCGGCATCGGTGTTCCCGCTCCTGTCGTCACGATCTCCTTGCCTGTGTTTGACATGATCCTTGGATTGCTTTCTGAAAATCACGCCAATACACCAAGCTCTAGATACCAATTGTTGGCACAGGCCTGGCTCGTACGTCGGCTTGACGAGTACATTCTGTCAAGACTATCACGTACATAGTAGCCGCTAGCTGACACAAGCTAGTCAATTGATTCCTGCAAGACACAAGTGGCCAAAGCTAGCTAGCAAGCTTCTTGATCGATCAGCTGGATACGCAAACACACGTACACGACGAAAACACAACACACGATTTGATAGCTAAACAGGAGCGTGTCGTCGCTGTTGTTTTTATTGCTTTTTCAATCTGATTTAGAAGGGGTACCACGTACAAGTATATATAGTAGCTAGGACAAAAGAAGATAACCTACACGGTTAAGAATTCTAGTCCTAATACTACAAGTCCTATACCTACACGGTGATTACTTCTTGTCCAAACCGGACTAGGACACGTGGTTAATTCCAACAAGCGGGAAGGATAGGGTGAATGGGGCGGAGGTGCAAGCGAGCAGCGAGCTGGGCCGGCGGCCGCAGCTAAGGTGGAGGGCGCGCGCGGCAGGTTGGTGTTGGGCACGGCCAGAAGTGTCAGCGATGACCACCCTGCCAACTCCATGGCCACCGGGGAGTACGCTAGCAGCCGCGCGAAGTCAGAGAAGTTGGGTAACGCCGCGAGCACGGCCGTCACATTGACTCCGGTGGCCGGGGCAGGCACCAGCGTGGCGGTGAGCACGGAGACATGATCTCAGGGGTTGGGATTATGTTGTCCTACGGGTTGATTAGCGAAAACGACAGGCGGGTACTTATAAAAGTGCCGCGACCACCGGTCCGTCCACCTGGCTGCCAAGTGTCTTGATGAGATAGTCCCAAGACAAAATCGTCACATCCAGTGCAAGTTGGGGTATGGTGGAGTGCAAGTTGGGGTACGGTGGAGTCCAGTTTTGCAAGTTTGGGACTAAATCATCACATTTTTTGCAAGTTGAGATACCTGGGGTGCTTTTAACTCAATTTTATATGCAGACTAAAAAGAAACGGAGGGAGTACGTACTGCCCGATACTAACAAGTTAAGCCAGGTACGCACCTGTAGTCATCTGCGCGTGCCTTTTTGCTCGAAAGTTTGGACAAAAGTTTGGAGCAGCTGTACAGTACAGGTCCAAGATCTTACTGCTACTACTACCCAGAGCTAGTTGGGTAGTCTCCCTCTAGTCCATTGGTGGTACTGTACATGTCAGGCCGACCCCTACCACCATCACCAGCATTTTCATGCGTGATTCAATTTAGTACTAGATAGGTGGCGTGGCTTGCTGCGCGTTGCATTGATACTAAGGACCCAACTATCTCTCCGGGTGAAGTTATCGGATGCATTGATACTAAGGTAACCCCGGATATGAACGATTCGTTATGTGCACGGTTTACTGAGAAGGAAGTTTCAGATGATTTATTTCAGATTAGGCCTGTAAAAGCGCAAGGTGTGGATGGCCTCCCTACCAGGTTTAGCAGAGAAACTGGAATGTTTTGAAACTTGAAATTATTGTTGCAGTGTTAAATTTTTTGAAGACTGGGTGCCAGAGGGGGTGAATGATACATCAATTGGTTAAATTCCCAAGGTGCAATATCACAAAGAGTTGAAAGACTTCAAACCCATTAGTCTCTGCTATGTGGTTTATAAGATTGTGTCAAATTGTTTGGCGAACCGTCTCAGGACTCGCCTTACTGATCTTACCTTAGATAATCAAAGTGCATTTATTCATGGGAGGCTTATTTCCGGTAAATCCATAATTACTTTAGACTGTATTCGTGATAATCCACAAGTATAAGGGATCGCAACAGTTTTCGAGGGTAGAGTATTCAACCCAAATTTATTGATTCGACACAAGGGGAGCCAAAGAATATTTGCAACTATTAGCAGTTGAGTTGTCAATTCAACCACACCTGGAGACTAAATATCTGCAGCAAAGTGATCAGTAGCACAGTAGTATGATAGTTTGATAGTGATAGCAATAGTAGTAAGAGCAATAATAACGGTAACAGTAGCAGCAGTTGTAACAGTAGCAATAGTAATAGTAATGCAACAAAGATCAATATGTGAAAAGCTCGTAGGCATTGGATCGGTGATAACGTTGGATAATATTCATCATATAACATTCATAACCTAGGGCGACACAGAACTATCTCCAGTTCATCAAGATAATGTAGCCATGTATTCCGTAAATAGTCATACGTGCTTATGGAAAAGAACTTGCATGACATCTTTTGTCCTACCCTCCCGTGGCAGCGGAGTCCATAAGGAAACTAAGGGATATTAAGGCCTTCTTTTAATAGAGAACCGGAACAAAGCATTAACACATAGTGAATACATGAACTCCTCAAAGTACGGTAATCACCGGAAAGAATCCCAATTGTTGTCACCTTGGGGTATGCGGATCATAACACGTAATAGGTGCATATAACTTGCAAGATCGGATCACGAACATAGATATAGTGGTGAAAACATAAACGGTTCAGATCTGAAATCATGGCACTCGGACCCTAGTTGTAACACCCCTATGTAATGGTGCTACAGTAATCCATCATGATGATGCTAAGCTACTGTGATTTGCAATGATAATCATGTTGGGGTAATATCTCATTTCAAATTCCTTCTCTGAATTCAAATTCAAATCACAAGTGAGATTTGAAGTTGCTCAACTATTGCGGGAAAAATGTTCACCATTTAGCAAATATTCCAAAACAATTTGTTGTTAAGGAAAACAACATCAACATCAAGTCAAAGTGGGCCAAAGCATTTAAAACAGTGCCAAAAGAAGCATTTTAAATGCCTTTCCATTTTTGAAAAATTCAAAAGGATTCCAAAATTGCCCAAACTTTCTGTGCCAGTGCACAATATTCCCTAGTATTTGTTTTTGCCAGCTCCACATTTATTGCAAGGTCATCTGATTGCTAAATTAAATGCAAAAGGCTGCTGGAAATACAAAATAGAAAAATAAAATTGGAAAAAGAGAAACGCTACTGTGGACCGGGCCTAAGTCCACAGTGCGGCCCAGCCCACAGCGCACGGCCTCTCCCTCTCTCTCCCTCGCCGTGTCGTCGTCTCTGTGGCTGCGCCGGCAAGCATCGGCCGAACGGCGACACGACGACAGCCACCGACGCGAGGAGGGGATAAGGACCCCCTCAGCCTCTCCCTTCAGTCCTCATCCACTCGCCGCTCCTTTCCCCCTTCCCTCTTCCTCGCTCGCTCACTCCCCTCTCTCTGACCCGAGCGCGCCCGCCACCGTCCTCCGTCGTCACCGCGGCCACCGGCGGCCCCGTGGCCGCTGACTCAGTCTGCGAGCTCCGCCGCAGACTGCTCCTTCGCCTGGTAGCCTCAGCTGGAGTGGGGAGGCCCTGAAGCTGCCGATCGCCGCCGCCCCCTTCCACCTCGACCGCCGTCAATCTCCTTCGTCTCCGGCGATCGCTGCGCTCCTAAGCCATCAAGGGCCTTCCGCGGCCGCTCGGTGAGCTCCAGCTCCTCCTCTAGGCCTCCTCTCGCGCTAGGACGGACTGCTGCCGCCGTTCCCCTCATGCCCGAGCTCGCCTTTGTAGAGCTCATCGCCAGCGAGGTTCCGGCGACCATTTGGTCACGGGATCATGTTCGCTGGACTCACCGCACAGCAAGGATCCTCCCTAGCCCTTTCGTTAGTTTGTTAGCTCACCGTAGCCGCGCGGCCGTGTTCACCCGAATAGATCGCCACCACGGCTCGACACCGGCGACATTTCCGGCCACGCCAGCCCGCGCCACCACCACAGTTGGATGCGGCATGGACGCCTCGTTCGAACGCGCCCTTGCGCGCGCCAAATGGTGCTCCCTAGCCGTTTTCCGACGCGGACAGAGCGTCGCCGCCGGTGAGTCGCCGGCCCCGCTGACCTGGCAGCGCGTGGGGCCCACCCTGTGAGGCTGCTAGTGGGCCCCGTCCACCGTTTGACCATGTTGACTTTAGTCAACGCTGGTCATTGTTCACATAGAGACACTGACGTGTGGGCCCCTTCGTTAATTAAACTAATTAGGATTTTAAAACTAATATGATAATTAGAATAGTCACTGACATGTGGGGTCCACCCCTTAATTAACTCTGTTTTGCGAAGTTAATCCACTATTAGCCCTCTGTCTATGACAGGTGGGACCCAGCTGCCAGGTTTGACCTGAACAGTTGTGGTTGACTTGCTGACGCATTGCTGACGTCATGCTGACTCAATAATAGATTTCTGTTAATTTAAATAATTCCAAAAAATGCTAAAATCTTTGAAAAATCGTAGGAAATAATCCGTAGCTCGGATGGAAAATTTTTATACATGAAAGTTGCTCAGAACGACGAGACGAATCCGACCGTGCCATCTGTTTCCGGGTCGGGACCCTCTACGGAGGTGAACCCGCAACTTTTAGCCTGTTTCCGGTAGATGAATAGTGCATATACACCGATTAATAATTCCAACTTAAATCCTAAAATAACTAATACGACTTAGACATGCTTTTAGGCAACCCTGCACTGCATCTTAGCATGACATGCTCTGTCTTGCATATGTTTGCTGTGTATTTATCTGTTTCCTCCCCCTCTTCTCTCTCGGTAGACCCCGGTACCGACGTAGTCCCCGAGGCCGACGCAGCTCCCGAGGTCGACTACGCCCCTGACGACCAGACCTTTGCCGCAGAGCTTCCAGGCAAGCACCCCCCTTTGAACATACCGATATCGCCTATTCTTTCTCTCTTATGGTTGCATTAGAAATTGTTGCTGCTACTGCTTATCCTATTTCTGTTGCATAGCCTGTTTTTGTAACTGTTGTTGATACCTACCTGCTTATCCTAAACTGCTTAGTATAGGCTGGATAGAGACACATCAGAGACCCACTTGTCCCAGTTGCCCCCGCTGGATTATCGGAAGACTTGACAACCAGGCCCCGGCATCGCACATCACACCCCCTTTATCTGTACGACACTGCAGCGTTACTATCGAGTGCCGAGGGTGATTCCTCGTAAGCACTCCCGATGTTAACTCTGTCGAGTAGTTACTCGGTCGTGGTCATCGAGGGTGATTCCTCCTTCACCACTCCAGATAACAACGCTGTCGTGCAACACCTCAAGTGTGAACCCATCGAGGGTGATTCCTCCGAGTTC
Source organism: Thinopyrum elongatum (assembly GCA_011799875.1). Classification (NCBI taxonomy): domain Eukaryota; kingdom Viridiplantae; phylum Streptophyta; class Magnoliopsida; order Poales; family Poaceae; genus Thinopyrum; species Thinopyrum elongatum. The sequence goes on from CM022303.1 coordinate 632,057,312, forward strand.
ACCTTGACGGTTACATCGAGTAGGAATCCAACGAGGGTGATACCTCGGATTCCTCTGATGTTATGGACACACATATACTTGGACTTTACAACTGTTACTTAGAAAGGCGGGTCGACCCTGAGGGGTACCCGCGCGAGCCTAAGGGGCGAGTGATGTGGAGTCGGGTTGACCTGGAGGGTACCCGAGAGATAATTACGAGGCGCGGCCGGGCATTCTTAGCCCTTGCAGCAAGTCCTCGAGACGGGGCGACGGGGTCACATCGATCGTGAGTCTCTGCTCATTACCGCACGCTACCAACTCACTAACGATTTGGATATTTGATCCGAGTGGGCCTCTGACCCGATAGCACTAACCATCACGTGGGAACAGTTATGGGCTGCATCAGCCGAAGCTTAATGGACGTCAGCGACTGAGCGGCGCGCGCTGGGTTGGACCGCGTTAAGCAACCACCTTGATAGTGTGGGTTGCTAGGTCTACTCACGGCTGCCCTCGCAACGTGCAGGAGCGCCCGGGGCGATGGCCCAAGACCCCTGGGTGCATAGGTTTAGTCCGGCGTGCTGACCTCTCTGTTAAGCTTAGGTCGGGTTGCGGCGTATCGTTTGGCTGAGGCCGGGCATGACCCAGAAAAGTGTGTCCGGCCGGAGTTAATCGAGCGTGGTGGGTAAGTTGGTGCACCCCTGCAGGGAAGAACTAATCTATGCATAGCCGGATCCTCGGTAACGGACGCTCGGAGTTGTATCCCGATCGATACAACTAGAACTGGATACTTGTGATGAGAAATGGATATTAGGGCTCTGGGATCGCTTTCTCGCAGGGAGTCGAGGAAGGATCTCTGGGCGAGGTTGATACTTAATACTACTACTACTTTATACGGTGCTAATCTACACTCTTCTAATACTGCAAGACCGCTGAAGATGCTAGTCTTCGATAGGACTAGGCCTTCCCTCTATTCTGGCATTTCTGCGGCTCAGTCCACATATACAGCCTTTCTTTGATAATGTTGCATATGTAGTGTAGATCCTTGCTTACTGAGTACTACGAATGAGTACTCACGGTTGCTTTGCTTCCTCTTTTTCCCCATATCCGCTTGATGCGACCAGACGACGGAGCCCCGGAGCCAGCTGCCCCCGCCGACGGCTACTACCACTACCCTCCTGGCGAGTACTACTACGAGTTGGCTGACGACCAGGAGTAGGTTCGGAGGGTCCCAGGCAGGAGGCCTGCGCCTTTTCGATTGTAGTGTTTTCTTTTGCCTCGCCTTTTAAAGGCCTATCTGTCTTTCTTTTATATCTGTACTCAGATATCTGATGCTTCCGCTGACGCTTGTATGCGAGCTTATGTATTCGAGCCCTCGAGGCCCCTGGCTTGTAATATAAAGCTTGTATGACTTTATTTATGTTTTAGAGTTGTGTTGTGATATCTTCAAGTGAGTCCTTAGGCTTGATCGTGTGCATTTGCGTGTATGATTAGTACACGATTAAGCCGGGGGCGTCACACTAGTGACACTGGTACATCGAGGTGCTATACAAATGGTTTTTAACCCCTTTCCGCGATGGTGTTTTGAACCGTCGCCTAGAGAGTGACTGCGATAGGGGGGGGGGTCCTTCCCACACGACCCTGAAACCGTCGGGGATAGGCCCTCCGGTCACACACGCTAGGGAAAATGAGGTCGTGTGCGACCGGCGAGCGATCAAATACGGTTATACAGGTCCAATCGGTTCCGGTCGTAAGTACATCCCACACAGTCAGTCCCAAACAAACGTTTCCGTTTGTTATGTACATTTCACACAGTCAATCCAAGGGATACATTTTCGTTCTTATGTACATCCCACACAGTCAATCCAGGGAAAACCTTTCCGTTCATATGTACATCCCACACAGTCAATCCAGGGAAAACATTTCCGTTTGTATGTACATCCCACACAGTTTTATGTATAGCCTCGTGTGTGATAGGTGTAACTATCACACATGCTCTGCCTCAGTTAACCGTTTGCTTTTATTCAACTACATCACACACAATTTGATGAAGAAAACTGTATGGCATTGGGCTATCCATCACAAGCACTTTTACTGCTAGAACCGTTTGCAAAGTTCCATGACCCATTTAGCAGGTTTATTAGTTTATACTTAATAATTCCAGTATTATGCAAATTCACATTTCATATCGAACAGCTGTTTTCCAATTTCATATCAGGCACATAAATATATTTTAACATCACAGTACGATAGCAACCTGAAAACAGCACTGTACAGCATATAGCTAGTTCACCTTCATAAGAACAATATATTCATTTCCCTAATTGAGATCATCTAGGCTCGTCTTATCCACCTCTGATTTCAGTTTAGTAAGAACCTGTTTTGCACTGGCCAACTGGGAAAGTGCCTCCTCCTTCGCCAACACCATCTTAGCAAAGTCTGATTTAAAAAACCTGAGCTCATTCTCCATCTTCCTCTTTTTATCCCTTATCTTCAAATATTCTTCAGCGTTGACAACACTTTCTCTAAGCCTACCTCTGTTCTCTTCCTCATACATGCTCCAGAGCTTTGTTAGGCACATCTTCAAAGACCGTGACCACTCTTGATCAACCCACTCCAGGTAAGAACACTTCCATTCATCCTATAATATTTAAAACTAGACCAGTAACAATTATAGGGGAAATGGGTTTCTAGCAACATAGAAAATCGCCAAATACATATTTTGATAAACTGAAGAAACATGTTAATTATGACATATCTTCTCAAAAAGATTAATGTGTAAATGAATTAATTGCTACTGGGGCAACAACCAAAGTCTGAAACATCAGAAGCTATAATTAACTACAACAACGCTACAAGTTCTTGGTCATGTACTATAAATAACAAATTGAACATTTTATGAGGAAGGTAAACAGAACTGCAACAGCACAGCGATAGTGTTTGGATGACAGCAAATTGATACTAACGGGTGTGTACATGCACAAATTTAGTAACATAGAACTAATAGCACTAAGGCCGTCCACTATGTATGCCAAAATCGGTGTAAAGACAATTGTTGCTACATTTGGCACCGGTGCCCTGCACTGGCGAGCCGATGCAACGGAAAAAAATCAGGGACCCGGACTCCGAAGCACCTAGTTTCTTCGATGCCCAGTTCCTTCGTGCCATAAAGATTTAGTATTTTACTGCTTGGCTGCTCGGATGTGTGGACCAAAGTTGGCTGCACAAACTGCTGAAGTGGTGCCAAATAATTTTCTAATGGCGCCGCTGATGAGATCGCAACATTTTCAAATACTAGGTACAAACTGTGACACTGTCTTAACATCCACAATAACATAGCACAGTGACAGTGTCTGAATCACATCTAACAAATGATTTGTAACAAAGAAAGTGGGGCTAACCTTCTCTAGACATGCCAGAAACTACCTCCCACTATCCATAGATTCAAATGCAACTAGATTCACGCATAGAGATTGATGGTGACAACAAGCAGGCAGTTCTTCAGCCACCCCGCTCCATTCGTTGCAACTGATGGTCCTAGGGAGCTACAAGAGGAAGAAATGACTCAAATCGACCACCGGGTTAAAATCCTTCATTCCAAGTCATAACCCGAGAGAGAGAAGAGAGGCATACCCAGGTGCTGAAAAATTCATCGTCGGAGGAGGAACCGCTGGAGAGGTCATTGAAGAAGACCATGGCGACCCCGGCGGTAGAATACGAGACGGCGAGAGCGAGGAAGCAAGCGAGGAAGCGGCTATAGCTTCCGAAGGAAGGAAGGAGGAAACAGGGGAAATTTGACTTGTGGTCGGGGAGAAAAGGGGGTGGGGAAGGGGGAGACGGGGGTAAATATTTCGGCGGTAGGCCAAATTTTTTGAAATGTGGAGGGAAAGTTTGCGCGCGGTGCCGCCAGACACCATTCACTTTGAACGATTGTGTGCATCCTAAACAATTCTTCTGCTTTACGCGCATGGGATGAGTTTAATAATTCAAATTTTGGTGGAAATTTCCCTGGGTACTGTCCTCATCGACGTCATTGCATAATTTAAAATCGCTTGCTAATTCGGGCACACAAAAGAGCGTACAACACATAGACCACACTTACTGAATCGAGCAATTCTAGTAATTAAACAGAGCCAGTTGACCTAAACATTGCTCTAACAAAAGACCAGCATTAAAAACAAAGCCTAAGTACGCATAATTTTAACAAACCCACCATCACGCCGGTCTATGCATCGCCGGTGTGAGATGAGACGTCGATGACTTGTCCTGGCGACATGCCGCCGTTGGTGGACTCCGCGTCCCCCCTGCTGAAGTCGACTGCGTCCTCATCCTCGTCCTCGTCCTCGGCGCCGCCCTCAAGGTTGTAGTACTCGTAGTAGTGGCTGCGCCAGAGCTTGCGTTGGTACTCCACCGCCGATTCCTCAACGGACAGACTCTTCTCTAACTCGACCTCGGCCACGCGCAACTCCTCCTCCCAGCGGTCCTTGATCTCCGCTGCCTCCTGCATCTCCAGCTCGCACTCGACGATCTCATGAGGAAGCAGGTGCTCCATGGCCACCGCCGCCTTTTCGGACGTGCGTCCTCGATCTTGGCGTGGATGGCCTTGACCAGGGCCAGGGTGACATCGATGGCACAGACGGCAGCTCGAGCGCTCTTGGCGTTTGCAGCCGCCGTTGTAGTAGCTGCTGCAGCCGTCTCAGCTGCTGCAGCTGCCCTGTCGGCTGTCGCAGACGCCCTCTCGGCGGATGCGGCCTCGCTCAATGCGGATGTGGCGGCACTCTCGGCGTAGGCGGCGGCGCTCGGGGAGGACACGGCCACCGTACGGGCCCTCACGAAGCGTTTCCACGGCGTCATCTTTTGCAAGAAAGGGTTGCGGGAATGGGGATCGGGATTCATGGATTCGGGGGTTGCCGGCACTGGAGCTGACGAGCCGGCGAAGCTTAAGAAGGAAGACTTAAATAGACCCACGAATTTTCATCGCAAACGGTTCCTGCAAAACAACTGTGTGTGATGTTGTTGATATTTTTTATTAGTTGTGAAAGACGAATTTGGAGTAAAGTGGCAACGGATGGTGTTTTAAATGTACGAGAAAATTTGTAGTACTAATACAACTATCATTCGAAAATTCGGAAAATTTCAGGGTCATTTGACCGTTTGAGACATTTAAGAGATTTTCTAGCAATTTAATGACCGTAATTCAAATTTGAACTACATCCACATGCAACGACTAACCATAACGGTTTGAAAAATCATATTTGTGTACTTGTGTGCGATTTAATTCCATGTGCTGTAAATTGGAAGGAATTTTCAAACATATTGGTCTCACGGCTATGACACAAAGCATGGAGTGCCATGGCATTTAAATTCCAAAAAGTAAAAAAAAAATTCAGAAACACATGAAACCTTGCTTGATGTAATGTCATGCCACCAAGATGACGTGGTAAAAAAATTGGCATGTTTGACAAAAGTTTGGACACACAACCCTCACAAACTAGAGCAAGTCACTAGAAGGCTCGTGGTTCCGAGAGGGAACAATGAATGTTTGATGACGAACGGGAGATAGGTTCCTCTTACGGGCTTCAAAAAATTTCTACAGTTAACGTGCACTAATACAATAGTCATGTGAAAATTTGAAAAATTCCAAGGGTCATTTTACCTTTTAAAGAAATTTAAGTGATTTTCTAGCCATTTAATTACCGCTATTCAAATTTGAACTACATCTACATGTAACGGCTAACCATAACGGTTTGAAAAATTATATTTGTGTACTTGTGTGCGAGTTAATTCCATGTGCACTAAATTGGAAGGAATTTTCAAACATATTGGTGTCATGGCGTAGACACATGCATGGAGTGCCATGGCATTTAAATTCCAAAAAATTAAAAAATGATCAGAAACACATGAAACCTTGCTTGACATAATGTCATGCGAACAAGATGATGTGGTAAAAAAATTGATCTGTTTGACGAAAGTTTGTACACACACCCCTCACAAACCGGAGCAACTCACTAGAAGGCTCATGGTTCCGAGAGGGAACAATGCATGTTTGATGACGAACGGGAGATTGTTTCCTCTTATGTGCTTCAAAAAATTTCAATAGTTAACGTGCACTAATACAACTGTCATGTGAAAATTTGGAAAATTCTAGGGGTCATTTGACCTTTTAAAGACATTTAAGTGATTTTTTAGCTATTTAATGACCGTAATTCAAATTTGAACTACATCTACATGCAACGGCTAACCATAACGGTTTGAAAAATCATATTTTTGTATACTTGTGTGCGAGTTAATTCCATGTGCAGTAAATTGGAAGGAATTTTCAAACATATTGGTGTCACGGCCTAGACACATGTATGGAGCGCCATGCCACTTAAATTCCAAAAAATTAAAAAATGATCAGAAACACATGAAACCTTGCTTGACGTAATGTCATGCCACCAAGATGATGTGGTAAAAAAATTGGCCTGTTTGACGAAAGTTTGGACATACACCCCGCACAAGCAGGAGCAACTCACTATAAGGCTCGTGGTTCCGAGAGGGAACAATGCATGTTTGATTACGAATCGACGATAGCTTCCTCTTATGGGCTTCAAAAAATTTCTACAGTTAACATACAATAATACAACTATCATGCCCAAATTTGGAAAATTTCAGGGGTCATTTGACCTTTTAAAGACATTTAAGTGCTTTTCTAGCTATTTAACAACCGTAATTCAAATTTGAACTACATCTACATGCAACGGCTAAACATAACGGTTTGAAAAATCATATTTTTGTGTACTTGTGTGCGAGTTAATTCCATGTGCAGTAAATTAGAAGGAATTTTCAAACATATTGGTCTCACGGCTATGACACAAAGCATGGAGTGCCATGGCATTTAAATTCCAAAAAGTTAAAAAAAATATTAGAAACACATGAAACCTTGCTTGATGTAATGTCATGCCACCAAGATAACGTGGTAAAAAAATTGGCATGTTTGACAAAAGTTTCAACACACACCCCTCACAAACCGAGCAACTCACTAGAAGGCTCGTGGTTCCGAGAGGGAACAATGCATGTTTGATGACGAACGGGCGATAGCTTCCTCTTATGGCCTTCAAAATTTTTCTACAGTTAACGTGCACTAATACAGCTGTCATTTGAAAATTTGGAAAATAGCAGGGGCCATTTGACCTTTTAAGACATTTAAGTGATTTTCTTGCCATTTAATGACCGTAATTCAAATTTAAACTACATCTAAATGCAACGGCTAACCATAACGGTTTGAAAAATCATATTTGTGTACTTGTGTGCGAGTTAATTCAATGTGCAGTAAATTGGAAAGAATTTTCAAACATATTGGTCTATTGGCTTTGACACAAAGCATGGAGTGCCATGGCATTTAAATTACAAAAAGTTAAAAAAAAAATCAGAAACACATGAAACCTTGCTTGACGTAATGTCATGTCACCAAGATGACATGTTAAAAAAATTGGCATGTTTGACGAAAGTTTGGACACACACCCCTCACAAACTGGAGCAACTCACTAGAAGGCTCGTGGTTCCGAGAGGAAACAATGCATGTTTGATGACGAACAGGTGATAGCTTCCTCTTACGGCCTTCAAAATTTTTCTACAGTGAACGTGCACTAATACAACTGTCATTTGAAAATTTTGAAAATTCCAGTGGCCATTTGACCTTTTAGGACATTTAAGTTATTTTCTAGCCATTTAATGACAATAATTCAAATTTGAACTACATCTACATGCAACGGCTAACCATAACGGTTTGAAAAATCATATTTGTGTACTTGTGTGCGAGTTAATTCCATGTGCATTAAATTGGAAGGAATTTTCAAACATATTGGTCTCACGGTTATGACACAAAGCATGGACTGCCATGGCATTTAAATTCCAAAAAGTTTAAAAAAAATCAGAAACACATGAAACCTTGCTTGATGTAATGTCATGCCACCATGATGACGTGGTAAAAAAATTGGCATGTTTGTCGAAAGTTTGGACACACACCCCTCACAAACCGGAGCAACTCACTAGAAGGCTCGTGGTTCCGAGAGGGAACAATGCATGTTTGATGACGAACGGGCGATAGCTTCCTCTTACGGCCTTCAAAAATTTTCTACAGTTAACGTGCACTAATACAACTGTCATTTGAAAATTTGGAAAATTCCAGGGGTCATTTGACCTTTTAAAGACATTTAATTGATTTTCTAGCCATTTAATGACCATAATTCAAATTTGAACTACATCTACATGCAACGGCTAACCATAACGGTTTGAAAAATCATATTTGTGTACTTGTGTGCGAGTTAATTCCATGTGCAGTAAATTGGAAGGAATTTTCAAACATATTGGTCTCACGGCTATGACACAAAGCATGGAGTGCCATGGCATTTAAATTCCAAAAAGTAAAAAAAGAGATTAGAAACACATGAAACCTTGCTTGATGTAATGTCATGCCACCAAGATGACGTGGTAAAAAATTGGCATGTTTGACGAAAGTTTGGACACACAACCCTCACAAACCAGAGTAACTCAGTAGAAGGCTCGTGGTTCCGAGAGGGAACAATGCATGTTTGATGACGAACGGGAGATAGCTTCCTCTTACGGGCTTCAAAAAAATTCTACAGTTAACGTGCACTAATACAACTATCATGTGAAAATTTGAAAAATTTCAGTGGTCATTTGACCTTTTAAAGACATTTAAGTGATTTTCTAGCCATTTAATGACCGCAATTCAAATTTGAACTACATCTACGTGCAACGGCTAACCATAACGGTTTGAAAAATCATATTTGTGTACTTGTGTGCGAGTTAATTCCATGTGCAGTAAATTGGAAGGAATTTTCAAACATATTGGTATCACGGCCTAGACACATGCATGGAGTGCCATGGCATTTAAATTCCAAAAAATAAAAAATGATCAGAAACACATGAAACCTTGCTTGACGTAATGTCATGCGAACAAGATAATGTGGTAAAAAAATTGACCTGTTTGACGAAAGTTTGAACACACACCCCTCACAAACCGGAGCAACTCACTAGAAGGCTCGTGGTTCCGAGATGGAACAATGCATGTTTGATGACGAACGGGAGATAGTTTCCTCTTATGGGCTTCAAAATTTTTCTATTGTTAAAGTGCACTAATACAACTGTGATGTGAAAATTTGGAAAATTCTAGGGGTCATTTGACCTTTTATAGACATTTAAGTGATTTTCTAGCCATTTAATGACCGTAATTCAAATTTGAACTACATCTACATGCAACGGCTAACCATAACGGTTTGAAAAATTATATTTTTTTGTACTTGTGTGTGAGTTAATTCCATGTGCAGTAAATTGGAAGGAATTTTCAAACATATTGGTGTCACGGCCAAGACACATGCATGGAGTGCCATGCCACTTAAAGTCCAAAAAATTAAAAAAATATCAGAAACACATGAAACCTTGCTTGACGTAATGTCAGGCCACCAAGATGATGTGGTAATAAAATTGGCCTGTAAGACGAAAGTTTGGAAATACACCGCGCACAAACCGAAGCAACTCACTAGAAGGCTTGTGGTTCCGAGAGGGAACAATGCATGTTTGATGACGAATCGATGATAGCTTTCTCTTATGGGCTGCAAAAATTTCTTCAGTTAACATGAAGTAATACAACTGTCATGTCAAATTTTGGAAAATTTCAGGAGTCATTTGACCTTTTAAAAACATTTAAGTGGTTTTCTAGCCATTTAATGACCGTAATTCAAATTTGAACCACATCTACATGCAACGGCTAACCATAACAATTTGAAAAATCATATTTTTGTGTACTTGTGTGCGAGTTAATTCCATGTGCAATAAATTGGAAGGAATTTTCAAACATATTGGTCTCATGGCTATGACACAAAGCATGGAGTGCCATGGCATTTAAATTCCAAAAAGTTAAAAAAAATATCAGAAACACATGAAACCTTGCTTGATGTAATGTCATGCCACCAAGATGACGTGGTAAAAAAATTGGCATGTTTGACGAAAGTTTGGACACACACCACTCACAAACCGGAGCAACTCACTAGAAGGCTCGTGGTTCTGAGAGGAACCAATGCATGTTTGATGACGAACGGGCGATAGCTTCCTCTTACGGCCTTCAAAAGTTTTCAATAGTTAACTTGCACTAATACAACTGTCATTTGAAAATTTGGAAAATTCCAGGTGTCATTTGACCTTTTAAGATATTTAAGTGATTTTCTAGCCATTTAATCACCGTAATTCAAATTTGAACTACATCTACATGCAATGGCTAACCATAACGGTTTGAAAAATCATATTTGTGTACTTGTGTGCGAGTTAATTCCATGTGCAGTAAATTGGATGGAATTTTCAAACATATTGGTCTCATGGCTATGACACAAAGCATGGAGTGCCATGGCATTTAAATTCCAATTTTTTTTAAAAAAGATCAGAGACACATGAAACCTTGCTTGATGTAATGTCATGCCACTAGGATAACGTGGTAAAAAAATTGGCATGTTTGACGAAAGTTTAGACACACACCCCTCACAAACCGGAGCAACTCACTAGAAGGCTTGTGGTTCCGAGAGGGAATAATGCATGTTTTATGACGAACAGGCAATAGCTTGCCCTTACATCCTTTAAATTTTTCTACAGTTAACATGCACTAATACAACTGTCATTCGAAAATTTGGAAAATTCCAGTGGCCATTTGACCTTTTAAAGACATTTAAGTGATTTTCTAGCCATTTAATGACCATAATTCAAATTTGAACTACATCTACATGCAACGGCTAACCATAACGGTTTGAAAAATCATATTTGTATACTTGTGTGCGAGTTAATTCCATGTGCAGTAAATTGGAAGGAATTTTCAAACATATTGGTCTCACGGCTATGACACAAAGCATGGAGTGCCATGGCATTTAAATTCCAAAAAGTTAAAAAAAAGATCAGAAACACATGAAACCTTGCTTGATGTAATGGCATGCCACCAAGATGACATGGTAAAAATATTGGCATGTTTGACGAAAGTTTGGACACACCCCCTCACAAACCGGAGCAACTCACTAGAAGGCTCATGGTTCCGAGAGGGAACAATGCATATTTGATGACGAACGGGCGATAGCTTCCTCTTACGGCCTTCAAAAAATTTCTACAGTTAACGTGCACTAATACAACTATCATTTGAAAATTTGGAAAATTTCAGGGGTCATTTGACCTTTTAAAGACATTTAAGTGATTTTCTAGCCATTTAATGACCGTAATTCAAATTTGAACTACATCTACAGGCAAGGGCTAACCATAACGGTTTGAAAAATTATTTTTGTGTACTTGTGTGTGAGTTAATTCCATGTGGAGTAAATTGGAAGGAATTTTCAAACATATTGGTCTCACGGCTATGACACAAAGCATGGAGTGCCATGGCATTTAAATTCAAAAAAGAAAAAAATGATCAGAAACACATGAAACCTTGATTGATGTAATGTCATGCCACCAAGATGACATGGTAAAAAAACTGGCATGTTTGACGAAAGTTTGGACACACAACCCTCACAAATCGGAGCAACTCACTAGAAGGCTCGTAGTTCCGAGAGGGAACAATGCATGTTTGATGACGAACGGGAGATAGCTTCCTCTTACGGGATTCAAAAAATTTCTACAGTTAACGTGCATTAATACAACTGTCATGTGAAAATTTGAAAAATTCCAAGGGTCATTTGACCTTTTAAAGACATTTAAGTGATTTTCTAGTCATTTAATGACTGTAATTCAAATTTGAACTTCATCTACATGCAACGGCTAACCATAACGGTTTGAAAAATTATATTTGTGTACTTGTGTGCGAGTTAATTCCATGTGCAGTAAATTGGAAGGAATTTTCAAACATATTAGTCTCACGGCTATGACACAAAGCATGGAGTGCCATGGCATTTACATTCCAAAAAGTTAAAAAAAATTAGAAACACATGAAACCTTGCTTGATGTAATGTCATGTCACCAAGATGACGTGATAAAAAAATTGGCATGTTTGACGAAAGTTTGGACACACACCCCTCACATACCGGAGCAACTCACTAGAAGGCTCGTGGTTCCCGAGAGGGAACAATGCATGTTTGATGACGAACAGGCGATAGCTTCCTCTTACGGCCTTCAAAATTTTTCTACAGTTAGCGTGCACTAATACAATTGTCATTTGAAAATTTGGAAAATTCCAGGGGCCATTTAACCTTTTAAGACATTGAAGTGATTTTCTAGCCATTTAATGACTGTAATTCAAATTTGAACTACATCTACATGCAACGGCTAACCATAACGGTTTGAAAAATCATATTTGTGTACTTGTGTGCGATTGAATTCCATGTGCAGTAAATTGGAAGGAATATTCAAACATATTGGTCTCATGGCTATGGCACAAAGGATGGACTTCCATGGCATTTAAATTCCAAAAAGTTAAAAAAAATCAGAAACACATGAAACCTTGCTTGATGTAATGTCATGCCACCAAGATGACGTGGTAAAAAAATTGGCATGTTTGATTAAAGTTTGGACACACAACCCTTACAAACCGGAGCAACTCATTAGAAGGCTCGTGGTTCCGAGAGAGAACAATTCTTGTTTGATGAGGAATGGGAGATAGCTTCCTCTTACGGGCTTCAAAAATTTTCTACAGTTAATGTGCACTAATACAACTGTCATGTGAAAATTTGAAAAATTCCAGGGGTCATTTGACCTTTTAAAGACATTTAAGTGATTTTCTAGCCATTTAAGGACCGCAATTCAAATTTGAACTACATCTACATGCAACGGCTAACCATAACGGTTTGAAAAATCATATTTGTGTACTTGTGTGCAAGTTAATTCCATGTGCAGTAAATTGGAAGGAATTTTCAAACATATTGGTGTCACGGCCTAGACACATGCATGGAGTGCCATGGCATTTAAATTCTAAAAAAATAAAAAATGATCAGAAACACATGAAATCTTGCTTGATGTAATGTCATGAGAATAAGATGATGTGGTAAAAAAATTGACCTGTTTGACGAAAGTTCACTAGTAGAAAACAGGGCTTTGGTTCAGGCCTGGCCAGCTCATTAGTCCCGGTTCAGTAACGAACCGGGACCCATGGGGGCACACGTTCCGGTTCGTGCGCCCAGGGGGCCGGCCGGGCCTCATGGGGCATTGGTCCCGATTCGTCTGGACCCTTTGGTCCCGGTTCCAGACACAAACCGGTACCAATGGGCCTCAGTCCTGGCCCACATCCATTGGTCCCGGTTCATGGCTGGAACCGGGACCAAAGGAGGTCCTTTACTCCCGGTTCCAGCCACCAACTGGGATGAATGAGGTGCCTATATATACCCGCTCGCCCGCAAGCAGAGCACTCCACTACTCTGTTTTTTCTGGCCGGCTAGGGGAGGGCTTTGTGGTGCTCTAGCTCACCTCCTATGCACATGAGGTGTTCGATGAAATGCCCGAGCCACACTACTTAAGCTTTCTTCTCTCCAAGCTCGACCTCCAAGCTCCATTTTCCTCAAGATTTGTCTAGGTTTAGCGGTCCGTCACGTCCCGTCCCCGTCTTCACTGCCGTCGATCGCCCGCGCCGATCTCGTCGCCGGCACCACCGTGGTGAGCCTCTTGTTCTTATCTTCTTTCTAAAAGAGAAAAATTCTTACTTGTATGATTTAGATAGATACTTGTATAATTTTCTTACTTTTATTATTGTTTGTTATTATATAGTGCGATGGTTTTGGTATCCGCCCCCATCGGCCCTCGTCCTGTCTATGATTCGGATGTGGTATATATTATATTTTATAACTATTTGGTTCATTTATTATTTATGACAATTATGCCGACCAACGTGACATAGATTTTTTTATCTAGGAGGTATGTGAACCGGAAATTCCAACCGACCCTATTGTCGAGAGGTTAAATTTAAATGAAGAAGAAAACATTTACTTGAAGGAAAAATTGAAAAAAATTGAGGAGAAGATGATATTGGAGTTGCATGTTGCGGATGTCGTCGATGATCACAAGATCAAGATGGATGCAATGCGCTTCAAGATTAGAAAGTATAGAAAATATGCCATTCATACCGAGGCTTGGTATCATTATGCCGTTGGATCAATTGTTACCTTGGTTGCGATTATGATCGCATTTGTTGTTGCATTGAAATGTTTTACATAGTTTCAATGTATGGTTTAATTAGATGCTCTGGAGAGCTATATGTTGTTCAATGAGAACTATGTATGTACTTTGGTTTTAATGTGATGATGAACTTCTATTAATTTGGTCACTTATCTATTCATGATGTTCTGTAATGGTTTTTGACACACTTAATTATATATAATGCACGCAGATGAACCGACAATGGATGTACAGTGACAGACGCACCTCCGAGTACATTAAGGGCGTGCATAATTTTCTCGAAGTGGCTGAGGCAAACAAGCAGAATGGTTTTATGTGTTGTCCATGCCCTATATGTGGGAATACGAAGTCTTACTCTGACCGGAAAATACTTCACACCCACCTGCTTTATAAGGGTTTCATGCCGCACTATAATGTTTGGACCAAGCACGGAGAAAGAGGGGTTATGATGGAAGACAGCGAAGAAGAAGAGGGTGATGACAACTATGTGCCCCCTGAATACGGTGATGCTGCAATGGGGGAAGCTGAAGATGAAGAGGAACCAGACGATGTGCCCGATGATGATCTTCGCCGGGTCATTGTTGATGCAAAGAGACAGTGCGAAAGTGAAAAGGAGAAGCTGAAGTTCGATTGCATGTTAGAGGATCACAAAAAAGGGTTGTACCCCAATTGCGAAGATGGCAACACAAAGCTCGTTACCGTACTGGAATTGCTGCAGTGGAAGGCAGAGAATGCTGTGCCTGACAAAGGATTTGAGAAGCTACTAAAAATATTGAAGAAGAAGCTTCCAAAGGATAACGAATTGCCCGACAGTACGTATGCAGCAAAGAAGGTCGTATGCCCTCTAGGATTGGAGGTGCAAAAGATACATGCATGCCCTAATGACTGCATCCTCTACCGCGGTGCGTACGAGGATTTGAACGCATGCCCGGTATGCGGTGCATTGCGGTATAAGATCAGACGAGATGACCCTGGTGATGTTGACGGCGTGCCCCCCAGGAAGAGGGTTCCTGCGAAGGTAATGTGGTATGCTCTTATAATACCACGGTTGAAACGTTTGTTCAGAAACAAAGAGCATGCCAAGTTGATGCGATGGCACAGAGAGGCCCGTAAGAAAGACGGGAAGTTGAGAGCACCCGCTGACGGGTCGCAGTGGAGAAAAATCGAGAGAAAGTACTGGGAGGAGTTTGTAGGTGAAAAAAAGGAACGTATGGTTTGGTTTAAGCGCGGATGGCATTAATCCTTTTGGGGAGCAGATTAGCAATCACAGCACCTGGCCCGTGACTCTATGTATCTATAACCTTCCTCCTTGGTTGAACTCATCCAAGGCCCTAAGCAAACCGGCAACGACATTGATGTGTACCTAAGGCCATTAGTTGAAGAACTTTTACAGTTGTGGATTGGAAACGGTGTACATGTGTGGGATGAGCACAGACAGAAGGAATTTGACCTGCATGCATTGCTGTTTGTAACCATCAATGATTGGCCTGCTCTTAGTAACCTTTCAGGACAGACAAACAAGGTGTACCACGCATGCACGCATTGTTTAGCTGGCACTGAAAGTATATACCTGGACAAATGCAGGAAGAATGTGTACCTGGGGCATCGTCGATTTCTTCCGACCAACCATCAATGTCGAAAGAAAGGCAAGCATTTCAAAGGTGAGGCAGATCACCGGAAGAAGCCCGCCATGCATACCGGTGATCACGTACTTGCTATGCTCAATGATTTACAAGTAATCTTTGGAAAGGGTCCCGACGGACTATCTGTTCCTAATGACGCTGAGGGACGCGCACCCATGTGGAAGAAGAAATCTATATTTTGGGAACTACCCTACTGGAAAGACCTAGAGGTCCGCTCTTCAATCGACGTGATGCACGTGACGAAGAACCTTTGCGTGAACCTGCTAGGCTTCTTGGGCGTGTATGGGAAGACAAAAGATACACCGGAGGCACGGGAGGACCTGCAACATTTGCACGAAAAAGACGGCATGCCTCCAAAGCAGTATGAAGGTCCTGCCAGCTACGCTCTTACCAAAGAAGAGAAGGAAATCTTCTTTGAATGCCTGCTCAGTATGAAGGTCCCGTCTGGCTTCTCAACGAATATAAAGGGAATAACAAATATCCCAGAGAAAAAGTTCCAGAACCTAAAGTCTCATGACTGCCACTTGATTATGACGCAACTGCTTCCGGTTGCATTGAGGGGGCTTCTACCGGAAAACATTTGATTAGCCATTGTGAAGCTATGTGCATTCCTCAATGCAATCTCTCAGAAGGTGATCGATCCACAAATCCTACCAAGGCTAAGGAGTGATGTGGCGCAATGTCTTGTCAGTTTCGAGCTGGTGTTCCCACCATCCTTCTTCAATATCATGATGCACGTCCTAGTTCAACTAGTCGACGAGATTGTCATTCTGGGCCCTGTATTTCTACACAATATGTTCCCCTTTGAGAGGTTCATGGGAGTCCTAAAGAAATATGTCCATAACCGCGCTAGGCCAGAAGGAAGCATCTCCATGGGCCATCAAATAGAGGATGTCATTGGGTTTTGTGTTGACTTCATTCCTGGCCTTAAGAAGATTGGTCTCCCTCAATCGTGGTATGAGGGGAGACTGACTGGAAAAGGCACGCTAGGAGGGGCCTCAATAATATGTAGGGACGGGCATTCTTGGCCTCAAGCACACTACACAGTTCTACAGAACTCTACCTTGGTGACCCCGTATGTCGATGAACATAAGAACATTCTGTGCTTCAAACACCCGGAGCAGTGTGATGACTGGATTACATGTGAACACATCAGGACTTTCGGCAGTTGGTTGGAAACACGTCTCAGAGGTGACAACACTGTTTCTAATGAGCTGTACTCGTTGTCCAGGGGACCATCTTCGACTGTATTGACTTACAAAGGATACGAGATAAATGGCAATACATTTTACACGATCGCCCAAGATCAAAAGAGCACCAACCAAAACAGCGGTGTCCGCTTTGATGCAGCAACCAAGAGGGGAAAGGACACATATTATGGTTACATAGTGGACATATGGGAACTTGACTACGGACATGATTTTAAGGTCCCTTTGTTTAAGTGCAAATGGGTCAATATGTCAGGAGGCGGGGTACAAGTAGACCCACAGTACGGAATGACAATAGTGGATCTGAACAATCTTGGGTACACAGACGAACCATTCGTCCTAGCCAATGATGTGGCGCAGGTTTTCTATGTGAAGGACATGTCTACCAAACCGAGAAAAAGAAAAGATAAGGAAGCGAATACATCATATGATGAGCCAAAGCGCCACATAGTTCTTTCAGGAAAAAGAGACATCTTGGGATTGGAGGGCAAGACAGACATGTCTGAAGATTATGAAAAGTTTCATGAAATTCCTCCCTTCAAAGTCAAGGCTGACCCAAACACCCTGTTAAGTGATGAAGAATATCTATGGTTACGGCGCAATAAGCAAAGGACACAAGCGAAGAAAAAGTGAAGACTTTTTCTCCACAACTATTATGATGATGCCTTTGATCTAGAATATCACTGCAGTTACATGTGAAGAAATGAAATGCCTTTTGTAACAGACGAGTTTCCGGAAACCCTGATACTTCGAAACAGATTGTCCGTTTTGTACACGAAGTGCAAACAGTTTTTGCCGTAACCCTCTCAACTTTTTAGCACATGCTATGTGGGTGAAATGATGATACCATGCCAATTTTCAACCTCTTCAGAGTTCATTTGAAGTGCTTTTCAATTTCAGGGTCATATAGCTCAAAAAACTAGTAAATGCATGAAAAATAACAAATGAAGTCAGAAAGGGTTGAAAATTGATGATGTGGCTTTGAATGGTGCATTTTGAACACACAAAAAGTCTGGAGTTCAAATAAGTTCAAAAAAATGAAATCCCTTTGTAACAGACGAGTTTTCGTTCGAAACCCTGATACTTCGAAAGAGATTGCCCGCTTTGTACATGAGCTGCATCCATTGTTTGCCGTAACCCTCTCAACTTTTTAGCACATGCTATGTGGGGGAAATGATGATACCATGCCAACTTTCAACCTTTTCAGAGTTCATTTGCAGTGCTTTTCAATTTCAGGGTCATATAGCTCAAAAAAATCAGTAAATGCATGAAAAATAACAAATGAAGTCAGAATGGGTTGAAAATTGATGATGTGGCTTTGAATGGTGCATTTTGAACACACAAAAAGTCTGGAGTTCAAATAAGTTCAAAAAAATGAAATCCCTTTGTAACAGACGAGTTTTCGTTCGAAACCCTGATACTTCGAAAGAGATTGCCCGCTTTGTACATGAAGTGCATCCAGTTTTTGCCGTAACCCTCTCAACTTTTTAGCACATGCTATGTGGGTGAAATGATGATACCATGCCAACTTTCAACCTTTTCAGAATTCATTTGTAGTGCTTTTCAATTTCAGGGTCATTTAGCGCAAAAAGAATGAACTAATAGCAAAAAGAATGAACTTAAAATAATCAATTAAAATACTCTGTTATGATCAACTAAAACAAAACTATAATATTCTTCAATAGCAAAAAGAATCAACTAAAAACTTTTATAAAACTCTAATAGCAAAAGGAATCAACTAAAAAGCTTTTATAAACCTCTAGTATTTTTGAAACTAAAATTATATAAAATTTATGCAACTAAAATTATCAAAGTATTTTTTGTTCAAAACACTAATAGCAAAAAGAATTTTTTTTGTTAGAAACTTTAATAGCAAACTAAAATAACAAAATCTGTTTTTGATTAAAACAGACATTTCAAATAACCTAAAAATTACCAAATTGAATATAATTATAAAACACAGTAATATTAAATATCAGGAAAAATAATCACTCAAAAATCTATTTTTATAGTAAAGTTATTCACAAACTAGTGATTTACACAAATTTCAAAAAATTCAAATTTAAACTATTCAAATTGGAAAACTAATGGCACTAACAGAAAGTTTACAATTTTTATTACCTAAAAGCAAAAAGAATCACTGAAAAATAGTAAGTATTTAGCTGTAAGTAGAAACAAAATAAAATAAATAAAGAAAAAAAGAAAACAAAAAAACTGGGAAAAATTAAAAAAACTGCCACCTACTGGGCCACCACGGCCTGAATACGACTAGAAACCCAACCAGTTTGTTGGGCCAGGATTCAGGCCCGCAGCAGGCCCAATAGGCCCACAGGCAAGGAGTGACAGATTAGGCCCGAAAGCCTGCAGTTGAGAGGAGCTCGAGAGGGTGGGCGCAACAGTGCTTATAAACCACTCTCGAGCTCTCTCAGCTAGCGAGGTGGGACTAAACAGCCCACCGCACCACGCCAGCACAAGGCTTTTGGTCCCGGTTGGTAGCACAAACCGGGACGAAAGGGGTGCATTTGTACCGGTTCGTGGAACCAACCGGGACCAATGCCCCCCTTTAGTCCCCGGTTGGTGCCACCAACCGGGACCAAAGGTCAGTTTTCAGCAGCCCAAAGGGCGGGAAACAGGGACCTTTGGTCCCGGTTGGTGGCACCAACCGGGACTAAAGGGGGGCATTGGTCCCGGTTGGTACCACGAACCGGGACCAATGCTCTGGGTATATAAGGTAGCACTTAGGAATTTTCAGTTCTCATCTCGCATTAGCCCCCGACGACACCGACGACATCGATGCCGCCCGCCGCCCCTGCCATCGCCGTCGCCCGCGCTCGCTGTCGCCGACGCTCGCCTCCGCCGTCGCCGTCGCCGCGGGGAAGCACCACGCCGGTGCCCGCGACCCCTTCATCCCCGACGCCGTTCGTCTGCCGCCGCACCGATTCTGGCCGGCGACCTCGAGCCTTCCCCGAGCCCGGCCACTGCCGTTCCCCACAACCACGCTGTGAGCCCCTGCCTCCTCCCTTTTCCTTCTCATCGCCGTCCCCGACCTCGCCGTCGCCGACCATTGGCCTGTTTTTCATTTTTTTGTTACGATGTATGTATGTATGTTCTCTGTATATGCTGTATAATGCTCTTTTTTGCATTTTTTGTTACGAGATGAGATGTTTGTGGAATTTTTTTAATAGAAATTAGTGTGATATTTTTGTTCATGATGATCTTGCTCGATGAATGTTCTATGTTAAAACTCATATTAAGTTTGTTCGATGATGATTTTTCTTGTTCATAGAAATTTACTAAGTTAAAATGTTCTCGCGTTGGGGGGAGGAGTCCTCGAAACATATCAAGTGCACTTTATAAATTCATATGTTGAGTATCGCCGAGGGGTCGAGGGTTGAGGATCGCCGAGTGGTCGAGGGTCGTGATTTATCAAGAATGCCCCCATGATGATGATGATATGATGATATATGATGATTTTGTTCATAGAATTTTTATGATTTTTTTTGTTGTAATTTTGTTCATAGAATTTTTATGATTTTTTTTTCATAGAATTTTCTTTATCAATTTATGTATATGTTCATATTGTGTATGTATAGGAAAATTGTGTATGATCAAAGTCATTTATGTATATGTTCATATTTAGAAGAAAAAGAAGGAGAGTAAACAGGAAAATAATAAGAAGAGGAAGAAGGAGAAGAAGAAGGAGAAGAAGAGGAGAAATAAATAAGAAATGAAAAAGAAGAAAAAACAAGAGGAGAAGAAGAAGGAATAGAGGAGAAGAAGAAAAAATCCTCTATTCCTTCTTCTTCTCCTCTT
This sequence comes from Thinopyrum elongatum, assembly GCA_011799875.1. NCBI lineage: Eukaryota > Viridiplantae > Streptophyta > Magnoliopsida > Poales > Poaceae > Thinopyrum > Thinopyrum elongatum. The sequence goes on from CM022303.1 coordinate 632,078,088, forward strand.
TTTTTTCTTGTTTTTTTTCTTCGATCTTCTCCTCTATTCCTTTCTTCTTCTCCTCTTTTTTTTCTTCTTCTTCCTCTTCTTATTTTTTATCGGGTATGTCGTTGTCGATATACCCCCTCCCCGATAACTTCGACATGAGGGGGGGGGGGTCGATATACCCCCTCCCCGATAACTTCGACATGAGGGCGGGGGTCGATATACCCCCTCCCCGATAACATTTTTTTCCCATGTATGTATGTCATCGTTGTCGATATACCCCCTCCCTGATAAATTCGACATGAGGGGGGTCGATATACCCCCTCCCTGATAACATTTTTTTCTAAGTTACTAAGGTAAAATGTTCCTATCGTGCATAGACAGATTTTAGACCACGGGAGCACCCCCCCCCCTCTCGCTCGACCAACTCTCGAGGACACCCAAACCCTAGAAAAAAAACGATGTCGGTCTCCTACCCCCTCCCGCCCCTACCCGACAAACTCTCTCGAGATGTGCATAATTAAGTTGATCCATATTTTTCTTGATCTCATCTACCATTCTATATTTGCACGTTCTCTTGTGTCAAAGTATTGAAGAAATCCATGGTTTCATAATTGGCCGAAAGTAACAGGCGCATGATGGTATGAAGCTCTCCAAAATTGTTTTGGAACACAGTCCTGATAGGATAATTCGCCTTTTGGTACGAAGTTCAGCAAAGGTCATCCAAATAGTGATATTCGAAAGGCTCTTGCTGAACTTCGTACCAAAAAGCGAATTATCCTATCAGGACTCCATTCCAAAATAATTTTGGAGAGCTTCATACCATCATGCGCCTGTTACTTCTGGCTAATGATGAAGCCATGGTTTTCTTGAATCCTTTGACACTAGACAACGTGACATATAGAAGGGTAGATGAGATCAGGAAAAATAGGGACCATTTTCTGCACATCCAGAATGGCGTCATTTTGTTAAATCCCTTGTCGGCCCGGACGTCGGACATTCATGAGAGAGGCGGTCCGGCCCAAACCCTAGAAGCGTTGTCGAGGGCCACCCCAAACCGTATAAGCGTCGAGCTAGCTAGTTCTACGTTTGCCACTAATATATCCATCTCTCATGTTTGTATATTAATTGCCATGTTGTAATATTTGCAGAAACTATGGATCATCAAAGAGACTTCGAAGAAGAAGAGTTGTTGGGGGACGTCATCCGCGGAGGAGGTGATGTCATGTCGTATCTCAACAACACCGATGTTCTGGAAGAAGAGGGTGAAGCAGGCTCTGGTGATCGAACAATGGAGGTGGAAGGACATGATCATGATGGCTCCAGTGACCGAATGCCGGTGGAAGAAGGAGACCATGATGATGGCTCCGGTGATCAAACGGAGGAGGGAGCTGTTGCAAAGTCCGGCGAGGTATATATATTAATTAAGCCTGTGCTGACTAGCTAATTGATGCATTAATTGTTTTGGTATGTACATATATTAACTCTTCGTTCTTCTTTTAAAGCCCTCCGGATCGAGCCAAACGTCGGTAACGAGACGAGGCCCGAAGAAAAGGTTGCGTCAGGATGAAAGGTTCATGATCACAACAATCATGAACGATGGCCAGCCGATTGAACCGAGGCGGACCAAGGATGCATTTTCTGCTCAGTGCGGAGCTATTGTTAGGGACAGCACCCCGATCAGCATCCAGCTATGGAATGAGCCTAAGAAGAACGAAGACCCTCAAGTTTTTTATGTCACCGATAGATAGAAAGATGATCTTTGGACCTCGCTGAAGGCAAATTTCACCCTACCGCCAGAGGAGGATCTGGATAAGCCAGTTATAGAGCCATTGGTCAAGGCGTGTGCTCTTAAGAAGATGGCAGATCTATTCAGGAGGTGGAAGAATGAGTTGAAATCAATGTTTATCGACAAAGGGAAGACTCCAAAATTCACCGGCCGATTTGAGAAGATAAGAGATCACTGGCCCGCATTTGTGGCCTACAAGACATCGGACAAGAGTAAGAAGATGTCGGAGACAAATAAGATAAATGCTGCAAAGAAGAAGTTTCACCATCGCACGGGGTCAGGTGGCTACCTCATAGCCTGGCCGCTATGGGACAAAACTAAGAATGACCTCCTAGCTAAAGGGGTCGAACCAGAGACATTGAACTGGCCAGACCGTTCAAGGACTTGGTTCTTCGGGGTTGGGGGAACCTTGGACCCTGAAACAGGGAAGTGCGTTTGGACAGACGAGCAACTTGGAATACCCGTCAAGAAGCTTTAGAAGTGTATCGCCGGAGCGCAGCAAGGGACGTTCATTCCCGACAGAGAGAATGACGAGCTGACCAAGGCCCTCGGGAATCCTGAGCACCCTGGACGAACACGAGGCACGCCAGGCTTCGTTGCGTGGAAGGTTGGGTTTCCCGGCGCAGGCGGTTACAATACAAGGGAGAGGAAGAGGAAACTGGAGCAGAGCAAACTGCAGAAGCTGAATGCAAGGGTACAAAAGCTAGAGGAACAAGTTGAGAGCCAGCGAGGTGCCGGAGCTACCCCAGAAGCTACCTCGCCATTTCAGCGGAGAAGCAGCGTGGCTTCCACCTAGCTCGTTCAGTAGCCTGACTTCACGGCTCCTAGCTACCCCGTGGATGCTATCACGGAGGCTCAGCATTGCTAGCTTATGACGCAATGCAGCACCTCAAAGTCAAGGCGGCTGTCGGCTCTGTTGCACCTCCTGAACCCAACGCAACTTTTCACTGCCGTCCGATTCCACCAGGCTATGTTGTTGTGACGGTGGATGAAGTAACGGACGGACTTGAGGAGCTCGAGCTTGACCACCCTACAGGCGAAGGGGATACTCAGCTAGGTCTTGCTCTGAAGACTCCATGTCTATGGTGGAAGGAGCACATCAAGCTTCCGAACTGGACGCCTCCGCCTCCGGCGAGTCAGGGCACTCCGCCTCCTCCTCCTCCTCCTCCGGCTAGTGATCAGGGCACTCCGCCTCCTACTCCGGCTGCTCCGGCGCGTGAGGGCGGCACTCCACCTCCTTCTCCGCCTGCTCCGGCGTGTCCGAGCAGCCCACCCCCTCCTCCACATCGTTAGCAACGGCGGAAGACAAAAGCCGCCGCTCCGGCTGCTCCGGCGCGTCGGAGCACTCCGCCTCCTTCTACTACTCGTCAGCAGCAACGGAAGAGAGACGCCGCCGCTCCGGCGTCTAGCAGTACAGCCAGAGGCGGGAGGCAATACAGATTCGGTCCATCTCTCAAGCCTCTAGAGAAGTTACCATACGAGATGACCGAGGAGGAAAACGCGAAGATCTGTAAAGCCCAAGTGAGGGACTTTTTTGCAAAGAAACCTCCACCTCCGAAGGAGATGATATATCCGGTGAAAGCGAAGCTAACTTTCGATGCCCTGAAGCGACCACCAACGTCTCCGCCACAAACCAACTATGAGCGCATTATTGAAAGGACATATCAGGAAGCGAAGCGGTCGGGAAGTACTTGCAGTGATCGAAGGTTAGCAGAACGAAGAAGTGGGAAAAAAATCCCCAGCTCGGCGAACAAGCGAACCAATCGTGCCCCCCGCTCAAGGTGTCTAGCGATATCGTCGATAATCATCCGGGGATGGTGCCCGGTACCAATCCTGTAGATTACCTGCCCGACGATGCACATTTTGATACAATGGAGGTGGACGAACACAAATACCTGTACGGGAAGCCTCTCGTCAAACCTGGTCATCCTCCTCTAACAACGATGATGTGAAGATTCCATGAGTGGTACATGGACACCTGCAGCGAGTCTGGGAAGGATACTTTGATGCTGAGAGTTAAAGAGGAGCACGACCTCTTTGGAATTGATCTGTTGTCTGTTCCATTTGAGGAGTTCTTCCAGTTTTTCAATCAAAAGGCCCTCGATAAAATAATCGTCACTTGCTACTGTCTGTAAGTACTACTTCTGTAATTAAGTCTCTATATATAGCTCAGCTCTTTCATTGCATGTATATATAATTATCCTCACTATATTATGCAGATTGAAGATCGTCGAATGCAGAAAAGCACAAATCTATGTTATTGGGTTCATTAACACAAATCTCATAGATGAATGGACGGTTAAATATGATGCCAAAGAAACCGAGGCCAACTTGCTACAATCGTTGCTTCGAAATCAAAACAATTATAAAATACTCTTTCCTTACAACTTCAAGTGAGTGTTACTGTCTTGTGCATATTCGGTTTCCATTATTACTCGAGGTTATAGTAATGTAATTGATGAGTTATGCATGCGTGCGCAGCTTCCACTTTATTCTCCTAGAGATTAAGCTTGAGCAGGGACTAGTAACCGTCTTAGACTCGAGACGAAAAGATCCCAAGGAGTATGCGGCCATGACTAAAATGCTCGAGAAGTAAGTTCAATCGATCGTTATCGCAACATATCGGCAACTTTGTTCATTTCCTGATATCAAGTAATTGTTTTCTTTGTCTGGCAGGGTTTGGAAAGAGTTCACCGCAAAAGCTCCGGGACTACCGGGGGAGCTCTGATTTACACACCCAAAAGTAAGTACTACTAGCTAGTTCCGCGCATCTCCCATTGATTCTAGCTAGTTTCATCAATACCATTTAGCATGCGTGCTTATCAGTTTGATTAACCTCTATTTCTTGTACAGTGGTTGTGGCAGGAAGGCGGGAATGATTTTTGTGGATACTACATTTGCGAGTTCATCCGCCACATGGCCTGTGAGCGGGGCTACTCTAAAAAACAATATGAAGTGCGTAAGCAATAATATTCACAATTTTATTTTATTACCATCATTTGTGTTGAGTTTCATTCATATATATGTATTAACCCCCTTCTTCAAATTAGATGTGGCAGATGCGGGATGAACTCCTACCACAAGATCGCATAAAAGCAATTCAAGAGGAATTGGCGGGATTATTTCTTGACCACGTCATCAATAAAGCCGGAGAATACCATGTGGAACTTGACATCAGATGTTAGGGATTGTAAGAGATCTTATATTGTATATATGTAGCTAGTAGCGTCGGATAGATATACGAAAACTTGTTGTTCGACCAATTTCTCGGAGAAGGAGGAGGTCGATCACTTCTCTCTGTATATGTTCATGACGATCTTGTGTACTTAATGGTTTCCTTCATTTGCTTACTAGCGAGCGTGTTGAGTCCTCTCTATACGTATAGTACGTAGCGTCGACCAAGCACGGAGATAAGAGAGGACACTTCTCTCTATTAGCTAGCTAACACAATATATGAAACCCCTAAATTAACCCTAAAAAAACCCCCAAACCCCCCCGCCCCCCACCCCCCGCCCCTTTCAAAACAAAAACAAAAACCCCAGCCCGTGAACTGCTGAAGCGTGGATGCTTTTTGGTCCCGGTTGGTGCTACAAACTGGGACAAAAGGCCCTCCTGCCTGGGCAAGCCGCAGCGGCCACGTGGAGCCCCATCTGTCCCGGTTCGTAGGCGAACCGGGACTAAAGTTATTGGGCTTTAGTCCCGGTTCCAGAACCAGGACAAATGGGCCTTTGGAACCGGGACAAATGGGCCTTTTTCTACTAGTGGTTTGGACACCCACCCCTCACAAACCGGAGCAACTCACTACAATGCTCGTGGTTTCGAGAGGGAACAATGCATGTTTGATGACGAACAGGAGATAGCTTCCTCTTATGGGCTTCAAAAAATTTCTACAGTTACAGTGCACTAATACAACTGTCATGTGAAAATTTGGAAAATTCTAGGGGTCATTTGACCTTTTAAAGACATTTAAGTGATTTTCTAGCCATTTAATGACCGTAATTCAAATTTGAACTACATCTACATGCAACGGCTAACCATAACGGTTTGAAAAATCATATTTTTGTGTACTTGTGTGCGAGTTAGTTCCATGTGCTGTAAATTGGAAGGAATTTTCAAACATATTGGTGTCACGGCCTAGACACATGCATGGAGTGCCATGCCACTTAAAGTCCAAAAAATTAAAAAATATCAGAAACACATGAAACCTTGCTTGACGTAATGTCATGCCACCAAGATGTCGTGGTAAAAAAATTGCCTGTTTAACGAAAGTTTGGACTTACACCCCGCAAAAACCGGAGCAACTCACTAGAAGGCTCATGGTTCCGAGAGGGAACAATGCATGTTTGATGACGAATCGACGATAGCTTCCTCTTATGGGCTTCAAAAAATTTCTTCAGTTAACATGCAGTAATACAACTATCATTTCAAAATTTGGAAAATTTCAGGGGTCATTTGACCTTTTAAAGACATTTAAGTGATTTTCTAGCCATTTAATGACCGTAATTCAAATTTGAACTACATCTACATGCAATGGCTAACCATAACGGTTTGAAAAATCATATTTTTGTGTACTTCTGTGCGAGTTAATTCCAGGTGCAGTAAATTGGAAGGAATTTTCAAACATATTGGTCTCATGGCTATGACACAAAGCATGGAGTGCCATGGCGTTTAAATTCCAAAAAGTTAAAAAAAAGATCAGAAACACATGAAACCTTGCTTGATGTAATGTCATGCCACCAAGATGACGTGGTAAAAAAAATTGGCATGTTTGACGAAAGTTTGGACACACACCCCTCACAAACCGGAGCAACTCACTACAAGGCTCGTGGTTCCGAGAAGAAACATTGCATGTTTGATGATGAACGGGCGATAGCTTCCTCTTACGGCCTTCAAAAATTTTCAACAGTTAACATGCACTAATATAACGGTCATTTGAAAATTTGGAAAATTCCAGGGGTCATTTGACCTTTTAAGACATTTAAGTGATTTTCTAGCCATTTAATGACAAAAATTCAAATTTGAACTACATCTACATGAAATGGCTAACCATAACAGTTTGAAAAATCATATTTGTGTACTTGTGTGCGAGTTAATTCCATGTGCAGTAAATTGGAATGAGTTTTCAAACATATTGGTCTCACGGCTTTGACACAAAGCATGGAGTGCCATGGCATTTAAATTCCAAAAAGTTAAAAAAAAGATCAGAAACACATGAAACCTTGCTTGATGTAATGTCATGCCACCAAGATGACGTGGTAAAGAAATTGGCATGTTTGACGAAAGTTTAGACACACACCCATCACAAACCGGAGCAACTCACTAGAAGGCTCGTGGTTCCGAGAGGGAACAATGCATGTTTGATGACGAACGGGCGATAGCTTCCTCTTACGGCCTTCAAAAATTTTCTACAGTTAACGTGCACTAATACAACTGTCATTTGAAAATTTGGTAAATTCCAGGGGCCATTTGACCTTTTAAGACATTTAAGTGATTTTTCTAGCCATTTAATGACCGTAATTCAAATTTGAACTACATCTACATGCAACGGCTAACCATATCGGTTTTAAAAGTCATATTTGTATACTTATGTGCGAGTTAATTCCATGTGCAGTAAATTGGAAGGAATTTTCAAACATATTGGTCTCACGGGTATGACACAAAGCATGGAGTGCCATGGCATTTAAATTTCAAAAAGTAAAAAAAAAAAGATCAGAAACACATGAAACCTTGCTTGATGTAATCTCATGCCACCAAGATGACGTAGTAAAAAAATTGGCAAGTTTGATGAAAGTTTAGACACACACCCCTCATAAACCGGAGCAACTCACTAGAAGGCTCGTGGTTCCGAGAGGGAACAATGCACTTTTGATGACGAACGGGCGATAGCTTCCTCTTTGGTCCTTCAAAAATTTTCTACAGTTAACGTGCACTAATACAACTGTCATTTAAAAATTTGGAAAATTCCATGGGCATTTGACCTTTTAAAGACATTTAAGTGATTTTCTAGCCATTTAATGATCGTAATTCAAATTTGAACTACATCTACATGCAAGAGTTAACCATAACGGTTTGAAAAATTATTTTTGTGTACTTATGTGCTTAGTTAATTCCATGTGCAGTAAATTGGAAGGAATTTTCAAACATATTGGTCTCACCGCTATGACACAAAGCATGGAGTGCCATGGCATTTAAATTCCAAAAAGTTAAAAAAAAGATCAGAAACACATGAAACCTTGATTGATGTAATTTCATGCCACCAAGATGACGTTGTAAAAAAATTGGCATGTTTGACGAAAGTTTAGACACACACCCCTCACAAACCGGAGCAACTCACTAGAAGGCTCGTGGTTCCGAGAGGGAATAATGCATGTTTGATGACGAACAGGCGATAGCTTCCTCTTACGGCCTATAAAAAATTTCTACAGTTAACATGCACTAATACAGCTGTCATTTGAAAATTTGAAAATTTTCAGGGGCCATTTGACCTTTTAAGACATTTAAGTGATTTTCTAGCCATTTAATGACCGTACTTCAAATTTGAACTACATCTACATGCGACGGCTAACCATAACGGTTTGAAAAATCATATTTGTGTACTTGTGTGCGAGTTAATTCCATGTGCAGTAAATTGGAAGGAATTTTCAAACATATTGGTCTCACGGCTATGACACAAAGCATTGTGTGCCATGCCATTTAAATTCCAAAAAGATTAAAAAAAAGATCAGAAACACATGAAACCTTGCTTGATGTAATGTCATGCCACCAAGATGACGTGGTAAAAAAATTGGCATGTTTGACGAAAGTTTAGACACACACCCCTCACAAACAGGTGCAACTCACTAGAAGGCTCGTGGTTCCGAGAGGGAACAATGCATGTTTGATGACGAACGGGCGATAGCTTCCTCTTACAGCCTTCAAAAATTTTCTATAGTTAACATACCCTAATACAACTGTCATATGAAAATTTGGTAAATTCCAGGGGCCATTCGACCTTTTAAGACATTTAAGTGATTTTCTAGCCATTTAATGACCGCAATTCAAATTTGAACTACATCTACATGCAACGGCTAACCATAATGGTTTGAAAAATCATATTTGTGTACTTGTGTGTGAGTTAATTCCATGTGAAGTAAATTGGAAGGAATTTTCAAACATATTGATCTCACGGCTATGACACAAAGCATGGAGTGCCATGGCATTTAAATTCTAAAAAGTTAAAAAAAAGATCAGAAACACATGAAACCTTGCTTGATGTAATGTCATGCCACCAAAATGACGTGGTAAAAAAATTGGCATGTTTGACGAATGTTTAGACACACACCCCTCACAAACCGGAGCAACTCACTAGAAGGCTCATGGTTCCGAGAGGGAACAATGCATGTTTGATGACGAACGGGCGATAGCTTCCTCTTACGGCCTTCAACGTGCACTAATACAACTGTCATTTGAAAATTTTGAAAAATTCCAGGGGTCATTTGACCTTTTAAAGACATTTAAGTGATTTTCTAGCCATTTAATGACCATAATTCAAATTTGAACAACATCTACATGCAAGGGCTAACCATAACGGTTTGAAAATTTATTTTTGTGTACTTGTGTGCGAGTTAATTCCATGTGCAGTAAATTGGAAGGAATTTTCAAATATATTGGTCTCACAGCTATGACACAAAGCATGGAGTGCCATGGCATTTAAATTCCAACAAGTAAAAAAAAGATCAGAAACACATGAAACCTTGCTTGATGTCATGTCATGCCACCAAGATGACGTGGTAAAAAAATTGGCATGTTTGACGAAAGTTAGGACACGCAACCCTCACAAACCGGAGCAACTCACTAGAAGGCTCGTGGTTCCGAGAGGGAACAATGCATGTTTGATGACGAACGGGAGATAGCTTCCTCTTACGGGCTTCAAAAAATTCTACAGTTAACGTGCATTAATACAACTGACATGTGAAAATTTGAAAAATTCCATGGGTCATTTGACCTTTTAAAGACATTTAAGTGATTTTCTAGCCATTTAATGACCGCAATTCAAATTTGAACTACATCTACATGCAACGGCTAACCATAACTGTTTGAAAAATGATATTTGTGTACTTGTGTGCGAGTTAATTCCATGTGCACAAAATTGGAAGGAATTTTCAAACATATTGGTGTCACGGCCTAGACACATGCATGGAGTGCCATGGCATTTAAATTCCAAAAAAATTAAAATTGATAAGAAACACATGAAACCTTGCTTGACGTAATGTCATGCCACCAAGATGATGTGGTAAATAAATTAGCCTGTTTGACGAAAGTTTGGACAAACGCCCCGCACAAACCGGAGCAACTCACTAGATGGCTCATGGTTCCGAGAGGGAACAATGCATGTTTGATGACGAATTGACGAT